>JACEFO010003289.1:1200000-1800000 GCA_015342445.1 Digitaria exilis | reverse complement strand
CCGGCCTGTCTGGATCAAGACGTGCCTTCGTTCCGAAGCAAGGTGACATGTCTCGCTCGTGTAGAATAACTGAATAAGTACCGTACCAATGGAAATTGGCCTGGAATCCGCCGCGTTCATTGGGTCGTCGGCGTTCCAAGTTTCTTACCTGTCGCAAGTTTGTTACGGCCGGGCTCCAATTTGATTTGATGAGTAGCAGTGTCGGTCAAATATGCTATTCCAAATATCCAGAGCCGTATATATTTCATGAAAATGTTTTTTTTTTCAGGTATGTTTCACCATAAAAAACCTTACCAGCTAAGGTATACGTTCAGTTCGCATGAATTTTTTTTTTCAACCATGAGTATAGTGGTCATTAAGTTTGCTTTGCAGTTTATATAAAAAATATACACCTGGCTTTTGGAGGAAAAAAAATTAATTGGACTTTTATTTGTTTCTAGAAGAAATGCGTGTTGGTAAGAATATATCACATTGCTTTTCTGCTTTGAGTTTGACGAACGTGTGAAAGTAATAGGGGCATGCGTTCTATGAAAAGTAGTTTCATAGAAATTTTAACTTCGTCATGCATTAGAAATATATTGTACTAACAAAAATGTTAACTTCGTCAAGTCTCCATAGCCAGAATCTCAATTATACACTTGCAGGTAAAGGTAATATTTAAATTACCATTTTCTTACGCCTGCAAAATTCTTCAATTATATTTTATATATGTGATCCAGGTTTATTCATCTGTCACGGAGATAAACACTGATGTTTGTATCTGGCCCCCTCAATACAAATCTCTCCCGTTCGAAAACAAGCTTTGATCATAAATCTATTTGACATTTTTCGCTGCTAGCAGCAATCAATTTCGTTAAAGCAGAGAATATGCATCATAATTACCGGCCATTATCTCCAAGCCTCGAACAGCCGGTTTGACTTTTCTGCTTTGGCACCGCCCACACACACAGAGCCACTGAGCCAGACAGCCAGTGCCGCGCTTGACTTCCCTACTAAGGGCTTGTTTGTTTCGGTACGAAATGGCATGGAATAGACTCCAAACCACATGGAATATGTTGGCATAGAATCAATCTCAATCTACCCAAAATGTTTGTTCGGTTAGGCATGGAAGGGTTTGAAACCCAGCATGGTTTGGTCCCGTTACATGCCAAAAAGGCCTATTTCATTCCACGAGTATGACCTCATGGAACCAAACACCATGATTCGAGTGACATGTATGGAACCACTCATATCATGCATGTAACCATTCCAGCTTTGGAACAATTCCTGGGTTGCCGAACAAGCCCTAACTGGCCCCACAGGCTCCCATGTGGGTCCCACCCTCGCCTGTTACAAATACCAGTCCCTACACGCGGCCGGTCACCGCGTTCCCCTCCCGTGCACGACACCACGCCATGGCCCGGCCGTCGGTCACCGCCGCGCTCCTCCTCCTCTTCTCCTTCCTCATCGCCGTCGGCCACTGCCGCCCCGTCGAGCCGCAGCCCGCCGCCACCGACGCCGACGAATCAGCCGCCGCCGCCGCCGCCGCCACCATCGCCGGCGAGGAAAATGGCCTTCCCAACCCCACCCTCATCCCCACCGAGTCCGCGGATCAGGTGATCCTCCCGCTCCCGGCGGAGGGTTTCCTCCGCCTTCCCTTCCACCGGCTCCGCCACCACCACCGCCCCTGCCGCCATGGCCCCTTCCACCGCCACCTCTGGCTGGCCGCGCGCCACCACGGCGCCTTATTCGGCGACGAGCCGAGGGCCGTGGCCGAGCCGGACCCAGATCGCTCGATCCCCGACGGTGACGGCGAGGTGGAGGAGGTGGCCAGCAAGGAGCCGTCGTTTGGCGACGCCGACGGCGCCCACGAGGAGGAGGGTGCGGCGGTCAGGGCGTGGAAGAAGGAGATGATGCGGAGGTGGTTCCACTTCCACGGCCACCACGGCATGCGCCACCACCACCGTCTCCACCATGGCGATGAGGAAGAGAGCCACGACCAGGCGGAGGAGGAAGCCGCGGCGGAGGGTAGCTTGAACTTGAAGCGGATCCACCACGGCCGCCACCACGAAGAAGAAGATGAGGAGGAGAAGGACGGGATGAGGAAGCGGTTCCGTCACGCCGAGCACGACGACAGCGACAGCGACGACGAGGAAGTGGAGGAGATGGTCCGGCGGTTTAGGAAGGCCATCATGCAGAGGAGGTTTCGCCATGGCCGCCGTTTCCACCACCACGGCCACCGTCACGGTGTGGAGGCGGATGCGCAAGAGGAGGGCGGCGTGGTGTCGTGGATCAAGGGCCTCATGAACCGGTTCTAGGTAGAGAGCTGATCCGTTCCTCTCGCCTACCTTCCTAGAGTCACGTACTCACGTACACGACGACCATGGCTGCTTGTTCCCACGGATTCGTTGGTGCCATACTGTTTTTTTTTTTCTCTACGGTTACTGTGTGTATCTACGTACTTGTGTGTGTATGTAGTTGTGTATTTGTGTGTGTGAGTCTGTAGTAGTACCTGCTTGTGTGCAGTGTGCATGATCTTGTCATGGTCGGGCTACGTTCATGTGAGATTATTGTATTCTATATATGGACGCGTATATGCCTTTGTTTTTTCAATAACTGTTACTCTCGGTGTTTATGTTTTCTCGTTGGCCACCTCTCTCTTAGCTATGCGGCTCCTGCTGTGGTGATCCATCTAGCGCTTCCTTTTGTACGGAATACTCTTCGAACCTTGCAATTTCGTTGCAATCGTAATGAAATTCTAGCGTGATCCAGCGTGGAAAAAATGTTGTGCAAAGTAATTTCATGTGCAGTCTGCAGTAGGTACCACGGTTCTTCAGATCTTATACTTGCAGCTGTCCGGTACTTATGTGCCGTCGTGAAAACATTGCTAGTATAGCATCTACGGGTCTACCGTGTCTCATCTGAACCCAACTCGTGCAAACTGCAAACGAACTCTGATAGTTGCTAGGAGTAGTAGCTTTTTTTTAGCTGCTGTATTTGTTTGCCACCTCCCCTGGAGAAGCCGATCGAACATCGACAACCTATTTTAGGAAGATGAATAGTGTGATGTGTATCCACAGTCCTGCATATATAAGACGATTTCCAGCAGACTCACTTGGTCAGGTCGTCTGATCTTGTGCCCCCTTCAAGTGACGGTTGTGCTCATTCAGTTCAGTCAGTGACTGACAATATATATAGATATAGTTTGTGTGAAGTGCAATAAACCAAAACAATGAGCAGTGAGCGCATATATTGCTATGCCATGCGTAAAAGCAGCTAGTGTGGATCGTTTGCGAATTGTGATTCACGGGTCGCAAAAAAAAAAAAAAAAAATTGCGATCCACGGACGTCCGTTTAGGATCCATATGATGACGTGAATCGTTTGTCGATCGGTGCAAGGGTGCTCAAGTCGGGATCGCGACACGTTGGCTGACATCGTACGTGTTTCATATGACTAATCGACGCACCCATGCATGATCAACGCATCCGCATGTTATATGCCTTACGTCACTGCATGCGCAACTCGTGATTGACAAAGCAACCACCGTAGTACCGCTCCAGATCAGCCTTGGCAGCTTATGCAGGTTGATCTGTCTGATGAGTATGTCATTGTGGGACCGGAACGTACGGTGAGAAAAAAAAATTCGCCACTGTCACGTTCAGGGTTTGAATTCGAAGCGATAAGTGTATGAGACAGTGGTGGTTGATACCGCGCCGCTCCGAAAATTTGCTCTTCCATAAGTTTTTTAATTTAATAACAAGTCCGGCCTCGTTATTGAATCCAGTCGATTTTTATGCATTCAAATTCATCCCAACAAGGCTCCGACATCTTTGCGGCCCATGCCAGCATCACTCTGTCCCCCCGGCCCACACTACCAAGTTTGTTGGGCCAGGCTTATAGGAGGGTAAACCCAACAGTAGGCAACTAAAAAAACCTGAGAATCAAATGTCAAATGTGGATACCATGTAAATAGCCCGTAGTTGCTCAAAAAAAAAATATAAATAACCCGTAGTTCTCTTTTAAAAAAATTGGGTAGACATATGTGGCTTTTACAACCACCTTTGGAAGTCTGTCTTTCCTATCCACACCTCCTTAATAAAGATGGATGGATAGTTGTATTTAAAAAAAACTATCCTTCTGCCAGCCTGCGTTTTTCTCAAGTATAACATAATCACCATCACTAGATAAGACTAGGATCTATCACCTTCTCAACCAGTTGAGATTTTGTTTAATCTCTCAATCACCCTTCCGTGATCGTTCGATGTAGATGTAACATCCCCCTATATTTTTTTTTCTCTTTTTTCCTTGCCATACCTTGGGGCTGCTTGCTTGGCTACCAAAACACGCCAAGCCAAAATAAGAGCAAGACCATAAGCTTTTAACATTTATTTGGTTGAGTGCCAATTTTTTGGCCAAAGTTGCTTAGCAA
This sequence comes from Digitaria exilis, assembly GCA_015342445.1. NCBI lineage: Eukaryota > Viridiplantae > Streptophyta > Magnoliopsida > Poales > Poaceae > Digitaria > Digitaria exilis. The sequence goes on along the minus strand of JACEFO010003289.1, from coordinate 1,795,591 downwards.
AGTGACAGTGTTAAACTCGTTCATATTTTGATACCCAATCGATTCTCCACATATGTGTGGGCGTAAATAATATACATTAGCATTTGTATCTGGCGCCAAAGTCATTCAGAGACATAATTTTGGCTATTATGTTTTGACATTCGATCTAGTGCTATTCTAAAATCTAGACCCAAATTTTGACAAGAAAATTATGGCATGCCCACATTTTTTCTTGCTTGGCATCTTTTGGTAGGAAACCAATCAACCCGATTGCCTTCTACGTGAAGCCCCGCTAACTCCGACAATCTAACCACCTCCGCCGCCTGGCACTAACCCGTTTGGGTCTGTTGCCCCACCGCTATCACTGCCTGTCGAGGACCCGCACCGTCCGCCAACGGCACCTTCGCCGCCATCTCTCCCGACTCCATCGCCGGCCAACGAGTTGCCCTAGAGCTCCCTATACAAGCCGGCGCCAAGGTATAGCCCCAGCTCCCAGACTCCAAACCCTAATCTAAAACTTCATTTTCATACAATTTTTTGTAAAGATTTGGGTGACTCATGGATATATAAGCAAAATTTCGCTTGATGAGCATAAAGGAAATAATAAGTGTGTAATAAGTTTATCTTTTCATTTCTCCGAGGAACATAGATGTCAGGACAAAGTACTCTATAAAAATTTATGGTTATTTTGTCGTGGGCATCAACATTGGTAATTTAATAAGATACTTAACCCTTAAGCACTCTAACGTAAGTAAATGAATGCTAAAAAAATGAACGTACTAGTTGGCTTGTACCTCGGGTAGGTTGATCTAGTGGGGTAGGCATCATCCATGTGTAGGTACCTCCTCTGTAACCACTAACTAGGTTGTATTCCTTGGTGTGTGTGCACCTTTCTTGGTGACGGGCCCTAGCACCCTGCATGTGGGCCCACGTCGCTCGTACAAATTAGAGCAAGGTTAATAATATAGCCAGCAGCTGCATGAATGGATGTTTACAACCCACCTCTTAACCAACCCATATAGTGGTTGCAGCTTCACAGTAAATACATGACCCACATGTCTCTCACACATATTTTCTTGGTTTTTGTGTCCAAACAGGCTGTAAACTTATAGTCCACCTCTCTTCTCTTTTCTTCCTTCTCTCCTCCACATCAACATTTAGCCTTCTTGCAGCCCACCATAATACTTACTCTGACCAACAACGCCTCAGGCTTCCGTTCCAGACTAACAGTGTCACACATATTCATTTTCAGGAACAAAATCTCACCATGGCCTGCCGTTCAGCCGCCGCGGTCACCCTCCTCCTCGTATCCTTCCTCGCCGCCGCGCACAGCCGCCTTATCGAAGCCGAGGCCGAGCTCACCACGGACGACTCCTCCGCCTCCGCCGTCGCCGTCGTCTGTTAGACAAAATAAGCTAGGATGTTTTGTATCGTGTCTGTACATACATTTTACTTAGCTGGTGTGTCCACAGACTCGTTATTGAGCCGTTGTGTGCGTGCTGTCCGCGATCGCGCTGTGCCGTGAGATCGTGTGACACGAACCAGGCGCGTTCTCCGCCAAGACCGGGTCATGGGCGTTCGTGGGATGGCACGGATTGCTTCGGATCATGTCTAGAATCGTGCGGAGTTAGTTAGTTTGTTTAGCCTGTTTTATAGCAATGAACAACCCCAGAAAACATCGCAACGTTTGGCAGCACCAAAATTCTAGTCTCTGTGTTCTCCACTCTCGCGTTGTGTTCACCGGTGTTCTTCCGTTTCGCCGGCGTGTTCCAGCTCCGTGTAGCTGACAATTGGCATCAGAGCCGGGTTAACCGCCGCCTGATCGTCGATGTCGCTGCCGGCCCATGGCTCCGGCTTACGCACTCCCCGACGTCGTCGTCGTTCTTCGCCATCGCCGCCTCATGGACGCGGTCGTCGCCATGACGACGACCCGCAGGTCCAGTGCGTCATCCGCGAGGTGGGATCGGCGAACTATCCCATTCTGACCCGCACCAACTACGTCGAGTGGGCGGTGCTAATGCAGGTCATGCTGGAGATGCGCGATCTCTGGGAGGCGGTGGATGTGGGCAATGTGGGGCGGCATGAAGATCGGTTGGCGATGGAGGCGATTCTCCGGGCGACGCCGCCGGAGATGCACGTGCCTCTCCATGGAAAGGGCACAGCCAAGCAGGCGTGGGACTCCATCAAGGTGGAGCGCGTCGGCGTCAAGCGCATCCGGAAGGCCAAGGCGACAAATCTGATGCGGGAGTTCGATGCGCTCACGTTCCACGATGGGGAAACTATCCACGACTTCTCGAATCGGCTGACTAACATCGTCAGCGAGCTTACAGTCCTCAGCAATCCGCCTGAGGAGTCCACGGTGGTAAGGAGAATCTTACAGGCGGTGCCAGCTCGCTACAATCAAATCACCAACTCCATCGAGACCCTCCTCGACGTCGATGCCATGTCGACGGAGGAACTGGTGGGGAGGCTCAAGTCAGCCGAGGTGCGCGAACGTAGTCACAACACGCCATCCACGACGATGAGCTCCACTGGCAAACTGCTCCTCTCGGAGGATGAGTGGTGTGCCCGCTACAAGCACCGCCTCGCGGGCGACGGCTCGCACTCAGGCGGCTCCAGCAGCGACAAACCTTCTGGAGGATCGCGCGGTGGCAGCGGCGACAAGCCTAGGGGATGATCTGGTGGTTTCTCCAACGAGCCGGCTAGGGAGGCCTCCAAGCGCGACAAATGCAAGTACTGTGGCAAGAAGGGTCATTGGGCCTGCGAGTGCCGCAAGAAGAAAAGGGATGAGGCGGCGCACCTCATTCAAGCCGGCGACGACGACGAGGAGCCCTCGCTTCTGATGGCGGTCACCGATGTGGCGCCTGAGCGGGAGGCGCGGTGCACCTACTGCAGCAAGAGGGATCATTGGGCTCGCGACTGCCGCAAGCGAAGGAAGGCCGAGGAGACTCATGTGATGATCTCCCTCGACGAGACCTCCAGATCGGCTGAACAGGTCCACCTCAACGAGGAACGAGCGGTCGTGCAGCTGGGAGAATCAGTGGAGTGCTCCAATTCCTCCAAGACGGACGTATGGTACCTCGACACCGGAGCGTCGAACCACATGGCCGGCAATCGAGCGGCCTTCTCCGAGCTGGACCTCTCCGTCACCGGCACCGTCAAGTTCGGCGACGGCTCGGTAGTGGACATCGTGGGATGGGGAACGGTCATCTTCGCGGCCCGGAAGGGACGGCATCGAGCACTCTCCAACACGTACTTCATTCTGAGGTTACGTAGCAACATCATTAGCCTGGGCCAGCTCGATGAGACTGGCTGCCATGTGACGATCGAGGACGGGTGGCTTCGTGTTCGTGACCGAGAAAAGGAGCTCCTGGCCAAGGTAAAGCGTTCCCCAAATCGTCTCTACAAAATCAACCTCACCCTGGAGCAGCCCGTGTCCCTGCTGGCGCGTTCGGGCGATGATGCTTGGAGGTGGCATGAACTCTTTGGCCACATCGCCTTCGCCACGTTGCGGAGCCTGAGCCAAGGAGGACTGGTGCGAGGGCTACCGCCGCTCGATCATGTCGATCAGCTGTGCGACTCCTGTCTAACCGGGAAGCAGCGCCGCACATCATTCCCTCAAGAATCCAAGTTCCGGGCAACGGGGAGGATCGACCTCGTACACGGGGATTTGTGTGGCTCAGTAACTCCGGATACACACGGCGGTCGTTGGTATTTCCTCCTCCTTGTTGATGATGCAACTCGATACATGTGGGTGGTGCTCCTTACCAGCAAGGATGAAGCGGCCAAGGCGATCCAGCGTTTCCAAGCCGGCGTGGAGGTGGAGACCGGACGCAAGCTTCGCACACTGTGTACCGATTGCGGTGGTGAATTCACCTCCGTCACGTTCGGCAAGTACTGCGCTGAGAAGGGTGTGCATCGTCAACTCACTGCGCCATACTCTGCACAACAAAATGGTGTGGTGGAACGACGAAATCAAACGATGGTGGCCATGGCTCGGTGTCTCCTCAAGGCGAGAAGGATGCCAGGCACGTTCTGGGGGGAGGCGGTGAGCACGGCCGTATTCACCCTCAACCGGAGTTCCACCAAGGCGCTAACGGGGCAGACACCGTATGAGGCTTGGCATGGTAAGAAGCCGGCAGTGCACTTCCTGCGTACCTTTGGCTGCATCGCGCACGTCAAGGTGACTAAGCCCCACGCCAAGAAGCTTGATGATCGAAGCATCAGGATGGTGTTCGTGGGTTATGAGCCCGGCTCAAAGGCATACTGAGTGTATGACCCAGTGAGTAGCCGGCTGCATATCTCCCGCGACGTCGTGTTCAACGAGGCCAAAGGGTGGAATTGGGGAGGCCGGCGAAGGCACCACTGATGACACCTTCACTGTGGAGTACACGGTACCCACGGTAGTGGTTGGTGATGAGCCTGCTCCTCCTGTATCCCCGGAGGCCTCACCGGGAGCCGTTCAGGATGGTGCACACATGCCTGCGACGCCTGATCCCATTGTGTTTGCATCTCCACCAAGCCACGTTCCATCAGGCATCGATCTCGATGATGCAGAAGCACCACGACGCTACCGCTTGGTGACGGACAGCATCAACAGCTCCGAACCGCGACAGCTTGACCTGGACGAGCTCCTCTTTGCTGCAACCGAGGAGCCCTCTACGTTCGAGCAGGCCAACAAAGATCCAGCATGGCGCGCAGCAATGCACGAGGAGCTGGCTTCCATTATTGACAACGGAACGTGGCAAGCTGTTGATCTTCCAGGACGACATCGTCCTATCGGTCTAAAGTGGGTCTTCAAGCTCAAAAAAGATGCTTCAGGCGCGGTGGTGAGACACAAGGCTCGTTTGGTGGTGAAGGGCTACGCTCAAGTGGCCGGTGTCGACTACGACGAAGTGTTCACTCCCGTGACTCGCTTGGACACAGTTCGGGTACTACTTGCCATGGCCGCACATGAAGGTTGGGAGGTGCATCATATGGACGTCAAGTCAGCATTTTTGAACTGAAGCTGCACAAGGCGCTGTACGGGCTGCATCAAGCCGCTCGTGCATGGAACTGGAAGCTTGACACTACACTGGTGTCTCTTGGGTTCACAAGGTGCTCTGAAGAACACGGTGATAGATCTGTGCGTGAGCAGTGTAGATCTAGACTAGGGAATACTTGATCTATGTGTGTGTGCATGTGTATGTGTCTATGTATATGTGTATGTGTTCGTGTGAAATCCTAGATCTAGGAATGAAGTAGGAGAAAGAGTTAGATCTATACTGTCACGAGTAGAGGAGTTGGATGGCTCAGTTGATGCCATTGCAGGTTCGTTGGTGGAGTTCTGCGCACGGGCAGCGACGGTTGGAGTAGCGGTTGCTGTAGCCCTGCGCAGTAGGTCTCGTCGTCCTTCAGGGCGCCACCGGCTTTGGCCGGGAACGGCGATGGATGGAGTGGTGGAGCTTCCCGCCGCCGTAGCGCTAACCCTCTAGATCGGTCTAGGGTTTGAGTGTAGGTAGGGAGAGTACTCAGTTCAACCTCGTGATTAGAGCCGTGGTCCCCACCTCTCTCTATATAGCGCTGGCGACAGGGGCCCACCAACCATTAGGGTTGGGCGCCCCCGATCAGGGCGCAGATCAAGGCCCAAAAGCCTTTGGGCCTTTTGGGGCTGAGGAGATCATCCTAACAATCTCCCCCTTGATCTCACTCTTTATCTTATTTTCTTTTCCCGTATTTCTTTCATCTCATCTTAGATTTATGTACAGAGCTTATCTCATCGTCACGATTCTTTATCGATAGAATCAATAGCCACCGTACACGCCTCTAGTCAGAAACGAATTCTTATATCTTATCGGGCCTTCTAATCCAGGAATCATAGGCTTTCCCTTAGACCCATACCGGCTAAGTGTTCCTTGAACACATTGGGTGGTAGGCCTTTCGTTAGCGGATCCGCAAGCATATTCTTTGATCTCATATGCTCGAGACTTATGGTGTGATCCTGGATTCTATCTTTTATCGAATAAAATCTTACTTGTATCGGCTTGGTAGCCGTACTTCTTTTGTTGTTGTGGGCATAGAATACTGCAGGCTGGTTATGGCAGTACATCTTTAATGGTCTTTCTATGCTATCCACAATTCGTAAATCGGGTACGAATTTCTTTAGCCATTCTACCTGCGTCGAGGCCTCATAACATGCTATGAACTCAGCATACATCGTTGATGATGCTGTAACTGGTTGCTTTGAGCTTCTCCACGAAATAGCTCCTTCAGCAAGCATGAAGATGTAACCTGTCGTGGATTTTCTGTCATCTTCATCTCCAGCATAATCTGCATCTGCATATCCTTTAATCTCTAGGGAATCAGATCTTCTGTAAGTCAGCATGAGACATTTCGTGCCTTGCACATAGCGGAAAGCTTTCTTCACCAGTTTCCAATGTTCTATTCCTGGTTCTTCTTGATATCTGCTTAGCACGTTTGTGACAAAGGCTAAGTCAGGGCGAGTGCATGTTTGTGCATAAGACAAGCTCCCAAGAGCCAAAGAATACGGTACCGCTTTCATCTGTTGTCTTTCATATTCATTCTGGGGACATTGGAATTTCCCAAATCTATCACCCTTGACTATCGGAGCAGAAGTAGGATTACTTTTCTGCATATTATATCTCTCTAAAATCTTTTCTAGGTATGTCTTCTGTGACAATCCTAGAACCCCATTTCTTCTGTCTCGATGAATCTCAATTCCTAAAACAAAGGAAGCCTCACCGAGATCTTTCATATCAAAGTTAGAGGACAAGAATTTCTTTGTTTCTAGTAATAGACTAATATCACTACTTGCCAGTAGGATATCATCCACATACAGTACAAGGAAAATGTATTTCCCTTTCTTAAACTTTGCGAATACGCAATTGTCCTCAATATTCTCTTTAAACCCAAATTTCTTTATCGTTTCGTTAAACTTCAAATACCATTGTCTTGAGGATTGCCTCAATCCATAGATGGATTTCTTAAGATGACATCCCATGTGTTCTTTTCCTTTCACAGCAAAACCTTTAGGTTGTGCCATGTAAATATTTTCTTCTAGATCCCCATTTAGGAATGCCGTCTTTACATCCATTTGATGTAGTTCTAGATTATAATGAGCTACTAGAGCCATTATAATTCTAAAAGAATCTTTACAAGAGACTGGTGAAAACGTCTCATTGTAGTCTATACCTTCCTTTTGTGTATATCCTTTAGCCACGAGTCGAGCTTTATATCTTTCTATATTCCCTTTGGAGTCACGTTTAGTCTTGTAGACCCATTTACAGCCTACTGTTTTGGCTCCTTCAGGAATTTCTACTAAGTCCCAAACTCCATTGGAACTCATCGATTGCATTTCATCTTCCATGGCCTTAAGCCACTTGGATGATTGCTCACTTCTCATGGCAGCTTCGAATGTGGTGGGATCATCCTCCATCCAAAACTCTTCTATTTCATACACTTCATAATCATCTGGGATAGCTGTTCTTCTTACTCTTTGAGACCTTCTAGGGGCCTCATCATTTGGTACGTTTTCTATTGGAGGCTGATGCTGCTCCCCCTGATCTGCGGCGATATTTTCTATTGGATCCTGAAGGACAGGTTCCATATTTTCATTCTGTATTGCCATAGAAGGGAACAACTCAGGGACTAACACTGAGGGTGCAGCCACAGTCGGTAGTGAGAAAAATGGCTCCTGGATCATTAGAGTGGGTGCACACACCCGCTTCTCCTCAAGATTAATCTTTCGAACTACCGTGCTCCCCCGAATCATTTCTTCTTCTAGGAAGGCAGCATGTCTTGTTTCCACAAACTTTGTGAATCTATCTGGACAGTAGAAACGATATCCTTTTGACTTCTCTGTGTAGCCAATAAAATGGCAACTCACTGTCTTAGGATCTAGTTTTCCAATTGTTGGGTTAAATATCATTGCTTCAGCAGGACTCCCCCATACCATTAGGTGATTCAATGAGGGTGTTCTGCCTGTCCACAGTTCATACGGTGTTTTAGGCACCGCTTTACTGGGAACTCTATTGAGAATGTAGATGGCGGTTTTCAAGGCCTCCATCCATAGACTCTCTGGCAGTGTGGAATAGCCTATCATGCTTCGTACCATGTCCATCAAGGTACGATTTCTTCTTTCAGCTACTCCATTCTGTTGTGGGTCGCCCGGCATTGAGTACTGGGCAACAATTCCTTGTTCCTGTAGAAACCTTGCAAAGGGTCCTGGAACTTGTCCATATGAGGTATGCCGACCATAGTATTCCCCTCCACGGTCGGATCGTACTGTCTTAATCTTTAAATTGTGTGGATTCTCAACTTCAGCCTTGAATATTTTAAATTTATCCAACGCTTCTGATTTTTCTTTAATCGGGTAAATATAACCATAACGGGAATAATCGTCTGTAAAAGTTATGAACGAATCATAACCGTCTATACTCGTAACTGGGAATGGACCGCAGATATCTGTGTGAATTATTTCTAAGATGCCTGCTTGTGTTCCGCATGTTTTCTGGTTATCTTTACATATTTTGCTTTTATGCATTCAATGCATTTGTCTAAGTCTGAGAACTCAAGAGGTGGAAGAATTTCATTCTTAACCAGCCTTTCTATTCTCCCCCTCGAAATGTGGCCTAAACCACAGTGCCACAATTTCGATGACATACTCTGAGTTCTTTTCCTTTTTCTGTTGGTGGGTATGGATTCTTTTACATTCACATCACAAACTGTATTCACACATTCACGAAGTGATAGTAAATATAAATCGTTCTTTCTGAAAGCAATAGAAACAATCGAATCGTTGTAGTCTATTACACACTTGCCGTTTCCAAAACGGCATTCCAATCCATCATTATCAAGTTTTGAAACACTAATCAAATTCCTTTTAACAGAAGGAACATAGAAAACATCTCTGAGAAGCAACTCAAATCCTGTGTCAAGCACCAAGAGAAGGTCTCCCACCGCCTCCACTTCGGCTTCCACTCCATTCGCGACTCTAATCTTTCTTTCTCTTCTTTGAGTTGTTCGTGTTTGGATGAATCTCTGTAAATAATTTGCAACATGAATTGTTGCTCCAGAGTCAATCCACCAAGTAGATTTCGCATAATCTATATACAGAGATTCATTTACAAATGAAATAATGTTCTCACCATTCTTCTCACACAGCATCTTGTAGTAGTCTGGACAATCTTTCTTGTAATGTCCCTTCTTCTTGCAGTAGAGACATTGATCTTTGTCCACAATGCATTGCCCAAGCTTGGGCTGATGCTGCTGGAACTGCTGGGGATTCTGTGGAGCCTTAGACTTGGAGGATTCACCCTTGATGAAGTGACCCTTTTTCTTTTGGTTGTGCACATAGTTCACAGAGCCACCATGTGCAATCTTAAGTCTTTCCTCCTCTTGGGCAAGCATTGCCGTTGTCTTCTCTATGTCCCATTGCTCAGGACTCAAGTTATAACCAACTACAAAGTTCTCAAACTCTGCAGGAAGTGATTTGAAGATCAAATAAACAATGTGACCCTCATTGAACTCTAAGTTCATCGGTTTAAGTTTGTTGTTGATATTTATCAAATTGTGGATGAACTCTCTAAGTCCACCTCCTCTGTATTTTACACCAACCAGTTTCTCAAGCAACTGATGAGCATAAATCTTGGAAGAACCAGTATACTGATTCTTGATCTTTTCTAGATATTCAACAACATTCTTACAATCTGTGATTGCCCCCAAAATGGTAGGCTCTACGGTGTTCACCACTGCTACACATTTCTTGTTAGCAGGTTTCCATTTGATCATGACAAGATCAAAACTCTCTTTGGATGCTTTATAAACATCCTGTGCTTGCTGCCAAGCAGTATCTGTCATATCATCCCCTCTGACTGGTGCCTGAGGCTCTACAGGCACTGGGTGTGTGAGAATCCAGTCCAATTCTTGCATGGTGAAGAAGAGGTTCAGCTTCTTGTACCACTCATTATAATTATCTCCCCTCAGAGTTGGGATATCTCTGATGGCAACTCCAGCTGAAATCAATTGGGAACAAGTGAGAACAATATATGAGAATAAATCTGAATATGACTATATGTTTTATCATCAACTTTGGTCAGAAAATAAAACATATAGTGATCTTTTACATTAAAACTTAATCACCTTTGGGCAGAAAAAGTAATAATGCATGGAATAAAACATATCTATGAAATCATAATATCATTATTCTCAACTTTGGTCAGAAAATAATAATATCACAATTATTCTGAAATTTAATCTATGACTTGAGAAAATAAATTATCTCTTTAGTTCAAATTTAAATCACAAGTCAAAAATAATCATCTATGCAGCGGAAACTGTAATATTATTCTATTCAGAAGCAAAATTCTGTAATCTATTCTCTAAACATTTATCCCTTTGGTTCAAAATGAATAGAGATTCAAATTCTGTGCAAATTCATATTCAAAGTCAAATAAATAACTTCTGAAATGAATAAAACAAATAATGAAAGTCTACTGTGCTGCGCAGGCCGGTCAGGCCCGCTTGCACGCGTGGCGCACGCAGCCCATCTACGCGCGCACGCGGCCCAGCTCTCGGCTCGGCCCAACTCGTTCGCTCTTCGGCCCAGTTGCGCGCGCCGCTTAGCGACTCGGCTCGGCTCGCACGGATCGGCTCGGCTCGTTCTCTATGGCGGCTCGGCTACGTAGGCCGCAACCTGGGCCTGGGCCGCCAATTCGGCCCAGCGCGGCGCGGCGATCGACCCCACCTCGATCTGGACCGTCCGCTCGATCCAACGGCTCAGCGCTCTTTTCGCGAGTATAAAAGGGGCCGTCGTCGACGAAACCCTAACCCTAGGTCATTCTCTCTTCTCTTCTTCTCCCCTCCGGCCGCAGCCGTCTCTGTGCGAGCGCCGCCGACTCCTCTGTGCCGGCGTGCCTCGCCCTCCGCGCCGCCACGCCATGGATCTCACCATGGCCGAGACTTTCTTCTTCTTGTTCCTCACCTTCTCCACTCGCAAGCAGCGGCAGCAGAAGATCTGGCGCCTCCTTGGGCCCCCTGGCCGGCGCGCGCTCTCACCGAGAGGTGAGCGCGCCGCTGTCTAGAGGTTCCTCGGTGGTGCCTCTGGTACGCTCGCGTGCCGGCGTCCCGACGGCGAGCACTGCTTCTTTGCGCGCGCTCGGACACCGGCGTCCCGGCACCGAGGCGGTGAGTCTGTTCTGGCGAGGTTCGCCGGATCTGTGTGTGAGGAAGTTGTAGATCTCGTGGTTGGGGTTATGGATCTGGGGTTCTCGAAAGGTTCTCTGTTCTAGGGTTTCGGGATCTAGGGTTGCTGATGCGGATCTGTGCTAGGGTTTCGGGATTTGATCTGTTTTTCTCGATTTCTTTCGAAATCCTTGTCTTTTCTCTAGATCTACGCTGGATCTACACTTCTAGTAGGCGACTGATACCAATTGATAGATCTGTGCGTGAGCAGTGTAGATCTAGACTAGGGAATACTTGATTTATGTGTGTGTGCATGTGTATGTGTCTATGTATATGTGTATGTGTTCGTGTGGAATCCTAGATCTAGGAATGAAGTAGGAGAAAGAGTTAGATCTATACCGTCACGAGTAGAGGAGTTGGATGGCTCAGTTGATGCCATTGCAGGTTCGTTGGTGGAGTTCTGCGCACGGGCAGCGACGGTTGGAGTAGCGGTTGCTGTAGCCCTGCGCAGTAGGTCTCGTCGTCCTTCAGGGCGCCACCGGCTTTGGCCGGGAACGGCGATGGACGGAGTGGTGGAGCTTCCCGCCGCCGTAGCGCTAACCCTCTAGATCGGTCTAGGGTTTGAGTGTAGGTAGGGAGAGTACTCAGTTCAACCTCGTGATTAGAGCCGTGGCCCCCACCTCTCTCTATATAGCGCTGGCGACAGGGGCCCACCAACCATTAGGGTTGGGCGCCCCCCGATCAGGGCGTAGATCAAGGCCCAAAAGCCTTTGGGCCTTTTGGGGCTGAGGAGATCATCCTAACACACGGCGTGTACATCTGAGGTGAAGGAAGGAGTAGGCTTCTGCTCGGCGTATACGTCGATGATCTTATACTCACCGGCGCCGACGTGGTCGAGCTGAAGCAGTTCAAGGAGGAAATGAAGAAATCTTTCAAGATGAGTGATCTCGGCCTGCTGAGCTACTATCTTGGCATTGAGGTTCAGCAGCGTCCCGGGATGATCACTCTGGGCCAGGCAGCATACGCGGCGAAGCTGCTGGAGAAGGCAGGCCTAGCAGACTGCAACCCGGTGCTTGCACCGATGGAAAATCGACTCAAGCTCAACAAGAACAGCACTGCACCTGAGGTGGATTCCACGCTCTACCGCAGCATCGTTGGAAGCTTGAGGTATCTTGTTCACACACGTCCAGATATCACTTTTGCTGTGGGGTACGTCAGCAGGTTCATGGAGAAACCGACGACCGAACACATGAGCGCAGTCAAACACATACTCCGTTACATTGCTGGCACTTTGCACTTCGGTTGTTGCTACCGAAAGGGCCGTGGAGATGTGGTGGTGATGGGATACAGTGATGCTGATTTTGCCGGGGACCAAGATGATCGCAAGAGCACCTCTGGCGGCATCTTCTTCCTTGGGCAATCCTTTGTCTCTTGGCATTCTATGAAGCAGGCTGTGGTGGCATTATCGTCATGTGAGGCGGAGTATATTGCAGCCACCTCTGGGAGTTGTCAGCTGCTATGGCTGAGGCAGCTCCTTTCGAGGTTCTACAGCAAGGCGGCGTCGGCCGCCGAGCTCTACATCGACAACCAGTCGGCGATTCAGCTCTGCAAGAATCCGGTGTTCCACGCCAGGAGTAAGCACATCGAGATGCGGTTCCACTTCATCAGGACGAACGTCGAGAGGAGCAAGATCTCTGTCTGGAAAGTCAAAACTGACGATCAGCTGGCGGACATCATGACCAAAGCACTTGGGCGGGTTCGCTTTCTGCAACTCCGCGAGAAGATCGGCGTCGTCAACATCAAGAACATCTAGCTTAAGGGGGAGTAATGTTAAACAAAATAAGCTAGGATGTTTTGTATCGTGTCTGTACATACATTTTACTTAGCTGGTGTGTCCACGGACTCGTTATTGAGCCGTTGTGTGCGTGCTGTCCGCGATCGCGCTGTGCCGTGAGATCGTGTGACAGGAACCAGGCGCGTTCTCCGCCAAGACCGGGTCATGGGCGTTCGTGGGATGGCACGGATTGCTTCGGATCATGGCTAGAATCGTGCGGAGTTAGTTTGTTTAGCCTGTTTTATAGCAATGAACAACACCAGAAAACGTCGCAACGTTTGGCAGCACCAAAATTCTAGTCTCTGTGTTCTCCACTCTCGCGTTGTGTTCACCGGTGTTCTTCCGTTTCGCCGGCGTGTTCCAGCTCCGTGTAGCTGACATCGTCGTCCCCACTAAGGTGCTTCCTTCCGCCGCCGCTGTTTCAACCATCGTGGTTCCGTCCGGCCAGGCCTCAGGACTCCTCCAACTGCCCTCCAAGCACAGCGTCGTCGTCGTCGTCTACCATCACGACGCCGCCAAAGCTGAAGTTCTAGGCCACAAGAAGGAAGAGGACGAAGTGGTGAATCGCGTCGCGGAGCCGGACCCTGACCGCGCGCACGTGGAGGCGTCCACCGACGGTCATCAAGCCGTGGAGGAGGAGCTGTCCCACCACGACGAGGACGACAACGAGGAGAAAGCGAAGAAGCATCTTCGTTACAAGGATGACGACGATGACAGCGACAGCGATAGCGACGACGACAATGATGATTTGGAAGAGAAGGCGAAGCGGTGGATGAAAGCCCTCAAGAAGAGGTGGTTCGTCCATCGCCAGCGCCACCACCACAGCCACGGCCATGAGGCAGCGGCCAAGAAGGCGGAAGACGGCAAGGAGGAGGAAAGAGGGGTGATGACGTGGATCAAAGGACTCGTGAACCGGTTCTAGCTTCGATTCTCCGTCTCTCCGACGATTTCTATCCGATCCGTGTGCCTGCCTGCTAGGTTGCTACTCGCCTACTCGTGTGTCATAATTACTGCCTGATTACATGTTTGTTGGTGTGCGTGTTTGTTTTGCTGTCGTTTTGATCTGATTGGGGGATCATGTTCTATGCATGTTCATTGTCAGTGCCGTCGCACTGAATAAAAGCTACAACTTTTGCGTGCATTCCAGTTTATATATATCCTTCAGCTTTCAGTACTGGTCTTTGCCTGCTGATGCCTTCGCCAGTCGAAAATGTATTTTCGATTGTCCAACAACGCGCTCAACGCTTTTCAGGTTGTTCAGGCGCCTTTTGTGCAGAGCTTTCCCGGTCGTATTGATCTGGAGTGTTAACGTTGAACCCGATCACTTGTTGTTGATCCTACTCTACGTTTCGGTTCAAACGACGAGTTCGGGGAGCAAGTGTAACATGGCATCTCCACAGGCCTGCAAGACTTAGCTCGCAGATATATGAAGAGTAATTCATCATCAGAGTTGCAAGTGTCCTTGTTTACATGAATGTATAGCTGAATGCTGCACCAGTTTAATCTACATCAGTTCGGACTGCTAATTTCAGGGCAGATTTGACCCTTTATTTGGTATATGCAAACTCCTACTCAATCGAGGAAAAGATGCGAATGCTATGCCCCCGCCTCGAAGAAGGGATTAAAGAAAGTTTAGGCACTCATGCATGTTGGTTAGAATCTGTGGTGTACAACTCATTTGCAAACTCAACTTCAATTAAAAGCTTCTCTCTTTAATACAAAGACACCAAACTCTCTTGCATGTTTGAGAAGAAAAACTTCTAAAAGGGTACAAAACAAACATCTTTTAGCACTACACATTACACAAGGACTTTTACACTGCCTGCAATGACTATATCGATACCTCTATCGATTTTACAAACCCATATTTGATTTGATTGCTTACATACTTTTTTTTAATAATATTAGTATTGTTTTTGACACATGCATTCTTCTCATAATCTCAAGCCAACAAACAAAGCCTTGTTCCCAGAATAAAATAGGTCACCCTCCACTCTTGGTCGGTCGGGTCTTCTGGTGACCGCTCTCTGACACTCCCCTCATCTTCTTAATCTTCCCCAATAAACCTTAGATGCCTTCCTCTAAGGACTTAGATCAACTTGTGGCATGTGGCCTTTAGCTAGCGAGATGTCATCTACTTTTGTACAATATCCTTCTGGTCTACAATACTATCAGATTCCGCTAGTTTGCTAAGTGCCAGGGGCACTCGGCAAAGCCCGGAAAACACTAGGCGAAGTGTTTGCCAAGTGTTATACTTGGGAAACTGTGCACGGCAAAGATCTAGTGGTAAAACATCTTTGCCGAGTGCTTTTTTTTATCAGGCGCTCGAGAAATCTTTATCGTGTTCTAAAATACACACGTTAAAAATGTCTATATAGAAACTATAAAAACATTTTTTATTTCTTGATGCGCGCTCACTCAACAAAATGTCTACAGAAACTATCCTAAAAATAAAGTAAATATTTTTTCTGGATGCAGCCAACGCTCAGCATGTCCCGTAAAATTTGTGCCCTATGTGTGCCGTGACCTCCATCTCATGTGCATCCATATTCTGCTTTGATTCCTCACATATTATAATAATCCTAGTGTAAGTCACTTGTTTAAGCCCCCTAAACTAATTTAAATTAAAATGTTGTCAACTATAAAGTTTTATAACTTTTCGCAATCTACAATTTTAATTTTGGTAGTTTCTCCATTAAAGATTGTTTATAAAATTTGAATTTCAAATTTGAGAAAACTTCAAACTTAGTTTTGGTTGACAAGATGGTTTG
Source organism: Digitaria exilis (assembly GCA_015342445.1). NCBI lineage: Eukaryota > Viridiplantae > Streptophyta > Magnoliopsida > Poales > Poaceae > Digitaria > Digitaria exilis. The sequence goes on along the minus strand of JACEFO010003289.1, from coordinate 1,779,826 downwards.
AAATAAAAAAAATTAACTACAAAGTTTCATAACTTCTTGTGATATATAGATCTCTTTTGTATGTTTCTCCATTTGAGGTTGCTTGGAAAAAAAATCAAATTTCAAATTTGATAACTGTAAACTTTTGTTGGTAAAATTATTTTAAATTAAAATGAGTTCAACTATGAAGTTGTATAAGTTCGGAAGACGTACACCTTTTATGTATGTCATTTGTTCATCCGATATACAATGATAGTAACATTGTTCAGAAATCTTTATATCTCTTCTAGTTTCAGGAAACTATATGAGAGATATAATTTTGTGAACAACGGTAATATTGTCTTGTCGAATGAAGAAATGACCAAAATAAAAGTTGACATTTTGAGAACTTATACAACTTTATAGTTCTGCATTTTTTAATTTGAATTAATTTACTATTTTGAAATGTGCTTCAAAATTGGGTTTGCCAAGTGTTTTCTAAAATACAAGACAAACTATGTGTTGCCAAGTCGGCAACACCTAGTTTTTCCGTGTATTTTTTTAAAAAAAACACTCGACAAACCCAAACAAGGTAGCACTTGGCAAACACAAGTTTTCCGATAATTAATCATGGTGGCTCTCGGCAACACCTAGTTTGCTGTGTATTTTAAAAACACTCGGAAAACCCAAACAAGGTAGCACTTGGCAGACACAAGTTTTCCGATAGTGAGTCATGGTGGCAAGAACCGCACCTAGACTGTATGGAAAATTTTATACCTTTGTTTTCTATTTCTTTTTAGGCAACGTATTCTATGAGAACTCAATTCCCGTGAGAACTATGAGAACTCAAATCTGGGCCACATGATCTTCATCCAAGGGTAGCACGTAGGGAGAGGTGGGAGGGGGATTTGTAAAATCACCACCCCCTTAATTATACCTTTTTAAATCCCCCCTCACACCTTCCCCTTGGATGAAGATCATGCAGTCCAGATTTGAGTTCTCATAGTTCTTATGGTAACTCAGTTCTCATGTCATACGTTCCCTTCTTTTTTAGACTCATTGCCAACTTTTTTCTTTACCCATTTGCTCTTTGAGCAGATAAGGTCGGATTTTTGCTAGCTTGTAGGTGACATGATCTAAATAAAATTTAGATGGTTTGCTAGTCGAACCATCAGTGATTCACTTTTAATGCAAATTTAGACTTCGTCGTCTGCACTACAAGGCCATAGCATCAATGGTCCTGGATATATAATCCAACCCCCCCCCCACCGGTGCAGCTGGTGTGTCTCCTAACCCGTGCCTCCATCCGTACCTCCGAGACAATTAACGTGAAATAAATTGTTCAAATTAAATTCTGGTCATATAATTGTGTTTGTTATAATAAGATATTCAAAACTAAACCACACTTACCATGTTTGGATTGTATATATATTTAGAATATTTTGTAATAAAATAATTTGAAGATCTTAACACGGGTTAGGAGACACATAATCAAAGATAACCAGTCAAAAAATGTAGGATTAATGATTTATTGTTATCCAAGCTTGCTCATGTGGAGAAGTTTCTGATATGAGTAAGAATTGCAGCTTTTACGGAAAACGCTGACTTTGACCAACCATGACATATCATTAAAACGAAAATGCAGTATCCTTATCATCAGTACATTAATTCAAAATCAAGCGGCAGATAGACATTTGGACAAGCATCATTCTCTCCATGCAAGAAGTAAATTAAACAGCAATCTAACCCTCCACTCAAGTGCTACCACACATCGCTGGCCAATAAGCTATTTTTCTCTTTGGTTTTCTCCTTTCATGGCACAATAATATGAGTTCCTTTTGTTCAGTCTGACGAAGGTACATCACTGTATAAAAAAACTGTATAGATGGTGATTATTCTAGGCCGGTGTCGGCGTCTGCTTAGTCCTTGATCACAGATTAATCAATTGATGACGATTGATAGATTGATTATGATAACGAGTGTGAGTGAGAATATTCAAACCTGCTGGCAAAGAGCACACAGAGATCAGTGCTTGGCATTGCTAATGCGGCAATGCCATGGGCTTGCACGGGGCCTATGTGGTGTGGTAGTTACCTGGTGAGGGCATACACAGGTGGTATGCGGTTGGGGTGGTTCCTTCGCTAGTCTCCAACCTGCTTTTGAACAAATAAGGATTTGGTTGGGATGCGTTTCATCCACTCTGGCTTCACCCGAGTACACGACCGAGGTAGTAGTGGTGTGAAGCCTCGCAAATCAAGGCAACAATAAGTTGAAAGTCGGTTAAAGCTAGTTTTTTTTTTCAGTTTAACTGGCTCTAACTTCACTGGTGAGTGATGAAGTTGCTCTAGAAGACCTGCCAAAGCGTTCATTAAGATGCACGACTTCCTTGAAATTTTGTAGTCTAAACTTCTTTAACCATAAAAATATAAAGAATTGCGTTTATGTAGACCGACATATAAGACGCATCTTATTGTGTGAACACAAGACTTTGACTTATCATTATGTTATAAACGTGGAAAATAATAAGTGCGAAATTTTTAATAGAAAACCAACAGCAGCTATGTTGAATCCAAAAATTATGTTGTCATGCCAAAACAAAATAAACATTTATTTTCCGTAGTACAAGTTACTAGAGATATACTATAAAAAGAAAAAGACTCCAACATTCAACCTTTGTTTGAGATATATTATTTGTGTAGTGAGTAATATCATAAAATAGTATGTGTAAGGAGCCGCCCAAATTACCTTGCCTAAACCGGTATTATCTTCTATTGACGGACCCGGTTTAAACAAAATAATCCCAGTATTCCCGAGCAACACCCAGGATCAACCCGCATACCGTTTGGACATCATGAGTACCATCACAAGGATGAGAGATCAAATTTTAAAAGTTTGGATTACAAGTCTTGATCAACTTACAAAAATTCCTCAAATTAAAACTATAACCTAGTTCAACTAGTACATGGGAGTTTTTATCAACTAAGGTGATTTTATTATCCAACTAGAATGTACCATGTTTCCTTAGATCCATAGGTATAACGCAGCGGAAAGATTGGAGAATATTTATGAAGAAAATGGTGTCCTTGCCCAATGGACACCACCTGCCAAGGCTTGAGCGACTACACCACTCATCCACTATGCCGCCTTCGGCGGGATGAACGTGGCCATCACTCCAAGAAGGCAACCTGCAAAACAACTTATCGGCAGCACCGTTAGTACATTTCGTACTAGCAGGACTTATCCCAAACATTTATATATGGTGGATGCATGAGGCAATTCAAGTTTTAACATTTAATTATGAAACGCAAGCATAGTTATCAAGTGAATAAGCAAAAGACTCTAGCCTATCTAAGCATACATCAAGCAATTGCATAAACAATAAATTCCTCATGGACGTAAGCTCAATCTTCCATGAACTTCAATCGGTAACTCTACATTGGAGCGAGCCTCACAAAGCATGTGCCATGACCGAGGAACGCGACTATTGCAATAGATTCAAACCCTGCAGGGGTGTATAACTTTTCCCACACGAGGCGCAAGATCAACGACCATACCCTCGGCCTAGGATAAGTGTTAATTTATGCCCTCAACCGTTCGCATACCCACACCCGACGATGAGAGGGCGGCCGGAGATGTATAGGGGTAACAGACTCCGCCATCTACCCCTCATCACAACCCGTGTCAAACCGTCCCATAGCGAGGTCTGTCTTATGGTACTTGGCTTGCCCATCCCATACTAAGCATGTGGTTTGTACGGAAAAGTGCTCAAGAGGGCGGCTATCAATGGTACGGTCCTTAATCAACTCAAGCAAGCCTAACCATTTGAGTTGCACTCTCAACGTGGCCCTACATTACTTGCCCAAATCTCGTCTCATATTCATGGTTGATCATCTTTAACACTTTTCCAACTATCCAAGTATGATTAGACAAATTCGTATATCTCGCGAGTGCTGATGCCCTTGTCACCTCTCGACTTCTACCGGCTAAGCATGGCTAAGCAACTGAGTCCGTATAATTCAACAATCCTACTTAGCTAGAAGTTGATCTAGAGCTAAGGCTTATGTCTATTAGGTTCTACTCTAATCATCACATATGAACGACTAGAGGGATGCTTATGCACAAACAATAAGCAAGTTAACATTCTGAAAATAGTTGGAAAAGGGTGCCTGCCGGAGACTTGATGATCCACAACACAACTCTCCGGAATGTCATGCTCTACGAATATTAAAGATGCATGAATTAGAAATGATGCTTGTGAATGAATATGAATATGAGATGCAATGACTCATGAGAGGAAAAAGGCTAGCAAGGTTCAAGGGTCAAGGTAATGATACAAATAAATCTAGATTGGAAAAATTGCACAAATGTATGATATGAGATAAAGTGCTAAATAATTATTGATGCATGTGCACACAATAATTAATGACAAGTTATAACAAGAGAAACCCAATAAACTACATTTGTCTCTACAGTTACCATTTGAATTTATCACAAATTTATTTTAGTCACAACCTAGGTCAGAAAAGTCAACTAATAAGACTATGTCATGGTTGAAATTGCAAAATGATATGCAAAAGACATGATTAAATATGTGTTTAGAATACCTTAAAATCATATATAAACATACTTTAAATTGGAAACATAGGTATATAAGTTAACTAGGTGCCTTTCGGATCTTCCGACTCAAAATATCGGATCATCCGGTTTTACACAGAGAAGAACCGGATGTTCCGGACATAAAATCGGAACTTCCAGACATGGACTGGAACTTAAAACCGGATCTTCTGGCTCTTTCTCTGATCTTCCTAACAGCCCCGCGTCCGGAAAAGAAAAGCTCGCCGGCGGCGGCTCCGACCTCCGTTTTGGGTGCTGTTTGTTTCTATGGGTTTGTGAGAGTGTCAAGCTTCTATTCCAAGTGATGGATTTGACATGCATTAAGGTTTTGAAGTTCGGAGTTACCAATGGTGATTTGGTCCCAAGAACTCAAGAACCCTAACCCTAGAGCAAAGGGGGCTGGATTGGGGAGGGGTGGTGGCTCACCGGCGACGAGATGAACTCCAGTGAGAGTTGCAGGTCGACGTAGGGGAAAGTTGAGGAAGCTTGACTCCATCTTGGCTTGAACTTGGAGAAGAACAATGGAGGGAGAGAGTGGGAGCTCCTCCTTGGTCCAAGCTTGAAGAAGGGGATGGCGTCGAGGTGGAGCAGCTCACCGGCGTCGAGCTCCTGTGATGCTCCAGCGAGGTCTCCGGTGAACTCTTGGAGGGGGTGGTGGAGGACCTTGGGTTCTCCTCCCAAGCTAGAGAGAGAAAGAAGAGATAGGGGGTGGGAGAGAAATGAGAGAGGTGGAGAGGGGGCTGGGGCTGCTGCCCATTTAGATGGGGAAGAGCTGACGAGTGGGGTCTGCGAGGACATGTGGCAGTCGTGCAACAGTCAACGTGTCAAAGTAGACTACAAGTGGATTACCGGGTCTTCCAACTCAGAGTCGGCTGATTCGGAAAATTAACATTTTATTGGTAAAAATAATTTTTAGACCAACTAAAGACCTCCTAAAAATAGGAAACAATTTTATAAATGCTAAAGATGTTGCTTATGAATGCTTCATGTTATGCTTTCAATCGGAGAGCGATAATCTCATCATCATCTTCTTGTTTTTTCTTTAGCAAAATCTTCTTGTTGAGAGAGATCACTGACAACTGCTAAGCCGTGTGTTGACTTTGACCGGCCTGCAAGGGCCCAGCAACCTCAGGTGGGCCCCAGGCTGCTCCTTCATCAAAGTACAAATAAACCACCTCCCAGCTCGTCTCCTTCACTTCCTCCGATCCAGTCCCCCACCGCGTTCCATTCCCCCGCCGGAATCCCAAGCACACACGCTATACTGCGCCTGCGCGCCACCATGGCCCTCCGCGTCAGGTCCGCGGTGGCCCTCTGCCTCCTCTTCTCCCTCATCGCCGTCGCTCACTGCGTCGTCCCGCTCGAAGAAGCCGCCGGCGACCTCGCCACCGACGCCTCCGCCGCAGCCGTGACCTTGGCTCCCGATGAGGAGGAGGATATCCTCCGCTTCGGGTTGGCCCTTGAAGGAGAGGCACCCATGGAGGAGAAGGAGGTGGTGAACCCCGTCGCCGAGCCGGACCCTGATCGGTCGCACCCTGATAGCGAACAGAGTGATGAGAAGAAGAAGAAGCAGATCGACGCCGATGAAGACGAAGACGAGGAGGAGGAGAAGAAGACAAAGAAGAAGAATCTTGACAAGGATGAGAAGAAGGAGAAGGCGAAGAACAAGAGGAAGAAGCACGGGTGCAAGGAGAAGAAGGAGAGGAAGACAAAGAAGCACGACGAGCTGAGCAACGACGACAGCGAGGGGGAGGAGGAAGAGAAGGCGAAGAAGCAGATCCACCGCCGTCACCACCGCGTCGAGAAGGAGAAGGCGAACAAGTGGACGCGTCACAACAGTGGAGACGACGACAGCGACGACGACGAAGACGAGCAGGAGGAGAAGGCGAGGCGGTGGAGGAAGGCCATCGGAAGGAGGAGCAGGTTCGGCCATGGCCGCCGCTCGCAACGCGAGGAGTCCCAGACCGAGGAGGTGAAGAACTAGTTCTCTGTAGTCAAGTGGCTACTGGTCAGCTCTGGTGGTCAGCTAGCGCTCCGTTTTCATGTCCTCTGTTACTCTGTATCAGTATTATGCTTCGCCTTTCAGCCTACCTTTTTTGTGACTTGTGGTTGTGATGAGTGTTTCTAGTTTGCTCTGCCCATGTGCTCCGATCTTGTTCGATCTGTACGCGCCATGGAGCTGCAGGGGTGCAGGAGGAGCCGATCTGCTTGCTTTGAGTAGCTTGCTCAGTGTGTTGATCGTGTGATGTGATGTGCGCTGTTCTTGTTGCTCTGTTGTGGATAGTTAATAAAAGTTATATATGTTGATGAACCTTCTGCTTTCTGATTACTTGGTAGCACGATCAAACGTATCTTTTCAGATAAGGGGACTGGAGCAGTGTAATCTTCAGAGTTCAGAGTCTGAGGGTGCCACAATCGCCAATTCGCCATGGATGTTTCATGAACTCATGATGCTGAAGATGCATGAACAGTTGACTCCATTTCTCTGTCTATATGGTTGGATTAGTCGGTCAATAATTTACCACTGTACTGTCAAGCTAGCGAAGAAGTTCAGTGTATGACCTGATCAAGTTCATTGTTACTCAAACGATTCAGACTAGGACTACGACTGGAAAACGCATATGCCTCAATCCCGGAATGCTTTGCTTGCTGCCACAATTTTTTCGGATCAATCACAAGAGCAAACCAACAAATAGATTTGACTACTGATACTGATTGGTTTCTTTTACATACTTTGGGAGTTTAGCAAAATAAAACGTTTTTTTAAAAAAAGAATTATGACTAGAGCGCAGCCCATGTTTCAGCCTTCAAATGTGATTGGAGTCCCACCCTTTCATACTGAACTATGAGAATACGTCAAGAATCCAACATTTAACTTTGCAAACGGATCATTAGGTCTTGCTGTTTTACAGCTAGAGGAGAGTAGGATAGCTTATTGGATCATAATATTCTGGCAGTGGAATTTTATAATCTGGGGTTTGTTTGTTTTAGCAAATAAATTTGTAAGTGGTTCATATATAAACTGTGTTGTGAAAACTGAAAACAAAGGCCCATCTTCTCCTCTTAATGATTTTGGGCCCAACCGAGGCTCATCTTCCTTGCACAATCTTCTCCCCAACTCCATTATACCCGAAGCCCAAAGGCAACTCTCATCAACAACGGCCCCTTTTCGTTACATTTATTATTGTAACTTAGTATTATGCATAGATTATTCCAAAAAAGTAATATGTATAGAAAATCATATACGTGAAATCATGGTTAATATTCTCAAAAAAAAAGAAATAATGGTTAATTTAGCCTCCAAGTAGAATATATGAATATAATGAATAGTACCACTAGGCTATGTAATATGTTAAAGCAGAAGAATTGGGCGCGGGTTAACTATAATAAAAGAGAGATCCTTAGTTCTCATGACTCAATGTACACCCCAGACAATGTTATTATTTATGCTACCACGATAACAACAGCAGCATCCAGACATACCTGTGTTTCAAAGCTAATAACTGTTATTATTTATGCTAACAATATGTGCAGAGAACCCTCAAAAAATAATATGTGCAGAGAAAATTGTGGCATCTGTACACCTAACGTAAGCGCTGATATGTCATATGAACATGCTGCAAGAAGTCTACACTACACAGGTGGCAAGGCATCTTGAGCCGGCAGTTCCTCTTCTTCACCCGCCGCAGGCGCAGGATCAGCAGCTTTCACCTTGGCAACTTTCCGCTGCGACCGCAAGAGGTTGCACCGGCACACGGGGCACGTCCGATGCGACTCCAGCCACATGTCGATGCACTCCACGTGGAACATGTGCCCACACTCCGGCAGCCTCCGCACCATCTCCCCGGCCTCAAAGTCCTCCAAGCACACCGAGCACTGCTCCACGATAGCATCCGCATCCACCCCAGACTCAATGTCGCCGCCGCCGATCTCGTCGCCGTCGCCTTTAACGACGACCGTGTAGGCGAACGTCGGGAGCGCGTCGATCGCCGCCTTGGGCATCCCCAACCGCCGCTTCGCCCTCGCCGCGGCCTCTGCATCCGCTGACGTGGCATCGGCGCTTACGCCATCGTCGCCGGCAGGCACGATGCCCCTGGTGCCGGAGGGCGCGAGGCAGCCGGCGACGGCGAAGGCGACGAGGGCCAGGCCGCCGAACGCGGACGCCATCCGGACGTTGACGGTGGTCGCCAGCGCGCAGAAGAGGAGCAGCGCCACCGCGCACGCCGCGATCGCGTAGCACGCGCCGTTGCCGCGGCGCCCACCGGCGGCGTCCTCTGTGCCAACGGCGGCGGCGGCGGCGGAGGCGTTGGGAATGGCGCCGCGTGACCTCGCCGAGAGCAGCGTCGGCATTGCTCGCTACTTGGTGAGAAGCTAATTAACACGAGCCGGCTGGTGCGTGCAGTGACTAGTGAGTGGACTGATGCTCTGGTTTTCTTTATGGATTTGGTGTGGTGCTGCGGTGAGGAGCGACGGGGAGGAGATTAATAGGGGTCGCCGGAGCTTCGTGGATTGTTGTGAGCACGTGGCCGTAGCGTTCTCGTGGGGAGAGCGGCGGCGGCGGGGGGAGAGAAATGAAATTACGGTGGTTGTTTGACGGGAGACGGGAGGGAGGGTCGACGAGTCAGTTCCTGTCATGTTTCGTGAGCGTCTGCTAATTTTTATTTTCGAAGGTCTTGTCGTGGGATTGTAAATGGTTTTGTTTACGGCACTGAGAGCGACGGATAATGTTGGACGGCGACGCACTGCCGTGCAGTCTAGACTGTGGAAGTACGGCAGTATGTGACAGGTCACAAATGGCGCAATATGGTCAACTGAATAACGCTGCTACATACCCACTTGCAAAATGCAAACCGGGAAGGAATGTTCAGTACTGTCTCTGATTTCCAACCCACTACTGATATTATCCTTTTGTAAATGTAAACGAACGTCCTAGAACTAGGAAAATTACTGTTTCTGATTTCCAACCATTAGATCTATGTCGATTTCTGCAGTGAAACTCTCACTAAACTCCGAAATCACTTTCCTAACCATACCATTATTGTTCTTCTCCGGTGGGATAGGGTTCTGGGATTCAGTCCAAACAACCGAATTTATGTGAAATTCGCCTATTTCCAGTGAGAACAGAGGAAGGGCTCTCTTCCTTATCTTGTACCTATAGCTTCTCTTTTCAAGCTTCAATGGCCACAGATTCGTAGGAGAGGCTTAGAAGGGTCTCTATGGTTCTAGCAAGGGTAGGAGGAGCTCTACCGCTCTAGGCCTCTAGCCCCGGCTGATCCGGTGCTACATCCGCCCCTGGACACAAACAAAGAACGTGTTTAAAGATTCACCCATTCGGCGAAATTTCATTTTTGTTGCCATTTTTAAGCTCTGCATAAGTTAATTATATATGCCTTCATCATGTATCTTTCACTTTGTAACATCTAACAGATGCAGAACCAAGGCGATTTCACTATCACTCACCTTAGTTTTCTCATCATATTTCCCTACTTCTATCCCACAATCAATCTTTTAGAGGTGTTGAATGCTAAAATTTCCATCAAAGTCTACCCAAATATCATTTCAAATTTAGTTTGTTGACTGGTCAAACAACTTACTCCCAGCCTAAATTTTCTGATAAACCATGCTTGGAATTTTTCCTGTTTTGAATCCTAGGACCATAATTTTCTGTGTGTTTAATTTAGTCGGTCCGATAGTATGAATTGTGAAATGTATCATGTCCTAGAACACATCCAATGACTCTCTAAATTTGGGCATAAGGAAAGAAAACTATTTGTCTTGTTCATCTGAATTAAAATATCTCCATTTTTTTAAAAAAACATAATATAGTATTTATATAATTTTTTTCTATTTTAATTAAGAAAAGTATTGGTCGCATCACACATTACATGTTAGTTATGTAGAGAGTGGAGACCATGTTGATCCAAAATATATCTTATAGCCTTTGTAAAGAAAAGGAAGTGTTTGTGAACATAGAGAGAGTGAGAAAAAAAAAGAGAACACTATTTTTTAATTCGCAAAATGCTATATATACTTTCGATCAACCATTATCTACTTAGGTCAGTCTCAGTGGGGATGTCATGGACAATAAACTGGGTGTCATGTAGGCAATTTTTGTGATTTGACACTGTATTTATGAAGAAAAGTATCATCACCATGACACTCTTGTTCCCCAGTTATCAAGACAACTTGTGTCTTACATGTAACCTAAGGAACAACAATAGATGAAACTATGCATTGAGAGAGGGGTGATTCATCCTAGTTTCAAATGTTTTTAGATGATGTGTCACTTAGGTAATCGTGTCCATGAAACTCCATTCTTACGAATAGTTGACGCTCAAAACAATTTCTCGGAAACTAGATAACTATCACTCTTTGTCTGTGACAAATACTCAAGTGTGTCAGCTAATTAATCTACATAATCCTTTGTACACAAATTGCATATGTACATAGCCAGTAGCCACACCAAGCTGGTTACACCGGCGGCAACTCATGATCATCATCAGACGACTCCGGCGCCTCCTCCACCGCACCGTCGTCTTTCGGCGACACGCTCACCTCCTCCGTCGTCGACACCACGCAGCGGCACACCGGACAGGTCCGGTGCGAGTGAAGCCACATGTCGATGCACCCCACGTGGAAAACGTGCCCGCACGCCGGCACCAGCCGCACCATCTCGCCGCCGCGCACGTCCTCCAGGCACACCGAGCACACGACCACCTCGAGCGGGCACTGGAACGCGAACGCCGGCGGCGCGTTCACCTGAGCGCACGGGTGCCCCGGCCTCGCGGCTCCCGCCGTGACGTCGACCGTGACGACCACCAGCTCCGTGGCGCTCGCGTCGCGCCCGCTCGGACGACGGAACCACCCCTTGGGCGCGAAGCAGCCGACGACGCCGAGGAGTAGCCCGGCCAGGGCGGCGATGGCGAGGGCTTTCCAGACGTTGACGGAGGCGGCGAGCACGCAGAAGAGGAAGATGGACACGCAGACGACGGCGATGGCGTAGAAGGGGTTGTAGCATTCGCTGACCTCGACGTTCTCGTGGAGGTCGTCGACGGTGCTCTCCTGGAGCCGGTGCCTCGGGTACAAGTTGAGCATGGTGAATTGGTGATCGCTGACACTGTAGTGTGTGCACTCTGCACTGCCGCCATGAACGATGGTTTTCACGGCAATTTATAGTGTTCGCTTTGGGGGATTTGGCGCAAGGAGGCTTTAGCGTGTGACTGCTGCAATTTGGGGTCAATTCTTTTAGGTCGAGTTTAATAAGGGAATAGTCAGCTACTGAGCCTGTACGTATTATTGTTACGCATATGTGTTGTTTTATCTGAACAGATAATTAATGGATTAAGGATGTTATTACTGACTAGTGACCACCGCACGGCGGAATTGAGTGCGCCGCCGTCGCCGTGACGTGCTGAACAGGGCGTCCGGATGCCGGCCACACAGGAATGGCACGACGGCCGGTCCTTTACGTGCGCCGACGTAGATAGCCAACGCCTAACGAGCAATTTCGCGTCAACTGCTCATCACTCATGGACAAAGGGGGAAAACAGAGCGAAGATATACACTGCACTTATCCTTGGAAGCATCAAATCGATGTAGATTTGGCCCTTAAACAATTAGGTCCGTTTTGTATCCTGGAAAGAACAACCTGTTGATGGTGCATTACCGTGAACCACATGCAGACTTATGCTTTAGACCCCCAACCTTTAATATTGTAGAATCATGCAAAATGTACCATGTCCTTGAACACGTCCAATCACACTTCTCTAAATTTTGACACAAGGAAAAAATATATTTGTATTGTTCATCCGACTTAAGATATTTTTTACTTTTGTTATACTCCCTTTTAATTATAAATTGTTTGACTTTTTAGACCTCAAGTTAATCACTCGTCTTATTACAAAAAAAACTATGCAAATTAGCACTTTTTTATAGCTTGCTTTATTAATGACAATTCTTTAACAATAACTTAAATTTGACTATATTTGTATAAATTTTTGAATAAGACGAGTGGCCAAACATAGACTTAAAAAAGTCACGCGAATTATAATTTGCAATTGAGGGAGTAGTTAGTTATATACTTTTATTCATACTTTAATTAAGTAGTATTGGTCACATCACACATTACATATTTGTAGTTATGTAGAGACCATAGTCACCACGTACCCGATTCGATGGGGACGTGGGACGGAGTCGCGGGATGGGGTCCAGAGGTTGAGAATCCAGGGGCGGAGCCAGGGGGCAGCCCGGGCCTCCCCCCCACCACCAAATGCCGACGTAACACCAGTACACCACTAGGATTTCCTAATCAAATCTACTAATTACCAACATTAACCCCTATATTAGCCTCCTTAAAACAAGCTTTAAGCCCAACAACAGCCCACGTAACAAACCCTTACTGGCCCAAAAGTCATCCTGTTAGCACGCACGATCAGGATGCACGGGCGATTCGTCTTCCGTTCCGCACCACAATTCCTCGTCGCGACCTCGCCGTTCCAGCTTTGGCCGCCAGCTTGCCACAACACGAAATCCTCCGCACTTTGACGAGTCTGATGACCACCGTCCTCCCTGCTGCACAGTGCACACTGACAGGTAAGCCTTCTATTTCTATCTAATCTAACAGCATCGTGCAATTTCATTGATCAGTTAGGGTTAGGTTAAGGCATAATCAGGTAGGTTTTGATTAATTTATTGATTGGCAATTGATTTGCTCCCTGATTAGATTAGATAATGTCACCCCTTTTATGTTTTTCCCTCAAATTACAGATTGCCCTTCTCAACCTTCAAGTTAATATATAGAGATATAAGGACCATGTAAGTCTTGTATTTTGTTATCTATAAGAGCTATTTGTTATCTATAAGAGCTAATTAGTAGACAATTCTATGCTATAATTAGATCTGATTTGTTTATTATCAATGTTCTATTTGGGTTAGTATATATGCTTGTGTATATATCATATCGTATTTTTGTCACTTGTACCATGACCGTGTAGCCCCCCCATATCCAAATCCTGGCTACGCCCCTGTTGAGAACCCATCTGAAAGGGATGGCAAACCCGACTGTCCCCAAATCCAAGTCGGGATTCGAGGGCGCCGTACCTGAATCCAGTGACTGTTGTAGAGACCATGTGCTGCAAAGTATATCTTATATACAAAGAAAAGGAAGTGTTTATGAAGAGGGAAAAAACACTAGTAGAATTTCTTAATTAACAAAACGATGAACCATAATCTACTAACGAATAGTTGACTCTCTAACAGAAAAAAATGTCTCAGAAACTATCATTGTATATCCGTGTCAAGCGTGCCAGCTAATTAATCTACATAATCCCTTGTACACATACATGTCATATATACATAACCAATAGCCACATTAATAAGTTGAAGTTGGTCACACCGGCGGCAACTCATGATCATCATCATCAGACGACTCCGGCGCCTCCGCCGCCGCCGCCGCCGCCACCACATCGTCTTTCGGCGACACGGTCACCTCCTCCGACGTCGACACCACGCAGCGGCACATTGGACACGTCCGGTGCGAGTGCAGCCACATGTCAATGCACCCCACGTGGAAAATGTGCCTGCACGCCGGCACCTGCCGCACCATCTCCCCGGCGCGCACGTCCTCCAGGCACACCGAGCACACCACCACCTCCAGTGGGCACCGGAACGCGAACGCCGGCGGCGCGTTCACCTGAGCGCCCGCCGTGGCGTCGACCGTGACGACCACCAGCTCCGTGGCGTTCGCGGCTCGCCGGCCGCTCGGACGACGGAACCACCCCTTCTTGTGCGCGAAGCGGCCGGCGACGCCGAGCAGCAGAGCGGCAAGAGTGGAGAAGACGAACGCCTTCCAGACGCCGACGGTGGAGACGAGCACGCAGAAGACGAAGATGGTCACGCACACGGCGGCGATGCCGTAGCCGTAGAAGGCGCTGTAGCCGTTGGCATCGACGACGTTGTCGTCGCCGTTGTTGATCGAGTTCGCCTGGAGCTGCAGCTGGTGCCTCGGGTACGTAGTGAGCATGGTGATAGATCACCGTGCGCGGACTAGAGTGTGCAAGTTGAGGTCGAGCTTGATGCTGGGGATGGTCAGCTTGAATCAGTGTGGAGTGCCGCCATGAAGGAACATTTTTTGCTCCAATTTATAGTGTTCATCTCTTCTCGGGGATTCGGGACAATGCTTTACGTACGATTTAATTTTCAAGCGTCTCAGCCGCTGCTGCAGCTTGGTCAATTTTGTATGAGCCAATTTAATTAGAAAAGAATCAGCTAGTGATCATCTTCTTGTTAGAAATGTGTTGCTTTATCTGAATGAATAGTTCATGGACGACTAAGGGTGCTATTATTTAATTACCGCCGCACGGCAGAACAGAGACGTACAACGGCGTCGCCGTGGACCATGGTCCATGGCGTGTTGACTCCGCAGCATCCAGATGCCGGCTATATTGGAATTGCATTTGGATGACCTTTTGGTTTTCCTAATGGCAACTGAAGCTTAGATAAATTGACACGAATGAATATAATCATATCTGACTGAAAAAGATAATTCCTGAAAGAAAATTCCTCAAGGGTAAACGTTTGAAAACCAGTTCCCAGTGCTATTGGCAAACGTAAAAAGGAAAATCTATACTTATTGGAAGCAAAGTGTGCGTTTACCCGTCGATTTGATCATCAGTCTGAGCGAGGTTAACTTCACAGCAAGATGCCCTTTGTCATTCAGACTAACAACACCATGAGACTTCAGTCCATGACACATATTTGCACTTCGCAGCAGACTAAGCAAACATCAGCTAAACATTATGCTACAAAATTACATCTAAGATTCCCTGAACAATTAGATGTCATACAGCCTAAAGTAAGCCAAAAAAAAAAACATAGGCAAAGCACATTCAACCTACATAAAGCACTAAAAAGAGCAGGACCCTGCCGCGGCGAAGCTGGTGGCGAGCTCGGCGCACGGCGACGGCCTCACCCCGAGCGCGGCGCCGCGGACGTCCCTGCACCTCCACGCCGCGCCATTCCTCCACCCAAAGAGCTTCACATTGGAGAGGCATATCCTCGTGAACGGCGAGCTCCTGATCCCCTCCAGCGACCCGGGTTGCTGGACACCAACGCCCCATACGTTGGTGATGCGCACGGCGTCGACGGTGGGCACGGCGAGCTGGCTGAAGTTCGCGTCGGGGTGGTCGCCGGCGTCCCCGGCGATGCGGACGCCGGCGACGCGCACGCCGCTCATGCGCACGTTGTCGACGGTGACGTTCTTGATGTAGCCGCCGCGACCGACGTTGGTCTTGATGTGGATGCCGTAGCCGCTGTTGAAGATGCTGCAGTCCTCCACGAGCACGTCGCTTACGCCGCCGGACGCCTCGCTGCCGATGGCGATGCCGCTGAAGGGGGACGAGCCGCGCACGCGGCGGATAGTGATGCCGGAGCTTGGACGGTTGTAGGCGATGCCGTACTCGTCCCACCCGCTCTTGATCGCTACGAGGTCGTCGCCGGTGGATATGTATGAGTCCTCGATGCACACGTTGGTGCTAGAATCTGCACCACGGCCGTTGTTATTGCGTTTTGCCGTCTAAATTTCTTTGAACATCATGGGCCAGAAACACAAATGTTGTAGATGGACAGCATAGTACCTGGATCGACGCCGTCGGTGTTTGGGGAGTCATGTGGTGCCAAGATCATCATGTTGGTCACGACCACATTGCTGAAAGAAGAAATGCGTAGTAATTCAGTGGTTCATTCTCTGTGGAACATGGTAGTATAGTATGGAACTGAAACTCGTCAAATTTTGGTAGCAACGATTCAGGATTCTATCATTTCGGTTACAATTTTTTTTTACTGAAAATTTTGTATCCTTTTTGCTAGTCTGAAACTCTGAATGGCTATTCTGTTTCCAGAATCACACTAACTGGAAATGCTGAAAAGAAATGTACAGGTAGCTAGATGGATGATCGTATATATCGACAGTGCTCTTACTTGCAGTAAACAGGATGGATGTTCCAGAACGGTGAGTTCTTGAGAACAATATTTGAGATGTGAATCCCAGTGGAATGCATGAACTCCACAAGGTTTGGCCTGGTGTGCTGAAGAGTCCTTCGTCTCCACATGTTCCACCACACCTCACCTTGGCCATCGATGACTCCCTTGTCGCCTAATTCGGGGGGCAAAAAAAGGAAAATCAGAATCTGAGATACTACTGCTCTGGTGCATCGTTTCATGAACCGTTCTGTTGCAAACATCAGCACCAAGAGTGATTGGCGTGGAGATGCTTCCATTTCAAATGGTGTTTTGGATGAAGTTGAGAGAGACACAAGGATTCAGGTCCTGGTGACAGACTGACAGGTCCTGTACTCCTGCCTGAGCAACGAGCATTATTTACACCATTTACAAGATACCAGCAATCCTAACTTTAGGAGATGTCAAATTTTGATAACAGAGGTACCATTTTAGGGGGTGTTTAGATTGGGAAAGATTCCCCGAAAAAACACTGTAGATCCAAAAATACACTGTAGATAAATAGTGTTTTGTGAGTAGGAGGGGTGGGGTAAATAGGGAAAAGTTTGATGAATATTGTTTTTTTGGGTGGGAGTACGTGGGTGAAACTAAACGCACCCTTAGTGTACCCAAGTACCAAAATCTGAATAATAATTTTGGTGCCACTTAGTGTCTCAGTCTCTTGACTCTTGAGTAACAATTCTTTTTATAAAAAAAACAAGAGCAGCATATTTTTCTTTAAAAAATGTAGTAAACCTAGACTAAGAGAATATATACAACAAGTCAAGCAAAATTCCCCTCTGCACTTGCAGCTTTAATAAGTAGTATATGGGAGATAACCCACAAAGGCGCAAGCCTTAAGGTAAACAACAAAAATGGTGACAACAACAACGACAATGCTACCTACACGTAGTGGGTGTCGAACAAGATTCACAATGTTGTACCCTTGGCTGGTCCATCATAAGATTCAGCAAGATCTTTAACAATTCAGCATGGCAGCATGGTACAAATTTGTCCCTGCAGCCACTAGCATGGGTCTCAAACTTAGGCCCTGTTTAGATGAGTTGGTGAAAGTTGGCGAAATGTCACATCCATCCTTTTGACACTAATTAGGAGTACTAAATATAGACTAATTATAAAACTAATTACACAGATGGACTCTACATCGCAAGACGAATCTATTAAGCCTAATATGTGCCGTCATTAGTGCATTTTTAATGACGGGTTACTGTAGCACGACAGTGTCTAATGACGAATTAATTAGGCTTAATAGATTTGTCTCACGATGTGGAGTCCATCTATGTAATTAGTTTATTTTTATACCTATGTTTAATACTCCTAATTAGTGTCCAAACATCCGATGTGACAAGTTGGCAAAATAAGTTGGCGAAAGTTGGCGATCTAAACAAGGCCTTATTTTAACAGACCCCTAGAAACAAGGTTTTTCTTTGTTCACAAACTCTCATGCAGTGTTTTGAACTTTTTTGCAGTAGATGACAGGACGTGAACGTATGGCAAAATTTCTTTGTGCACGACGTTTGTTTCGGTCTTCTATGATGAGGAGACCTCGTGTCTGTCGATTCACGAGCAAACAGTAGCAAAAGCAACACGAGTACGCGACACGCAGAGAGCAGAGAGACAAGCTGAGCTAGCAGCGAGCACAACGGAAGCAGCCTTACCTGTAATGACGACGTCACGGAGGCCATTGCCACTGATGAAGCCAGCATACCTCGCCCCGGGCATCTCCCGTCCCCGTCCGTACGACGGCAGCGGCTCGACCAGCGGCCACCTCCTGGTGTCCGTGGTGGCCTTCAGCACGGCGCCCCTGGCGAGGAAGAGCGTCATGTGGCTGGTGAGGTTGAAGCTCCCCGTGAGCCACGTCCCCGCCGGAACGCGAAGCTCCGTCCCGCCGCGGCGGCGCTGGTGCTCGATCCGGTACACCGCCTTGCGGAACGCCCACGTGTTCACCGTCCGGCCGTCGCCCACGCCGCCGAACTCCGTGATGGAGATCACCTCACGGCGGCGCTTCGCCGGCGCCAGGCCGACGCACGTCGCCGCCGCCGAGGCGGCGCACTGGAGCGGCGCGAGTAGTGCGAGTAGTAGGAGTAGTGGTAGTAGCACGACGGCCATGGCGAGGCCGCCGCGAAACGAGGACGTGGCCATGATGCCCCCGTAGCTTTTGGAGTGACGAGAGGGAGCTAGAGGGAGAGGACAAGGAGAGGGATCCAAGAGGGGCTTTTTACACGGCGGTTTTGTGTGGGGATCCCTAGGAATGAAAGCGCCGTGTGCTGGGAGGGAGCAATGGAAATCTTTGGTTGGGGCTGGAGGCTGGAGGTAGAAGAAGGGAAGGTCCAAGAGCAAGAATCCAAGGATGGCGCGGGAGGTGCCAAGCAGATGAGTCCAGAGGAAGGGGTGGGGGTGGCTAGCGGCAACGAGGGTGTGGTGTGGCTACTTTGATCAGCTTTCAGCGAGTGAGCGAAGAGGAGGAATGTGTTATGTGTGTCTTGTGAAGGCAATGCAACTTTATGCAGATCTTGCTGGTGCACATGTGACAGGCAGACATACCCCATTTGTTATGCTTATCCTCCTGCCCCAAGTTCAGGACTCTGAGTGGCTACCCTCAGGGGTTTAACATGTTTACCAAACTTGAAAGGTTCAAGCTAATCTGACAAGGATTATTTCAAATGTAGCTGGTCTGCATGCCCTGGTTTGGCACTGATCTTTGAATCATTCAAGGATCATTTTAACTTCTAATTCTATTTCGGTTACAGCTGTTTTTGAATCATTTGCAAAAATGAACTAAGCTTATCATATTGCCTACTACTGCTTTTTCCTCGCCTTTTTCCCTTAACGCATCTTTGCTTTTCCATTTCCCTTTTCAGCATGCCAGGGATTGGCCATCTCTGCATCAGCATGCAGTATCTAATTCAAATCCTTGCGTGATATGATATGTGTGTCTATACTCTTTCATGATTTACATATGGCGTCTTGTGGCCCAAGGTTCACTCACGGGTTCGGGAGGAGACGATGGAGACAGCCTAGCTAGGTCAGGTCAGGTGCGCAATCTTATGCATGCCATTTCTTGTTTGATGTACAAGGCGTCAAAGACTCAAAGCAAGATGCAGGGACCAGACGCCAGCGCCATTTCTTGCTGTTATCCTTCTTTGGACGAGTGCGTGCACACACACATTTCACAGTAGCTGTCAATTTGTCTCAATAAAACAACAGTAGTAAATTCCTCGGACCACAAATATTCTTACGGTTTACACATTGGCGTGATCATTAAAACATAGTAGTAGATTTCACCATAACTTATGTTGTAAAATATCTGTACAAAACGGTAAAATAATAGGTCATATATCATTATCCTCTTGAAGTGATGGGTATAAATATACAATCATGAGTCATCAGCCATATGCCTTCATAAAGAGAAGCGTGATTCGGTAACATCTAACAAAAAATTTACTGATCCATAGCAGACAAATATATGAGAAAATCAGAAAATAAATGGGCAAGAATTGTTAGAAAAGTAGGATTAACAAGACATGAAGCTAATAATTATAATTAGTAGGATTATGGCCGAATTAGCAGGCAACACAACATACACTGATTTTTTTTTAATTTGAACTAATTTTTTTTATAATATTTTAAAAACAACACCCCCGGAACGATATTTGCATCGCATACCGTTTTGGACGCGTTTGTGCGCATGGCGCGTCAAAAACACCCTGCCGCGCCACGTGCATTGGCGCGGCAAGCTGTGCCACGCTGGAGGGTGTCGGAGGGTCTCACAACTCGTAATCCACGTGGCGAGCTTGCCGCGCCACTCCCACCGGCGCGGCAAGATAACAAGCCTGCCACCTTAAAAAGATCATATCTTTTTCATACGAACTCGGATGAAGATGATTTTTATATGAAAATTGTAGCCCTCGATGAGATCTACAACTTTATAGTTTTATGTTTTTTTATTTGAAGTCATTTAGATGCTAAAATAATTGATTTAAACTTTATTTAGCATATTAAGCATTCAACTCTTAGTCAGGTCACCCCAACTTAACTTTGTTCACCATGGTTCCACCAAAAAGTTATATATAATAATTAATCAGTCTATGAAACTATGGATTCAAGGCAACACCAAAAATTCATAAGTTGTATAGTAGATTTAGTGAACATAGAACCAACAATTTTCTTCATAAGTTAACTAGTTATGTTTCAATCTTTTTTTATTCAGCATATTAAGCATTCAACTCTTAGTCAGGTCGGCCAACTTAACTTTGTTCACCATAGTTCCACCAACGAGACTATATATATGTATTAATTGGTCTATAGAAGTACGAATTCATGTTTAACACTTTCTAACACCACTCATTATAAGGTTCTCTTCTTTGTTCTTTATATTTCTCAAAGTTTAAGTCCTTAGAACATTATATTTATTTAATGAGACACTTGCAATATCACAATAGTTTCTTCAAATAGTTAGCTATTTTGAAGAAATAATTTGAGTTAAAAACCTTCCATTTTAATGGTAAAATGAACTTGAAGAAGTCAAAATTATCACTTTGAAAAAATTATCATATGCTCAAGTAGCCATGTTGGAGGGCTTTTGGTTAAAATCTCTTTTCTATTCCATCAATACTACTAATCTATCTATACTACTAAAAAGAACGAAAGGGTGGTTACGTCCGCACTCTTTGCTGAAGCCTCACGTACGAAACCATCTCTGCACCTAAAAAATGCCCTTCACATCGCACCTAAAAAATAAACTCATCTAGGATCTTCAATAGGGTAGTAAATATCAAAATGTGCATGTTTGTCTAAAAAAAATTGAAACATAACTAGTTAACTTATTAAGAAAATTGTTGGTTCTATGTTCACTAAATCTACTATACAACTTATGCATTTTTGGTATTGCCTTGAATCCATAGTTTCATAGACTGATTAATTATTATATATAACCTTTTTGGTGGAACCATGGTGAACAAAGTTAAGTTGGGGTGACCTGACTAAGAGTTGAATGCTTAATATGCTGAATAAAGTTTAGATCAATTATTTGAGCATCTAAATGACTTCAAATGAAAAAACATAAAACTACAAAGTTGTAGATCTCATCGAGGGCTACAATTTTCATATAAAAATCATCTTCATTCGAATTCGTATGAAAAAGATATGATCTTTTTAAGGTGACAGACTTGTCGCGCCACTCCCGCCGACGTGACTGTTATCTTGCCGCGCCGGTGGGAGTGGCGCAGCAAGCTTGCCACGTGGATTACGAGTTGTGAGACCCCTCCGACACCCTCCAGCGTGGCACAGCTTGCCACGCCAATGCATGTGGCGCGGCAGGGTGTTTTTGACGCGCCACGCGTACAGCGCGTCCAAAACGGTTATATGATGCAAATATCGTTTCGGAGGTGTTGTTTTTAAAATATTATAAAAAAAATTAGTTTAAATTAAAAAATTCCGTACACTGTAGCTTTTTCTTAGAAGGCATATACAAACGGCCGTGGGCTTTTTAGTGGGCATCATGCATGTGACTCGCCCTAGGCCCATGCTAACCGTTTTTGCTGGGCCCACAAAAGCAAACGTGGTCCACGAAGATGCAATTTCGTGGAATCGTATATGTATATATTTTCTGTTGCAGCACTCATTGTAGCTTGAGAAGTTCTCGAGATTAGTGCGCTGCCAAGCCCCCGTGTCGACCACTCTGGTCAAAGTAGTGGTATCTTTTAGCTGGCAAGACGTACAGATTTCGGCTTTTCTTCCAAAAATAAAGGTGGATCTCATCCCTTTGATAAGAAAGAGGTATATAAGCATTAGTAGGGAACCCAAATACACACTCTAATAAGGACAATAAGCCCAAAGCTAGGCTTAATATGCTTTGGAGAAATTATTTAGCCTGTTTAAACTTGTTCAAGTGCAAATTTAGTTACACTATATTCAATAGAAAATATTAAGCCTATTCAATTTTAATTGTGACGAGTTTTCGAGAGAAAAATTAATTAAATTTCACTTGAACTAAAACAATTATTTATAGCATGCCCGAATTGATGTGCACGAAGCACTTAGGATCGGCAAGTTTTATCCCAGGACATCTCAAATGTGTGATTGCTGAGAAGATGGTGGGTTCACAAGCCTAAATAATCTCGTGCGCTTTATATTAGATTTGTCAAAACGGATAAACATGCTATTCTTATGATTTGGTGTATTTTTCTGGAACTGGTGCCGATCCTTCTAGTGTAGACAACAAACATTCAAATAGTATTCTGTTCATTAGCGTAGTGGCCGATAAGTTCAAAAAAATGGTACGGTAGTTATTGGACAATTGTTCATTCACTTGATAAACCATCTTCTCTAGAACTGAGTAGAACTCATAGACAGGGTGGAAGAAAAAGTTTAGTTAGTTTCAGATCTAAATTTCATGATTAATACAATTTCCCTATGGTAGAATGCCTCGGGCCTCAGTTTTTTTTAATATAAAAAAGAGGCCTCCGAGTGTGCCACTTTTATTTGTCACCAGATTTGAGATGTGCATATACATACCCCATCAATAAAGAATTCTTCTCAAGGCTAAAAGTTAAAAGAGTAGCATAAACATAGTTACCAAAAATGTTTTGTTGTTTGTTTCTTTTACGAATATCTTTGAGAGACTGAATCGATAGATTAGTCTTAAGATTAATATAGTTATTACAAAACACTTTATTGTTGAAGTGTTCAATGTCAACCACTAGAAAATAATTAACCATTTTTCACAAAAGAAAATATTTAACCTTTAATACAAATAAATCGGAGACTTGGATCTCAAGGACTAAGTTTTACAACAATAACGAACCTGGAATGTTCAATGGTGTTGGAGGTTTCTTAATGTTCAATGGCATGTTAACCTAGAGATAACACAGAGAATAGTTCAAGCACGAAGAGATTTCAATTCGGTCATTTTCAGAGATTTTTTGTTGGTAGCTGCATGGGCTATTTAGACACACCGTAATGGCGTTGTTTTTTATTGGGTTCCACTCTCTTTTGCGGAGATGGAAAAAAAAATTGAAGGACGAGTTTGGTCTCATTCTGCACAAAGCAAAACCTTCCTTGAAAATGTTGTTGACTATTTGGTTGAGTATTTTTTCTTAGTTTCCTTCTTTTATCCTTGGGCCTAAGGTCTTGTAAACCGTAAATATCTTTTTCCAATATATAAAACGAAAAGGTCTAGGAGGGGGCTCCCTGCTGTTTGCATAAAAAAACAATAACAAACCTAAGCAGTCAGATCATGGGTGTTTTTATTTTCAAACCTCTATCCAAAAATTTTCCTTTAGTCGCCAACCTCAAAAAACATTTCCCAGCTGAGGTCCAAAGATTTGACTATGCCTTTCGAGTTTGTGAGGCCAGTGTTCATGATCAAGCACCATCGATGGGGCATCCTAATTAGCGGACGCCCACCACCACACGCAGCGCTACTTGTGGTCCCCCACCCCCGTTCTCACCAAACTTTTACTTTTTGTATATTTTTTATTTTCATAACTTCCTTTTTTTGGAAATATTAAAACATATGTACATAACTTTGGCACAAAACTTAGATATACAACTTTGTCTGAAATATGATTTTAACATAACTTTCGGAGCCACAACTTATGTACATTAAAACTTCGTCTGAAATATGGTTTTAACATAACTTTCGGGGTATATACAACTTTAGCACACATAGCTTATGTATACAACTTTGCCCTACATATGATTTTAACATAATTTTCAGGGCAGATATAACTTTAGTCATACGCAAACTTATGCATACAACTTCTAAACACCATTCGATTTACGTGTAATACTTCTTACTCTCAAGTCTCAACTTGTTACATGATAATGTTATAGCACAATTGAAAATTTTTATAACAGATATAAATAACATAAATTCTTTCTATTCACTTTTTATATAACTTAAACACATATGTGTTGGAGAAATAATATGAAAATGGATAGAAAAATAGAAAAGGAAAAGGAAAAAAAAGAAAAGGGGAAGCGTCGCCCGGGCGACTGGGCGAGGCGACCGCGGGAGCCCTCTCCTGGCGGTCACCCGCAGATTCCGACCCCATCATCGGTCGATGATCAGCCGCCAAATTAATTCCGCAGCCCAATGACTGTTTGGTAGCCCGTCTGATTTGGACACCACTGGCAGGTGGCCCCAGCGAGGATGATGCTCCCAGCTCATTGGCTGAGCAAAGTTGATAAGTATCATGGGCCCCGCGTGGTGGTGCTAGCGCTAGCGCGGTAGCAAAAGCAATGGCCGGGCCGGCCGACCAGACCTTGAAAGAGACAGCGAGATAGGAGAGGGCACCGTCCATACCGGGACTACGAGAGTGGGCCCGCCCAGCCCAGCTGCCCGGTAGATCAGGGGAACATTAAAAAATGTGAGTTTGTGTCTTGGTCAAACAAAATGAAAAACGGGTACTCCCTCAGAAAGAGAGTCGTTTTGGGTGTTCGTGTCATGAGTTTGACTAAATTTGTAGAAAATATATGTAACGTTTGAATCTTTAAATATTTTTTTATAAAAAAAACTAGATCTAAATATCTATCCAACAATATCTATATCGTATCATAAATGTTAATATATTTTTATATATAATTGACCGAAGTGTTTTCTCGGGAAGTGAGAAAGACACTTATTTTGGGACGGAGGGAGTACTGTTTTTAAGTTGCATAGATTTCAGACGACTTGTAATTTTTAGTTGTAATTTTAAAAACAAAATTGAGCTTATTTCCTCGACAAACCCTATTTCTAAAATAGAGTTTTCCATGATCTGTGTGTGCAAAGGTTCAAATGCAATGGCCAAAATCTTGCAAGGTCAAAAGGTGGACAAAGTTTTCTTTTGTCATTATTCTGGCTGTAACCATTCGTTTTGCACTCACTAAGTAAACATCATTTGACCCTTTAGAAAAAAAATTGAAAAAGAAAATTAAGGGAAAATATAAACGTACTAGAAACTTCACGGAGAAATATTTATCACTTTTGGAAATTATGCTCAGTAAGAAATTGGTTCCATTCAGATTTGTGTGACACATTTCATTAGAATCGATTTAAGTTATTTATGTCCAGGGCCGGTCTTGTGTTTTCTGGGCCCAGGGCGAAACCAAAATTGGAGGCCCCTAATCAACATAAATATCCAACTAGTTCTATATTGCAAAGCTGATTCAGATGCATTATAAAAAAAACATATCGCTCAAAAATATTGATATTTTGGTAAGTAAGAACAGTCTTGAAAATTCAGAAGAAGAGAAGGAAAAAAAACACAAGTGGCTTAAGACTGAAGTATAACTTAGCTCTTTAGAACAAAAAGAAACAAAGATTACAGTGTTAACTGAGATTGTACAGAAGAAAAGAAAATGATTATGCAAAAAAAAACATACTGAATCGAGCACTAAATAGTTTGACAATTGAGATCAATCCTTCCTAGATGGGGTGATTTGTTGCAGTGGGAGACGAATATGAGTTTCAGGTTTTCAACGGAGGAAGGAGACGACCAAGCGTTTCTCTCGGTGGCAGGGATCGACGAGGGATGGCGCTGGTTCGTAGATGGTTGATTTGTTGCAGTTTTTGCTGGGTTAATATTTGCTTAACTATTTTGAGCCTTTGTATATATACTTGATGCATATGTGGTTGCCCCCCTGCATTTTGGGGGCCTGGGGAGGCTGTTAGATTATTGGGCTTAGCCCATATGAATAATTCTAAGTAAATCTCAAAAGCCCGTTAGCACTTGAGGGGGTACGTCATCTATTAGTCCCATATTGCTAATGGATGAGGGTGTGGGGGTTTTCCTCCCAATAAATAGAGACCACCTCCCTCATGGAATAAGTGCACCATAGACTCTATACGGGAATCCCCTATGTTTGGGAGTCCCTAAGAAGGTCTACACGAGTTAGGGTTTTGCTACTTCTCATTGCTGTGTTGCCATCGTAGTCTACTCCATCCCAAGCGCCGGTGTGCACCGGCAAACGGGAGAGCAGGTCTCCGGAACCAGTCGTCTTCGAGATCCTGCATCGGGAGAGGGCGAATAAGGTGCTCAAGACGTCTGTAACATCGTCTGCTGCACTCCGTCCGTAGAACTGTCGTCGTTCCAACGGCGCCGTTCCTCTTCTCTACGGCAATTCCTTAGTACGTACATTGTGTTTTAATCATGTTTTCTGATGTCATGATTATGTTGTTTGTACTGCCTAGCCTGCTAGAGAATTGCATGCTAGGATTGTTTATCGTCATGTTTAATCTAGTTCGGAAATTGAACTTACAATTGCCTATATTTCCAACAATCCAAAAACCTTATTATAGGCAATCTGTTGATTTATCGATGGCTGGTTTCGCTGAGTCACTGAGGCCAGAAAAGTTTTCTGGTGTGAACTTTAAGATCTGGAAATCCAAGGTTCGCCTCTGGTTTACTGCTATGCACATCTGGGAGACGAGACTTGGCAAGCCTGAGGGCGAACTAACTGCTGAAGAGCAAAAAAAGTTCGACGATGCCAATAATCTTTTCGTAGGATGTATCATGAGCAATCTATGTGACGGGCTGGTCCGTGTTTACATAGAAGAGACAGATGCGCATGAGGTGCAGTGCATTGTCAAGGATCTTGACCTCCTTAAGTGTCCTATTCCCGACAAGTTTGTGGCTGGATGCATTATTGCAAAGCTGCCTTCCTCGTGGAGGAGCTTCGCCACAACTCTAAAACACAAGAGACAGGAAATATCAGTTGAAAACCTGATAGCATCTCTTGATGTTGAAGAAAAGGCTCGGAAGAAGGATGCTACTAAGAAGGAAGATCAAGGTCAGTCCAACGCCAACATGGTCCAGAAGTTCTCACGTGCAGGCAAGAACAACAACAACAAGAGGAAAAACAAGCCCATAAAGACTACTATCTTCAAGAAGAAAAAGAACAAGGCTGAGCTGAAGTATTTTACTTGTGGTGAGCTGGGACACTTCTCCAAGGATTGTCTAGATCGTGCAGACCGCAAGGGAAACAAAGCTAAGGAGCCCAAGGATGTCAACATGGTGACCATTGGCAATACTGATGGGATGGTAATTACCTACCGTACTTTCAGTTTTTCAATCCACGAGTTGGTGGCTTGATACGGGTGCTAATGTTCATGTGTGTGCTGACATATTCATGTTTTCTTCTTACCATGTTGTCCGGGATTCTTCCATGCTGATGGGCAATGGGTCACATGCTTCTGTTCATGGTGTTGGCATGGTCGATCTGAAGTTTACTTCGGGAAAGATCGTGCAGCTGAACAACGTGCAGCATGTCCCCACTATCAATAAGAATCTTGTGAGCGGGTCGGTCCTGATCAAGGACGGGTTTAAAGTAGTGTTAGAGTCCAATAAATTTGTCTTGTCGAAACATGGACAATTCGTTGGTAAAAGCTATGATTGCGGAGGCTTGTTCCGCTTTTCTTTTGCTGATTTTTGTAATAAGTCCATGAACCATATTTGTGGCAATATTAGTGATGATGCAAGCATTTGGCATTCACGTTTATGTCATGTGAATTTTGGTTTGATGTCTCGACTTTCCAGCATGTGTTTAATTCTGAATTTCACCATTGCCAAAGGTTCTAAGTGCCATAGTTGTGTGCAATCGAAACAACCTCGGAAGCCTCACAAGGTAGCCGAGGAGAGACACTTGACACCACTAGAACTCATACATTCTGATCTTTGCGAGATGAATGATGTGTTGACAAAGGGTGGAAAGAGATACTTCATGACGTTAATAGATGATGCGACTAGATTTTGCTATGTTTATTTGTTGCAAACTAAGGATGAAGCGTTAGACTACTTTAAAATCTATAAAGCCAAAGTTGAGAATCAACTAGAGAGAAAGATCAAGCGTTTAAGGTCTGATCGTGGTGGAGAATATTTTCCTAAAGTGTTTGATGAATTCTGTGAGGAATATGGCATTATTCATGAGAGGACACCTCCCTATTCACCCGAGTCTAACAGAGTTGCTGAGAGGAAAACCCGCACGTTGACTGACTTAGTTAACTCCATGTTAGACACTACTGGTTTATCAAAGGCATGGTGGGGGGAGGCTGTATTGACTTCGTGTCATGTCCTGAATAGAATTCCTAACAAGAGTAAAGATCAAACTCCGTATGAGCTGTGGAATGGAAGAAAACCATCACTTTCTTATTTACACACATGGGGATGTTTGGCAAAAGTAAATGTGCCTATTCATAAGCGTAAGTTGGGACATAAGACAGTGGATTGTATCTTTCTAGGATATGCTCAGAGGAGCATTGCTTATAGATTTTTAGTGGTTAAATCTGAGGTACCTGATATGAATGTTGATACTATTATGGAATCTCGTGATGCAATATTTTTTGAGAATATATTTCCTGCACAAGATATGAATAGCATTTCTAGATTTTCTACTGAGATAACTCCTATACCAGTTGCATCTTTTGAGTCGTTTGAAGAACCTATTGAGAATGAGAATATCCTAGAGAAGGATGACAGTGAAGCTCCTGGAAGGAGCAAGAGACAGAGGGTTGCTAAATCCTTTGGTGATGATTTCACTGTGTAGCTTGTGGATAATACCCCACGTCTATAGCTGAGGCGTATGCATCTCCATTTGCTGATGATTGGAAAGAAGCTGTTCAGAGCGAGATGGACTCGATTCTTTCTAATGGAACATGGGAGCTCACTGAACGACCCTATGGGTATAAACCAGTGGGTTGTAAATGGGTGTTCAAGAAGAAACTTAGGCCAGATGGTACTATTGATAAGTACAAGGCACGACTTGTGGCTAAAGGTTACACGCAAAAAGAAGGCGAAGATTTCTTTGATACTTATTCACCTGTCGCTAGACTGACCATGATTCGAGCATTACTGTCCTTGGCTGCCTCATATGGTCTTATCATCCATCAGATGGATGTAAAGATAGATTTCCTAAATGGAGAGTTGGATGAGGAAATTTATATGGATCAGCCTGATGGGTTTGTGGTGAAGGGTCAAGAGAACAAGGTGTGTAAGCTGGTGAAGTCTTTGTATGGCCTCAAACAAGCACCTAAGCAGTGGCACGAGAAATTTGACAGAACACTAACTTCTGCGAGCTTTGCCATTAACGAGGCTGATAGATGTGTGTACTATCGCTATGGTGGGGGTGGAGGAGTTATATTGTGCTTGTATGTGGACGACTTACTGATTTTTAGCACAAATATTGATATGATCAATGAGGTCAAGTCTTTTCTATCAAAGAGTTTTGATATGAAAGATCTGTGAGAGGCTGATGTTATACTTAGAATTAAGCTAATTAAGGAAGATAATGGGATTACTCTTTCGCAATCTCATTATGTGGAGAAGGTCTTGAACTGGTTTGGCTACATAGACAGTAAGCCTTCTCCAACGCCTTATGATCCCAGTGTGATGCTCAGAAAGAACAAGAAGATAGCCAAAGACCAACTGAGATATTCTCAGATTATTGGTTCACTCATGTACTTAACTAGCGCAACGAGACCCGACATAGCTTTTGCTGTGAGCAAATTGAGTAAGTTCATGTCAAACCCGGGTTCAAATCATTGACATGCACTTGAAAAGGTTATGCGCTATCTAGTAGGTACTATGAGTTATGGGATTCACTATTCTGGGCACCCCGCTGTGCTGGAGGGATATAGTGACTCGAACTGGATTTCTGATGCTGATGAGCTTTACACCACAAGTGGCTATGTGTTTACCCTTGGAGGTGGTGCTATATCACGGAGGTCTTGCAAACAGACCATTTTGATGAGGTCAACCATGGAAGCAGAACTAACCGCTTTAGACACAGCCACCGTTCAGGCTGAGTGGCTGCGTGAGCTTTTGATGGACTTGCCTATGGTTGAGAAACCAGTACCGGCTATCCTTATGACCTGTGACAATCAAACGGTGATTGTCAAAGTGAACAGTGCTAAGGATAATGCGAAGTCATCAAGACATGTCAAAAGACGATTGAAGTCTGTCAGGAAGTTGAGAAACTCCGAAGTAATAAGTGTGACTTATATTCAAACTGACAAAAACCTGGCAGATCCTTTTACAAAAGGTTTATCACGGAATGTGATAGAAAATGCATCGAGGGAGATGGGTATGAGACCCGTGTAAGTTGCCACAGTAGTAACCCAACCTATGTGATCGGAGATCCCGTGAATTAGGACCTGGGAAAAACAAGCTGCTGGTTGACTGAGGAGAGTAATTACTAGACCCTCTCTGAGTGAAGATGCAATACTCTCAAATGCTGTAAGGCAGGTTAGCGATATGCTTTAATGTATTCCTATTGGCTTGATTAAGCGAAGATGTTGTCCTACAGAACATTCTTGAAAGAACACACCTATATGAGCCCGATTGTAAAACGTCGCAATCTATGAGATTTGGGTGATCTTTAGTAAGCTCAAGAAGAGACCAAGGAGTACGACGTATATGCTCCACCCGCGGGGTAGGCTACAGGTAGCCAAGTACTGGTTTGGTCTTTTGTAACACCTCTGGTGTTTATTATCTTTAGGATAATACAAAGAGTGAATTAAAGCTTAATTAAATACTTAATGAATCTTGATAAGAAATAAACACCAAAGGACTTTTCAAAAGTCATAAGTATTTGTCATAAACTAGATATGAGCTGTCAACATATTGCACATGTTAATAGTCATGGCAAATGCACCTTGTCCAAAAACTTTCTTACATGTCAAACAATTTCACTTAAATGCTCCCAATCAAACTCAAAAGGTATAAACTTGAGATGAAAAGTTCAGTGTCACGTACCCATTTTTTTTAAAGAGTTTACTTGATCAATGAATAAAATAATATTTAAGTGCTTCTTAAGATTGTTTAATGAAATAATTGTTGATATTAGGATTAAGCACATGAATGAATAAAGCTTGTAAGTATTAAAATACAAGGGATGTGATTTAATTAATATTTTAATACATATCAAGTTTGCTTTATGACACAATTAAAGTTTAAACATATGGAACAAATAAGCTTTTAACCTCCATGTGTACATGTCTTCACTTAAGTTAAAATAATAGCTTACTCACAAAAAGGAGGTAGAACTTTAAATTAAAAATTCTCTTTGATTATCATACCCCTGATGTTTAGTGGCACTAATGAAGGGTTTAAGAGAGAAAGGAGAGGTTCAACAAAGTAATTAATAGAAGGTTTTGGAAAATCTTAAATCCAATAACAAGCTGATTTGGCATTCCCTTTTTAAAACCTAAAAGTTCAATAAAACTCAAAAATTGGTCAAATTAAAGGTTTCAAAAGATTTCAAACCTGACAACTTTCTTATTTGAGGTTCTGTCCAAAACCCATGGGAACATGTTCAAAAACTCCTAAACATTTTGGGAAATTTTAATTTTAAACTAAATTTCCCCCAGCTGTTTCTAAAGATTATCAAATTACTCCTGATTTCATAACACAACATGAAAATCTCCAAAAATAAAAGTTGTCAGAAATTTCATATAAAACATCATCCTTGTTTTGGGTTTGAGCTAATTTTGACCTGAGGGTGCTTAAAATCCTCTGTTTCGGCCATATTTCCATGCAGTGGCAACCGAAACTTCCCACCGCGTCACCTCTTAAACCATCCAGTTTTTCCTATGTCAAACCTTGCCATTTAGAAACTTTGGACTTCACTCTACAACTTTCGTATTTGGGGAAATTTCATATCATTTCAAAGTATGGACGAACGCGGCTTGCCAACTTGGTGGCCACGCCATGCCAACGCGCGCCAGACCGCGCCAACTTGTCTGCGCGTTCCCACGGCACCCCCTGTCCCTTGGGCCGCAAGCTGCATGTGTTACCCCTACACGAAGCCTTGCCCCTGTGGCGCCTTTAGAAGGGACTCCAGACACTGAAGATCGCCCCTTTTTCTCCTTCTTCCTTTCTTCTTCCTCGCTGCGACAAGGAGAGCGCGAGCTGCTGCCATGTCCGCCGGAGCTCGTCTCCTCGCTGCGCCCCTCCTCCTGGCCCTCCCCGATGCCAGTCAAGGTCTCGAGCATCTTCTATGCCCTCCACAGAACCTTCACGAGCTGCAGCCCCATCGCTCCAGCCACCACGATCGCCGGAATCGAGCAGCCAGTCATCATTGGCGCCGCCGAGCTCGAGCTCAACGTGGCCAGCCACCTCCGCCAACCCACCGGCCAAACCAACCCCATGGAGACCTTCCCTACATCACACTGATGCTCCACAGCCCCTCCAACCGCAGCCACCGCCACCAATCTTGCCGGAGTTGAAGCAGAGGCGGCCGTACCCCTACTGCTCTCGTCGCCGGCCATCTCCGGTCAACCTCCGACCTCGACGACGCATCAAACCGGTCGTGGGTGAGTCCCTAATCATTCCCGTGCCCTCATCCCTGCCAACCCCGACCTCCCCTCGCCGGAATCGA
This sequence comes from Digitaria exilis, assembly GCA_015342445.1. Classification (NCBI taxonomy): domain Eukaryota; kingdom Viridiplantae; phylum Streptophyta; class Magnoliopsida; order Poales; family Poaceae; genus Digitaria; species Digitaria exilis. The sequence continues at coordinate 1,746,883 of JACEFO010003289.1, read as the reverse complement.
GCTCGCCGAGCTCCCAGTCTCCGCTAGGGACCTGATTGTGAATCCCGATTTCTTTTCAGGGTTCCTAATGCAAAAACCGAGGACCTATTTGTAATAGCCGAATTTCAGATCTAGGGTCAAAAGCTGTGAACTTCAAAATTTCACTAAAAATCATAGAAAAATCAGAAAAATGCAAACTAAAATTCTTTGGAATCCTGAGGATGTCTACTAAATTCAACTTATAGCATGTGCATGCTTTTGATGCTTGGTTTCGCCTATAAAAATCAAAGTTTGAAAATGAACTTTTGGGCATAACTCCTAAACTAGTGCTCCTATGAATCTGAGTTTTGGATATGTTGTTGTCCTTGTTATTATTGCTTTTCTGTATCAAAAGTGCACTAAGTTCTATTTTCTAGCTCCAAATATAAATTGTTTAGTTTATCTATGCTGAAATCTTGCTCGATTTTTAATAATTAATTTATATAAGACAAATTAACCAACTCTGAACTGTAGTGTATAGATGTTATGACCTATCCAAGAAAAATATCAAACCTCCTGTTAAGTTCTGGTGATATGCTGAATTAAATCAGGGGTTGAAAATAGGGTATCATTTGTTTAGCCCATGTTTGCTATTAAAATTTTGTACCCACTAGGCAGATGAGCTAAGCATGACTTCTTTTTGCTCCTATAAATAGTTCATCTTATTTTCCTGAGTATTTATTTTTCTAGGATTTAATTTGTTTCTAAGCGGTTGAAATTGCCTAAAAATGAGTAATATAGTTTCTGGGTAAAATAAATTATTTTCTGTTGCCAATAAATAAGTAAAATATTCTGAGTTACTAAAATGAAGAATTAAATTCGAAAATGTTATATTTGTACACAATCACCATCGAAAGAAAAAGAAAAAGTAACATATGAACCACTTTTCTTTTGAAGAGCTAGAATTTAATAATCTTTGTCTAGGTGAATATGGCCACTCTTGCACCTGTATTTTTCTTTGTTGAGGAAAAAGTGTTTAACGTTAAATTATCATGTTGTTGCATCACGTGTAGAAGAGCAAATTGCTGACGGGAACTACAAGTTGGTGCCGGACGTTGACGAGGACGTGCAGGGAGGAGAATTGAACACCATCGGCAGAGACTAGGGTTGAGCAAGAAGGACGGAAGAACGTTGTTGAAGCAAGTCAAACTAACTCAGTCTTAGCCCAAGCCATGAGTTGAGCAAGAAGGCAAGCCCCGGAGCATAACCCAAGTTTATAACTCCTTGCAATTATTTGGTTATGTTTGTGCATTTACGTTTTTAGGAGTTGAATGAAAACCTAGATGCATGACTCTTATTACCTATGTTTTATATACTAGTATGATAGGTTCGCTAGTTGCCATGCTTTAAGGACCCATTACAAGTCGAGTGATTTCCTGTCACTCGCGAGATATAGGAGTTGAATGTCTTTCTTTATGTTGGAATCATAAGGATTGATGGGCGGGATGGTATGTGTAGAGCTCTCGTCCGTGTATGGTAATTGCTTAAGGTCGAAACGTGTGGTTCTGTGTGTCAAGTTTTTGAACGTACCACGCACATACCGACCTATGGGAATCGGTAAGCCTAGTACCGGATTGAAACAGCTAGGGCCTCTTTGCCTACTTCCTTGGAAACTTATTTCCCTTGCTGTACACATGTGGTTACATGCGTGAGATCGGCCGGCATGTGTCCGCGAGTATCCGATAACCGTGTATCCTAAGGAGTTGGCCCCGGTTCCGAATTGTGGATTGATGGGAATTGTTGGATAGTATTTGTGCCTTTATAGCCAATATTATCCGTGTGTGTTGGGTTTTCCCTGGCCAGGTAGTGAAATTCGGTTCGAAATGTCCGCTTCTCGGGGTTAATGAGACTGCTTGACCGCTTGGTTGCATTGAGTAACAAGTGGAACTTGAGATTGATAAAGATGATGATTGTATCTAATTGTATTGCTCTACTTGATTGCTCAGAAAGGATGCTCATATAGAGTAATTAAATTACTAGAATTGGTTGCTAAAATATTGAAAATAAGGATCCATTCTTAATGCTTTTGGCAAAACAAACCCCTCAACCGAAAAGCCTTGCATGTCTAGAGGTTGGTGAAGTAGATATCACCCGACGGGTAAGACTTGTTGAGTTTTAGTATACTCAGCCTTGCTTGTGGCTAAATTTTTCAGGTTTTGCTTTCGAGGAGTCAGTATCTGGTGGTTGTTGGCCGACCCAGATTTTCTTCTGGTTGGTCCGTCGTTTGGGAGCCATCCTCGGGTGAGGATCGCGTGGAGTAGCGTTATGGATGGCTTCATCATGATGTTACTTGTACCGTCGTTTAGATCATCGTTTACTTTCTGCTGCTTTGAACACTAATATATTATTTTTGTCTTTCGAACTTGGCTTGTAATAATTTGAAGTAAGAATTATTTAAATTTAGACCTTGGAATGTTGTAACCTTTGGGACTCACCTTCGTGTGGGCGTGTTGTTTCGATCGACAGTACGTGGTTTAATCGGGCTAGACTCGACGGTGCTCCAGCTTAATCCTATTTAAGTGTACGGATGCCTCACGGTGGTCCCTGTTGCACTTAAGTTGGATTAATTTTGGGGCAGTCCGCCACATCTTTGAGTGAAACTTGTCTGCACAAAACTTGCAATTCAAGGCGTAGTCCATTGTTCAAGTTGTGGATGAGTGTAGCTTGAAGCGCTAGACGAGAGTTCAACTTAACATTTCTTGCTGAAATACTGGTATATAAACAGTAGTGAGAAACAAGCAAAATCTCTATATGGGAATTTGAGATCTGGTGGGGGATTGTTAGATTATTGGGCTTGGCACATATGAATAATCCTAAGTAAATCTCAAAAGCCCATTAGCACTTGAGGAGGTACGTCATCTATTAGTCCCATATTGCTAATGGATGAGGGTGTGGGGGTTTTCCTCCCAATAAATAGAGACCACCTCCCTCATGGAATAACTGTACCATAGACTCTATACGGGAATCCCCTAGGTTTGGGAGTCCCTAAGAAGGTCTATACGAGTTAAGGTTTTGCTACTTCTCATTGCTGCGTTACCATCGTAGTCTACTCCATCCCGAGCGCCGGCGTGCACCGGCAAACGGGAGAGCAGGTCTCCAGAACCAGTCGTCTTAGAGATCCTGCATCGGGAGAGGGCGAATAAGGTTTTTGGGAAGCGCTACGCGCGACTGCTCAAGACGTCTTCACCACGGCTCGTCCTCCGTCCAAGTTGGTGCTGCGGCGTACCATCGTCTGCAACATCGTCTGCTGCACTCCGTCCGTAGAACTGTCGTCGTTCCAACTGTGCCGTTCATCTTCTCTACGGCAATTCCTCAGTACGTACATTGTGTTTTAATCATGTTTTCTGATGTCATGATTATGTTGTTCGTACTGCCTAGTCTGCTAGAGAATTGCATGCTAGGATTGTTTGTCGTCATGTTTAATCTACTTCGGAAATTGAACTTACAATTGCCTATATTTCCAACGGCGGCTGCCCCGCCTGGTTGTACTACAGGGCCGGGTCTGTTTATGTCATAACCCTTAAGTTGTTTCAAAGGTCGTGATGTTTACGTAAAATAATATGCTGGTTTCACAGCAGTATTAGAGTTCAGTTGATATTCATGTAGTGACTTTGAGTTACATTAGAAAAAATTGGATCACAGACTCTTCTGTTTTTAAAGATCTAATCCAGAAGTTAAGCACAAATACTTCTGCATTTAGAATTTGTGTTGTTTTCTCTTAAAATTTTTATGATTTGAAGTATTTTATGACAACAGATAACGCCAATAGGACTTATGTGGCACAAGAAACAATATTGATGGGGCAGCGAAATGAATTGTGCAAAATATAGGAAATGATATTATAAATTGTAAAATTCCGGAAATCAAATAATACCAGCAACTTCTGAAAGAACACTTACAAAAACAAGTTATATAAAATAGAAATTATGGTCTAGAAATTGGTTCTAGCTAATTGTATCTAGGTGAACTTTAAGCTGAACATATAGTCCGACATATAGTCTATTCTTGCGAACAAATGATTTTTTTAGAAAACAGAATATATTTCAATATTCCAGCCTCTGCATCGATGAATGCACGTAGTTGTTTATTATTACACCAGAGTCCACACGTATTTCATAACAAGAAAAACTTCAAAATTTAACTTGAAGAAATCTATTACTAAAACACCATCTATTTTTGGCAAAGATATATATTGACTTGATCTCAAGCATACGACATCCCCATATGACTTGAGGCCGCTCCTCCTCCTTTTGCAACAGAGACCATAACCGCATCCAGTGTGTTCCTCTAAAAATCGAGTGAAAGCCTTTGTATTGTTAAAACCACATCATTTCTATATATCCACATTGCCCGGCACAAGGTTCACGTTCCTAACAAAATCTTGTACCTAAGTTTCGAATCCACCCCAAGTAACCAGTAATTAAAAACATGATGAACACTCACTGGTGGTGTAATATTAAACAAAACTTGTACAATTCGCCATATCAATCTAGCAACGGGACAGTCAAAGAAAAAGGTGTTGTATATTCTCATCTAAGTTAAAAAAACAACATTTTAGACTTCCCTTCCACTGTCTCTTTGCTAGGTTACCTTTGGTAAGAACTACCCCTCTAATCAAATACCATATTAAAATTTTAATTTGTAGTGGCAATTTCAATTTCCATAAAATATGTTTACGAGGTACAATATCATGTGCAGCAAGTGTCCTATACATAGAATGTACCAAAAAATTTCCATTTTGTTGCAACATCCATCTAAATGTCTTTTGGATTACTTAATTGGATATGCATAACTTTAGCGACAAGCTGATTCCACGCTAATAAATTATTTCCAACAAGTGATATTCTAAAAGCCACATTTAAAGGAACCGGCCGTAGAACTGTTGCAACTGTTGCACTCTTTTTCCTTATAATATTATATAGATCTGGAAATTTGTTAACTAAAAAGATAATTATCTAACCATGCATCCTCCCAAAATCTAATTTGAGTACCATCTCCCAAATTAAAATTGCTTAATCTCAAAGTCTTTCTTCACCTTCATAAGGCTAGACCAAAAATGAGAATCACTGGGCATATATTCAACTTGAGTAATAGTTTTATATCTTAAATATTTATTTCTTAGGAATTTCTGCCATACTCCTCGTTTATGAGTTTAAGCAACCATTTACTAAGAAGACATTTATTTTGTTGCTCAAGGTATAAAATACCTAGTCCTCCTTGGTCCTTTGGCGTACACATGATTCCCCATTTTCTTAACCTATATTTCTTCTTATGCTCATTACTTTGTCAAAAGAATCTTGATCTAAAATAATCTAGCTTTTTTAAGACTCCTTTTGGTATTTTAAAGATTTGTAAGTATCCCTGTTCCAGACCCTTGGCTTCCCCATGCCAAAACAGTTCACTCTTATGAAAATTAATTTTGAGACCAGACAACAGTTCAAAAGCACAAGTAACAATTTCAGGTTTGTAGCTTCCTCTAAATCATTTTCTAGGAAAAGAATAGTATCATCAGCATATTGCAAAATGGATAAACCATCATCCACCAAGTGTGGTACCACACCCCTAAACTGACCATAATCTTTTATGCGGGTAATTAAGATTGCCAACATATCCACTACTATGTTAAACAAAATCGGTGATAACGGATCGCCTTGTCTAACACCTTTCTTTGTTTGAAAGTACCGGCATATATCATTATTTACCTTAATACCCACACTTCCTTTAGCTTTATCTATCCAAGCACAGAAATGAGACGAGAAACCCTTCAATCTGAACATTTGCTGGAGAAACGGCCACCCGAATTGAATGATAAGAGACTGTCTTTCCACCCGAATTGAATTTAGTTATGCAGTCACCCCCTAGTGGCCTCAAGCTATTCACTCGTAGTGTGCTTTCACATTGCTAGGAGAGTTCACTTACAAAGGTTCCATCGCTAAACTCTTGCAAAATTTAGAAAATATTAGAAGTAATCCATGCACTCTTCTGATTGAAACTATAGGATTGTATTATATTCTAACTTTCAGGCTTATTTACGAAATATTATTTTTTTTCAAATTTCTCTGAATTCGTTTCCGACAATCAAACACCACCGACAGGCCTGAATTGGCAAAAAGGAAAGGCATAGCTGGAGTAGTGATGGAATAATCCTTGGCAGAAAAAAAATCTAAAACTTAGTGCTGGTGAATTCCTATGCTCTAGGAAGTAACACTTCTAAGTGGATAGTTAACACAGCAAAACAGATTTCCCTAATGCTTGCAAAAAAAACACATCATAAGGCTCCACTAGCGTCATTACGTCAAACTTTGCTGCCCTCAAAAAAGGAAAATCACTCTTGTTGTGGTAGCAGTTGACCATCACGATAACCTTTCTTTTGCCACTGAAGTGACCATCAGACACTAAAAACCAAAAGATCAGGATTGCCATTAATAAACAAAAAGCAAACAAAATGTAGAATATTGTAAGCAATACTGCATCATCAACTGTTTTTTTTCTGATTTCATGAGGATTTTATTCTCAACAACGGAAAGTTTCAGATCATGCTTGATTTCTAAAAGTTTCAACCCTTCCCCACAACGGTTTCACATTATGAGCTATCTATGTTGCAATATGTGATCTAAGTTGCGTCAAAGACGCATGAAATTTTTTTACTTTTTTGTTCTCCATTTTCACTGGAACATCCAACTGAATTTGGGCAGCAGAAAGCATTTGGATTCTCGGCATATTTGGCTATGTTGCCAGTTTGGAGAGGTCGATCGGCAAAACCAAATGCTATGGAGCTAGGTTGAACTACAGAACCTCTAGCAACTGGCAAAGATTTCTTCCTCGACGATATAATCCTAGCTGATCCATGCATGATCCTCCGGAATTACAGAAGGCGCATGTATTTACACAGATATACACAACCGGGAGAAATCAGTAAGCACCAATCTAGAGCGAATGATGCTAATTACAGAGAAACCCTCTAGTCCACATTAATCAGGTTGCAGATGTTCAGGGCCTCACAGTTCTAATTTTTTTTTTCTTTTACTTCATCACTACAATAGCACATCATCAGTTCTTCTCCTTTGGCTGCATACAACGCTGGAGAAGAACAGCAAACACAATCGCAAGGAGGAAACACAATTTTGAACGCAGCGCAGCAGTAGCCCTTCCTCAAAACTATTTTCCATTGGAGAATAGCTCTGCACAGTCTAAGGAAAGCGATGTTCCGGATCAACAAACCGACCCATTTCCATCATCGGTCAAGGGGCTCCGTTTGATCCCCAGTGACACGGTTCTCCGACACCTCTGCAAGCGACTTGAGGTTGCATTTGAGCAGGGCCTCCACGAAGTAACACGTCTCGTCCTTGGTGTTGCCATCGGGGACGTCCACAACGAAGGACTCAATCACCAGCGTCCCTGGCCGGCTGTCGATGACCTCAGGGTGGACAGTGAGAATGGAGGAGTAGTTCTACAAAGCAAGATGACAAAGCACAACAATTAGTTATAGTAGTCAGCGCATAGGAGCTAGTGTTCATCCAACGAACTTAAGAGGCACGCGGATAACTATATCCTCCCTTAGATTCAGACAAGTCACAAGTGGCTAGCACTACACCATCCAAATGCAGTGCATGTGACCATGGCCACTTGTTGCTATCGCTGATGAAAGCAAACGGATGGAGCACGACAGAGTGACAGGTCCTCATGCGACGAATTCGGCATGTAAGGTCAAAGGATGGCAAATCAGTGCCATACTTGTTAGTCCTAGTAGTTGAGAACATGCAAGCATCACACATAGATAAAAACAACCGGTGCTTGTTTTTTGGTTAGACGACACCAGTTTGTTGGGGCTATCAGATAGCAAGGCAGCACATCAAGATGCATCAGGAGATGTCAGGGTGAGGAGATGAGAAGGAAAATATCTGCCGGAGTTCAACCACCCCATGAGTTGGGACTAGCGGTGTTTTGCATTGGAGCACTACTTTATTAGCAAGTGATGGTTGAAGCCCACCATTATTTGTGCATGAGCATATTGCTCTTTTATAGTTGGTGGAGAAGGGCACAACAACAGATGCCAGGCGCACCTGTCCATTGTTTCAAGTGTACCCTGTTTGCAAGTGCAGATGCATTGTACCCAAGGAAAGCCTATTGAAGGAAACTAGTGGGAATCAACCTGTCATGTGCATACAGTTTGACTATGCAATTAAAAAGGGATTAACCTGGTGTCAAGTATTTCTTGGCTTACATATCACGACATGCAGCAACTGAGCAACTAAGAAACCGATTTTAGCAGAACTTTACTGAATGCAAAAGAAAATATGCAACAGTTAGGCCAATAAATTTATGATGGCCAAATGAAAGTTGCTGACGACTTTTTGATATTAGTATGCCAGATCAATGAATAATCCAGATAGTACATATTGAACACAGAGGTTGCAGCAAGAGATCATTATAATACGATTGATGCAAGCTACCAATTTTAGAAGTCTGCATCTTGGAAGAACTGAACCAAACGAGTTGTAAGATGAACATTGGACAGTACAGATCAAGAACAGAACATACCTGCAGCCTGTGATCACCTCCAACAAACCTGACGCTGAGTATGTGCTCATTGTCATCTAACAGCTCTAGTCTCTCTGTGCTTCTTGTGGCTGGCAGCCCAGACTTAACATTGACCTCTCTCACACTGCCAATCTCAATGTTCCCTTTCATTTCACACCGGCTCACAAAGGGCTTGAAAAGCTGTGGTTGATCAAACCGCCTCACCAGAGACCAGACCTGCCAGAGATAAAAATGGTTAGGAAGGTGAAGAAGATCAACTCACACATGCATGTATCGATCAAAGGAATATATCTGCAACACACAAGTCAATTTCTATTAACTGTTCCAGCATAAAGATCCTAACTGGCTAACTGTACCAGATAACTAACTAAGCATGTCCTGTCAATCAACAGCTGAAGGAAAGCCAGTATTTATCGGTTATCACAAGCTAATGGCAGGAACGGGGGTGCAGAAGCACGATTGAAGAAGATGACAGCTCTTCTAATCAGAGGTGCACAAGTGCACAATTATAAAAAGAGATACAGTGCCTTGAGAGTGCTATGGACTGTATACACATATCCACACTTGGAAATTGAGGCAGCATCCTTTCAGCATATGATGGTAACTTTGGCTGGAAAGTGGCCCAAAAATGATTATTTCCTTTCAAATAATCAACTCAATGCATCAAAAGTTAGCATATCATATATAATTTTTCAAAAGCTATTTTTTAGATTACTAATTGCATCTAATATTCTGGCAAGTGCTCAACCCACATCCAAAGGAGTGGAGTCCAAGTGAAGCATATCTCCTCCACTACCACCATCTGTATTAAAATTACTTGCAGAATAAAGGTTCAAACCTTCAAGGCCTAACAAGGAATTAATACAAGGCAGCCAATGCAAGAGCACCTAAAAATCCCAAAATAATCTCTCGAAAGGCAGATTCAGCGGGGATCTCGAGGTGGCGGTGGGAGAAGCATCTTCCCACGTGAGACGAGGTACAGAAAGGCGAATTAAAAATCCACAAGGCTTTGCTGGCTATCATTTGTGACCAATCATTCAACTCAAGTTTCACACCTCTCACGGGAGCAAAAGCTGGAGGACGATTCAGAGAGAAGAAAATAATCACAGGCTTCTTGCGAGGCAATGGAAGCCTCAGCTTTCAGCGAAAGCGACGTTGTTCCGATCAATTGATCCGCCCGAACATTCACAAGGAAAAAAAAAAGAGGGGCGATGAGATGAGAGAAACAAGCAGGCAGGACCAGTTCTAGACAACCTCCAAAATCAGGCCTTGATATGCCCGATTGAAGAAACGGGCCAAACGAGCGGTGACTCTGAACCAAGTCGGCATCTTTCCTAATCAAGGAGAGACGCATCAGCACTCCAAAACGGGACAAGACAAAACGCAGTAGAAATCAAGACACCGATCGGCACGACGGCATCCCCGCGGCGGATCGACCCGGCGAGATCCGGGCGCCAAGAAATACAAGAAGCAGCAGCGGCCGAGATAAATTTTACTCAACAGCATGAGAAAGGGAAAAGTTTCAGAGGCGCTTACGAGGTGGACGGGCGCCTTGATGTGCTTGGCGACGGCGGAGGAGCACTGGTGGTCGCGGGGCTCATGCCGGTGGAACCGCCGCACGTAGTCGGACTCCATGGCGCGCAGGTCGCTCCGCTCGTCGACCAACCGCCACAGCCGCGGGTGCGGCTGCGCCGGCGTCGCCTGCCCGCCTCCTCCTCCTCCTACTCCCACGGCGCCATCCATCTCCACCATCTCCGCCGCTCGCACGCAGGCCAGACGTCACCGCGCACAGGCCGGTAATAGAGGCGAGGAAAAGGAGGGGACGGGGAGGTTTTGCCTTTGCTTTTTCCTGGGTTTGGTTTGTTTATGCCGCGACGAGAGGCAGAGGAAGAGGGAGGGACGACGACCTCTGGATGGCAGCGAGGGCCGCACGCTCAGGTGTGGTGGTTATGCTATTGGGCGATTGCAAGCAAGGGCCTGCAAGAATTAGGAATTTGCAAATTTGTCCTCCGGGTTCAGCACTTTTGCTTCCGTTGGTTCAAGGTTTGCTTGTGAATTGATGGGTGGACCCACGGCATGAGGGGATGGCACATTATCTCTTTGCCTTTTATTTGTTTGTTTGGGAAGTGATAGGTGTAGATATGTTTCATTTTCCTAAAACTAGGTCCCATGTATCGTGTAATGGCAGTGTTAGGGATCAACAAAAGATCATATGCAGTGTTATGGTTTCTAGTATGTTATAACTCATATAAGAAAAGATAGATGGGCAAAATTTTTACATGTTTTTTTGGAGGAGATATATGTACATATGCATATCCTACGTATCGCATAATGGTTGTGTTAAGCTCTAGTCAACATGCATATATCCTAGTAAATTGCACAATTTTGGCCATGGTAAGGAACATTCCAAACAAGTGTCGGAGCCCCCTACATATAGACTCCTATAGTCTTATACTAGAGCAGAACACACTCTTTTATTTGAAGTGGAAGACTGTTACATTCCCTATTATAAAAGAAATAACACGTGCATGTATTTTGTTTCCAAGTAAAAACAAACAGTTCCATAAAAATCAATACATATGTAGTACTTTTTTAATAAAACAAATAGCAATAATAGATATCTCACAAACCTATATTACATATCTGTTCATGATTAGGTACAGAGCCAGGCGTGGAAGAGCATATAAATGTTTTGATCTAATCTAAAGCTAGATGTGTTTTTTGTGTTGCTTTGCAAAATAAAAACAAACAAATAAGTTTCTTAATTCACTTTTGCATTATAAGTTAAAAAATCATGATACCAAGAAAAAAAATTGATCACTGAGCTGCTTGCATAAATTTCTTTGTTAGCATTGTTGATATGGACGTGCAATTCAACCTTAAATATGGCATCGCTCTAGAGATTACAACATTACAAGGTGCAACAAATTGAAAAGTGAAAATAAAAAAGAACAACAAATAATGGGATTGGTGTGCCCACCACAAATTGCAGGGATAACAATGTAGCCCCACTGTCCTGATTATGCTAGCTAGTTATTGTTATTGTTTATCTCCCAATCTTCTATTAAAATTACGGTGCAAAAACCTCCACTTTGGCGTGTAGCTACCTCACATTGTGTTGGACACGCGGAAGCTCCGGATTGGCTTCTGATTTGTGCTGCTGCGGGACCCTCCACGGTGGTTGTTTTCTACGCAGGACAAATATGGCAGGTCTGATCCGAAAGCAATAGTGCACCTCCATTTAAGGGATTCAACAGAAAATTGAACGGCTGATAATGATGCATGTACATAGACTTTTTTTTTCCTCCGTTTCTATTTAGGATTGCATAAGAACTAACGTAATTTATTTTCTCAAGGGTACTTTGGAGAGGATTTCTCTATCTATGTGAATTGTTTTCCATTAGTTTCTAAAAACAATGAAATCGTTTCTACATTGGCTTAGTATACTACGTCGAAAAACCTAAAGTCGGTAGCAGACTCAATTTGTAGTCCGTTGCCTTTTAATTCTGCCCCATGTAAAAGTCCACTCTACTATTTCAATCGAGAGGATGCTACTGCTAGCTAGAGAAGATCGCTACATCAGCCTGCCATATGAGCTCCGTAATCTACCCCAGGCAATGCAACTTTATCTTTTTGTTCTTACTATTATATTGCTTGTGCTAATGCTGCGACTCGATTTGATTAAGCAAATTAAATAATCAAGAAAACAAACTAAATATTAATAATCAAAACCACTATGGTACTAAAAGGAAAAGAATTATATGTTGTATACTTTGCAGTCCTGCGAACCACAAATATGTTATGTCCAAAAACAAGTGATATAAATTCATGTGACTATTTCCATGTGTCCTTTGCCTTAGCAGAGCAAAGATCATGTGATACACAAACATGGACCATATAAAATAGTGGAAATTAATGTGGTTATTCAAACAAATGTTGTGCAGTCAACCAAACTGTGAACTTAAAGGAAAAAAATCATTTTACCCTGATCTCTTGCGAAAGCCTAAGTTTCCCCTCTGAACTACAAAACTAAATATTCTTCAACAATGAACTATCAAAACAATTCATTTTACACCCCTAGGGCACTTTTTTGCGAAAACACCCCTAGGCACATGTGATGACGTGGTTTTAGGCTGATATGATGCCGACGTGGCAAGAAAGGGTGGTTCCCTTATACACATGTCAGTGGACTCGCTCACCTCTTCTTCCCTCCACACTATCCACCTCTCCCGCCATGGCCGTCGGTGCGACGCGGGATCGGGCCGCATCAGAAAAGGGGGCGTGAGGCCCCGTGCGACAAGAACGGCGTGGGAGTGGGCATGACTGCAGGCCCCCCATGTGGCAGGTGGCAGCGTGGCGCCGGCGGCAAAGTAGCGAGGCAGGTGGGGCAGCGCAAGTGTGAGGCCCCGCCGCCGTAAAACGCAGCCACCACAACTAGGGAGGTGACGTTGGTGAGATCAATGCAAGGGAGGAGGACAGCGGTGGGTGAGAAATGTCTAGGGGAGGAGGAGGTCGTGCGACGAGGTTTCCCGCAGCCGCCAGCGATTAGGAGACATGCATGGAGCAGCGAACTGTCGTCCCAGATCTCACGGCAAGCGGCAGCACAGCGGCGAGGTAGGCAGAGCCGCGCAGGCGTGAGGACCGGCCGCGGGAGCGATGCGGGAGTGACCACAGGTGGTGCAGCGGCGTGGGTGTGACTCTACCCTTTGGGACCGAGATGACACAGGTAAACAAGTTTGAGGACCTAAATAGGTGATTTACAAGTTTAGGAACTGGGATGACACAAGTGCACAAGTTTGAGGACCTAAGCGATCGATTTGTGAGTTTAGGGACCAGGATGACACAGCGGTACAAGTTTAAGGACCGGTGACGTATTTTACTCTATTTTCATTTAGTTCTTTTACACAATCCCTCAGAACTGCTCGTCTATCTACACTATCAAACAATAAAATCATATGTCAACTCCAAAAGCCACGACAGGTGCTTGACATACCATGAACTTAAAAGGCACAACATAAGAAGTCGCAGTATACCCAGTTGGTAGGTATGCCAAGTTCTTGCATTTAGAACCAGAGACTTCTCAGATAAACAACAACAGAAGCAAATCGGGATTAATTACCATAATAAATTATAGGGAAAAGTCTATTTTTCACCCTTCAACGGTTACAAAAGTCTGATTTTCAACCTCAAACTACAAAACCGGATATTAAAGGCCCTCCAACTATCCAAACCATGCAAATTTGGCCCTTTGGGCGGTTTTGAGGGTTGTTTTGGATTTTCTAAAAATAGCAGAAATATCATTTAAACTTTAAAAAACCATAACTAATTCATTTTGGATCCAAAAAATACGAAAACAGTGCCAAAAGTTCTCTTAAAATGTAACCAACCTATTGGCACACTATTTAATGTTATTTGGGTATTATATCCTTATATTACTAGTGTCTTGTTGTTTTTTAAAAAATAATTAAAATAAAAATAAATAATATGCACATAACTTCTAATGGTGCACCAACATGTAGTTCACATTTTTTAGAAAAACATTTGCACTAGATTCTAATTTTTCTAGTTCAAATAAATTAGTTATGAGTTTTTTTAATACAGAATTTTTTTTAATTTTTTTGGAAAATACGAAACCATCTTCAAGACCACCCAAAGGGCCAATTTTGCACGGTTTGGATAGTTGGAGGGTGTTTTGTATCCGGTTTTGTCGTTGTGGGTTGAAAAACAGACTTTTGTAATAGTTGGAGGATGAAAAATAGATTTTTCTCTAAATTATAAATCAAGGTTCAATATCATTCAACAATCAACACTAATCTACGTTCACTATACTACCTAACTCAGCAATTGTGAATGTCCCTAGCTTCTAATCCTGGTATGGACGAACACGTACCTGTGTGCTGCCGCAGAAGTAGCCATTTCCATGTCGTTCGAAGCAGCACATGCACAACCCCCTCTGCCCCCATAGTGGTTGGCTACAAACCAATGCTTCCCATGCATGTCCAGCACCTCCGGGCTCCGGCTGGCTGCGAGATGAACTGCAGAGCGTTGGCAGGGGATCTGAATCTCTACAAAACGGAAGGGTTGAGGCTAATGGAGAAAAAAAGAGTACGGAAATGAATCGAGAAAGGAGGAAAGCTTGGACTTGCCACGAAGATGGTGTCAGCGTCACATTCATCCATGGCATTGTTCCACAACCATCGAGCAGCTCCGCTGCCGCCTTTCCTGTTCATTGAGGGCTCCGGCAAACCATGCTTTTTGTTCGTCGAGTTGTTTGTTCATATAGGAATTTAACAAAACTTTAATCATGTCCAAGTATTATACAAGGGAGACCTTATCGTAAAATGTAAATTATAAAACACGAGGAATAAAAAAACTCCACTTATATTGTACTCGCCTTGAGATATTGTCTAATTTCCTGCCTGTGTTATTGTGCTTGCCTTGAGATATGTGAGAGGAAAAGATCAAGAGGGACGTGTGTTTTATAGCACCATCCACCCTTAGGTATGCATTCTCGCACAAAAATGACCTGTTTTGCTCCATCTACAGTATTTTACTGTTTGGTGGAAGACAACCCGACGTCGCCAAAAATGAATGAACAGTAAATGAGTAGTAAAGAGATGAATAGTGAATATAGTAGGCCAACCATCGTCCCATCATACAACAGTGTTCATATATTTGGAATACCAAGGGTTACAATGTCATTATGTCTTTTCTTTACACACAAAGAGCATATTCCTAGATATCCATGGGCCCTTCCGTGTTTGTCCCATCTGCGAAGGCAAGGCCAATGAAACATACTATTATACGAGTTTTCTGAGGAGCAACATTTCACTTTGAAAACAATTCTTATTTGATTTGATCACTCGATCCATGGCACCCAGCATCTTGACCTCTAGCCAATATCTTTGATAGTCCATCTGTAACTAAATCAAACAAAAGACAGGGTTTCGAGGACTAGAATGCTTACCCGTGACGACCATGCATACTTTTCTGACCTATGTATGCCTTTCCTCGCCTACTTCGTTCTTGCTTTCCGTTTCCTACTATTTTCAAGTTTCAATTTCGAAAGAGAGACATAAAGTATCAATTTACTTTCTTTTCATAAAGTCAATAAATAGAAGTAATTCTTGCTTTTGAAAAAGCATACGAAGACAGCCTGCACCAACATTCTTTTTTACGACATATGACATTGCACAAAAAGCTGCAAAGGACATAGTTCCGTCGATTCACCGGCACGAATAGCATTTCCTATTGTAGTATTATTACAGGAGTGTTGGCCCCACTGAGCTTACTAATCTAGAGAAGTTGAGTGACGAATGACGAAGTCATCGTAAGAAACTCGCTATTACGGGTATGTCTCGTTTTTCTCTGAAAGAGCAACGCCGGTTAAATCTTGAAATAAATTCAGAAAAATACAAACACCTTATGCCAAGTCAATGAGTCAAACCTAGATAGATATGTTTCACCACAAGAAACCTTACCGTCTAAGCTATCCTTAATCACAACTCCGTACGTACAAATAGTATCAAATGGTGCTCAACAAATCTGGCAATTTACAATGATTGCCACTTTATCATTTGCACCGTTTCATGTAATTATTGCATTCTCTGTAATCATGCATCCGCTTGCTCAACTCTTAAAAATGGGGTTTCACGTTCATAAATGTTTGAAAATGCCGTGTGAAGATTGGACGAAGAGAACGACGCTGAATGATACCAGACCGTGGTTGATGTGACAATTTTGTGATAAAACAATAAGAAGTCGTCTAAGGACCAAAGAAAGTGTATCATCTTCGTTTGAGAAAACACATGGATTACTTGCAATAATGCAATTTATGCTTCTCGTCTATATTTGCTTCTTTGCAAGACATCCCAACTGATAAGGTCGACAAACGACAATATATATATTTTGTATATCTTATTAAGTTCAATCCCATGGTTTTCGATGCGCTAAACAGTATAGAGATTTGCAATGATATGGATTAATTAGTCCATGATCAAACATTTTGATCATTCGTACACGCAGTCTTGTAATCATTCACCTTGCAAAACTTAAAGACGGAGTTCCCCTATAAATGCTTAGAATGAGTATCGCTGAAAATGAAATTGTGGCATGCACTTGGTTCTTTTAGATAATGGGCCTTGGCCTTTTTGTTAACAAACAAAAAGGCTACGGCTGATTATTACAAGACTAGCAGCACACCGTCTGCAATCACACTCAAGTAGTAAAGGCAAAAAATGACCAAAATTTGGGAAAGAAGCTAGCTAATCCTATTACTAAACCTCCACCCAAAGTTGTAAAAACTTGCATAGCCAAAACCTCCACCGCTTGACCTGCGACCCTCGATACTTCCTTATCTTCATCAGACTTTTGTAGCTGCGCCCAAAAGCGAAGCCAATGCGTTCCCCTGAAGAGTACCTGCAAATAAGTTTTCATTGGAGATTTGTCAAATACAGTGTCATTCTTGCTAAGCCATATAGCCCAACATAACGCCGATGCTCCTACTAAAATTTGTCTCTTCAGTTTAGTACCTATACCCCTAGTCTAATTACCAAACATGTGAGTGATATGACGAGGTGGTGGTAGCTGAAAGACAAATTGTACGGCTCTCCACAGGAATCTTGCAACATGACAATCAAAGAAAAGATGTTGTATAGTCTCAGCACAAGAACAAAAGGCACATTGTTTAGAACCATGCCAATTACGACGTGCTAAATTATCCTTAGTAAGCACAACACCTTTTTTCAAGTACCACATGAAAAAACAGATGCCACAGTTGCATGTTTCTTGCGGACAATATTAAACAGAGTTGGATATTGATCTCTAAGTGTAGCATTACCAATCCATTTGTCTTCCCAAAACCGAATCTGATTCCCATTATTTAGCCGAAATGATCCATAATCCAGAAAAACATTTTTAACCTTCATGAAACCAGCCCAAAAATGTGAATCACCAGGTTTATTCTCAGCCTAAGATAGAGTTTGATGTTTTTAAATACTTATTCCTCAATAAAGATTGCCATATCCCCTCCTCATTTAGCAATTTAAACAGCCATTTGCTTAACAAGCACTGGTTCTGTATTTCTAGATTTTTAATACCTAACCCTCCAAATTCTTTTGGTTAGTAGAGAATGTTCCATCTGGCTAGTCTATATTTCTTTTTATGCTCATCAGATTGCCAAAAGAACCTTGATCTATAATAGTCCAATTTTTCGAGTACACCTTTAGGAACTTCAAAAAAGGACAACATGAACATTGCTAAACTAGTTAGGACCGAGTTAATTAAAACCAACCGCCCACCTACTAACATATGTTTCCCTTTCCAGCCACTCAGCTTTTTTCAAACTTCTCTTCTATCATTCGCCAGTCTGAGTTATTAAGTTTTCTATAATGCATTGGAATGCCAAGGTATCTAAATGGGTAACTCCCAGACCGGCATCCAAATAGCGTAGAATATTGGTTTTCCATTTCTTTAGCTCTTCCAAAACAGAAAATTTCACTTTTATGAAAATTTATTTTGAGACCTGATAATTGTTCAAAAGCACACAAAAGCAATTTAATATTTGTGGCCTTTTCAATATCATGGTCCAAGAAGAGAATCGTGTCATCTGCATACTGTAAAATGGACAAACCCCATCAACAAGATCAGGTATGATACCTTTTATTTGGCCATTATCCCTGAATCTATTAATTAAAATGGCTAACATGTCCACCACAATATTAAATAAGATGGGTGACAACGAATCGCCTTGTCTCAGACCTTTCAACGTTTGGAAATTTTGACCCACTTGGTCATTTATTTTAATGCCTACGTGCCCTCCTTGAATAAAGCTATTGACCCAACTACTTTTGAGAAAAACCTTTCATTCTTAAAGTTTGTTGGACAAAACTCCATTTAACTTTATCATAGGCCTTCTCAAAATCAATTTTAAAAATGACCCCATTCAGATTTTTCCTGTGTAGTTCATAAATGGTTTCATGTAAAATGACTATGCCTTCCATAATATTCCTTCCAGGAAGAAAAGCAGTCTGTGTAGGACTAATAACTTTATGTGATACTAAAGAGATCATGTTGGTTGCCACCTTTGTAAAGATTTTAAAGCTCACGTTCAGCAAATATATAGGTCTGTATTGCTGAATTTTAATTGCTTCTCTACATTTTGGTAATAGGATGATAGTCCCAAAGTTAAGGCTAAAAAGAGGTAAATTACCTTTATGAAATTCCGAAAATAAGGCCATCAAATCACCTTTTATCGTATCCCAAAAGGCTTGATAAAACTCTTCCGGAAAACCATCAGGTCCAGGTGCTTTATTATGTTCCATCTGAAAGATGGCGTCCCTAACCTCTGTTTCTATAAACTCTGATGTTAGAATTTCATTCTCAGCATCAGTTACTTGAGGAATATCATGAATTTGAGTCTCATTCAGATTAAAATCATTATTTTCTGATGGACCAAATAATCCTTTATAATAGGTGGTAATATACTTTTTAAGATCATCATCACCACTAATTCGCTGATCACCATCTTGTAATTGATATATTCTCGTTGATCTAAATTTTCCATTAGCAACTAACTGAAAATACTTAGTATTGAATCACCTTCTAATAAATCTTTCACCTTCGCACGTTGATACCATTTAATTTCCCCTTCCCTAAGCAACTCTGCAATTCTATTTTTAAGGCAGAGCTTAAGATCTACTTCCTCTTGCCGAAGGAGAGTAGTTTCAGCCTTTTTATCAAGTTCATCCAGTTTGTCTAAAATCCTTTTCTTTTTTGTACATCCCACTGGTATGTTTTGCCCATCCTCTAAGGTGTTTGCAAACTCTCCTAATTTTATTCTGCCAAGTTTCCATTGGATTAGCAGATGGTTCGACACTTTCCCATATTTCCTTTATCATATCCATGAAGCCATCACGGAATAACCATCCCAATTCAAATTTGAACTGGTTTTGATTATAATTCGAAGATGTACTCCTTGTATTTAGTAATAAAGGTGTATGATCTGAAATTTATCTAGACAGTACTATGACATGGATAGTGGGAATTTCTCTTCCCACTCCGTTGTCAACAAAACCCTGTCCAATTTTTCATAAGTTGGTGTTGTAAAGAGTTCGCCCATGTGTATGACCTAACCGACATCTGAAGTTCCCGTAAATTCAAACCATCAATTATAGCATTAAAAAGAAAGGGCCAACGATGGTCATAATTACTATTGTTCTTTTCTTCTGAGCTTCTAAGTATATTGAAATCTCCACCAATTAATAAAGGCAAGCTTTCATGACTACACATATGGGCTAACTCAGTTAAAAAGACTTCTTTATGTTCCATTTGGCCGGTCCATAAACTACTACCAATGCCCACTTGAAGCTGTCACTTTTGTTGCACAAGTGGAATTTCACATAATAATCACCTTCATCTATTGCACCAATATCATACACCTCTAGATCAATACCAAGTATGATACCCCCCGATCTACCTCTTGGTTCTTTCACATGCCATAAATAGTTTTTACCGCTACACAAGTTTTTGAGAAAAGGAGTGGTAAATACCTTCCTTCCTGTCTCTGATATAGCAATAAAACTTAGGTTATGTTCTTTAGTTAAATCTGAAATAAATCTATGTTTTTTTGGGTCTTTAAACCCATCACAATTCCAAAAAACACCCTTCATTTAGAACTAGTGGATTTTTTTGAACGATTGTGCCCCAAAATCTTTCTTTTGGGGCACCCACGTTTAGGTTTGGAATGTACCACAGTACAATCATTAAGATCACTGGTGGTATCCAACACCTCATCCATAATTTCTCCACAAATATTATTTAAAATGAAGGTATCTATTTTCTCTTCCTCATTCACCTCTTTCTCTTCCCTATCTATCGCAATAGTTTTCCAATCAACTTTGTGGTTTTCGGTCAACCTAGATTCTTCACCTTTTTTCAAATTAAAAATAGATGAACTAACCTTATTACTATCATCTCCCAATTCTATACCAATGCCATTAAAGCTAGATTTAATACTGGAATCAGACAAGTGTAAAAAGGAAGTGTTCTGGTAATGACGTGTATTAGATAGGGTGTCGACCTTACTCGCCTTCAGCTTGGTTGCACAGTCCAACACTATATAATCAGAGGATCCAGACGCCCTCTTGCTTCGACGAAGGTTAACACCCGCCGCTTCTGGGATAGCTGCTAATGCATCAGGATTTGCATAATTCCCATCTAATTCAACTAGACCTGCTTGGTTTTCCGAGTCCTCAGTGGAGGTCTCTACAGTGCTCCCACCCTCCTGTGTAACAGATGGTACAGATAGGATGTAAAGAGGTCGCCTCGTATGCTGTACACCAGAACTACTCATCTATGGGATCTTACTACCACTATTTGACTTCTTTTGGCTATCAGTCATGTTTCCAGAGTTATCCGATGCATTATTATCTCCATCATCCTACGTGTCACCACCCTTATCCTCGTTGCCAAAGTCCATATCCATAGGCTATGGATTGTCGCCAATCACATTCTGCTCAACTCTGAATCGCAGCTCATACAAGTAAACCCCAATCACCCCATCAACGGTTTGTGGTATAATACTATGATCAAGTACCAACACCTGCAGGCGGCAAATGTCATGCAGCCTAGTAAATTTCATATCAATAGCCTTTGTCACACCCAGTATGGAACCCACTACCCAGATGATCACAAATTCATGTAGCTCTTTTGGTAACCCTGTAAATTTAATCCACGCCCTAGGCAAAGCAAATTTTGCAACACTGCCACCAGCATTTTCCTCAATTGTCATGGTTATTCCCTGGAATTTTGTGTGAAGCACTCCCCACTCAACCATCATGTGTAATTCCTCTTTAGATGGAAATACAGTCCTGAACAAACCGGCGCCAGTCTCCTCCACATTCCGTCGCCAAGTACTTGGAATAAGCCTCTCCAATTCAGAAGTCACCTTTGCAAGAGTGAGTACTCCACCTGTGACCCGGATCATTGCAGCCTTAGACTCTGATTTCATCTTAAAACTTGCTGGTGGATTAATATAATAAAACCCAAGACCATCAATAGCATAACCACATGTAGCAGCAAACGGTACAACCCTATGAGGATCTGGTTGGACAGAACAGTAAATAGGGCAGCGTTCCATTGCATGCTCATCACAGTCACATACCTCACAGTATAATTTCGCCGTGCACTCCGTCAATTTGTGACCTTTAGTAAAGCAATGGTAGCAATACGGAGTCTTACCACTACCCTTGGCGCCTGCCATCATCGAGACTTCTGGGTTCTTGGTGACCAAGTTATCTTGCACCTTTGGGCTAGGCACATTGTTCTGAGTCGGGTGAATGGTATTAACCTCCTTGCCAGCCGCAGGTACTTGGGGACGTTGTGTTGCAGTACCTGCATTGATCGCCGCCATCTCCTGTTGCAGCAACATAGTTGTGTTGGTTTGATCAGGCATCGCACCCTGGACGGCCTCCAAAGCTTGTTGCACAAGTGCTGCAGCATGATTAGCCGGATCGAGTCCTTGGTTGTTCGGGGGTGGAACAAACACTCGACCAGGAAGTCTCCCACCACGATTCATGGTGTTATTGTTCCTCCCACCGCGGCCACCCATGAAGCGGTTTCCATTATTCCTTCCCCGGCCACCACGATCACCGCCATAGCCCGGATGAAAGTCGCCTTGATGAAAACCCCCACGGCCAATCATGCTTGACTGACCAGCACCTCTGGCCGGTCCTTCACGGCCACCGAAACCGCATCCTCGCGTTCCTTTGCCATCGCCGTCCATCACAGCAAAGGCGTCAACATAGTCTTGGCGGCGGAGGCAGGCGAAGCAGTATGCGGCGCTCTAGGACTGATTCCCCTAATGCTGCCGGTTCTGGCAAACAACGCAACGAGCCCTTGGGTAGGCCGGTATGGCACCGTAGGGTTTAGGTTGATTTTTTCCAGGCCCATGGATGGACGTGGGCCCAAGACCTGTTTTGTCCGACATTCCTGGTTTCTCATCGACCTCTGATTCTGCTCCCTGTGATCACGCCCACCTACGCCATCCGAAGCGGATCGCGAGGTTTGGGGCTTCTCCTACTGGAACCGAGACCATGGAGAGGAAGCAAAATCCATCTGCCCTTTTTGCCATGGAAAGGAAGCATCGAACTTGGATTCACCCGACATAAATTGAGTAGAAGAGGAAATATTTGCTTTCGCCAAAGCATCTCCAAATGTTCTTGGTGGAGAAATCTGTGGTGGTGGCAATTTGCCATTCCACGGTTCTATCCCCAATTTATGTTTCACCATTCTATTGACAATCTTGTTAGCCAAGGGAGCATCCTTAGAACGATCATTGTTGTTCAATTCATTCTCCGCAGCTAGCAATTCAGGTAATGAGAAACCCACCTCCTTTGCCTGTTTGATGAAATTCGGTGTGTTAAACTCAGTTGTGTCAAGATCATACTCCGATTCACTTTCATCTCCTAGAGCCCAAAATCTTGATCCATAGAAATCCTCTGATCCATGGACGTTCGATGCTGTCCTACACGGAGTATGCTGAACAATCCAAGACAGCTTTTCTTTGGCGAGGAAACATTTTTCCTTTGAATGAAACTCAAGATCTTGCCAATCAACAGCCATTGCTGCGGACGGGGCCAGCGTAAGTCTATGAACCCTTAGCCGGCCCCCCATCACTCATCCAAAATCTGCTAGAATCGTCTCATACCTGGATGAAGAGGTTGAATTGTAGCCTCATGTTCACATAAAATCGCCCATTGTTCACGTAGAGTTGGCCTTGCCGACGCCCAGCAAGCGCAACGTCGTCCTTGCATGCACTTGGTATATGTCAAAAATAAAAGGTTTCAACAAGGAAAAGAGAAAAATGGTTAGACAAGCAGTAATAATTTTATTTGTGGTTCCTATTTATATTTTATATCTTCTAAAGGCTATCCTTGCTAGCCAGACTTGAGATAGACTAAAAAAATCAATCATTACCATAGATACGGTGTAGACTAGGCTGTATTTTATTTTTTATCCAATGCAAGACAAACAAGCCTTCGATTTATTTGTTGGTGCGCTTTCGGTCAACACACGAAAGAGCTAGATCGCTCGGTCGTTGAATTCTCCTCGCCGGAGCTCCTAGACGCAGCCGGTCAGACCGCCTGTATGGGCCGGTCAGGCCGCCTGTAGCAGAGGCGCCACGAAAGCCTACGATCACAACCTCGGGAGGGACCCCATCGGAGGCTGCGAACCTAGGGTTGTTCTAAGGTCGGCAAGGCCACTTAGAACGTCCTAAAATGCCGTAGAGACGAAGTAGGAAAGCAAAAGGGTTGGAAAAGCTAGGGTTTGGAGATAAAAAGTATGACAATAATTTGTACGATTGGGTAGAGGTCCTCAATCGGCTATGGCCCTTTATATTTATAGGGTGGGGAGGTCTTGCCCCGTAAGGAAATCCTTGTACAGATCTGAAAACGTGGAAAACTCCAATTCTACTCGGACTTGGGGACAGGTGGTCAGACCGCCTATGACAGGCGGACAGACCGCCTGGCACATTGCTAGATCGGCTACAGGGCCCAGCCGATCTAACCGCGTGCACAAGCGGTCTAGACCGGCTGTCCCAGTCTGATCGGCTTCGAGCCATTTTCTGCCATCAACATATGCTCCCCTGTTTTTAGGTAAAGTTTTGCTTACCACAAAACATTTAATCAGACTAAGGGCGACACTCTATTGTCGGTCATTTTTTATCTAAGGGCGATATCATATATCGGCCATATCCTTTCAAGCATGTTGCCAAACACTTAGATAATATTTCTTCAAGTACTTCCCATTGAGTGCTCTCGGCAACTGAAATCCTTGCAAAGTCTCCACCATATAGGAATTCCCAGAACAAACCTTCACAATACGATATGGTCCTTCCCAATTCGGCGACCATTTGCCAAATTTGTTGCTCTTCGTTCCTATAGGCAAAATAGTCTTCCAAACCAAATCATCAACTTGAAAGGATTTAAGTTTTACCTTCTTGTTATATGCTCGAGCTAATCTTCTTTTATCTTTTTCAATTTTCTCCAAGGCCTCCAAACGTTGTCGGTCACTTCATCATTATTATCTATCATCAAAGCACAATATGTGCTAACATCAAGATCATTTTGCTTAGCCAATCTATAAGCAGCCAGATTCACCTCAACGGGAAAAACGGCCTCTTGACCATAGACAAGCTCAAACGGAGTAAACTTGGTAGCCCCATGTCTAGAAATACGATGCGCCCATAATGCTTCAGATAACACAATATGCCACCGCTTAGGATGATCTTCAATCTTCTTCTTTATGAGCTTGGTCAAGATCTTATTGCTAGACTCGGCTTGGCCATTAGCTTGAGCATAATATGGAGATGAATTGAGCAATTTAATACCATATGATTCAACAAACTCACGTACCTCCTTAGATGTAAACGATGTCCCTTGATCTATCGTCAATGTTTGAGGAATCCCAAATCTATGAATAATATGCTCAATAATAAACTCAATCACCTCTCTATGTGTCATGTTCTTGAGGGAAACAACTTCAGTCCACTTAGTAAAATAATCAGTAGCCACAATCACAAAACAATGCCCCTTGGATGACGAAGGATGAATCTTACCAACAAAATCCAAACCCCATCCTTTAAAAGGCCAAGGTTTAATGATTGGATGCATCAACGCTGCAGGTGCTAACTGAATATCCCTGAACTTTTGACACTCTTCACATCTTTTGTAGTAATGAAAACAATCGGCTATCATTGTAGGCCAATAAAAGCAAACCCGCCTAAGGAGCCACTTCATCATCTGAGCCGATTGATGTGTACCACAAATTCCTTCATGAACCTCTGCCATAGCTAATCTAGCTTGATTAGGATCTAAACATTTCAAAAGCAACCCACCCATGGTCCGACGATATAGTTCACCATCAATCAAAGTAAACTTGAAAGCCCATCGCCGGACTTTTCGATCCACTAACCTACTAGTATTATGCAAATACTCCATCAGAGGCTTCATCCAATCACCAGCATCGGCCACAATAGATTGGAAATCGTTAACAGCCGAATCGGTGTTTTCAGAGGTGTAGGCGGTTAGACCGCCTGTGCTGGCGGTTAGACCGGCCGTGCCGGTTGGACCGGCTGTGACAGGCGGTCGGACCGCCTGTTCCAGAGCAGAAACGTCGGCCTGGGTATAGAACCATCACCAATGTCTACCTCCTCAAGAGGATCGGCCAACGTGAAACCACATCCTAGCTTGCTTATATCATCAAAGTCTTCAATAGCCTCACACATATCGATCTGATGCGACCGATAGTGTTAAAGTCTCAGCTGCAACCACTCTCGATTATCCATTAAATCACATGAGATGATTCAGTCGATTGTTCATCGGCTTTATGACAGCAGGGATAAAGCCATTCTTAGTACAGCTGATAAATTCAAATTCAGAAAGATCTAAGCCTGACAAACATCTAACATCATCATGAATACCAATGAAAGAGCTATCAGCTAAAGTAACACAAACAGAAGTATCACCATGCACAACCTCTACATCATCATCTACCCACTGAATCAAGCATTGATGCAAAGTAGAAGGAATGTATTGGTTCGCATGAATCCATTCATGACCCAAGATAAAGTTACCTTGAGTCTCAGCGATGAAGAAAGAAGTGGCCAAGGTCTTGCTCCCAATAGTAAGCTCCATAGAAATCACCCCCTTGGCACCAATAGGCTCTCCTCCTCCATTGCCGCTGGCGGTCATGTTGGTCATGATCAGCTCCAAATCTGAACCACCAAGCTTCTTGCACAAATAATAAGGCATTAAGTTCACAATAGCCCTCCCCCATCGACCAACATCCATGAGATTGGCTTCCCATTGAGATGTCCCTTCAAATACAAAGCCTTCAAGTGATTGTCTCTAGCTTTAGGCTTCTGAAATATAGCTTCCTTGGGACCAAAATAGAGATGAGCAACCTCCTCATCCGAAAGCATGTATCCATTCATAGACATATGAAGCACATTCACATCAAGATTCATACGCTCCGGAGAAAAACTGTAATCAATGAGCTCTTCACCGTCCTCAGCATTTGGAGTCGATGGTAACTCGTTGTCACAAGCCCAAGAATCAGAAGAAGAAACACCAGGCGCTCCTGCGTCACCCGGTTTGACCGCCTGGGCCGCTACCTCTGAATGACAGGCGGTCTGGACCGCCTGTACAACAGGTTGGACCGCCTGCGGGTCTTCCTTCGGCTTCCACTCTTTCTTCTAGGGAATCATGGGCATGTTCTGGTTGAAGAACTCATCTCTCTGCTTCTCCAACTCTTGCTCTTGTCTTTCCCGAAAATGGAGTCTCTGAAGTTTCCTCTTCTGCGTACGAGTCAACCCTTCGGGACATCACTTCAGGAGAAAGCGCCGCTGATTCTTGCTAGCACTAGACCCCTGATCTTCCACCACCTTTCCGCTGGAAGTCGGCTTTGTAACTAGACTTTTCTCAATAGGAACATCCATAGTCCCAACTTGAATAATATCGAACTCAGTAGTCCTCTCTAAGTCCACCTTCATGTTCTGCACCTCCTCCTTCTTCTTGGGCCAATAAACCTGCTTCAGAGGAGCTTTTGGCGGTTGACCGTAACGGGCGGTCTGACCGCCTATAACAGGCGGTCTCACCGCTTGTGACCAGTGTCCTTGACCAGATTAGCAGAAAGCCGATCGGTCACGACCGGGATGCATAATCCTGTCGTGAACGTGTCTTCTTGGACCTTGCCAGCCATGGTGAAATGAAGGCTGCACTTTGAATGATATGGCACCCACATCACTCCATTGTTATCCCATACCGGATCCAAGTTCTTGCGAGGAGGCGAAGGAATCCTCTCATGCTGAATTGGTGATCTCATTCTTTTTTTTAACGGTCGATCGCTCGGAACGGCCTTTTGTTTGGTGTACTTGTCATAAAGCATATCAAATGTGACTTTAGTCTTCTGAACCCCCTATTCTTTTGCCACGTTCATCTTCTAAGTACCAACTTCTGGATGCTTTGGAATCAACATCTTTGGGCGTCCATGGGGACAAGCGGTCTAACCGCCTGGCGCAGCCGGTCTGACCGCCTGTAGCAGACCAGACCCGGGCGCCCGCAATCCGGGAATAGCGACCGGCCCTTGTCCCCCTTGTCCAGAGGACTTCACAGTGACCTTGAAAGACTCTTTACCATCAGCTGTCTTCTCATAAGTCACTTCTCCAACCGACTCCTTTGAAGACGGTCTTTCTTCTCCAATCACCACATTCTTTTTCTTGGTAGATTCGGCTTGATGTGGCCGAATCAAGACCATGGGCTGCTGCAATTCCATGGTGTTGACCGGAAAAGGAGTTTCATCAATTTGCATCTCATGAAACTTCAAACGGCTCTCATTAATAACCGATTGAACTTGCCGACGAAAAACAATGCAATTGTTAGTAGCATGCGAGAAAGAATTATGAAACTTACGATAAGCACTCTACCTCAATTCTTCCGTAGGTGGTATAGCATGACAAACCTTGATGTAACCAAATCTATGCAATTCATCAAATATGCGATCACATTTGGACACATCAAAATTAAATTTTATATCTTCCTGCCGATTCTTATGAATCGGCTTAAGAGATTGACAGGACACAATTTTCTTATTAGCAGGTCATACAAATTCTGCTAAATAAACATCATTATTATCGTCGGTCGGATTATCAGATTCATAATCAACTAAATGAACATTAGATTGACGTGTCTTGAAACCCTCCTTCTCTTTATTAAGTCGGTCTTCAGCTACCTCAGCTCTAATATGTACTTGCGCGACCGAATAATAATCACAATTGTCAATCTTCTCTCTAATAGAGGATTTCAAACCTCTAAAACATAAGCCAGCAAGATCAACTTCAGATATTAACAAATTAAAGCAACAGTTTTTAATATATTTAAATCTCTTCATAAATTGAGAAACAATTTCATCCTGACCCTGTCTAACCGATGCCAAATCTGCCAACTTCATCTCATAATTTTCACTATAAAAGTGATCATGAAACTTACGCTCTAGTTGATCCCAACTCATAATAGAACCAGTGGCTAATGAAGAAACCAAGCAAAAGCAGTACCCGTAAGTGATAATGAAAACAATCGTACTCTAATTGCTCGTATATTCCCTGCTTTTCCTAGTTGAGCAACATATTGGCTAATGTGTTGCCAAGTGGTGCGCTCATCATCTCCACTAAATTTCACAAAATCAGGCAAATGCCACCCATTGGGAAAATGAGCAGTATGAAAGCTAGAATGATAAGGTTTATGATATATTTCAGTGTTACCAAATAAACACCTAGCTTATTTCTCATTACATCAGATAATTCATCCCTGAATCTAGTGAATTCGGCCCATTGGGGGTTTTGTTGGGCCGATGACTACATAGCATTCATATAATTCAGGTGCATAGTTATTAGGACCGGACCGGTCGGTTCAACCGGTCCAACTGGGAACCAGAGCCCCTGTCGGTTCGGTACGCGAAAAAGACCGACCTGCAATCAAACCTCTATTGGGCCGCTCGAACCGGGTTAGACCGGGCGGTTTTCCTTAAAAACCGGGCATTCAAACCGGCATCGAATCGCTGCTGGCGCTCGCTATCCACTCTGGGGCGTGCTGAGTAGCAAAAATCCCTTTAAAGGGCGCCACCAGGCCTCGAACCCACGACCGAAGCCTCCAAAGGGAAGAAACTTACCACTGTGCTACACTTGTGTTGCTGATTTTACTAGGAAACGTCTTCTATTTGAACCGTTTTGGACCGGCGGTCTAACCGGTTGAACCAATCAAACCGTGAACCGATGGCATCACCGGTTCGATGCCCGGTCCGGTCCTATTAACTATGTTCAGGTGAGGTGCATGTTTATTCTGCATATTCCTATGTGCATCAAAAACTTCATCGGGAATACCACCCGATTGCACAGTATGCATAGTTGCAGAATACGTAGCACCTGCTGTAGCTAATGCACCAGCACGCCAAGGGGATACTGGATTTGGAACAATGGCAAAGGCTGATCCAGCACGAATACCATAGCATTAGTAGAATTATTCTGACCACCAGAACTAGCGGTCGGTCTGACCGCCTATCGCGGTTAGACCAGCCGTGCTGGCGGTTTGACCGGTTGCAGATCCAACCGCTACCGACCCATCTGTGTTGACCGTTTTTTGTCCGAGCATGTTGGGTGGTGGTGGAGTCTGTCCAGCATAGTAATTCGGTGGCATGCCATAAAAAATATTATGCTCAGGTAATTCACGAGTATCTAAAGACTCCCTTCTAGTTTTTCGAGTCGTTCTAGCAATTGCTCAACTAATGCATCACGATCCGAAAAACTTGGAGCCATAAGAGTAGATGCAGTAGGGTGAGGTGCAGAACTGCTTACATTGTTGATTACTTCAATCTGTCCCTTACTCATCTTGAAAGAAGGCATCACGAAGTCTTGAACGCTTTTTGCTGGACGATCTTCACGACACTTCCGGAACGTCTTCAAAAACTCCGATTCAAGATGCTTCTGGAGCGCCATGAATCTCTCATGATCTTCAGCGCTAAGATCTTCAAGTGTTGGCGTCACAATGTTGTCTTCTCCAACGTCGAAACCCATGGTGCAAGAGATAGTAGATCAGTCTTCAAAAACCAGATTTCTATCCCAGCGGAGTCGCCAAAATATGTTGACGCGCTTCTGGTCAACACACAAAAGCGCTAGATCGCTCGGTCGTCGAATTCTCTTCGCCGGAGCTCCTGGACGCAGCCGGTCAGACCGCCTGTAGCAGAGGCACCGCGAAAGCCTACGATCACAACCTCGGGAGGGACCCCGTCGGAGGCTGCGAACCTAGGGTTGTTCTAAGGTCGGCAAGGCCACTTAGAACGTCCTAAAACACCGTAGAGACGAAGAAGGAAAGCAAAAGGGTTGGAAAAGCTAGGGTTTAGAGATAATAAGTAAGACAATAATTTGTACGATTGGGTAGAGGTCCTCAATCGGCCACGGCTCTTTATATTTATAGGGTGGGGAGGTCTTGCCCCGCAAGGAAATCCTTGTACAGATCTGAAAACGTGGAAAACTTCAATTCTACTCGGACTCGGGGACAGGCGGTCAGACCGCCTGGCACATTACCAGATCGGCTACAGGGCCCAGCCGGTCTAACCGCGTGCACAGGCGGTCTAGACCGGCTGTCCCAGCCTGATCAGCTTCAAGCCATTTTCTGACATCAACATTATTAATGCAATTTTCATACTTCCAAATAAAATAGTCACCATTTATAGTTTCTATGTATTTTTTGCACAAGATAGCGTGCATGTCACAACAAAACCAAAGGGTATGGAACGTAGGGATCAGTGCCCTTTGTGTTTTGAAAAAAAAAAACGAAGGGTATGGAAAGGTAGGGATCAGCGCCCTTTGTGTTTTGAAAAGAAAATGATCCAGTGGAGCGAGTGTATAAGGGCAAGTCCAAGCCTGGTAGCCTCCGAAAACATGGCATGCCACCT
Source organism: Digitaria exilis (assembly GCA_015342445.1). Taxonomy (NCBI): domain Eukaryota; kingdom Viridiplantae; phylum Streptophyta; class Magnoliopsida; order Poales; family Poaceae; genus Digitaria; species Digitaria exilis. Next base: position 1,715,815 of record JACEFO010003289.1, on the reverse strand, counting down.
ATACACAGGGACCTGTGAAGCCAACAGAGCTCCAATATCTATGCGGAGCCTAGTAAAAAGCTTACAGCTGCTTTTGCAGTTCAGCTCGTCAGCTTTTCTCTCTACGAAAGTACCGTTCCCGCGATCCTGCCAGTAGGTTAGCCACAACTTGCGACTGAGGCCTTTTTCAACGAGACACTAGCTCTTAAATTGTGTAATAAACAGTATTAAAATAGTACCAAAACAGTACATTGGGTTAACTCTTTGTTAGCTCTTAGCTAGCTCATAACATTTTTCTATTCACTGAACAGTGCATCTTTTGATGTGACCGGCTCACATCACTTTTACACTCTTCGATGAATATGAGACGGCTAAAAACTAGCAAAGAGTCAACCTATTTGCAAAGAGTCAACCCACATCTGTACTATTTTGATACTATTCATCGATTAAATAATTTAAAAGCTAGTAAAGAGTCGATGAACGGTCACCATTGGCCAAGACACCTGAGGAAGTGCTTCTGCTATGCTTCTGATGAAGCATATACTGCCTCTGCAAGGTTCTCTGTGAAGCCACCAACCAGGGCCAGGCTGATTTGGATAAGATGAGATTGACATGGATTTCAGACAAAGTGGAGCGTTGGGCTTGGCAATACTTACTAATTTTTCGAGGAAGGAGAAAGAACAGGCGTCTGATGGCTGTTTGTTTTAATGGATGATATCCATATCCTGTTTTAGATGGAAGAATCGCCAAGCTTATCCGACCACCGACATGCCTCGTTTCTAGCGGGCTCTGCTCTGCGCCGCCCTGCGCCCCTGCCTGCCTCCAGCTTCCCGGCCGGTCGATCGGCTGTGGGGCCGCGCCGCGTGCGGCCAAAACCAGTTGACTTTGATCGGCCGGGCGTGGTGTGCGTGTGGACACGCCGTACGTATTATGCTAACTTCGTGTGCGAATGAGAGCCCAAAAGTCGTCTCAGCATGGAGCGTGAACGGTGAACCGTGGATTGGGTTTCTCGACTGGTTGACGTCCACCAAACCATGTACTCCTACTGTGCTTTTCTTGACTGGACATGAAGCCCAAAAATGCGCAGATAGGGTGAGGGTGAGACCAAACCAAATATAGTGCTAACTCTCATGGACCACGAGGGCAGGCACCATGGAATATATTATATTGTTTGCTACCATACCATATATAGGAAACTCTGGTAGCCTAATGAGCCTGGTCAAGGCAATCAAAATTAAGGCCGACTCGTGTCAGCGGCCCTACTCGCGAACCCTATTTTCTTTCCAAACACATCGCTCTTGAATTTCTTCTAAATAAATGGGTTTGTACGCCCTTCCACTCATAAAAAAAATAAATTTAGATGAAACGTCTTTCCACTTTTGGTTAAAAACAAAAACTAGCAGATCACACAGCAACGGTGCAGAGCAGCTACGTATCGTGCCTCCTAATTTGCAATCGCAGTTATCCAGAACATAGAAAAAGGGCAACGTATCCCATAAGAACTCAGTTACTATGAGAATTCAAAAAACAATCACAATCATCTAGAACATAGGAAAAACTTTATGGACAAAACATGCAATATTTTTTCTTTTCACTTAGCATAAATTGCATGTTCACTTAGCATAAGTTTATGTGCGTTTAGTAAATTACATGTTCACTTAGCATAATAACGTGTTTTGTTCACTTAACATAAACTGCCTGAGCCTGGATGGGGAAGAGGTGTGTAGTCCCGTGCTTCTCGAGCGAGGCGATGAGCTCGCCGAGCAGGGCAAGACTGGCGGTGGGAGCTCCTCCTCGTCAACCCTTGAACCCCTCCCCCGCCTCCAACCCTGGCGATGGCGAGGTCTAGCGATGACGAGCTCCTCCCCTCCTCCTCTTGGAACCCCGGCCTCCAACCCCTCGTCGCCGCTCCCATACGCACCCTACTCGTCTTCTCGTGCCGTTGGGTGCTGCCCACACATGCCGCCGCAGCACCTAGAAGCGGAAGGCCACGGTGCAGGATGAGCGACGCCCAAGGAGGATGCGGAGACGTGGGGTTGGAGAGCGCAAATGTGGGAGCGTAAGGAGGGCTACCATCGGGAGACACGCACCATGACAGCGCGGCTACTCAGGACAGGGGCTCTATCGTTTGGGCTGGCAGTGCATGGCACGACGCCCACAGGAGACGAAACCAGCGACACATCAGAATCTTAGATATGCCTGATGGGACCTATGGCGGGCAGAACCGGCGGCACGGCCATGCGAGACAGAACTAGCAGTATAGTCATGGGGTTTAAGAATATGACGAGGAAGGTGCAGGGTTTTTTGGGGTTTGCTAGGCTCGGTTTGGGAGCCGTAACCGGGGTTTTTTCGGACCGGACAGGTTTGGTCGGAAACCGGTCGGTTCGGACCGGTTCCCACCGGTTTTGTAAACCCTGGGAAGGTGAGACGCGGGTGGCGGGTGGTGGGGCAGATGAGAACAGGGATTCTAGACATCTATCGATTAAATGTTTTTTGGATACTTCACCAAGGAGTGGATGAAGCTACTATAGTCATGAACAACAAAATTATGCCTATACTAGTCTTTACCAAATACTACTTTCGTCCCAAAAAAAAACATGCATGCATTTCTAGCCATGTTACTAGGTGTCTAGATTCATAGCATCTCTAATTAATCTAGACAACCACTTTCCTAGATTCACTGAAGAAGCAATGAAACTAATGAATGATCATAAGTACATGCTTTTTTTGGATGGAGGGATGGAGGGAGTAACTAACTAACAATTCCGGGTTATCACAGTTCACTTCCCTCCATTTTTTACATTTTGAAACCCATCTTAGTTCGGCCAGATGAGTTTTGGGCCTATCCAACACCCTAGAAAAATCAACATGCACTTGTATTCTTAGTGCTAACACTCTGTTTTTAAGCCTTTGCTCTTTGCTTCGTATAGCCAGCGGCGAAACCAGGGGGTGCCAGAAGGGGCCGCCGCACCTCGGGCACAGCCGTACAAAAATGAATAAAACCTAGAGGTGCCGCTATTTCATCGTAATGTGGGGGCCGCGTTGGCTGGGCTAACGATCTAAATAGCTTCAAGTCTCAAGCCTCACCTATGCAGGCAAGCAGCATGATCCAGTAGGGAACGTTGAGCGATGACAACAGCAAAATTAACACCGTCGTATGCCCGCACTCGGGCCAGTCGGCCAATGCAGCTTGACTACTTGACTTGGTTCACACCATGTCACATACATTGCGGCATTGCACTTATGTACTTTTTTTTGCTGGTGCTTATGTACTTGTTTTCCCTACATAATGAATTCTGTTTATGTAGGTGCAGCTTTCATATGGTATTAACCTCACGGTTCCATCAATATAAAATACGTTATGTATCTTGATAATGTCCATTGCTATATCATCTTATTAAGTGTTCTGAGCTATGACTAAATTTATGCCTATAAGTACTTGCGGAAAATCTAATGCGCAATACAATATATGCATCAATTTTTTTAAAAAAAAATCGACCCTTGGATGCGTCGGTCATGTCATACAATCCCGGGCCCCTCTTTGATTAGTTTCTGGTTGCGCCACCGCGTATATCACATTATCATGTTCTTCACTGATTAGGCACTACACACAAGTGACAAGATCGACTCGATCGATCCTACGTCAGATCGCATTGACGGGAGGAAGAAGGATGTGGACACCAACGCAAAAACAACCAAATTGTTGCGTCCAGCGAAGCGACAGCCCTGCCGAGACGACGCAAACCGGGGCCCCTCCTGAGAGGATTTGTTTATTTTACCTGTCGCTCTGTCTCCGGAATAGCTCGTGCGTCGTGTAACCATGGGCAGCCATCGAAGCAACGCACCCTGCTCCGTTCCTCTGCGTCTCACTCGCTCACATAATGCACTTTGGGTCTACCACTTGTTGGGCTTCTCTAGTGGCCCTTTTAAACCGGTGCCCTGGCAGAGAATGAATCGATTCGTTTCTACTGGAGAATATTGAATCTTTGTCCAAGTGAATAAATCGGATCGAAAAAACGAATCGGTGCATCCGTAATAAAATAGCATACATACACAGTAAAACAGCCATGGTGAGTCTAGTGAAGCAATGATTGCTAGAGAAAATTTCCCATGCGTGGACCAGGGGATGGTGAAGCAACCGCTGGACGAAAGCGACTCATTCCTTGCGTGGCCGGTGTATCTGACATGAGCCGGATCACCACCAGGGTTCACCTAACCGTTGGGAACCGGTCCGGTTTGACCGGTTCCCGATCAAACCGCCCCGGCCCGGTTGCAAAACCGCTCGGTTACCGCCCCCGAACCGACACTATAAAACCGCTCCCACCGGTTAGCCGGCCGGTTTCACCGGTTAGCCGGACCAGTTTTTTTACCGTCGGGAACCGGTCTTACCGCGGTTAGGTGAACCCTGATCACCACTGCACATGTCCTAAGTGTACATGTCGCGACACATGACGGTGTGGGGGCCTACGGAGCCCGATGCATTATTGTCGTGGAAAATGTAGCGTGAAATGGCCATGGAATCGCTGCCAAATAAACGTAGCAATCGCTGACAATGACTCACTAGGGGCATGCATTGGCCTTGGATTAGATTAGCCCAAGGATGATGGGAGCAGTTCCACCTGGTGCTACCTCTTCTCGTTTCGGGGATGAGCTCTTTTACTGTGCCTTATACTGGGGCATACTACCATCTAAAAAGAACTAGTATGAAAGGATCCAACGGTCTAGAATAATTGTATACTACTAGAAACTTGACTGGTAGTATAGTAGTATGTCCAAGTAAGCATGGGTGGTATAGGGATATTATAGACCAAAATTATAATGACAATTTTGTAATATTTTGTTAACTAAAAGAAAAAAATGACACTTTGTATTATTTGAACGATCGTAACTATTCTTTTACTCCCGTCATTTTCATCACTGTACGCTTGCTCTTGCGCTCCTCTCCAATTCAGCAGTGGTGTTCATGGCGACGTGGGGCTGGCGGCCGGCGGCCACCCATGACGGCCAGCTCCGGCGAGCCCCGCCACGTCGTTGTCCTTCTCGATCTCGTCCCCCTCCACCCGTCCCCAGGCTCCAGCGCCCATCCTTGCTTGCACTAACGAGTAGTCGCAGATCGGCAAGGCAAGGGCCGGTGCAAGCATAAGTGGCAAGGCACCAGCTCACGTACCATGGTGCTCTGCCAGGCAAGGGCCACAGATCGGCAGGGGATTCAAGGAGAGGTGCATGCCACCTGGAGCGGCGACGCCCGAGGCAGCCCCGGTGGCCAGGAATCATCACGAGCGAAGAGGAGGGAAGGGGTGGCTGCCTGCGGCGTGGCCGTCGGCTGAGATTCAATTCGCCATCGCGGAGAGGAGGGAAGGGGAGGCTAGGTCTTGGTAGAGCAGTTGTGCCGCCATCGAGGGGAGTCTGTCGGAGCTAGAAGACAGCGTCTCACACGGGAGTCGGAGGATGGCGGAGAAGGTTTGGAACTTCGGAGGGATGCCGCCGGGGAGAAGTGCGTCCGTGGAGAGGCAGATTGGGTCACGGTGGAGAGGAACATGGTGTGGACACGGTGGAGAGGAAGATTGGGCCACAACTGGGCCTCTGCAGAAAACTATACTGGGCCACCGGTGCAAGATTACTAAACTACCCTAATTAATGGATGGTTAGATTTTATCTGTACTCCATACTACTCGATGGTAGTATAAGGCACCGTAAAAGAGCTCTTACGGGCGTTTCTGCCTCAGTGGCACTCAGAATTCGTGGCTGGGTGCCTTTATTTTCGTCCAAATTAACCGTAAGCTAAGGCCCATCTCCAACAATGGGTTCTGTGGTGAGTTGACAGGAAAAGCAAATCATTAATTATATTGGTGATTTTTTTCAGCGAAGATCTTACACAAGAACAGCATGTAAGCAGTGCGCCTCGTGTGGCCAAAACTCCCGAGTGCAAATCTCGCCAGAACTTACCCCTCCCGGCCGATTGAGATCCTCTGCAGTCGACTGCAGTGACCGACACATGGGCCCCATTGGCTTGTCTCAGTTTGCCCGCTGGTGGATAGCCGCACATGTTGTCATGTGCATAGGGATCTTGCAGAGGATCAAGGTAGGCGGCCGTGTAGGCGGATAGCGACAGGGATGCCATATGTGTGTGTCTGTCCAAACCCCAGCACCAATGGAGCAGCTACCACCTCGCCTGGCAGACATTGGATATTCGTATCTCCGAGCCCTGCTTGTCCAGCTATCTTATCCAGAGCTGCTCACGGCTCGCCTCGTCACGATGGACGCCAACCGACGACGACGAGCAGCCCAAACAAATTGTTTGTTTGTTTGAGCTTTTGTATTGCAAATTGAACATGTTACAATCTACATCGAATTGAAATTAACATATTCCAAATTTTAAGTGTAACCATTTGCCACTCCCTCGAAGCTGCAATCCATACACGGCATGTGGACGCATATCAGATCACGGTTCACGACCCGTGACACGGGGTGATGACGCACATCGTATCTTTCACCTGTCATCTAAAGCGGATAGGATAAGGAGAAAGGCGTGACCGGAACCAGCACACGCATGAACGCTAGCTAGCAGGCTAGCAACTCTCCAACTCTGAGCGGTAGGAGAGATTGATGGAGGGAGGCACATGAACCCCTTTGCAGGCCTGCACTTCACCCAACAGCTTCTGGAGCCTGCTCACCTGCGGCTTGTCACTTGCGTGCTGTGGCGCATACTGTCCCTCAATCATCTCTGCACCTTTGGAGCTTCATGGGCTTTGCATCCACCGGGGAACCACCTGGCAACCTAGTTGACATGAAGGCATGAGGCCACATGCACAGACAGCAACTATCTGGACTAGCTGTGCTAGAGACCGGATGTGATGGTTCTGTTTTCCTTTCCTTCTCTTTTTTTTCTGATGGAAAAAATATTATCAGAACAGAAAGTTATTACATCAACGTACAACAGCTAAATCAGCACAGGTGCTTAGAGGTCCTAGCCCTGCTGCTTCTTGTCCTGCGCCATCTTCTTGCGGATCTCCTGCGCGGCGTTGAAGATCCCCAGCGTTGGTTTGTTGCACACGAAGCACTTTTTGTTCTTTGAGTGGTGCTGAAACAATAAGGAAGAGAATTTGTTAGAATTTGCTCTGCCATAGGGAACATGGTTAAAAAGCATACAAGCCAGCCCCATGTCAAACCAAAGACTAACTTGCCCAGACACAGAGCAGTTGTGCAAAGACGAGACCATAACTAATATTCAACCAAAGCAAAAAATACATGATCAACAGCAACATTCGCATATCCTATTTTATATTATTTGCATATTCAACCAAAGAAAAAAATACATGATCAACTGATTTCATTTATCGAAGGTCTGCCAATAAGTTTTATTGCCGCATATATTGGACTGCGACACTGTGTTAGGCAGCTAGCAAAACATTCCAGTTTAAATTCTTAGCCAAATAAAAAGTAAACTCAACATTTCCTAAACTATAGGGTTCAGAATTCATTTCTCACAAATCCCCTCCATATATCACCAAAACTCCTCATGAGATGCTTCTGAGGCTACCAAACTACCGCCATATCTGAATCACATCAAATCTGGCATACCTATTCCACTATCCTTACCAAAACTAAATAGACAGTAACCTCAAGACATACTCTATAAGCAAATAGTTCCACATTCACTAAACTCGAAACTAAACAACTCCAAATTGCTCACATCGACAACAAAACACTAACTACATTACATCTTCAAATTAGTTTTCAATCCATGAATCACACTCTACGCATCCGCCGCCCTATCAGAATGGCTCACATAATGTACAGCCCCCAACCTCTCTTTGTGGAGACTTCAGTCCTTGGCCCTTGTGCAAGTTATATCGGATTCACATCTTAATTGTTTGTATCATATGACTTCTAGTTTGGTGTATATCTGCTCAGTTGGCAATTCAAGTAGTGCAGAGAGGTAGAAGTTCTACCTAATAAATTTCGCTGTGCTTTTGCACAGGAATCATACCAGGGATGTAAGAAAAGATAAGAAAGTGATTTCTTAATGAGCAAAGGGTTTCCTGATATAAAGACAAATTTGGAAAGTGGTATGCTTCTCTATTGAAGTTTCCATGAATGTATACCTCGCTCAATGTTCATGTGCCTCATTCTGTTTAGTGTCTAATATGCCATAATATCACTCAGGCAGGATTCAAATACCTCCGTTGTTGCTTGACTTAGTCTACGCTTCAGAGAAAGAGCACCTGGCTACAGTGAGAGTTTCTCTGATTATGAGATTTTTCTTATTTAACCTTAGATGGTAGCAATGACTACCCAATAACTCTCCTGATTAAAGTTGCTGGATTAACTTGCCGAGCTTAAGAGTTAAGACCATTGGCCAATGGCCAGTGACTAATCTTGCACAGGTGATTGGACCACCTTTCTTCTATGGAAAATGCACAAGGTCAAGCATCTCAAGGCTTGCATGGTTGTATAATGCAGTCTTTATCTGTAAACTAGGTCTTTTATCCTTCTGCGAAGAAAAGAGGTCGTGTATGTAACCTGCCATCTGAGAACAAGTCACTGCTCCTACCTTACCCGAGAGAATGCATGAGGCCTGTTGGCCATCATGGGATCCAGGAACGGAGTTCAAATGCTTCTAGACTTGTGTGGATAGATCAAAGGTAACTCACTGCACTTTTGTACAAAATGAAGATCCACCACCTCCTGGAGTTCAAAAATGTGACCCGGGAGTGCAGGAAGTGGAATCTCAAGTGGGGTGTTCTGTAAAAGGTTGCTCCTAAGGAGCCCAGTGAGATGGCATTCCTACTACCTTTGAGGAGGACCACGGTAGGACCATAGGAGAATCAGCAGACAGAGAGAAAGACATATCTATACAACTTATTTGTTCTCAGGAGACAGAGATGGGCATCTCAAGATAACTTATTTTTAAGTGGACAAAACTGCATACAACTTGGTACTAAGGGACATGTTTCTTGATACCATGATTGTGCTATCCTCTTTCACTAGAGAAGCAAAGTACAGAGGTTTTGGTCTGTATGAAGTGGTGGTCTCAGAAGAGAAATCCACAGTGAACAGGACTGCCATGAAAAGTTGAGAGGGAAAAAATAAAAAATGGAACCCCATACAAAGTGCAATGTTTCAACAGTTCCATTTGCAAGGATAATAGTTTGCTTCAGTATTTTGCGGAAGTTTAAGAGGCAAGGGCACTATTTGGTGGAACACTCAGTACAATAAACACAGAAAATAATCAATACATAGAGATATGGTTTGACGAATCAGATTATCCATTCCAGCAGATTTATATTCAATATCTCCTTCAGAGTTTCCTAAATTTGTTAAAGCGGTTCATGTAACTGCACAGTTCCCTTCAACCAAACCCATCAGCATATAATACTTATCTTGGTGAAAACATTTCTTATTGTTTAAAGTGAATTTGGCTTCGGATGAAAGTACATGGCCATTCTTAACAGAAGTTAACCATTGAGGGAGTAAATTAGGAAGCAGATAGTATCATGGGCCTTTTTCGGAAGAGCTCCAGTTCCAAGATCCATGTAAAAATTAGTGTTTGTTACTCCAGGAATTTCTAGAGATAAGAATACCAGGTCCATAAATTCATGGAGCTGGAGCTCCGCCAAACAAGCCCTATAACATACCCACAGCAACACAACTACAGTTCTAAACAACAAAACTGCTAATCAATCACTTCACTACATATCTACAATCTTGTGCTACTCTCAACCCTACCAAGGTCATACACTACTTTCAATCTGAACGAAGTATGCAAATATACTTCCATAACTAACCTAACAAACATAAATATTTTAACTTGGAAAATTACTTAGAAATAAAGCATAATAAACCTAGGGGGAAGTGATTTCAAAACCAACAATAACCATTATATGTCCCACAATTCAAGTCGAGTACCCTACCAAGCAATTTGTGTTACATAATCTTCTATATGGAAAATTAATAGCCTAGCCAAGCAAACAAGTGGACACCTAGATCCTATCCATGCTAAATTCAGCAATATGGAAGAAGGTAACAAACTGATTCATACCTTCAATGCGCAATGCTCACAGAAGTAGTGCTTGCATTTTGTGACGACAGGATCAACAAAAGGCTGCCTGCAAATGAAGCAGGCGAAGGGCAGGGCCTCCTCATCATCATCGTCCTCCTCATCGGCTGCCTCGTCATCACTCCCATCGCCACCCATCGCAATGCGCCGCTTGCGGGCCTTCTCGGCCTCCTCCCACTCCTTCTCAATCTGCCAACCGGACTTGTAGTCCCCTCTGTCGTGCATGAACTTGCAGGAATCGCCGTACCCGCAGTAACCCGTCTCCTTGTAGTCCTTGCAGATGTCGGGCTGGTAGTCGAACCGCGCGGAGAGGCGGATGTGCGCGGAGGCCCGTAGCGGGCCGTGCGAGCCGCCGGCCTTCTCGCTGGCCACCGTGTGCTCCCTTCGGAACCCGGCCTTGTAGTCCGTGTAGCCGTGGATCCCCTTGTACACCTCCCCTGCGCCGGAGCCGGAGGCGGCTGCGGAGGGGTTCTTCTTCAGAGACTCCTCGGCCTGCTTGAGCTGGCGCTCGCGGATGGCGCGGGCGTCGCGGTCGAACTCCGTCTCCGTCTCGAGCGTGGCGGTGGCGCGGCTGTCGGAGGACTGGATCGTCCGGGACGACTCGAACTGGAACCGCCGCGGCTCCGAGGAGGCGTCGGCGGAGGAGAAGACGAGCTTTCCCGCGGAGGACGGGCCCTTCTTGGACCGCAAGGCCGCGAGGGCGCCGCCGCCGTCGTCGTCGTCGTCCGAGCCGGAGGGCGCGGTGGGGCGCTTCCGGATGTTCTTGGGTGGTTTCCTTACGAAGTTGCACACCGGCGCCGAGCCAGCGGAAGCCCCTGGCTCGCCGGCGCCACCGCCGCCGTCGGCCATCGAAGCGGTAGGGTTTGGTGCTTGCTCGGTTTGGATCGAAGAGGCAGGGATGCAGGAGGAGAGAGAATGGGCTTCTGTCCGTCTCTGATCGGTGGACCCGTCCGTCGTTCGTCACAGTACCACCGCGAAGACGAACGGGGTCAAGAAGAAAGAGAGCCGAGTCGGTTTCGTAATTGTAGCCCATTTCGATTTGTGGACTGGTGGGCCGGGCCTAGTATGCTCCTGAAATGTCGAACCTACTCGGGGAGACCGGGACCCATCTGTCAGTGTCGAGATGCTAAAAAAAATCTGTCAGTGTCGTCTCAAATTTCAGCCACCATCATCATCAGCTATCATGTTTTTTTAGTCGATCAGTTATCATGTTCAATATGGTGGTTGCTAATACTCTCGTGCCGCGTTTTTTGCTTGCAGGGTCGTTGACGTCCTACGCGGTTGGCTCACAGGGTTAGCATAGTACTTTTTTTGAAATTAAAGGCATAGTACTTTGGTCGAAAAGCTACGGAACAGCTATGACGGGATCGTGCATAGATGCTGACCAGAGAGAATCTGTGATTGTTTGATGTTGCTTTCTTTTATTGGATGTGATTTACCAATTGTTTTCACAAATGGTTCCGAGCGACCAGAGGCCTTTGGCCCTCCTTTTTTATGTTGAAAGCTACATTTATTATGTTGAAAGCTACATTTATATTGAAAGCTATGTATAGCAGTACTCTTTCCGTAAACTGGAAGCTATCACATTATCACCTACGACACTGAAAAAAAAGAGCTAATAGCATGATTATAATTTCATGTTGATTTGTGCCACACCAAAGCTCCAGCATACTTCCATCTAATACCTGAGAAAATATAGTGCTTTCAGGCGGAATATCCAATTTATGTTTTAGGAGCTAGATGTCGAACTGCAAATATTGCTGGTAGCATGGTAGGCATCTCACTCCTACCTTAACCATCCCCTTTCTATAATTTCATACGGAAGGCGAAGCAAAAACAAACAGCCTCACGTAACAATTGGAGGAAAAACTTAGGCAATCTCTCTAACGGTTAAAACACAAAGATTTATTAGAAATTCAACGGATTAAAAATGTCTTATTAGAAATTCATCAGATTAAAGATGTATCTTACACCTGTTGGAATAAAAATGTTTCCTAGAAGGCAACAACAAAGAATCAATGGAACAGCTCTTTGGCAGTTGCTACATGAGCGATAAATCTGGGAGAAACCCCAACACCCCAGCTTGCAGGATAATAATAGCCTGAAGCAGGGGAAACCTGAAATCGGCCGCCATACGCCTCATCCGGTTTTGTAATTGTCTTGGTGAAATTGGACAGCGTCCCATGTAATATTGCCTGATGCCTCATCCGGTTTTATCATGGTGAAACTGAACCACGATGCATGTAATGTTGTCGGCACTGCCGCGAGAATAAGCGATCTCTGTCAATTTCCGAGCTGCAGACTCAGGGGCATCTTCTGATTTCCCAAGGGAAACAGCTTCCTTTTAAACAAAAGGATTAAATACATTAGTGATAGAGCCAGAGTTAATCGAAAACAACATTGAGGCAATGCTGGCAGTGCATTCATTTAAATTCACATAAACAATCTTCTGCTTTGAATTCACATAAACCACATAACTTGGTAATGGAGTTGAGTTATTACCTCATTTTCCACGACATCCCAAAGCCCATCACTAGCAAGAACCAGGCATTCCAGCTCCCCATTGACCTGTTCTTCCTGCAGTTTATTGGAAAATACTTTATTATAATTGCCAAAGGGCAAAGACCATGGAAAAAGATCTACAGATCAATCAATAAATTTGCTTAGTAGCAGCAGCTACTAACGATCAGCACTAGTAACAATTGCATATTTGTGTTCTAGTTCGCTCACTTCCTTATTGTTAAACAGCATTGTTTGTAGATAGAACAGTTACATTTTACCATTTTAACAATTCTACTCTAACAAAATAAGTAAAAAACAGCCTTCCTCCAATATTAGTCTGAGTTTTTTTTTTAAAAAAAAGGCTCGGAACCTTGGCATAGCTCAATTATAATCTCATACCTGGATTTCTGGTTCTGCCACCACATATGGCTTCAGTAAACGATTGCCAAATGCACGGGACATTGCCAACACACCACCTACCCTCCATGTACCTGGAAAATGCCACATCAAGAATGTCATGTTTATCATTTGAAAGAAAAAGAAGGCCATGATGTAACAAATAAGGCTGTTCCATTATAACACTAAGAAACATTCATATTGACTATTGAAACATAACATGTTCAAACTTCCAGAAACATAGAAATTGTGCTTGTGCTAACTATCTTATCAACTTGATGTGATTAACAGCAAACTAGACAAATGTATTAACGAACGAAGAGTAAATGCTTACCAGCCCAAATGACAATACCACCGGCATTTTCAATTCTCTTTCGCTCATCAATCCTGTTAGGTTTGTGATCTTCTGAAAGTGCCATAGCTAGAAAAACAAACAGCTGAACTTGAAGGCATTTATCACATGTGGAAAGCAATCAAATAACATAAATTCAACGATAAACCACACGACCAAATTCATTTAAGGCTATCCAAAGCAATCAGGGATTTGAATGCATAGGTTAACTGCATATCATGTTCATACGAGGAACAGAATTATGCCAGATTTTGCTTCTTGATTTAGATTGCACAGACTAAACTAGACATCAAGGTGTTTTTAAGGCGTCGCCTAGGCGACAAGGCGGTGACGGGGTCGCCTTGCCTAAGGCTCCGCCTTAGGCCGCTTTATCCCGCCTTAGCCCGCCTAGGCAAGGCGATAAGGCGGTGGTGGCTCACCTCGCCTCGCCTTAATGCTTTACAAACCATCCATCAAGGGACACATGAAATACAAATAAGTTAAAATACCTAATTCCATAATGCAATACCTTTGCCAGCTTTTGAAATAACAGCACGAGAATCACCAACATTTGCAACATACAGATGGTCACCCACCAAAACTGCAGTTGAAGCTGTTGAACCGTCATCCCTGAAGGCACTTGCTTCTGATTCCAAGAAGTCTGTGTCTGTTTTCTGATATGTTTCACCTATTTTTAGTCACAAATTCAAGTTTAGCAGATAAACATTTTGCAGCACCAACTAGAATGGCAACAGGAAGAGCCTACAGTAAAGTCTTATGACAAAACTTACTTATAGCAAGCTTTGTATCAGTCAAGAACTCAGGGTGCTTCAGCAGGTTCTCGAACAAGTGTTCCTTCAAATACTCAGCAGCACGTGATCCTCCATGACCTAATGCACCAGAACTTTAAAAGAAAACATGGTAGGCAATAAAAACATAAAAAGTCAATAGGGTAACATGGAGCCCATACCGTCAAAAACACCAAACAGGCTAACAGGTTGCCCATCAACTTCAGTTAGCTTCACATCATAGAAATCCTCCATAGTAGCTCTCTTCCCTCTAAAACTTGAGTATCCACAGCTCAGTTTACCATCTTCTCTGTCACAATTTTAGCATTGTGTTAAGCAAGGCATCATCTCAAACACGCAAGAAAGAACATCATAAACTGCCATTCGATTCTGAATTGAAATCATGCAAAAATATATATGCGTACAGGTGAGACCATTAACAAGGATCAACTTCCATATGAATGTGACAAACGTTTTAGCAATTAAAGCTCTAGAAAGATGTTTAAAATTGTAAAACCAAAAAATATTAAGTGCTACATGTTTAGAATTGTGAATAACAATGAGTGCTTATTTGGTATTTTCAAATGCTATTTAACTTTAACTTCAACCTATAAAACTTTGAAGCCATACATGTATCAAGTCACCACTCACAATAATTAGCACACAGGTTTTACTGTAAGGATTGTAAGCAACAACATAGCAATACAATACCATGATAAATAAAAGAATTAAAAGTCTCTTCAGAGCATTCTTTGATACTATTTGTTTTACCATTGTATGCTATGCAACTCATTAGTCATTTTGTATCTCTGGCAGTAAAAGATAAAAATGATATAATGCAAAAGATCACATATAAACCAGGTTAGATTGTATTTTTCCCTCGTATGTCTGGCTCGGAACATCAAAATGTGGTGTCAAATGACTGCAACGCATTTGTTTATCAACAAAAGGCACAAGGTACATTTGCATGTTTCGGCGTTCAAGCCAATAGAGCATCTCTTCTGCATGGTTGTTATTGTTAGCTCAAACCTCAGGCTACCCAATGCCAAACGCAATCCCCGCATGCAAATGCAGCATCCTAACCGGCTCGGAAGCATCTCAATGCCAACGGTGAGGCCCTCAAACCACACACCCGTGCTTTACCTCTCCCATCCGCCGCTGGCATAGCCACCGTCGTGCGCCTGGGGCACCGCCCCGGCCGCGCGGCGCTGCGGCTGCACCTGCCCGGCCTCCGCCGCGGCGGCGGCGGGGGAGGTAGGGTCGGAGGAGTCCAGCATCATCCTGCCCGCGACCGCCCGGAACCCGCGCCAGCCGTGTCCGTGCCGGGGCGTCACGCGCACATCCGCCGCCCGGCCGCACAGGACCCCCCGGCGCCTGCCCGCAGACGCCGCCGCACGCAGCACCAGCGCCCTCAGGAGGCTACCGATGCATACCATCTCATGGCTGCTGCTGGCTCGCTCGCCTTCCTGCCCGGGTGCCGCGGCCGCGCACCGAGGCGAGATCCGCTGGTTTTAATGGCTTCGGATCTGGGGAAAGGGAGGGCAGGGAGGAGGAAGCGGCGGGAGGGGTCGTGGTGGCCGGTGCCAGATTCCCCTGCGGCCTGCCTCCTCCCCGCTAGAAAAGGCACCCGGTTTTCAAGGAATTATTATTATTATTGTCGATAATACTTTGTTGCGTTGCGTGATTTTTTTATTTTTCTTATTACAAAAACCCATGCCTAGATTAGGCAAACAGAGAAAAATATTGCATAGAAAAAGCTTGATGTGCATT
Organism: Digitaria exilis; assembly: GCA_015342445.1. Lineage (NCBI taxonomy): Eukaryota > Viridiplantae > Streptophyta > Magnoliopsida > Poales > Poaceae > Digitaria > Digitaria exilis. The sequence goes on along the minus strand of JACEFO010003289.1, from coordinate 1,699,989 downwards.
AGCCGGTGGAGTATGTAGCTGGCAAATCCACTTTACAGCAAGTCCCAATATAAAACGGTATTGTTGTAGTCAGACCAACCGATTAGAGAGATACAAAATGAAGGTGCAATAACATCTTCAATAATAGACATGTATTAAACTTGAATCAAGCCATAAATTAGTACTGCAAGAGGAGATGGCCTATAGCTAACCAAACATGTAATATTTTTGGCACATCGCGCTTTCAAAAAACAAGACTATAGGTTATTGTCAAAACCTTGCAAATAGTATTGGGCATTTAACAATGACGTGGTAGAAATAGACAATATAGTTATACATCAAAATGTACATTGCGAATTATAATAAGAGAAAAGAATAACCAACATAAAATTCTCTATATTAAATATTAGAGGAAACATGGTAGTATATGTTTTTTTCAATGTAATTATTAGGTTAGGTTTCAAATGGTGGACCGCCGTAATATAAGGAAAGTGAGCATCAATGTTTGATACCAAAAGAATCGGCATGTCATAAAAACTTTTTAAAATATATATCATCAATAAAGGTGATTCTCTTTTTAATCCAGTGTTGCTTCTCTACATTGACCTTATTTGCTTGTTCAGCTGCTAAGATCGATAGATGTTTGTTTTAAAAACAGTATAAATTGGAGTGTGATTGTAACAAAGTGTGAATTCAATGAAGTTACGCAATCATTGCATCAGCTCGTATAAAACGATGAATTATACTTGATATACATTGTATAGCTTCTATTTTACATCGCAGGTAATATAGTTAGCGTATGATAAGAGCCATTTAATGATTTGGCAATATTTTTTTTAACTCTGTGTTGATTTAGCTTGGAGGCTTTAGACCTCGAAATATATATGTTATCCGTATTTTTGTTTTAGATCTTGTTACGGCATGATAAATGTTTTTATAATATAATATAACAGCAATGTGAATGCAGGTAAAAATTAATCTTGACAAAGGCTAAAAGCGTCATAAGGAAAAAAAAAAGGTGTAGTTATTGTTATTATGCAGAGTTTGAGCCAAGTGGAGGAACTAAGGGTGCGTTTGGTAGTATCTAAATTCGTGTAGAAACATTTTAGATCTAAATTCTCCTAAAAACGTTTCTCTCAAGAATCAGAATCACTAGGTGAAACTATTTGGCTAACATGCCAGTTTATAGATTTTTGAGGAGTAGGCAACAATCTTTGTTTTACATGGAAAATCGTAGAAATATATGGGGTTTAAAAAAAATATTGAAACTTTTTTTGGCTAAAGAACAATTAAAATGCAACCTATTTTAATGTATTGCAATGATGAGGACCTAGGGCAATGCTTCAAGATTAGGGAAGTAAGAATGGAAGAATGATAATCACGAGAAACTAACTGAGTGGTGATTCTGGTCTTATGTAAAAATGGAAGAGGCACTAGAAATTGTTTCTATCCGGAAATGTTTCCTTCATCGACCGTTTGGCTACAATTTGCAGTGATTCTAAGGAGACTTGGATGCTTCTTCCATCCAATGGAGCCAAAAACTTAAGCTGTTGTTGGAAACTAACGTGGTCAACAATTTAGTGCCAAAGACATTCAGGATCTGTTGACAGCAATGACCATGATGTGGATTATTGACTTGCCAACAATTTTGATACATATTGTTGCCCACTATGTTCCCACCATCAGATTACTAAAATTGAGTTGATGGCCATTCAACGAAGTCTGTTGTGTCAAATGATAACGAAAATGTTTTTGCAATGTCCTATTCCAAAGTCCAACAATGCATATATTTTTGCCTTTTTTGTGTGCTCGGTTACAACAGCTGCAACACTTTTGACCATTGCAGTGTCACCTAACTATACTAAAGATTTAGTTAATATTGCTTAAAAATACCAAATTAATTAATTCGTGACAATCTATATACGCTCATTATCTTGTATAAGTGTCATTCACAAAATAACCTTCAATCAACATCTCATGATGAATAAAATAAGGTTCAACAAAAAATAGTACTATATGGTAATGATATTTAGAGTTTAATATCAACAAACATTATAAAAATTTGATCAATAAAAGTTTCCATTGATGTTACTATAGCTGCAAAAAAAAATCAGGATTATATCTCATTGTCATTAATGACATCATTCATATAGATTTTCTTTTGGACGTGGATGAGGGCACTGCTATGTGGCTTGATGTTTTCTGTTAGTTCCTATTTGCTCCGTTTGATTGTGAGTAACGGAAATGTTCACACTCTAGACCTTTGTGAGATTATTACTCATTCTTAGAATACCTTAAAAATTATCAGTGATATAATTATTTTCCAACATTAATCTTAAACAAAATGGCAACTCCTAAATTACTGTAGCATTATTAGCAAAGATAGTAAATCTTATAGTGAAGGGGATGCACTATTAACAAAGATAGTAAATCTTGTACTAGAGGGGATAGGTAAAAGTCTATCAACGACGTTCTTCCAAGTAAGGGCTACTCACTGTGAGACTTTTGGAGGAAAAAAAAGACATATCTAGAGTTATAGGCATGCTTGTTTGAGTTGCAGCTTGTAAACTTTTTTTAGAAAAAAAATATGTTGCAGTTTTTTTTTTCTAAAAAGTCAACACTGACTTTTAGATGATGTGTTTAGCTTTCTGGACTTGAAAATGCCGCAAAATTGGGCTTTCTACCTTCTCATATAACCTTACCTTTCTAGGCTTACGGTTGGCTTTCTAGAAAGTGTATGCGAAGTTTGCTGTTTGTTTGAGATTAGTAGGCGTGCCTTTCTGAATTTTTTCATAGCCCTCTTTGTTCTTGCTATTGACTAATCACAGTTCCCAGTTTCACTGTAGACTTTGACTTCTGATTGCGGTAGCGAGAGAGCTTGCAACTGGGTCTTGCCGAGCTGGAGCCCACGCAGAACGTGTCCCCGTCATGCCCGGTCGAAGCCGTCCCGACCCGTGGAAACCGCCGGTAACATTGGCCATTCCCCGTCCGTTCGCCGCCGCCGCCGCCGCCGCCTCGTAATTCGTAAATACCATCCACTAACGCCACCGCCCCACCACGACTCCGCTCCGCCTCCTCACCGTCCTTCTCGGCCAGCGGCGCCGCCCTCGCTCCCCTTCGCTCCGGTAAGCTCGCCCCTGCTTCCTGCTGCTCTTGCTCCGCCTCGATCTACCTCGTTGCTCTCACGGTCCAGATCCCGTGATCCATGCTGCTGGGGCTAGTCACTGAGAACTACACCTGCTTGGAGCGCAGATTTCGGAGTCCTGCTTCGGCTAAGCCAAGCGTGCCTCTGGCGAACGGATCGGGATTCTTCAAGTCCTGTTAATGCGATTTAGCTCTGGAACTGTGGTCAAAGGGGGGTAAATTAGTAAGTCCAATCGACGTGTCCAGGGAAGGGCCCGGGATTTTTGTGCTGATGTTGGCATGCTACTTTCTGGTTGACATTCGCCCCTCAAGCGGAGGGAATTGAAACACCACATGTCACTATATATCAAACTGTCACTATATATATTAGCATAGCCATCAAATTCCCCAATCGGTTGCCCTTGGTTACTTCTGCATGCTGTTCATTTGGTTGCATCATATGCTTTGGTCCGAGGATTTTTGTCCATTTTACTTACTAGGCTGCTACTGAGAATCTGCACACTTTGATCATCGATTTGCTCTCTATTCCTTTTGAAGGCCCTTACACGGATATGGTCGGTATTTTCAGGGACGTTGATGCTTCCATGCTGTAGTTGAAGATTTGATCAGCTGTCGCCACCTTGCTGGCCCTGTTTCTCCTCTGGGGTTAGAAGGAAACCATGGCGGGACGAGAGGAGAGATATGTGAGGTCAGCCTCTTGTTTTATCCTCTCATTCTACATGGCATCGTAAAAAGTTGTGGAAAACTGCATAGTACCACAAGTTTAGTACAGTATGTGTTAAAAATATTTTAGTAACCTGGTGTCTGTTTTGAGGGGTAAAAGACATCCTGTTGTTTAAAGGAAACCCTACTTCAATGGAAATGTATGGTTCCAGATTCATCCTATGGTCTGTGGAAAATTCACATATTCTGAGTAGTATGTTTTCTATTGTTTCTGTTACGCCCAGGTTTCAGGACTGGACATCAGAGCAATCTGCTTCTGTTGTTTCGGATAGAGTAGTTTCAGAAAGAGGGCATAACGTCTTTGGCTTGCTAAAGGACAGAACTACAGGAGCCTTTTCGTTCTTAGGGAACTCTTCACATTCTGAAACTCTAAACAAATCAGCTTCAGAGGAAAGGAGACGCAAAACAAGAGTTCTTGATCCTCAAGGACCATTTTTGCAGAGATGGAACAAGATATTTGTGATATCATGTCTTGTTGCAGTTTTTGTGGACCCATTGTTCTTGTATATCCCAGTAATCGATGGTGACAATAACTGCCTCTACTTGGACAAGAAGTTAGAAACCACAGCAAGTATCCTGCGCTTCTTCACAGATATATTCTATTTACTCCATATGATGTTTCAGTTCAGAACTGGCTTTATCGCTCCTTCATCTAGAGTGTTTGGTCGGGGCGTCTTGGTTGAGGACACGTTTGCAATAGCGAAGCGGTATATGTCAACATTTTTTCTGGTTGATTTCTTAGCTGTTCTGCCCCTCCCTCAGGTACATGACATACCCTACTTAGCGAACCTTTTCATAATTGTGTTACTCCTTCCAGTTACAAATACTTCATGCTTTGCAGGAGATCCAGTCAAACTTTTCAAACCTTAGCTACCAATAACTTAAATGTTAGTTTGTAATAATAAAAATCATGTGGGTAGATATGCTCTGAAAAATACTTTTATAATCTCATAATTTTTTCATATTTTACAAATGTATTCTAGCTGAAATTAGTTGTCAAAGATACATATTGGAAACTTTGTCATTCCAAAACATCATGTACTTTTAAGCGAAAGGAGTATCTAACAACATATATATGCTTTTAAGGATAACATGAAAACTTATAGAATTATAATATGTATGACAATTAGAGGCTACAATCAAACGTTGTTGTTACAAATTTTAAAATGCTTTAATAGTCTTTAGTGTACCAATGGCCCAAAAGACATGACATGTATGTACCATTGGTGCAAGTGTGCAGCAAAGTGAAAAACTGGAAATTGCCTTGGTTCATCGGTGTTCGCTCCATGACTTTTAGTCGGTTTTTGGGGGCAGGCTAGTCGTGGTCGCCTAGATTATAGAGCATGGTGCGAATGTGTCCTTATTTGCTTCAGGGTGTGTGTTGGTGTGTTAGGAAGAGCCGAAGAGGCCTCTTTGTCTCTCCTTTGACATATATTTCTCTCCTTGTAATGAAATGACATGCAACTCTCTTGCGCTGTTTGAGGAAAGAAATAAAATTGCCTTTGTTTCCAGTTTAGATCTGTCCAGGAAACGATTTAGCTTTGATTCTCCTATTTTGTATAAGTCCCTATTATTCATTGAAGTGTGCTATTCTTAAATTATGCATAGTTGTAATTACCTCTGATATTTTCACTATCAGGTATTTGTGTTGGTGGTGCTGCCTCATCTCGAAGGTTCCGAAGTTATGAATGCAAAAGTTGTACTATTGATTATTATTATATGTCAATATGTGCCTCGATTGCTACGAATAATACCACTTTACCTTCAAATCACAAGATCTGCTGGCATACTTACAGAGACAGCATGGGCTGGTGCTGCTTTCAATCTCCTAATTTATATGCTTGCAAGTCATGTAAGTTCCCTTCGCACATTATTAGCACCAAAAAAAAGGATTTTGTTCGTGTTTGCGCTTTGTTCACTAAAATAGTAAAAAATAGTTAAGCAAACACCTGTGATCCTATCTTTGTACTGATTTGATTTTGTCGGCATATGTTCCTTATCCTGGGTACCTATTAAAAAAAGTGGCAAACTGGCAAGCATCAATTGCATTATTATATCAAATACACAATTCTAGTGACAAATTTGGGAATGCACAACATCTTAAAAAGTAACTATTGGTTAATTAACCAGTAAGCAAAACAAATACTAGAGAAATATATAGATCAGCCAGTTTGTCATCATATAATGATGAGTTCCATTAGATGGCTCACCTTTAAATAAACTCCATGAGATGGCTAACCTCCTGATAAAATGCATTTAATTTCCACAATTTCGTTGTCCATGGTGAAGATATTACAAACTGATGCTACAACCGCTTACAGGGCTTTGGAGCTCTTTGGTACATTCTTTCCATCCAACGAGAAGATTCATGTTGGAGACAAGCATGCAGCAATAATACTGGCTGTCAACCTACATTTTTGTATTGTGGGAGTAAGACGGGAAATACTTCTTTCTTACAAACTGCTTGTGCAAAAGATCCCAATGCCAATCCAGACCCGAAATTTGGAATTTTTCTACCAGCTCTTGAGAATGTTTCAACATCAAAGAGTTTCTTCGAGAAACTATTCTATTGCTTTTGGTGGGGGCTACAAAATCTAAGGTTTGCTTACAAAAAGTTAGCTTCCACCTTAGTTTCAACAAAGTGCATTTTTATATTGGTTCATCTATTGCAGTTCTCTTGGTCAGAACATGAAAACAAGCACTAATACGTCGGAGAATCTGTTTGCGGTTTTTGTGTCAACATCAGGCTTGGTTCTATTTGCACTGCTTATTGGTAACGTGCAGGTACAGACAAGTTTTTGTCACTTATGGCATTTTGTTGTCATTATTCCTTTGATTTTAGTTGAATTGATTAGGCATATGTGAAATGAAACTGCATATGGATTCATTTAAAATCACATTAAACCAATACCAACTATATAGGAACATCTGTATTTACATGATTCTATGGAGTGAAGTGCTCAACAAATACTTATCCTTGAGGAAAAAAGATCTGTACTGATGAGAAACCTGGAAATGAAAAAACGTTATAAAGGTTGTATTAAACACTGTGCTGCCTTTTTTTTTTTCTTCTAAAGTCTATCTTTTGTTACCTCCAATGTTAACATTTTCCTCAAACAGCTAAATTCATATGCTGTGTGCCTGTATTAGCTCTTATGTTGCATTGAGAAAATTTTAGCTGTGATTCAAGTCCTAGATATAGGGCCAGGCCCTGTAGCACGTCTGCAAGAGTTATTGGCCTTATGGTGGTTACCACAATCATGTGTGCCTCTGACCAGAGGTCATGGTTGTAATGACTTGGTTGCTTTGAAAGATGAATTAGGCTTGCATAAACCTTTAAATCGCCATTTCTTCATGATCTTGAACGATCTTCATTTAAAAACAAATAACAAGCTAAACCAGTCTTTTTGCCTGTATCTATCTATCATCATGTCTGATTCACGAAACATTTATCCTGCAGTGTGGCATGTCATATTTAAAGACAACAGTCTAGAATCAGGATTTATTAATTTAACAGTTTATTAATTATTACTAACTAGGCAGCTAAGTTGTGTACATACCATATTATCCTAATTTTCTTTTCTTTCTGTTTGGTGAATTCAGACCTATTTACAGTCAGCCTCTGTGCGCATAGAAGAAATGAGAGTGAAAAGGCGTGATACCGAGCAGTGGATGGCACATAGGCTACTTCCTGAAAATCTTAAGGATAGGATTATGCGCCATGAACAATATAGGTGGCAAGAAACAAGAGGTGTGGATGAAGAAGGCCTTCTTACAAACCTTCCCAAAGATCTTCGAAGAGAGATAAAGCGACATCTTTGTTTATCACTTCTAATGAAGGTGCTTAAACTTCTATCTCATCTTTTCTCTCCGTCCCATAATTTGGTGTATGGAAATGGATACACAGATGCACACACGCACACGCACGCACGCACGCAAGCACATTCTTTGAGATGACATTTATCTACTGCAACACACAGAGAACTCCCAAGCACATTCGTTGAGATGACATTTATCTACTCTGTCCATACAGACTGGACATCTGACATAGTGCTGTGGGGTGTGTGTGTGTATACACACATATGCATAACCTTATTTCCCAAAGGACCATAAGTTATCTAAGTGGTGGGTCTTTTAGCTACTGGGTATTGCTTATTTTACATGCTGAGTATGCATAGTGTTAGCAGATGGTGGCTATGGTTCTGTTCTGGATCAGGTAGGTTCTCATCTGGGCTTTAGTGCAGCTCTGGCAGTGCTTCAAGTTTGATGTCTTTCTGGTTGGAGTGTATATGCGTCAGCAAGAAGAATGTTGATGTTATAAGCCCCCCCATGAATTTGGGATAGGCAGCCTAATGTGTGCTTTGATCTATGTATGTGATGAAGTGGTTCTGCATCACTGAAGTATCGTCCTATCATTTTATCATCTTCATCTTTTCTTATAGCATTGTCAAAACAAGGATGGAGCTTGATTCAATTTAAGTGCTGGTTGCTAAAGAGAGGAGGAAGGAAAAAACAGTTATAATGTTATTGGGTAATTGATATTGACTAGGGGTGCGGATTTGTGCCTCTTATTTTGAAAAACTAGCGCCAGTAGTTAATTACAAAGGGTCGGTGGAGACAGGAGACCCAGGGGCACCCATTCACACCCCTAAGATTATTGACTGAAAGATAATTTCTGGAGATTAGCCTCTTTTGCTATCTCATTCGCTTTTAATTGTTCCTTCCTCTTGAAACTCAGCAAACTAGCCAGACTTCTTCAACTCGGTAAAGGAAACTAAGCAATAGGAAAACTAAGTTGTTCCAGAAAGTGAGAAAGTTGCATATGATCCCAATGCCAGATCCCTCCAAAATGTGTCTGAATTGCCATAAAATGCATTAAGCTTTTGATTTACCCTGAACATGTTAGATTGCAGCTAATAACTTTTAAAAGACCTTATTGAGCAGTTTCTGATGGGGGTCTTTAAGTTACTTGTGAGGGACCTATACATTTTATGCTTGATCCGTGTATACTTCATTTTTTAATTTTGTTCTTTGGTCAACAGATGCTATTCTTTATTTGTCATTACTATTTCCATCTTTAACCTTTTCATTCTGTTTGCAGGTTCCAATGTTTGAAAACATGGATGAGCAGCTCTTGGATGCCATGTGTGATCGTCTAAAGCCCATGTTGTACACAGAAGGAAGCTGCATAATTCGTGAAGGTGACCCAGTGAATGAAATGCTCTTCATCATGAGAGGAACACTAGAGAGTACGACAACAAATGGTGGACAGACCGGGTTCTTTAACTCTAATGTTCTAAAAGGTGGTGACTTCTGTGGTGAAGAGCTCCTCACATGGGCCCTTGACCCCACTCAAGCTTCGAATCTCCCCGGCTCAACTAGGACAGTGAAGACGTTATCTGAAGTTGAAGCTTTTGCTTTGAGGGCTGATGACTTGAAGTTTGTTGCCACCCAATTCAGGAGGCTTCACAGCAAACAGCTCCAACATACCTTCAGATTTTACTCACAACAATGGAGAACCTGGGCTGCTTGCTTCATACAGGCAGCGTGGCACAGATACTGCAGAAAGAAACTTGAAGAGACCTTATATGAGAAGGAGAAGAGGTTGCAAGCAGCAATTGTATGTGACGGCACTGCTTCGATCAGTCTCGGAGCAGCGCTCTATGCTTCACGTTTTGTTGGCAACATGATGCGGATCCTACGGAGAAATGCCACCCGAAAGGCCCGTTTGCAGGAAAGAGTGCCTGCAAGGTTGTTGCAGAAGCCAGCTGAACCCAACTTTTTTGCTGAAGATCGATGATCTGTCCTTGGGTCGCCCTGTAACAAGCAAACGCAATTCATGACCAAAGCGTTATAAAATTCACGTGACTGGATGCTGCAGAAGTGTACATAGATAGATCAGGTGGTCTATACTTTAAAGCCATATTGTTTAAATTATGAAATTCAATGTATCTACGATTCTTTATCAGCAGACGCCCTATCAGGATGCATGCACTATACGCATCCTAGATTTACCTATTGTGAATTTCGAAACGAAGATGCTGTAAATGTAACTGATCGGATCGGATGTCCTCGCATATGACGTGGGAGGATGCTGCGAACGGCCCGTGAAATGATGCAGGAGCATCAGTCATGGTTAAGTATAGTCCTGGTCATGCCGTTTGCAAATCTTGGTTTGTGTGTGTTATTTCTCTTGGACCTGCTGACCAAACACCAGATCAGGTATTAAAAATCCGACATGGGTGAACCATGTAAAATCGAGCCAAATGTAACATTATTTCGTGAAATCAGAACTTCGTTCCTCTTATGTGGGTGAGACAGCTTGTGCATTTTGTTATGATTCACGCCAAATGTAACATTTCGATTCTAAGGATCACTCGACAGAAACTCTCGTGATTTATAATTGGCTTACCCAATTAAATCGAGCCCCACCATGCATGCATGACCAAAGAGCGGAGTCTCCGAGTCCGAGCCTTTCCAATTGCGCTCGGCCTTCTCCGCCACCTCCTCGACCACCACGCCGCCATCTCACAACTTCACGAATAGGCAGGGAGCTGCCAGAGTGAAACCTCTTTGGTGCCATCAACGGTGGCCAGTGCACCTGCTGAGCTGCTGTTCTAGGTCCGGGGTGAACTTGCGAGCTGATTCTTCCAAAAGGTATTCTCCGTGGTTGCGGAGTTCTTGCTTAATTTCTGCAGGGAAAGCCAGGTCGATCAGTTCTGTTGCACCTTGACATATCAGGGAGAGGATTTGGTTCCTTTCAGTTCTCGTACAATCTTGAAGAAAAAACATGTCAAGTTCAGAGAAAAGACCACTTCACTGGAAATAATGTGAAGCCAGGTCAATGAAGCCCACATTCCGATTGAATTCGTAAGTCACCACTGTATGATTTGTTGCAAAAGCGTGTAACATCGATTGCTCATGGATCAGACAACATTGATCATGAATAACAACTTTGTCTAAGTGAAGGATAGGATTGGGATTCTGAAACTCTGAACAAATAAAGCTTCGGACAGAATGAAGTCCAAGGCAAGAGTTCTTGATCCTCAAGGGCCATTCTTGCAGGCATGGAACAAGATATTTGTGATATCATGTCTTATTTCAGTTTCTGTGGATGTTGTAACACGGTTTTTCTGGTATTACAAACAGTGAGTAAGTCGCAGTTAACTTCTTTTTCGTTCTTTTTTTCCCAAAAAATCCCCCTACAGTTACTGTTGATCTGCTATTTATAGGGGTCAACCTCGTATGTTTACAAGAACGTTACTTCCCGCCAGAAATCCTATACATATTCTAGCTTTTAGACGACCGTTGCTTCCCGCCAATCTTTATCTTAACCTCGTCGCAGGTGATAGATTCGTTCTGGCATCTCCTTGCCTCACGACCAGCCTCGTACTATTGTCCTCTTTGCCTGGACTTCTTCAGTTTTGCTCGAGGCTTTAACCTCTTCGAATTAGCTTCGCGCTCATCAGCTTCGTCCTGACTTCTCTAACTTCACCTGCAATTTTAACCTCTTCGAAATAACTTCTTGTTTGTCTCCTTCATTCTAACCTCTTCAGTCTCACCTGCAAAAATAGAAAATATGATTCCAAGGGGCGTCTCCCCAACAGTAGCCCCTTCGTCCTTGGATTCGAGTTTGTTCCTATTCACCCCTCGAACTCCTGGGACGAAACCCAAAAGGCGTCCCCTTGGATTGATTTGGCGGTTACTTTGGCGCCTTTTCACGGTGCAAACTTCGAAACTTACCGCGCCTATAAATAGTAGAGGTTACCCCCCCTAAAAATTACCTTCGCTTTCGCCTTTGACCTCGTGCAATTGTCTTCGCTCTGCTTTAGCTCTCATTTCTGACCTCGTACTACTGCCTTCGCTCTGCTTTAGCTCTCATTTCTGACCTCGTGCTACTGCCTTCGCTCTTCTCTGATTGTTGTTGCTTGTTAAGATTTTTGAAGTGCTAGGTGATTGAAGAAAGGTTAGTTTTGAAGAATCTTTGTCCTCGTTTCTTGTTTAGTTATGTTTTTAATTTGTTTTCGTTATTAGTTTCGGGATGGCTCACATCAAGTCTGCTGCTATTCCGACCCCTGATACGGAGAAAGAGGATAGTCCTGTAGCTTCTAACCCAGGGAGCGAAGACCTGGAGGGAGTCGAGGCCAATGTCGATGAGCTCGTTGGAGAATTAGCTCCAAAGACCCTTCATTTTGGTCGGTCCTCTGTTACTGCAGGCATGATTTCAACTTATGAACAGAATGGATTTTTTCCTGCTGGTGTTGGCCGTGCTCCGGGTCACGAAACTACCCCTGATCCTCAGATTGGAGAGGCTGTCGTTTTTACTTATTTCTTTACTGCTGGTCTTCGATTTCCCTGCGACTCTATGCTACCTCAGATATTTGACCGATTCAACGTCAAGCTTCATCAACTGACGCCAAATTCGTTTGTTCAACTATCAAAATTTTTCTGGGGAGTGAAAACATTTGGTGGTGAGATTGACGTTGATACCTTCGGTCGTTATAATGAGCTTCATCTTCAGAAAAGGTCGGTATTTCTGGAAGAAGGCGGCGAAGAGCATATTGGACAGTTTGGTGTTGCAACCTTTACTTCGCGTCGTCGAAGTGCAGCCCTGAAGATTACCAAAGTTGACTTCTCCTACGCTCAGCGAAACCGTTGGGATGTGAACTGGCCGAAATCCTGGTTCTATGTTAAGGTTGGTTTCGCTACACCAAACTCCAGTGAAGTGCATTATCCATTTGCTGGCCCCCTTGGCAACATAGAAATATCTACCGTGATTGATTTCGATAGAAAATCTGAGTCTTTTAAGAAGAACAGTCCTTGCTTTCATCATGCTACCCGACGACTCACAGGCCGTGATGTTGTTGAAGAGTTTTTGGCTGCCGGAATCTGGCCCTTGGGAACAGACTGGAAACCATTTCGAATTGAGGAAAGACAGATTCCTGGTTTCGATTTGCCTACCACCTCTGCTGTTTTTGGGCTTACAAAACCTGAAGGTGTTAGTGATGACGAACTTGTTTCGAATGTTGAGTGGGCTGCGAGGTCTTTGGTTGGTCCTTTCACTGAAAAGGAGAAGAAGTCAATGATTGATTCTTCGAGAAAACAAGTCGTCTGAATCGCCCGTGGATGGAGATGGGCGTTCAGTACGGGGACAGGGTAAAACCTTCTAAGCCCCAGAAACGTATGAAAGCCGTTGGAAATATTGGATCCGAACAAGCTGGTGTGTCACGAAGATATAAAAAGACTTCGTCAAAGGTTCTAATATCTTCGAGTCAAGACGCTCCCCAAACGAAAACAAAGCTGCTCGAGGCTCAGAAAAGGAAAACTGCTTGTGTGCAACAGCCTGCCTCAGCGCCTACCAAGAAACCTCGACTGACTCGAAAGGTGGATTTGTCTCTCCTGGATAGTCCAGAAGCCGAGGCTGAAGCTGTAAAGGAAAAAGAAACTATTGAAGCAGCTTGTGGACTTCTAGGAATTGCTGGCATCACTGGCGATGACCTCGGCACATCGGGGTTTATGAAGGATTTGGCAGGTACTTCTGCTACTTCGGGTGAAGGTTTGTTTGTTCCTTTTATGAAATGCCCCGGTGCTAGAATGAGCCTCACAGACTCGATATCAAGTGTTGTTTCGAAATCTCCAAGAGAATTCGATCCAAACTTTCTTGAGCTCTTAGAGCATAACTTCGGCTTGTATTCCACAGAACCAGCCGTTGAGGCCATGAATGTCGAGGAAGATAAAGTAGCCGAGGCCAAACACGAGGTCAGTAATTTTAGTTGTACTGTACTTGACCACTAAATTTCTTCTATTGTTTTTGCTTACTTTGGTTGATATTTTTAGGTCGAGGTTGTGGATGTCAAGGGTAAAAAGATCCCTGAAGAAACATCTACGAAGCTCTCTCAAGACTTGGCTGCTTCTTCTTTTGTTGATCTTGGTGAAGATACTGATGAGATGCGAGGTGAGAAAGAAAAATTCTATCATCACTTCATGTTTAGTTTCGTTTTTGATTCTTATATTTTGTCTTCGTTTTTATAGGTTATAAAGCATCATTGGAAAATCTTAGTTTTGAAGAGCTATCTCGCTTGAGCGTCTCCACAGCGCGCAAGGTTCGTGCTTGCTTCTTACTATTTTATCCTCGTCTCTTCCTTTCTTTATATTTGTCTTACGTTTTTGTTTTCGATTTGCTTCCTTAGGTTAAGCTGATCAACGCGGTTTGTGCTTCAAAGTCCAAAACCGCTGTTGATCGACTTCGTTTCTTGGAGAAAGAGAATGAGAGGCTTCGGGAAGTCAATGACAAACTTCGCAAAGATTTAACTAAAATCGAGGACGAATGGGACACTACAGATAGAAAATATAAAGCCTTGCAGAAGGACTTTGACGAGAACCTGATTGTGATCGAGAACCTTCGTGATGCCGTGGTTCGCGAGTCCGATGCTGCGAAAGAGGCTAAAACTAAAGCGTCTTCCCTCGAACTTAAGTTGAAAGAAGCCGAAGATTCTCTAGCCTCGTCCAAGACTCTTGACGCTGAGAAGATAAATCGAATTTTTGATTCGTATTCTAGCTCGCTCAAGCAGTTCGGAGCCACTCCCTACGCTCTTCCGAAGGACTTAAACATTGATAATTTCTTATCTTGGATTGAAGAGGAATTTGCTGGTCTCGGTGACGTGTTTTCTATTGCTGGCGACAACTTCGCACTCACCTGCACCGATGGCATCGGCAGATTTCTCGAGAAAGAAGATAAGGGACTGCTCCTTCGGGTTTCCGGTCCCGGATTTCGTTTTACTGACTTCGGAGATCTGTCCTCATCCTGTTCTAAAGAAGTCGAAACTATGAAATGTCGTTTCTTACGAGACTTCTGGAACGTCTATGGGCGAGATATGGCTAAGGACTCCTCTTCGAAGGTAAAAAACTTTTTCTGTATAACTTTGCTTCTTCTTCTCTTTTTATTATTGTCAAATATCCTAAGTCTTTTGCTTTATTTCTTCACCAGGAAGAAACTGAGGACGCAGAAGCTGAAGAAGCTGAAGAAGGAAGAGAGGAAGAAAGCGAGGAAGAAGAAGATGAAACCCTGGATTCGCCTCGTGATGATGACGAAGCTAAATCTCCCCAAGAAGAAGGAGAAATCTAATCACGAATCGAAGTTAATTAATGTAAAAAACTTGTTGCAAGTCATGAGCGATGTTTGTGAACTTCAGAGCGATTTAAACACTGAAATCGTTCACGATTTTGTTTATATTAACCTCGTAATTATCTTCAGTTTTTGTCTCGAAGTGCATGTGTTGGACTCGTACAATTTCTTTTTACTTGAAATTGTTTGTACATTATCTTGCTTCTATAAGATCATGACCTTTAGCTTCGTTTTCGCTATAGAAAACGCTTAAATATTCTTTGGCTTCTAGTTCCCTTGTTAACTCGAGAAAGCCTTGAAGCGGATGTGCTTTTCTTCATATATTGGCTTCTAATTCCCTTGTTAACTCAAGAAAACCTTGGAGCGGATGCGCTCTTCTCCATGATCGCACAACTTGAGAGGGCGTTGCTGTACGAAGCATCTATGGGCCTTGTGCTGTTGGTCTTTAGCCTGGGCAGATCATGCCGTCGAGGGCTCCTTTGATTCCTGCTGCCTCTCATTTCTAGGGAGAATTTTTCTTTTTCATTTGCTTTGCTTTTTCTCTTGCCGAGGCTCGTCTCCCCCCTTCTCTTTTATAGTGGTCTTTGGACCCTTGGTGAAATTATGATTTCACCTAACCTCGTGTCCTTTTTTTTTAAAAAGTACAAGTTAGGTGATTCGTTTTAATGTGCTCGTTACTTGGTGAAAGCTTGTTTTTGAATAAATGCAAATGGGGGCTTCTCTTTTTAGCCTTTGAAAAAGGCGTCCCCTCCCTCGATAGCCCCTTTGCGTTTATTCATTGCTTCTTACTTCGAGCAACGAATCTGAAAGATTACGTTCTCTTGTTTTACTTTCGAAATAGGGCAACTCTGTTGCTTTTTTCGTTCCCCTGATTTGATCTAGACTGTAGGTCTTCTTGCGAGGTTTTGTTTCTAACCTCTTTCTTAGACAATTTTGTTCGAGATCTTTTTGGCGAGGTTACTTTTCTGACCTCGACCTTGAGCTGTTTTGCTTAAGGCTTCTTTTTGCGAGGGTAATATCTCCAACCTCGGCCTCGAACTATTTTGTTCGAGGTCTTATTTTTGCGAAGTTATATTTCAACCTCGTCCTTGAGTTATTTTGCTCGAGATCTTCTTTTTACGAGGTTATATTTCCAACCTCGGCCTCGAGCTATTTTGCTCGAGGTCTTCTTTTTACAAGGTTATATTCTCAACCTCGGCCTCGAGCTATTTCGCTCGAGGTCTTCTTTTTACGAGGTTATATTTCCAACCTCGGCCTCGAGCTATTTTGCTCGAGGTCTTCTTTTTACGAGGTTATATTCTCAACCTCGGCCTCGAGCTGTTTCGCTCGAGGTCTTCTTTTTACGAGGTTATATTTCAACCTCGGCCTCGAGCTATCTTGCTCTAGGTCTTCTTTTTGCGAGGTTATTTTTCAACCTCGGCCTCGAGCTATCTTGCTCGAGGTCTTCTTTTTGCGAGGTTATTTTTCAACCTCGTTGAATTTTTTGCTCAAGTGCTTTTAGGGGAATCTCCTTTATCGATTTTGTGGAGAGGTTTACATAGGTTCGCCTCATTAAAAACCTCACCTCCAGTTTCCTGGAGCCCCTTTTGTGAGGAAAAGAGTACGACCTTTTGTGATGAAAGAAAAAGAGAAAAGAGGTGCTACGTATTTGTGCTTATAGCTCCGCACATTTACGAAGTTGACCTTTACAAAAAGAACTGAAACTTGGAAAAACTGTACAGCTTTATTTGTTCCGATTCTAGCTATAGTACTTGCGAAGTTGCTCTACGTTCCATGAGTGAGGTAATTCTTCTCCATTTTTGGTGGACAGATGATAGGACCCTGGCCTCGAGCTTTTGGTGACAATGTATGGTCCTTCCCATTTTTCCTCGAATTTGGATAAGTTTTCTGCGTTATGCCTTCTTTTGATTACCAGGTCCCCAACTCTGATCTCTCTTATTTTCGCCTTTGGGTCGCGCCACTTTCGTGTTTGCCTTTGATATGATTCGAGGTTATGTGAAGCAACAAGCCGATCGACTTCGATTAGGTCCTTTTCCACCATTTCTTTTTCACCTTCGTCACTACTAAGTGTTACCCTTAGTGTTTTGGCCTTGATTTCTTCTGGAACCATTGCTTCAGTTCCGTATAGCAGTCTGAAAGGAGTGAACTTGGTTGCTCTGGATTCTGTGGTATTATGTGACCATACTGCGATTGGCAGATCGTCAATCCATTTTCCCTTTTTGTGGTCGAAGAGCATCTTCCTTATAGTTGAAAAAATGATGCCGTTGGCTCTTTCAACTGCGCCGTTTGATTGCGGATGATATACGGATGCATACTTCACTTTGGTTCCCATTGTTGTGCAAAAATCTCTGAATGATTCGCTGTCAAATTGCTTTCCATTGTCTACTGTTATTTCTTTTGGTACCCCGAATCTGCAAATGATGTTATGCCAGAAGAACTTTTGTATTGTATGCGAAGTTATCGATGCTAAGGCTTTTGCTTCGATCCACTTTGTGAAATATTCCACGGCAACTACTGCGAATCTGCAGTTTCCTTGAGCTGTTGGGAGAGGTCCCACCAAATCTATTCCCCATCTTTGCAATGGCCAAGAAGGTGTTATGAGCTGCAACAGTGAACATGGAATCTTTTGATTGCTTGCGTTTTTTTGACATGCTTCGCATTTCTTTGCTACTTCGTCTGCATCTTTTATCATTGTTGGCCAAAACATTTCTTGTCTGACTGCTTTTGCTGCGAGGGCTCTTGGACCAATATGTGTTCCGCATATTCCCTCGTGAATGCTTTTTAGTATCGCCGTTCCTTGCTCTTTTGCAATGCATTTTAGCCATGGAGCTGATATCCCCTTCTTGTACAGCTCTCCTTGTATTATCTGATACCCTTTTGCTCTTGCTGGTATTCTTTTGGCCTCGCTTGCTGAACAGGGTGTGAAATTGTTTTGTAAGTATGCCATGATTGGTGCTCTCCAATCTTCCCAGCAAATGTGTGCTAGATGCTGCTTTCTGATTGAGGGGATGGTCATGACCTCGTAAATTACGTCCTCAGGTAGTTCTTCCTTCTTTGCTGCTTTTTTGGCTAGGTTATCAGCTTCGTTGTTGTCGTTTCTGTGTATGTGCTCTACTGTAAATCCTTTGAAATGTTTCTCCATTTCTCTGACTTCTTCGAGGTAATCGATTAGTTCTGGTTTTCTAGCTTCGCTATCCTTTTCGATGTGGTCCCTTGCTATTTTCGAGTCTGTCTTCACAATGAACCTTTGTTTTCCTAGTGACTTCATTTTTCGTAACCCAAGCAGGAGTGCTTCGTATTCAGCTACATTATTTGTGATTTGAATCTCTTGATTGCTGAATTCCAATCGTGCTGCGAATCTTGTTTTGATTCCGCCTGGTGAAACCAGTATTGCAAAGATCGCTGCTCCTTTGTTACAATATGCTCCATCACAATAGACTGTCCACTGTTTTTCGTCTTCGTCTGATTTCTCATGCTTTGGAGAGGTCCAGTCTGCTACGAAGTCAGCTAATACTTGGGATTTGATTGCATTTCGTCTTACGAATTCGATATTGAATCCGGATAGTTCTGCGGACCATTTGCTGATCCTATTCGAAGCTTCTCTATTTGCGAATAACTCGGCTAGAGGTTTGTTGGTGACGACTGTAACTTTATGAGCTTCGAAATAGTGCCTGAGTTTTCTTGATGCCATAAGCAATGCGTATGCAATTTTTTCGAGCTCAGAGTATGACTTCTTGGCTCCAGATAATGCTTCAGAAACGAAGTAGGCCGGCAACTGCTTCAGAATGCCTTTGATTTCTGTTTCTTGTACTATTACAGCGCTTACTGCTGACTCTGATACTGCAAGGTAGAGGAGAAGGTCTTTTCCTTGGGCTGGTGGTGATAGTTTGATCATTGTCGCAAGGTACTGCTTTAGTTCTCTGAATGCTTTCGATTGTTCTTCGCCCCAGTTGAATTTTTGTGCATGTCTGAGAGTTTTGAAGAAAGGAAGGCTTCGCTCGGCTGCTCTTGGTACGAATCTGTTTAGAGCTGCGATTCTGCCTGTCAATTGTTGGACTTCCTTAACCGTCTTTGGCTCCTCCATGGATGCCAAGGCTTGTACCTTGTCTGGGTTGGCCTCGATTCCCTTTGATGTTACAAGGCACCCCAAGACTTTTCCTTTGGTTACTCCAAAGACGCATTTTTCTGGATTTAGGCTCAAGTTTGACATTCTTAGATTGTTGAAGGTTTCCTCGAGATCTTTGATGTGATCCGTTCTTTTGATGCTTTTTACGACGAGGTCATCCACATAAGCTAGCATGTTTCTATCGATTTGAGAGTTGAAGACTTTTTTGGTCATTCTTGAGAAAGTTGATTCTGCGTTTCTCAGCCCTTCTGGCATTCTGACGAAACAAAAAGTTCCGAAGGGTGTTATGAAGCTTGTCTTCTCCTCATCCTCTTGTTTCATCCAAACTTGGTGATACCCTGAAAAGCAATCTAGCAAGGATAGAATCTCGCTGTTGGCTGCGTCGTCGACGACGCTATCGATTCTTGGTAAAGGGAAATCATCTTTTGGGCAATGCTTGTTTAGGGTTGTGAAGTCGATGCACATTCTCCACTTTCCGTTTTTCTTCTTCACTGGGACGGTGTTTGCCAACCATTCAGGGTATTGTACTTCTCTGATGACTTTTGCTTTCAGCAGCCTTTCCACTTCGGATTTTATTCCCTCCACCTTCTCATCCGACATTTTTCTCAATTTTTGCTTCCTTGGTTTCGTCTTCGGGTTTATATTGAGGCTATGCTCGATGATGGTTCTGCTGACACCTTTTAGATCTGCAGTTGTCCATGCAAAGACATCTTTATTTTTTCTTAGGAAAGTTATCAATTCTTCCTCTTCTTGAGGGGTAAGATCTGCTCCGATCGTGACCTCTCTACCCTCGATTCCTAGATCGAGAGAGACTCGCTTGGTGTCTTGTGCTTGAATAACTTCTTTCGCTTTTTCCACTCTGGATTGTGGTGACTTCTTTTTGATCAATTCTGTTTGAACTTCATTATTTGTTTGTTTCGTTTCTGCCTGCAAGAGGTTGACGTTTTTCTAGCCTGGGGTAATTCCTTGTTCGATGTCCCTTGCGACTTGCTGGTTTCCGAATACTGTGATTACTCCATTTGATGCTGGAAGTTTCATGCAGAGATACGCCTGTCGCACAATGGCTTCGAACGTGTTGAGAAAACCTCTTCCGAAGATTGCATTGTAGGGGTAGCACATGTCGACTACGTCAAAAGTGATTCGTTCCGTTCTGGGATTACTCAGGTCCCCCAAGGTTACCGGTAGTTCGATTTTTCCTAAGGCCCGGATTCTTTTTCCTCCAAAACTGATGAGTGGAGTTTCTGATGGTTGTAGCAAACTTCTGCTGATGTTCATTTGGTCGAAAGCACTAGCGAAGATAATATCAGCTGAACTGCCATCGTCTATCAGTATCTTTGTTAGCTCCCAGCCTGCCACATTTGTTTCGATGACCATGGCATCAGTGTGAGGATAGCATTGGAGTTTGAGATCCTGCTCAGTAAAGGTTATTGGAATATGCGACTAATGAGTTTTTATTACTGGGCCATTGGGTAGTATTGCGTGCACTCTTCTGAAGTAGTCTTTTCTTTGTCTTTTGCTTTCGAAGTCGACTGAAGATCCTCCTGCTATAGGCAGAATCATTCCACGAGAGGGAATGGGACCCTTGGCGGGTGTTGAATTCGGTGTTGGAGCTGCTTGCATCGTAGTTTTGTCTTTTCTTGCTGCGGTGGACTGGATTGAGCTGTGTGCTTGTTGATTTGATTCGGACTGGGTTTGATGCCAAGCCAAACGAGGCTGGTGGTAAGTTGAAAAAGATTCTGAATTCGTCGGGAGTTGAAGTTGCGGATTCGGTGTGTTATGGGAGGTGCACTGCCAAGAATTTGTTTGGACTGTGCGACCTTGATTGTTGTTTTGGTTCATTTCTTGCTTTACCCTGATGGTTATGGGACATCTTCCTGTACTGTGATCTGGGTTTTCGCCATGGAATTGACAGAACCAAGATCGAGATTGGCTTTCTTGTTGGCCTCGACCTCTTCCACGGCCTCTGCCTCGTCCGCCTCTTCCTCGTGTGGATGAAGAGTTGAAGTTTTGCTTCGCTGCATTTGATTCGTTACTATGTTGGCCGCTCTCGTTTTCTATGTGAAAAACTTGGGTTGGTCTGTTGTAGTTCTGCTTTTCGTATGTGGGCTGCTTATAGTTTCCGTTTGCTTTTCTGAGCATGGCTCTTTCGTTGATTCTTCTCCTGTGATCATCGTCTGATCTGCAGAATTTTTCCATCTCGTGGAAGAGTTCATGGAGGTTCCTTGGTTTGTTTTTGACGAATTCTGACGCGCATGGCCCTGGTCCCAACCCGTGAATGCATGCATCAATTGCTATTGAGTCTGGGATATCATCTGTTTGGGCCTTTAATTGGATGAAGCGTTAGAAATACTGAGCTAATGGCTCTCTTTCCTCCTGTCTGCATGCGAATAGATCTCCCGAGGTTAACAGTTGCCTATTGAATCCTTGGAAGTTTTGAAGTACTTTGGCCTTGAGTTGTTCCCAGCTGAAAATTGATCCTGGGCTTAGTCTCGTGAACCATGTGAGAGCCGGTCCTTCACAGGCTATGATGAATGATTTTGCTAGAACTAGCTCGTTTCCTCCTGCGGAAGCTACAGCAACTTCGTAGCTCATCAGAAACTGCCTTGGATCACAAGTACCATTGTATTTGGGCAAGGTGATGGGCTTGTACGAGGTTGGCCATGGTGCATTTTGAAGGCCTGGAGATAACGGTGAATTCGAGTCGAAGCTTCTGAAACCCGTGTTGTGATTTGTTGTTTCGGTGTTGTATTCTCTCTCGGGCTCTTGAACGGTTTCTTTGCTCGCATTGAGCTCGCTTTGGAGTCTCTGAAGCTCGTTCTTGGCCTCTGCAATTTTTCGCTCTTTCTCGGTTTCTTTTCTTTGATTCTCTGCTTCCTTCAACAGGGCTTCTTTTTCTTGCTTAAGCCTCTCAATTTCTTGTAATAGTTGTTCTAGGTTAGCTTCTTCTCGATTTTGGTTATCATTGGTAGTGACTGGCTCTAGTGAAACTTGTGGTTCATCGTTTTCTCTTTCATTTTCGTGAGCTTTGGAGGTCCGTGGATCATCGGACCGTTGCTTTTTCTTTGGTGGCATCGTGAGTTTTGATTTCGATCCTAACACGCGGACGGCGCCAACTGTTGTAACACGGTTTTTCTGGTATTACAAACAGTGAGTAAGTCGCAGTTGACTTCTTTTTCGTTCTTTTTTTCCCAAAAAATCCCCCTACAGTTACTGTTGATCTGCTATTTATAGGGGTCAACCTCGTATGTTTACAAGAACGTTACTTCCCGCCAGAAATCCTATACATATTCTAGCTTTTAGACGACCGTTGCTTCCCGCCAATCTTTATCTTAACCTCGTCGCAGGTGATAGATTCGTTCTGGCATCTCCTTGCCTCACGACCAGCCTCGTACTATTGTCCTCTTTGCCTAGACTTCTTCAGTTTTGCTCGAGGCTTTAACCTCTTCGAATTAGCTTCGCGCTCATCAGCTTCGTCCTGACTTCTCTAACTTCACCTGCAATTTTAACCTCTTCGAAATAACTTCTTGTTTGTCTCCTTCATTCTAACCTCTTCAGTCTCACCTGCAAAAATAGAAAATATGATTCCAAGGGGCGTCTCCCCAACAGTGGACTCACTGTTCTTCTACGCCCCGGCAGTTGATGGTGACAACAACTGCCTGTATCTGGATGATAACTTGGAAAAGATAGCAAGTATCCTGCGCTCTCTCACGGATATCTTCTATTTACTCCGTGTAATATTTCAGTTCAGGACTGGTTTTACTGCTTCCTCTTCTAGAGTATTTGGTCGTGGGGTATTGGTTGAGGACACAATTGAAATAGCAAAGCGGTATTTGACAACATATTTTCTGATTGATTTCTTAGCTATTCTGCCCCTCCCCCAGGTACCTTTTATGCCACATACTAAAGCTCTTATCTTGTAACATTGTAAGTTTATAGCTAACATTCATATTTGATTATTAGGTGTTTGTGCTGTTAGTGCGACCCCATCTCCAAGGTTCAGAGGTTATGACTGAGAAAAATATACTAATCCTCATAGTCATATGCCAATATGTGCCTCGACTGGCCCGAATAATACCACTCTACATTCAAATAACAAGATCAGCTGGTACTGTTATGGATACAGCATGGCCCGGTGCTGCATTTAACCTTCTAGTTTATATACTTGCTAGTCATGTAAGTCTTTTACTCATTTTTTACTTGCCAATCATTTTAAAAGAACTCAAGTTTTAAATCTTGTATTCTACCTCTCTGAAACTTTTTTTTGTCTATTCTTGACTCACACGGCTAATCTCAAGATAATTTAATAGAATTAATTTGTCACACTTTACGTTGTGCATTGTCAGAATATTAGTATATTACCAGCCGATGCATGGACTTGGACTTTTACAGGTCCTTGGAGCTCTTTGGTACATTCTTGCTATTCAACGAGAAGATACCTGTTGGAGAGAAGCTTGTAGTGGCCAGGATGGTTGTGATCTTGCATCTTTATATTGTGGAAGTACTGTATTTGGAAATAATACTTTCTTACAAGATGCTTGCCCAACAAACAGCGGTGCGGATATAGATCCAATCTATGGAATTTACCTACCAGTTCTTCAGAATGTTTCACAGTCAACGGGTTTCTTTGCAAAATTATTCTACTGCTTTTGGTGGGGGCTACAAAATCTATGGTGTGTTTATAATTGAATACATATTTTTCCTCTCCAGAGAATAGTGTCCTGGGTACTGTATTTATGCTTTGTTTTTTGTATTGCAGTTCCTATGGTCAAAACCTGAAAACGAGCCCTTATATATGGGAGAATCTGTTTGCTGTTTTTGTCTCCACGTCAGGTTTAGTTTTATTTGCGCTCCTTATTGGTAATGTGCAGGTACAGTTTTAAGCATTGGATATTTGTGCTGTTAGATTAAGTGGTAATTTATTAAAAGTGCAACAGGAATGTTACAAGAATTTTTCTGGAGGCGCAAATTGTGCACCTGAGGATTTGTAGTATTGTTTATCTGAAAACAAAATACTAGAATTGATTCAGCAAAAGCAGGATGGCGTTCGGATACAACTTGGGTTGAGGATATTGAAACGAGGTGGGATGAGATGAGTGGGTTGAGGCTACGGATATAGAGGTTCATTTCCTTTTACTATGTTTGGCTATTTAACTTGGGACAAAGAAATGAACGTGGAACCCACATAGATCCAAGAGACCCAACCCATTTCTTATCATATAACCCACCCTCCCACCTGGGTTTTGATTTCTTTGAAATTGTTAAGATTACATTTAATAGTGTGATCAATTAGTCATTAATGATAGATTAGTTAAGTGTATTAGGTAGTTAATCCCATCATTAGTGTTGTCTAATGAAGGGTTATTGTAGCACCCATTCGGAAGGGGCATGTCCCTTCCGAATGGACATCTGCTCACGAGCAGGCACCTGTACAAACCGAACAGCCATGTCGGAAGGGTTGCGTCCCTTCCGAATAAGCATGAATCATACCCCTTCGTGAGGTATAAATATGTAATCCATTCCTTCGATCAATATAACATAGAATCAGCTCATCCATTTCATTTCTTCCATTCTCCTATTCTAAACAGAAATAAGGGGTCTATTTCCCTATCCCCATCCAACTCATGGGAAATGATATCCACCCCTCTCCCCACCCCCACCCCCTTCATTTCCTCAATCCATCCTCCATTTCCCTAACCCAAGCTGCATCCAAACACTCTGGTGGAGCGCTACCCACCAGAGATCGCGCGCTCGCATCCTGGTGTCACAAAATAGTTTATGTGCAGAGGCAGAATTCGTGTGGTTCTGGTGATCACAACAAGGACGATGTGGTGATGTTATATGAGTAGTTATTGTTTTTTTGTCGTGTACAAGCAGTGTGAATGAGTTGTGCGTGTGCGAGGTGTGTTGTACAGAACAGATACTACAGTTACCTAGAAGGGAGGCGTAAAAAATGTATTTGCTGTCTAGGGACATGCCACTCCTAGTAGCCTCAACCTGTGCCATTCAAGACCTTTATAAAGAATATTGTGTCCTTGTGCTGGACGTTATAATCATGTGCTGGTTACCTCTAATCAACTAACGCTGGTAGAAACTTGGCCATTTTCAAAATAACATGGGTTAAAATCTTCCAGATCTTCATTTGGAAGAATTTTCAAGAGGTCTCAAGTGAGCTTCTACAAACCTCAAATGAACGACATATGAAAATCAGTTATCCATATGAGTTGTCATATAAGATTTATCCTTAAAAATGTTTTTATATTTATGCCATAGTAATACCAAGGAAATATTGCTTAATATCTAAAAAGCAACAATAAACTGAATTATATAATCAGTGAAGTGTGAAGATGTGTGACTTGACCATATTTTTTTATTTTTTTTGTTGGAATGTTGTTGCAGACCTATTTACAATCAGCCTCTGGACATGTAGAAGACATGATAGTGAGAAGACGTGCCACACAGCAATGGATGGCACACAGACTACTTCCTGAGTATGGCCCCGTTTAGATTCAAAAGGATTCCCCAAAAATCCACTATTCATCCAAGTTTTCCCTATTCATCCCACCTCTTCTACTCACATATCACTATTCATCTACAGTGTTTTTTTGGTGAACAGTGTATTTTCGGGGAATCTTTCCCCAATCTAAACACACCCTATATCAAGGAACGAATACTGCGCCATAATCAATATAAATGGCAAGAAACGCAAGGGGTTGATGAAGAAGACATTCTCATAAATCTTCCTAAGGATCTTAGGAGAGATGTAAAGCGCCATCTTTGTCTATCACTTCTCATGAGGGTACTTTCTTATATCTTTAGGTTGTATCCATAGTCATGAGAAACCTTCATTTCTTTGATTGTTTCTTGCCACATATGGATACCTTGAAAAGGAATACTTGGGACTCTCCCCCCATCTGTGTTACCTGAACTCTATCATATATATGTTATTAAGAAAATCATAGATGTCATCAGACATACAAACACACTTTGGTTTGTCTTAAAATTTTAGTGTGATTTGGGTAATATGAAAATTAAGTTTTTCGGCAATGTCATCTCCTTTCATTGTAATGTTTTATCGCCTTCTAAATGTGTTTAATTTGAGATATTTATTTTAGAAAGTTTCAAAATATGCTTTGGTAAAAGTTCAAATTACTCATGCCAAGTATAGCCAAAGTCCACGTAGCCCCCTAAACTATCCTTTTGTTTATTTCACCCGTAAACTATGCCATTTGGTTTGTAAATTGCCTTTTTTGTTTCTCCATACACAAGTTGAATTTCAATTTAAATTTTTGCATGGTGGTAATGGACATTATAATGTATGTCATAAAATATATTATAATCTTTTTCATCAATATATTTTGTATAATATTGTATCCCAAAAATTAATTTATTATTAAATATTGCAGCCTATCAAATCAATGATAAAAAGACATGTAGACCTCTATCTTTATCCATTATCATAGGAAAAAGTCTATATCACCCTCCACCTATGGAGGTTGGACTACATAACCCCAACCTATGAAATGGTCTATATCACCCCCTGAACTTCTCAAAACCGATCAAATTACCCCCTAAAGAAGTTTTAAAAAATCATAGTAAATCATAGAAAAATCATAAAATAGAAAATCCAATTGTGTTGGACTCTAAATGAGTAGATATACACAATGAACATGTAATATGGTATGCTTTAGTATATTTTTTTCACTATAGCTTTAGATCTATGCTTTTCTCCATAGTTGTAAAAAAATGTATTAACACATACCATATTATATGTTCAGTGTGTATAGCTACTCATTTGGAGTCCAACATAATTTGATTTTTCATTTTATGGTTTTTTTATGATTTACTATGATTTTTTAAAATTAGTTTAGGGGGGTAATTTGATCAGTTTTGAGAAGTTCAAGGAGTGATATAGACCGTTTTATATGTTGTGGGGTTATGTAGTCCACCCTCTATATGTGGGGGGGGTGATATAGACTTTTTCCTATTATCATTTAAGTCTTAATAATGCACATGGCTCTTATTTCCTTTAACATCGAAGTACAGAGTTTGAAAAAAAAATCAGAGTACAGCTATGTAAGAAAATTTTAAAAATCTCTGGTAATAAAATCAAATTTGCTGCATACGATAAACAATATTTCGACTAGTTTCTTTGTACTATTTTTGAGAAATGTGAGAGGCCAAAATCCTGGATAAATATATTGGTCTATTGAGCGTTTGCAAATAACAACTACAGCATGCTCCAATATCGTGGAATACTATGAAGATTAGAGAAAGAAACCATTTAAATGTAATGTAGTATTTGGAGATAGAAGAGCCTCATGTCTGCTAAGGTAGATATAGTCTTCATGTTGATGAGCTACCTAAAAGGCTCAAGTAGAAGCAGAAGCCTTGATAAATCAACAAAATATATGTAAGGGTTTCTATGCATAAACCAACTCATATAATCTGTTATAATGGTAAAATCCATCTATAAAGTGTACACATGACCATACATGCACACATTTGACAAGTTCATGCGCTTCTTTGCATGTTTTGCTACTTGTTGGAACTAAGTGATACGACGATACAAGTTGTTGTATCGTGGGTGCACTATACTCCTTTTTTAATATACTTAACCTATGAAGTCTTTCTTTTCTATTAATAGCTGACCCTGTGAAGTTGAATGTCATTTAACAACTTTTGAAAGATCCTGTGTGAAATGCATTTATATTCAAATGAAGGTTATTAGATGGACCATAAGGAGGTTTACACAATTGTTAGCTAGGTCTTTCTATCAATTTTTTTCTTTGTTCCATAAATATTATCTCTTAATTAATTAATTAATTAATTAATTAATTCAATTAACTAGAATTGGTTCCAACTACTTTGCAGGTTCCAATGTTTGAAAACATGGACAATCAGCTCTTGGATGCCATGTGTGACCGTCTAAAGCCCATGTTGTACACAGAAGGAAGCTGCATCATTCACGAAGGCGTCCCAGTGAATGAAATGTTCTTCGTCATGAGAGGAACACTTGAGAGCATGACTACAAATGGTGGGAAAATGGGTTTCTTCAACTCCAATGTTCTCAAAGGCGGCGACTTTTGTGGTGAAGAGCTCCTCACATGGGCCCTGGATCCCATGTCAGGTTCAAACCTTCCCAGCTCAACCAGGACAGTGAAGACGTTGTCAGAAGTCGAAGGTTTTGCCCTAAGGGCTGATCACTTGAGGTTTGTGGCCACCCAGTACCGGAGGCTCCACAGCAAACAGCTCCGGCACACCTTCAGATTTTATTCACAGCAATGGAGGACCTGGGCTGCTTGCTTCATACAGGCAGCTTGGCACAGGTACTGCAGGAAGAAGATAGAGGATAGTTTGCATGAAAAGGAGAGGAGGTTCCAAGCGGCTATTGTGAGTGATGGCTCTACTTCTTGTAGTCTTGGTGCAGCACTCTATGCTGCACATTTCGCGTGCAACATGGTGCGAGTATTACGGAGGAATGCTGCCCGAAAGGCCCGTTTGCTGGAAAGAGTGCCTTCAAGGCTGTTGCAGAAACCAGCAGAACCCAACTTTTTCGCTGAAGAAGAGTTATCTTTTCCGTGTGCCCTTTTATATTAACGTTTATCAGGCAACCTGTAATTTGCTACGACACTCAGGTGTACTTGTTAATGTGGTCTGAATCTACGATAGGATGCTGTACATAGATAGCAGATGGGCTGAAGCTGCCTGGTTTAAATCATGTAATAAATCAATGTATCAGATCGTCAGTTTGTTACATGTGTATGATATTGACATGGGCTGTGTATACAACGCAATGCACATGTAGCATTATATGCATTCCACTTCCACATCGCATTCCTACCACTTGTGAACTTTGGAAACTATGGAGTACTGATCAAGTAGTGTTAACTCTCCGATAAGGGGTTTGCTACGGTACTCAAAGACAATTATGGACCGTTCATTTAAGTAGATCAAGATGGTTAGGATGACGTATTACCTCTTAGGAGGTAATAGATTAAATGTTATTTATATATTTTATAATTTAAGAATTAGAAAAATAGAAATATCTTTCTAGTCTAGATCTAACGAAAGAGGAGATGCGGTTGTTTTCTTTTTCTACCTTGAATGTGACATGCGGGTCTGCTGATGCATCATGTTTCTTTCTTTTTTTTTGGTCTCGGTACATAAATGTGACATGGTCATTTATTGTTACAAAAAATATCTTGCAATTACTTTGCTCTTTTTATGTCAAAATGTATCAAATGTGACCTCCTGAACTGTGACTATAATTACATCTTAATTAAAAAAAAAGAACATGATGTTATACATGCAGGTCAAATCATTTAGGAGTGATAATTGTACTACATGAAAGTTATAGGTCCAAAATTTTTTAAAATGTTCATTGCTTTTAATTATTGTACTACAAACATATTTGGACTACATATGATAAGTTTTCTTTTAAGAAAATGATAGTTTCCATATAAATAATATATTATGATGTGACAAGTCCTATCTTTTTTTATAGTTACAGTTGCTACTACCGCTAAAAAACTGTGCAAAAAGTAAAAAACTGCTAGCATGCGTGTGTATGGCAGTAGTTGGGAAGTGGTTATTAACTTTTTTTATATATATTTTCTTTATTTAATTTTTCTCCTTATAACCAATGGTCCAGATTTAATTGAACTCTTACCTCCCTGGAGGTAAGAGGTGTACTGTAGCAAGGTCCCTCTGATAAACATATTTGACCATCGAGCGGGTTCAGAATTTCATGTGAGAGGATAAAATGCTATGCATTAGCGTTCTTGTATGCCATTAAGCCTGTGTGACGTTTGATCTTAGTTATGTCAGATGTGGATGGCATGGTGGTATGGTACGAAGTCAAGCTTGAGACCACATGTGTCATTATTGGTAGACAGCTACAGATAGTACATAGTAGTAATACGTAAGCCTACCTTAGTGGTCTCTTCTAAGGCCAAGCTCAACGCTCCACGCTGTCTTGTAGCCCCATTGTCCACGTAGTCATGTAAGAGCAGCCACAGTGTGTAAAAAAACGATGCTCCAAATTTCTCTTTCTTCTTCAAGCATCGGGACACACACTGCAGTGTGGGAGGCTTCAACCAAAAAATCTAGCATCGGGTGCTCTACATACCTCGGTGCTAAGTTAATAGAAAATGATTTCCTCTGGCCGGCGCACGGTTGTTGCCCACTTGCTTGCTCACTGACAGTATGGACAAAATGCATGTTTGTTGCAGCTTTAAGGTACTAGCGGGCCCTACATCAATTATGATGCACGCTGCAGCGAAACAATAGAACTTGGCATCGGTGATTGATTAACGTTTCTGGGCATCGAATCTGATTGCACGCTGTGGCTGCCCTAAGCTCCAGATTACACCAGGTGGGGGTTCCGCAGACCGTCAGAGCAGCCTACAGAGGGAGCGAGCGCCTCAACCGCTGAAGTGTTAGAGCACTCACGAGAGTGTGCAGTGTGGAGAGAAAAAAGAATCCTAGGCTGTGTTTAGTTGATGAAGGGAAAAGATCTTTTGTTTCTGGGATGCGTGTTATGTGAGGGGGATGAATAGGAAAGGTGAAAAAGGAATTTTTAGGGATGCGTGTTCTGTGAGGGGAATGAATAGTAAGTGCAAAAGATCTTTTGCATCTAAACACAACCCTAGTCTGACATCTAGTACATATAAAAGGCAGCAAGTTGACAGAGGTATTGGGAGCTTGCATTGAAAAATTAACTTTCTCAATTTTTTCTATTGACATGGCGTTTACTTTTATACGAGGCTACCGCACCTGGGTGCCTGCGTTGGGCATGCCACATACCCAAACTTTGTGCTTTATTCCTCCAACGATCTTTGAGAGAGATGGTCTATGTTTCCTGCAATTCCCCCTCTGCCATCATCGCCTTTAGTCATTTAGGGTGTTTCACTTTCACTTTGGGAGGAATAATCTCTTAATCTTTTTTTAATATCCTGTTGATCACACTTTGAATGCTTCGTTTCTCCAAAGGTGATTAGGGCCAACTTGAAGCACATAAAACACTTAATATAGAAATAGTAATTATTCCTTTTATACTCTTTTGTTTGCCATCCAAATAAGGACTTTAGGCCATGTTCAGATCCCCAACTATTCACTATTCATTCCAATTTTTTACTATTCATTCCAACTTTTCACTATTCCTCTCTCACAAAACACGTTTCCCAGCAAATGCTACAGTGTTTTTCTTATGCTACAGTGTTTTTTCTACAATCTAAACACACCCATGTTCGAAGAAGTGTACCCAAATCTGAAAAGCCTGTCTTTTTGCCATGAGTCACATGGTTGTGTGAAACTGTAAACTACATGGATGGAATGTATGATTTGTACAGGGATTTAAACATAATACATCAATGACGTAGGGAGGAGGAAAACTTTTTTAGTCTCAAAGTCAAAGGGACACTTCCAAAGATGATTTTTTAATAGAAAAAACAAAATAGTAGGAATCGATCCTTACGTCAAGTACGTGAATAGGTAATTGAAAGAGAGCTTAAGATAATCTAGACAGAAAGATACATATTCTCTAGAATAAAGAGGCTCTTGCAAATAAAGGTCATGGTTTCTGAGTTGTCTGCATATACTCTCATGCGAATGCTGGTGACGTTGATCGACGGATAAACTCTGCGGGTGTGTTTGGTTGGGCTCTCTGGCTTTTGAAAAAGCTGGCTATGACTTTTCAAAAAGCAGCTGTGGGATGTGAACTGTGACTTTTGGAAAAGCTCGTTTAGTTCAACAACCATTACTTTTAAAATAACTTTTCTCACTTACAAGTGGCGCCCACATGTCATAGAGACATACATTTCTTTTTCCTCCCTCTCTTCCTCCTCTCTCCCTCATCGTCATCTTCTCACGCAGCAACTTGCCCCGCATCATCCGTGCCTGACCACGCCCACGGTGGCAAGGCGAGCTTATGGATGGGCGACCTCGCAGCGAAGCAGCCTCGGGACGGCGGCACAAGCAGCCTTGTGGCGGGGGCGTCCCACGGGTGGCCTCGCGGTAGTGGCGGCTTGTGCTCGCAGTGGCGGCACGGCGAGCCCGCTTCATGGCCAGTGAGAGGAGGTGACAAAGGGAGAAACGAATGAGAAAGACAGAAAAGAGCGAACCGTTTTTCTCCATGACTAGTGGCAGATGGGTAATTTTTTTTCTACAAAAGCCAATGAAAACAGGGAAGAATAAGGGTGTTTTTGGTTGGGCTATGGCTTTCGAAAAAGCAGTTGTGGAAAGCTGAAAGTTGTTTGGTGGAACACAACTAGCTTTTGAAAGCACCTACTAGCGACCCCACATCATTCATAGTCCACCCACTCAACTCTCACCCTTTTCACTAACAGATGGGTCCTCTCGACAACATCTTTTTCCTCCCGTGATACACATCACTAAAACTAGTTCTTCCACACTCATCAGCAACTCTCTGCCCGTGCTCCAGTGCATTGCTGTTGCAGGTGGCGGGGCAGCCATGGGGAGCTCGCCGGTCGTCTCATCAACTCTCAAAGCCTAGGCGGCTCCTTGTGGCCTCATTCCTTTCCCATCCAGATCCACACGCCGACACCTCCAGCGCCAGCCCCCAATAGCACCACCATGACCCGGCATGGAGGAGACGGCACCACAGCTCGACTTGAAGGGGTCATCTATGAGCTCATCATCCGTGCGCCCACTGACCATGGTCATCGCGTCCCATCCCAAACCATAGCCTGTGGAGGCAGAGTCTCTCGACCACGGGCTGTCGAAGCGATCCTCGCTGACCACAACGTCGATCTCCTACACCCATGGCGACGAGCAGGTCTCCGTGTCTTTCGAGCACACGGAGCCGCTGCGGACCTCCTTATTCCATCCTCACCCTCGAGTGCCCCGCAAGGGCCTCGCTTGGCGAAGGGGAGCATGTTGTACTGCTTAACCATTTTGTCTACAAGCCTGGCGAGGACCCCTCGTTGACGCGGCAGATGGAAGGGTGTGTGGTGACGCAGAGGTGAAGAGCGGACATGAATAGAACGAGAAAAAAAAACAGTTATCTACAATGTACATAACCAGTGAAAGTGGATGGGAAGGTGCTTTTCAATTTGTACTAAGGAAAAGCTAGCTTGGCAAAAACATCTATGGCTTTTGGGCCGTTTGGTTGGAAAGTCCAACCAAACACACCCTAAAAGCAAGGAAGAGATGCTTTTGGATTGTTCCAAGGGCGAAAGCTACTTTTAGGGAAAAGCAAATGTGGCTTTTAGACTCTTTGATTGAGCTTTTTAGCTTTTGAAGGCAAAAATCGCTACCAAAAGCCCAACCATACACACCACAAGCTAATGAGCAGGATTTCTAAATGTTTGACACTAGGGATTTAGAAGAAAATTCAACGCGTCATAGGTAAGCAGATGGTCAGATATGATTATGCTAGCCTACACTTGACCAAAATCTGAACCACTAAAATCTCTACCATGTTTCTGACTTTGTGACTGTCGTGCTGCGACTGCGAGACATTGCTGCAACACGCGGACTATGTGGAGGACACGGCATCGATCAGCTTTGCAATTCCTACTGCCACTTCGTTGACGCAGGACGGGAATCACGCGGAGGATACATCATCGATCGGCAGTTCCTCTCGCTGCTTTCTCAATTCGGTGGATTAATATAATGAGGTTTGTTAGGGTGCTTGGGAGGAACCTGAGCTTCCCCCACCTTGATTTAATCTCAACCGTGAGATTTGAAAGGTGGAGTGTTTATTTTATACAGGGATAGGATAGTACTTTTACTAATTCAGTACCTCTTGGATCCTTTTCTGTTCGACCGGTCCTCTTCCGTGTTCCGCCTCGGGGAGTCGCCGACACCAGCGCCGGAAAAGAGGGTTTCGAACCCTGAGCGCGAGAATTAAAGTGGAGCGACGAGGCAACGACGAGCCGACCTTAGCTCGTCATCTTCTCCTTCGTCCTCGATGCCATGGAGCTCGCAGCGAAGCACGTGTTTGTGGCGAGCCTCTTCGCGGGGGCATCGCCGATGAAGACAGTGTACGTGCCG
Organism: Digitaria exilis; assembly: GCA_015342445.1. Lineage (NCBI taxonomy): Eukaryota > Viridiplantae > Streptophyta > Magnoliopsida > Poales > Poaceae > Digitaria > Digitaria exilis. Next base: position 1,665,877 of record JACEFO010003289.1, on the reverse strand, counting down.
CTGCAGCTGGCGCCCAAGATGGAGGCCGAGCTCCGCGCCCAGGACGTTGAGGCCGCCCGCGCCTGCGCCGCGGCCGAGGCCAGCAGCGAGGACCGCCTGGCGCGCAAGCTGGAGGCCTAGCTCCGCGCCCAGGACGCCGAGGACACTTGCGCCGTGGCCGAGACCGGCATTGATGAGGACCATAATGGAGGGCGCGCCGGTGGCGCGGTGATCCCGTAGGATTCATTCCTACGAGAGCCGAGCGCCGTCCGCGCCGGACAAGCTGCCGGCGAGCGCCGGCCGCGCCGCCGGTCGTAGTGTGATGATAGCGTTAGAACGAAGAAGAAACGTTTGCTGCATCTGTACTGAAAATACCAATGTATCTTTTTAATTAATTATATAAATGGTTCCTGACTCATTAAAATTGGTTCCTAGCCCACAACTTTAGTTCCTCATAATAGATTCCTTCTATTTTTAATCGTTGGATCTAGGACAATGAACGGCATTATTTTTTCCAAGCGCTGTAAAAAACCTCATAATGTAATGTTAGCACACACGCAAAGGCATCCAGAGATGTCGAAAAATGCAGTATCCCGTAGATGAAATGTTCCGTTCCTCGCAGAAAAACCTGCCCGAATGACCATGAAACGAGTTTGTACATGAAATTGACCTGAAAATATCTAGGTTTTTCTTTCAGCTTGACCCCCCCCCCCCCCACACCCCCCACACACACCACAATCTGGTATCAAAATTTGTCCCACAAATTCAGCACTTGCGTAGTTTGTTTCCACCAAAGTCTACGTGGCAGTCCCTGAATTTATAGTTGCAAACGAATCAGATAAAAAATATATATGAATACAAATATATAGTAATCTTTGTTGAACACAATTAGTGTCATATGTGTTATATTTTGATATCTATCCTGTTTCGCATGTTAGAATCCAAATTTTAAAATTTGAATATGAATACTATACATATATTGAATATCTGAATTTAAATATGGAGTATTCTATTTAGCTTTTAAACCCATCGGCCGGACGACGTTCCATCATATTTTCACTCCTTTCAGAAAAAGAAAAAAAAACTTGTTCCAAACACAGTTTTTATTTAAGTAATGAGAAATCATAACCGGCATCTTATGGACTTTATCTCAATGGAGCTGTGGGCTACTTGTAACTATTCAGTTCCTGATGTGTCTTTTTTACACTCTACCATTGCACAAAAAATTGTTTAACTTTATACTCTATTTATATTTTTGATGAATTTGAGAAAACGATATATATTTTCATAGGATGATGTATATTTTCATAGCTCCCCTAGTCTTAAAAAAAATGCAATTCTAGTTTTTAAAGGAGTCAACCAGTTTAATATTTTATTAAATTTATGTAAAAATACTAATATTGATGGGATCAAATTACTTATAGAATATATTTTCATAATTAAATTATTTAAAAACATAATTACTAATACAATTTAATATAAAGTTGGTCAAACATGAGCTGTTTTGAACTGCATAATTTCTATTTTTTTTGAGATAGAGGTATATATATATATTTATAGATTTTAGATGCAAGATACTTTTTAAATAGCAGTTAGCTGCCTAGCACTTGCACCGGATTGACGGGTACCACTGTATGGAAAAAGGAAAATAAAGTTAGCTGCCTGCCTGCCTTGCTCTCCCGGCCGCCAGAGCACAGATTCCTAGAGACCCCCACAAGGAAAGAGGAAAATAAAGTAGGAAAGGGAGAGGAGAGGGGCAAGCCGCAGGGGTTTGCAGGGAATCCATCCCCACCACCATCGGCGCGGCGCCCTCCGCCTCCCGCTCCCTCCTATATTTCTTCCTCGCCGCCGCCTCCACGAACCTCTCCCACCCCTCGCCGCCTCGCTTCTTCGCGCCCCAGGGTAAGGAGCCCTCTTCCCCCCGATGCCCCAACCCTACAGCCCATTTATCTTCTAGAAGCTTCCGGAGTAAATAGCACCGCGCTTGCGCTCGATTCCTTTTGCCCCGGTACTGGCGTCTTGGTTCTTGGGCCTGGACGGTCGCCTTGGGCGGTTGTTCTTCGAGTAGGGGCGGCGGCGGTTTCTTGGGGTTTTGCGCGTTCCTGCTACTTATGCAGGTGGCGTTTGCGGAGGAGCACGTTCGGCGGCGATTAGGGAAAAAAAGGCCTCTCCTTTGGAATTCCTGCTATTTTAATTTCGGAAATTGGGATGCTTTAGGATTATCTACAGGTTGATTAATCCCATGTTCTAGTCACGTCCTTGTTGCCAACAAGAGGTTGTTGTGGGTGGGTGAGCCGTGAGCATGCCGTTGTTGCCCTTGCCCCCAACCATCTGTCACCGCTCTTGTGGTCCACGTTAGCCTGCCACTTGTGAACCATCTGGCTCTGTCGCCGCCGCGGAAGCTGCTCCTCAATATTGTGTTTTCCATTGGCTGCTGCTTACCCTGCGTTATGTTGCTTTGATCGATCCAGAGGCTGGGAACTCCAAAGAGGAACAGGGTCCATGGAGGGTGGAGACGCAGGAAATGGTTTGAATGGGACAGCGCAGACAAAGGGGAGTGTGGATGATGGCTCCGCCAAGCCGCTGCCCCCTTGCTGTGTCAAGGCCAGGGCAGCAGCGCCTGAGTCTGAGGCCAAGTGCCATGCTACAGTGGTGTCGGGCTGGTTCACCGAACCACGATCACACTGTGGTATGTCCAGGCTGCGATTCACATCTTTGGTCATCTTGCTTCCTAATAGCTTCTACAGCTTGCTATAATTCTCCAATCTCCACTTGGTTTATCTGATCCTAATCGCTCCATATGTATGCAGGTAAAGCAAGCAAAGTTCAGTACTATAATAACCCGATGTGGCCAGGTAACTGTCCTGCCACTGCCAATATATTTTTTGTTTACCTAATTTAATCCAAAGTTCAAAAGTTAAATTGTTTGTTTGTAAATGATATTCGGATAGATATGTAATTATTCACTGTACTACTGCACCATGCATGCCTGTGTCTATTCATTTTAGAGAAGGTTGGATTGTCAATTTCTACAACTGTTTTTTTTTTCAATGAATGATTGAACAAGATTCCTTTTTACCGAAACAATTCTATCATTTGATAAAAGTTAAAATGTAGCCTCCCAATGTTTTTTTTAAAGAGTGGTTTTGAATATTTCTAAGATGATACCTTTATTGTTACAAGTGTAATAAATTTCGTAAGTTTATTCGAGAAATTTGATCTAATATTGTGCATGCTATCTGAGTTAGGAATTTTGTGTTATTTATTTTGTTGTACTGAAAACACTATTGTCTATTGACTGTGCTAGTAGTGATGTGGTGTCTTGTGTTTGTAGATTTTCATACGGTAGAAAGATCTTGCATTAGCTGATAAGACAGAAGAGTGCATTTGCAGCTGAGTGATGTTTTGTGGCTTTTCTTATTTGACAATGGCAGTATCATAGTTCCATCATTTCCACAAAGAAGCCTATGTTCTTTTAATTTCCTGACTTCTGTAATGTGTTCAATATATTTTCTAATGTTGGATCATCAGTGCGTTGGCTATACTCCCCAGCGTGCGTTCTTTGTCTTGTGTGTGTTGATTTTCCTAGTACAAACACCATAGTTCAATATTCTGTAACATTCTTTTTTGGTATTGATCCAGATTTCTAATGGTGCTCGTTGCTGTATTTCTCTGCCATTTTCCCTAGAATGAAACAATTCTACTTCTTGACCGCATCTTTATTCTCATATATAGGAGAGGCCCATTCTTTGAAAGTGGATAAGATCTTGTACCAGGGGAAGTCACCATACCAAGAAGTCCTAGTTTTTGAGGTTCTCATTTTTTATTGATTTTAGAAATAAAAACTATCTGTGGCTTCTGTTGTGTATAACCTGCGAACTTTTGTGTGCAGTCAGCAACCTATGGGAAAGTCCTTGTGCTTGATGGCATTGTTCAGTTAACTGATAAGGATGAATGTGCTTACCAGGAAATGATAACTCACCTCCCACTTTGTTCAGTTCCATCCCCTAAAAAGGTATATCTCCTTATCCCTGTTGTTCCTCAATATTGTGAAATTATAGACAATGCTGTATTGCTACTTGCAGAAAGATATTCTACTGATAATATCAGCACAGTGAATATTTTTTATCTGCACTTGAATGGATACTGTAACACGATAGTGACTTATTTTCTTAGGACTATGTTGCAGGTTTTGGTTATTGGTGGTGGTGATGGAGGTGTACTCCGAGAGATTTCCAGACATAGTTCTGTGGAGTCTATTGACATATGTGAAATTGATCAGCTGGTTATTGATGTAAAGTTCTCTTTTGATTCTTTGACTTTCACTTGGAAGTGTCATTGCTATCTATACCTTGCTGATATATAATATCTTAAATTTTTAGGTTTGCAAAGATTTCTTCCCGCAACTGTCTGTTGGATTTGAAGACCCTCGTGTTGATCTTCATGTTGGTGATGGTATGTCGATAATCCCATAACCTGACTACATTACATGTTCATATCTGCTGAAATTCCCTATTTGCATGTCGGTACAATCTTTTTAGTTTTTGATTTGTAATTTCACAACTGAATGGATTTTTTTTCTACTTTCAGCTGTGGAGTTCTTGAGAAATGCTCCTGAAGGTACATATGACGCTATCATTGTTGATTCATCAGATCCAATAGGTGAGCTAATGCTGCTCTGCATTGTCTTTCTTAAACACAGTGCCAGGGATAGTATTATCTATCTTTGTCACTGTATATATGTGTTCTGTGCATTTTTGTATTATATATAATATTCTGAATTAATGATGGATAATGAGTTCTGATTTTACTAGAAATGGAACATTTCCCCCATAAAATTCTCAGTCAAATGTTACTATTCTTACTATGCTACTTTTGAAATTTGCAGGGCCTGCTCAGGAACTTGTGGAGAAGCCATTTTTTGATACAATTGCTAGAGCCTTGAGGCCTGGTGGAGTTCTTTGTAATCAAGCTGAGAGTATGTGGTTGCATACACATTTGATTCAGGATATGCTTTCAATTTGCCGTGAGACGTTCAAGGGTTCTGTGCACTATGCATGGACTAGTGTCCCAACATACCCAAGGTTCTTCACACTTTCTATTCTCTTACCTTTATCCTATTTTACATTTAACTGTATTTACTATTAGGAATGTATAGTCCATGTTTGTAGCTTACCATTTATACTCGATTGTATCCTTGTATACCAAGCCACATTGGCTATATATAGACCTTTCATATATATAGCCAATGTGGCTTGGTATAAAAGGATACAATCGAGTATACAAGGTAAGCTACAAACATGGGTATACATGCCTAATATTTACAACTAATTTAGGTATTCTTAATGTTACTGCTGCACTTTACAATCAAAGACTGATTTTGGTACAATATGAGATGACCTGTTTCCATCCCATGTATTTGCATACTGTATACGGCCTACAATTGTTTTGGTTTCTCATTGGTCCTCAAAAAACAGTTTAATTACTAATTCAATGAAGTACACTTTCCAGTTTCTCTTTTTAGTTTTCGCAGTTGTGATCCCCAAAGTCATTTAGTATCATTCATTATCTTTTTGAATATATATCAACTATTTCTATTGCATTGCATGGCTCAGCAATATGAAAATTAGTATTGTTTTTGGTTATACATGCACTAAATAAGTGCTATAGTTTTTTTTTTTTATAAATTTTACTCTTTAATGATATATTATACTTTTTTTTATAGTTCTATTAATCATTAACTTAAAATAGCATTTATTGTTTTTTTTTGTCTTTCTTTGCTATTTTTTCCCTTGTAAAAATGAAGATCATGTGGGCTTAGCAAGTTAGCAGCAGTGCTAGTTTCAAAGTGTCTTTTGCTTTGCTGAGTTGAATGGATGCATATTTGAATGACTTGAACATATATATGGTTTTGTTGAACGCCTTTTATTTTTCATCCCGTTTTGACATGAGTTTTGTGACTTGTGTGTGGCCTGGGTTGGGCACGAGAACAAGTTCTGTTTTCAGCTATTTTTTTTGTCTGTCCCAAGAAGATGGTACTGCGATCCTCATGAGTGTCACTATTGTTGGCAATCATAGGATATTTGAGGCCTAGCTCAACTCATGCAAGGAACCAGTCATAGCCTGGCAAAACATTAGTGAGCAAATATTTCCAGCATTGTCTATATATTTTGCCTAATCAAGTCATGCTAGCTGATCACTTTGAAGCCATGTATGGTTTCTAGTTTTATTTTCTTGAAGCAGTCATTTTGGATAGGGCCTCGTAGACTTACCAAGAGAGGGAATTAATCACATGGCAATCATTCTGTACTTAACACTGTACATAAAAGAAAGATAAGTATTATGCAAAAAGGGAACATGGAACTTTAAGCTTACTGGAAAGAAAAATAGAACTCTAAGGACACATGGCTTTCCCTCCTAATTTTTTTGCCTTCAAGAAGGCTGTACTGGATTGGCACTGGGAGTTTTATTGACCTCCAGAGTTCAATGGTCTAGCTAGTTTAACCTGGATAACTTGGTCCATGAATGTAACTATGACGTAATCAACCGTAGTCGATGCTGGACATCTTGATACATAAATGTTCCATGCTTTGCAGCTCTAGACAGAAATTTTTTTAGTGTTTGTTGTTTCTCAGCTTGAATTTTTTTTTTCTTACAGAACATTTACTTGAATTTTGCAGTGGAGTGATTGGGTTTTTGCTATGTGCCAAAGAAGGTCCACCAGTTAACTTCCTGACTCCTATAAATCCAATTGAAAAACTTGGAGGAGCTACAAAAGCTGGAAGGGAGATCAGATTTTATAATTCCGAGGTCAGTTATCCTTTATAAGATATGATTCAGCTGCCCAGTTTCGTTTCCCTAGTATGTGGGATTTATTGTACGCAATGAGCCAATGATAATGATCGGGAAACCTAACTCGTGTTAATTTACCTTGTGTATGATGTAGTCTGTTATAATGTTGGATAAGTTTCTACTTTTTGTTCACTCATTTGAGTCCATATATCTGAGCCCTTATGTTTAATCTTTTCCGTTGTAATTGGTTTCCCCTGATTAATTTCATCACTGAACAGATGCATAGGGCTGCATTCGTTCTTCCGACTTTTGTAAAGAAAGAGCTAGAAGCATATTGCGCTTCCACTGAAAGAGTGAGTTTTCGCAAATCCAGAACAGACATTACTTTGTATTTGGTGTGTTTTCACAGTTTAAGAATATTTTTGCTTGCAAACTCATATGGAGAGAATTTGTGGACCATTTTGCAGGAACAGCCAGAGGAAACAGCTGTAACAGCACCGAAGATAGCTGCTGCTGCTGCAAAGAGTGAAATTCTTACTGCATCCTAGAGCCTAGAGGGCTCGGCGGCCCATAATTAGGTATCAAGAAACCGTTCCTCCTGGCGCTCGTGGGTATGGCCTGTGGATACCCAGTCATGTACCATCACGTATTGTAACCATTGGCATGGAGGTGTGGGCTCCATTGAGATTAGATGTGTAACGAGGCATCTGTTAATAATTCACTCTCTGAACGATGCGGTGAGATTGGCATGTTTTAAAGGGGAAAAGACGAGGTGGCAGCGCAATATGTATGATATGAGTGATGAGCATTTCAAATTGCAGGTGTTTTTCTTCTTCGACGTGATGTGTGCATTGCTACTTGCAATCAAGAAATCGATTGGCTTGGAACCACCAGAGGGTATTTTAGTTTGTGTGCGTATCAAGAAGGCTTCTATTCTAATCGCCTCTCCGGATAGGTTGCTCATGTTATTTTTAATTAAAAACACTAGTGGGCTATTACGAATTGAAGGGACGAGCAAAACTGCATGCAGAACATTACTTAATTTCCATGTAATTTGTTGTAATTTTTTTCATATGTGGAGGGTCTGGCAAGCAGAACTAAAACATGTAGCGGGGGAAAGACGGGGGAGAAGAAAAAACTGCCACGCAAGGATTAGGTGCGCGGAAAATTTGATGCTGATTTAGACCGCTGTTGGAGCATTTTTTTTAATTTTACCTTTGACTTATAAAACTGGTTTTTGGAATAAATTTTGAGCACACTTGGAATCCTCTTACACCTCAGATTAAATAAACTTGAGGTGCTACTACATCTCCGGAGCAGGAGCAAGGAGTTGACGCTTGATATCATCAATTCACCATTTTCTTCAAAAAGGAAAATAAACAAAACCTGTAGTTTTTGTTTTTTTTTGAGAAAAACCTGTAGTTTTTGTTGTAACAAGTGGAAACAAGAATTTTTTAAATTATATATTTTTTATTTCTGGATTTTTCAAAAATAAATACCCTAATGAAAAATTTATAGAAATATACCTCCTCCCGCCATTTGAAACGGTTATAACCGGATGAACCGACGGAATGTTACTGTAGCACAGCATTCCGCCAGTTCATCCGGCGAAAAGTAGGTTATCTAGGTAGTGTATTTTTAAAAAATCATAACTAATTCATGACCTTAGATGGAGATGATCCTTATACGAAAGTCGTAGATCTCAACAAGACGAACAACTTTGTAGTTCAAAAGATCTATTTAAAATTATCTAAGTGCTCTGATAATCCACTCAAGTTTCAGATCTTAAATTTCAAATCTTAGATCCGAAAATTGAGTGGATTATTTGAGCACTAAGATGACTTCAGATGAAAATAGTTTTAACTACAACGTTGCACATGTCGTCGAGAGCTACAACTTTCATATAAGGGTCATCTACATCCAAGGTCATATGAATTGATTATGATTTTTTAAAAATACACTATCCAGCAGACTACGTTCCGCCGGATGAACTGGCGGTATGCTGTGCTACAGTAGCATTCCGCCGGTTCATCCGGCTATAACCGTTTGAAACGGCGAAAGGTGGTATACTTTTGCAATTTTTTCATTAGGGTATTTATTTTTAGAAAATTCAAAAATAAAAAATATAAAAATTAAAAAATTTCTGGAAACAAGCCCATTCAAACCAGATATCCAGACAAGCCCAGACCGGCCCATTACACAAGTGGAGAAGAAAGGCGAGGCCAAGCTTTAGGGCTCTCCCTACCGGACGCTGCGCCGCCGCCTCCTCCCTCCCCATTCAGTTCAGCTTCTTCTCCGCGGCGGCAGATCGAGAAGATGGTTTCGTCGATCAGGGTCCCCAAGTCCCAACGCGCCAGGCGGGAGCTCCTCAAGCACGCGCCCAAGCTTGTAAGTTCCCCTTTCTCTCTCCAAAGCCTCAGTATCCACTGGCTTCGACTCGTTGAAGATAATTTTCGATCTTCCGTCTTGGCTTATGCAAATTACAAACGCGTGGCAATAGGACTGAAATACCGCATCGTGTTTGTAGCGTTGTACATAGCTTACATGGGTGATTGCTGTTTTGTTTTAAAAATGTTCTGTAGCTAGTGGATATATGGTGCCATGTTGCGGTATGCCGGTACCTGATTGTTAGTCCTGAATCAGCCGCTGCCATGAGCGATATGGCTGATGAGCGGCTGTCGTGTTTTTGGGTCATTGTTCAAGAACCATCTTAGAACAAACAGCAACTATGGGGCAATCTCGGGATAATCCTTAGCAACTCTTGTCTTCTGTTCATATTCTGCCTGTCTATGGTATGCCTGCCTGTACATATATATTTAACTGTTAGCACTCTATCAGCGTGTTGAGTAATTGAAAAACAAAGGCGTGAGCTTTTGAGCAGAGTTCACAATACACTGTGCTTTATGCTGACAATCATGCAAAGTTCTTTGCGTTAGGTAGCTGCTCTAGGTATTTATTGATGGGCATGGTTGATCCGCGGAGCGAACCGTATCCGAACCGTTGATCCATATAGCTTGTAATGGTGCACCTAGACTATCCATTTTAACTAAAACCGATCCAATGGTGCCCCATGGTTCTTATGGATCGATTGTTCCAAGATCAACTTTTGAACATCAACCTTTGAACCGTACCTTCCGCACGCACACTACCAGCATCGTGATGTGGTACAAGTATGTATATAGAACTTCAACTTTTGAATCAGGGTATAAAATAGCAGAACCTTACAGTCGCATAATCCAACATAGTAAAGTAGCATTTCGAACCAGGATCGAGTTACATGTTCCAGCCAACGATGCATACAAAACAAATTATTTTTCTAAAAACATTAATCAGCTAGCTTCACCCACATATGCTGCCTGTACACAACTCAAAGTGCATCAGACAACTCCCAACAAGTACTCAAAAAGTGCATCAGACAACTCTCAAAGCAAAAGCAAAACCCAAAGTTGAGTCTGAAGGTTCTCAACTTCCAGCAGCTGCGCCCATGCGATCACTTCCAGTCCAGCAGCTCTTCAAGCGTTCCAAAGCCCCCTGCATAACCGAAGGAACTATATCAGCTAGTATAGTACAATATAGTTTTTCTGCCAAACCTGCATAACCTGAAGCTACCCGTCTTGACTTCCAAACCTACGTGTTGCTTGTTGCATCAGATTCCTTCTGCAAGTCATTAGCACTTTTTGATATCTTTGTAGATTATATAAACATTGTTGCCTTTGCATGGCGATCTCGAGGTTCAGGGGCTTCTTTGAACATCATTTCCTCTACCTTTTTTTCATTTGTCTAGCAGACCTATCTGATTGCTCTGATGCTTAAATGCTTTGATTTCATTGGAAAGGGGCTGGAATGGAAACAAGGCACTGAACACAGGAGTTTCTTTGTAGAAGGGAGAGGCTAAATAGCGTTCTACGAACAAGAGCAAGGGCACTGAACATAGGTGTTTCAGAACTTATGCTATAGAAAAATTTATCTACAGTTTAAGTTTGGGTAAATGCTATAGAAAAATTTACAACAGGCAGCCATAGTACCAATCTACACTTATGCTACAGAAAAAAAAATTAATAGTCCATTGAACCAATTAGTAATTCATTCCAGAACACAGTATTCATTATCCGTGCCTGTTGGCTCACCGTGCCGCTGCCAAATCGCACATTGATGAATTCATGACCCCCTAGCACGTACGTATGGAGGGAATGACATAGCGACTGAAACTCTGAAAGCGCCAAGCGAAGCGAGTAAGCGAACCTGGAGGTAAGCCATGGGCGGGGATGCCGGATTCCATGGGAGGCACGCCAGCAGCGAATCGGCGGAGGAGACAGCGGCGGTGAGGTTCTTGCCGACTGTGGAGGCAGGAGGTGGCGTCCGTGAGGCTCTTCCGGAGTACGAGCGAGGGGTCGATGAGCTCCCTCCAGAGTCCAGGCGGCCACCCGAGAGAGCACACCGACGACAAAGAGGAGGTGGCGTCGGCGACGGCGGGATGGAAGAGGATGTGGCGTCGCCGCGTCGGCGACGGCGACGTCGGGTCGGCGGCGGCGGGTCGAACCACGCGACCCTAGCACTCGAGTCTACTGAACCGAGCAGGTTTCGTGGATCTTTAGAGGGGCCCAATAGGATTGTTTTCACGGGCCGGTTCAGCGATCCGTTGGGCCGAACCGAACCATGCCCATCTATATAGGTATTACATATTGCGAACCTTGAACGGTAACAAATCTGAAAAATGGAAATATCATGTGTTTCTTTGTGACTGAATCTAACGTCTGACTTGCGGTCTGATGACTTTGCCAGGTTGAGACTGGCAAGAAAACACTCATTCTTCATGGTACAAAGACTAGTGCTGTGTTGAACTCTGTGCTGTCAGATATCTACCACCTCAAGCGTGATAATGCTGTGAAGTACACCAAGAAGAATGACAACATTAGGCCATTTGAAAGTGGTGGAGAATCTTCTCTGGAGTTTTTCTCCCTCAAGACAGACTGCAGCCTTATAGTGGTGAGTGAGATCATCCGACAATATAAAGTTTGTCATTATGGTACTTGGTGTGAAAACTAACTGTTTCCTTTGCAAGAGATATAATCCTGTATTAACTAGTCAATAAACTCATAATGTGGAGTAGAAGTATTTTATTGAGCAGTATCATTGATTTCTCATACTGGTAAACCTGTCAGAAACAGAGCGCATAATTTTCTATTTCTGTTCTAAAGTTTTAAAACTCAAATCCTCTCTTCTTGTGTCTTAAACTTGTTTATTTGCTGAATCTCCTTATGATTTTCAACTGTACTTTTTTTTTCTTGTGCTACAGTATGGTTCTCATTCAAAGAAGAGGCCCAACAATCTGATTTTGGGAAGGACATATGATCACCACATATATGACCTTGTTGAAGTAGGCGTTGAGAACTACAAATCGATGGAATCTTACGTTTATGATAAGAAGCTGGCACCAAAACTTGGATCAAAGCCTTTCTTTGCCTTCATAGGGGAACATTTTGAGAGTTCGGAAGAGTTAAAGCATTTGAAAGAAGTACTACTTGATCTTTTCAAAGGAGAGGTGCCATTTTTGTAAATATAAGCTGATTTTCAGCATAATCTCTTGAGCTTCATAACAAACTGTTTCTCCTGAATGCAGGTTGTAGAGAATCTAAACCTTGCTGGCGTAGATAGGATCTATGTGTGCACAGCAATCTCTCCTACTACTGTCTACATGATGCACTGTGCTCTACGTCTAAAAAGGTCAGGCACATCTATTCCTAGGATGGAGCTGGTTGAAGTTGGGCCTTCAATGGATCTGGTTGTAAGGAGACACAGGCTTCCAGTTGAAAGTTTGAAAAAGGAAGCTATGAAGACTGCTGATCATGCTAAGAAGGTAAATCTGATGGAACTGTTCATATCATTGTCCTCTATCGCTAGCTTTGGTTCTATTAGCCTCAGAACAACTAGTACCCCTTGTATTCTATATTCTTGCTGGGAGGAAACACTGCAGATGAGAAAAAACACTGTAGCACTTTGTTGGGAAGCGTGTTTTGTGAGATCGATGGATAGTGGAAATTGATGATGAATAGTGAAAAGTTTTTTCTTTAGCCGCTATGGTATTCACAATTACGATGAACCTACCTGCAGGTGAAAAATGTCACCAAGGATCCAGTGAAGGGCAGGCTGGGCAAGGTCTACATGCCAGATCAGCAGGTTTGTATCAATATTTGTTTAGGAAACAATGGCAAAGGTCAAGATTACTTTTGGAATGTTAACCCTGATTCATGGTTTTGACTGAATTCAGGTTGGAAAGTTGACCTTAACGAACGACATAAAGGGACTGAAGAGGGAGCGCCGCGAGGCCAAGAAAAACAAGGAGCACTCAAAGAAGCAAAAGGTCAATCCTGAGTAAAGAACGCTGAAGTTTATTTATTCTGTCAAGGCTTTCTAACCGTTCCCAGTTGCTGTGTTAGCCAAAGTGGAAGCCACTTACTGTTAAGTTGGTGCAAAGTAGTTTAGTGCCATCTTTGTAGGCGAAGAAGTAAGAACCTTTGTGGTGGTTTTCACGAGAATATTGTGTGCCATCAATATTGAGCAGTGATAGTATTTTACAATTATTCTATCGTTGTTGGCAGCTGTCCTGAACTCCTGGTGCCCATGATCGCTGATGATCGATAAATTTTGTCCTCCTGAAATCAATATCATCTCTATCTATGTTGTGAATACTGTAGCTGTGATGAATGTGCGATTGGTATCGAATCGTGTGTGCATGCAAACCGTTCTGTTTCCTGTGCTGTGCAAGACCATCAATCCTGAATGGTCGTACCCAGCCAGAGGATGTACAATATCTGTTTCTGTAAATCCTGGTGCCATTAAGCCATTTTTGTCACCACTAGAGCCTTTTTGTGATGACTGATGAGTACCCTGGTTGTTGCGTCTCATCAAGTCTTCGCTGTATGGCTGAAGATTACATCTGCGAACGGTTGGTTTGATGAAATTATTCTGTACAATCACTAAAATTGGTGTGGTTGTGAAACCGTCAGTTCATTTCTGTGATAGCATCCACAACATAGCCCAAAGAAAACACTAAGAAAATAAAAAATACTGAGAAAATAAAAAAAAGATGGTGGTCTGTTTGTAGTGGGACTCTGGGCCAGAGCGGGTCCATGGTGTAGCGGCCTGTTAACCTCCCACCGTTGGCAGAGAAGATAGGAACGATCTATGGTGCCTTCTCAATAGTACATCACTATGAGATAAGCATGATGTATTGCATTCGTTCTGATGTCCTATTACTTTATTAGCACCAGAGTGAATTTCAGTGTACGCCCGTTAACTTTTTTATGAAATCTTACCTAGGTTTATCAACTTAAAAACCGGTCATCTAGGTCCATGATCTATTAAAGACGGGTAGTAGAGGTCCATAAGCATCCATATATGCATCTTTTGCCTATGTGGCAATGTCAGCAGGGCAATAATTTACAAAAGGCCTCTTTGTCTTTCTGTTTCTCACTCATCCTCATCCGTGTCGACGCCCTTGTCCTTGCCGCCTTGCCGGTGACATTTTAACTGTCAGGTTCTCACTGTAGAAAAGCATGGGCGTGGAGGTCTGGGCATGGTTGATTTGTGTTTGGGGCAGTGAGTTCCGTTGCTAGCCGAGCTCGGCAGTGAGTTCCGTTGCTGGCCGAGCTCCAGTGCCGCCGGCCATGGCGTTCGGGCCACGCTGCCAGAGCTGAGGGAGAGAAAGACGAGAAGGGTTTTTTTTTTGTAATTTATTGCCACACTGGCGTCGCCACGTAGGCAAAATATGTCTATGTGGATGCTTATGGACCTCCACTATCTCAGTTTAATAGATCATGGATCTAGATGACTGGTTTTTTAGTTGATGAACCTAGATGAGACTTCAGGAAAAATTAATGGACCTACAGTGAAATTCACTCTTAGCACTATTATATTGGCATGTTGGACATTTGGTCACACTTGGAGGTTACCCTCGAGTTTCATCTTATAGACTGAACATTTACATCCGTTATTCTGCTGGTGCCGTTCCCGATTCAGACAATGGAGAACACTGAGTGTCACTCTGTTATAGGCTGGGATCTATGGTGATGTTTAGAATTGGTGATCTCTCTCTCATAAAACAAACACGAAAATGATGAGGCGTGACATCAACGTGTAATGTATGTAGAGGTGGTTAGTCTGATTTCATACAGTAGAAAGCTTATGAATTCACTATGTGCGCTGGAGCAGTACTGTCATCTCAGGCCATTTTCTTTCATGTTCCGGAAAAACAGAATGGAATCTAAATCTGTAGATTATACGCCCCTCCCCACTCTGTGATAATTTCAGCAGTATTACTTGGCAGGAGCCCTATAAGTGCAGCTCCTAACAGCTAAAGCAATGAAAGCTCGCAGTCTCTCTGACATGGTCCTGGCTCGTGACTGTGATGCCCCAACAACTTCTGTTCTTGTCGACATGCTATGTTCTTGGCTAAGCGATGGATGGAAGGGGGATCAAGTAAGGCAGGGTCCCCAGAACATGCACGACATCATTTACATAGAAAAGAATGTGTCCTTTTTTTGGGTTGAAAAGGTGGAGCCAGGGTTTGATATATGGTATCACCATATCTTCCTCGTAGCGTAACCATGGCGTGCTCTTGCAACTTTTGGAGGCATAGTTCCAGAGAGTTCTCAGAGCATGCTGCCACCAGCAGTACTGGTTTGTTTTATCTGAATTTGTTTGTGTTTATCCAGTTCACTCGAACTGCTGGCTTGCAAATAGTTTATAGGATTCTGCAGCATGTACTATTACATTGCTCCTGCAGCTTCCTTTATTTTCTCAAGTAGATGGGCGGCATGGAACATTAACCGAGTCTAAGTTTACCTTGTTCCTGTAGTTGTATCTCTGTAATGGACATAGAAGAGATTGTTTCGCTTAAACATCTGCTGAGTCTTTTACTTCCAGTTGGTGGTTGGCCAGCCATGGGTTGCTGGTGTAATTCAGGGTTCTTGTCTCTGTGGATTCCAACTGATATACTCCCTCCGTTTCAAATTATTAGTTATCTTGGCTTTTTGCCAGATCATTGATGATGTTATGAATTTAGATAAGTATATATATCTAGGTTCATAGAAGATGCCATGAATTTAGAGGCTCAAAATGACATCCAGGATAACTAATAATTTAGAACTGAGGGAGTAGACATGTAATTTCTTTGGAGCAAACTAATGACATCAAGGGTATCCGCGTAGTGGAATGATTCCATTGCAGATTCTGCTTGTCTGTTTGTAAACTGTAAGATGCTAACGTTACACTGCTGAATATGTTTACCAAACTAGTACAATGTTCATGCATGCATGACAGTACTGGTCGATCGGCTCTAAAATTTCCTTGGTCTGAATTAGGCAGCGTCTTGAGCGAGTAGCACCATGTCAGCCTGATGCCACGCCCATGTCAGCAGGAAACACTCCAAGAAACTAGCAGTCCGTCGCGGCCGAGCGCTTGACGTTGCTACATTACATCATGTCGCCTTCGTTAATTGTGAATTTGTGAGTAGTATAGGCGGCTAGTTTGCTCACGTTCTTCCAGTCATCCGGTTAGGCGTTTTGCTTGATTTTTTTCCATGACAGCTTTGGCGTTATCGTTGGCTCCTGTACCTATCGTTTGCCGCCGACGGTAGCATTGTCAGGTTCCAGGACGACGCTCTCCACGGAAGCTACGCTGGCATGTCAGCATGTGAGGTCGATCAGGACGTCAGGTAGGTAGGTGCTCGAGCTCGACTCGGGTGCAGAGATGCAAACGAAAGAGAGGATGTTGTAGGTGAAAGATAAAGTAGTTTGACAGCTAACACTGGTAGATTGTGTACTTTACAGGACAGCAAAGTTTTCACAGAAAACATTTTGAACATTTTTGGATTTATCTGCAAATAAGACCTACTAGGCATCTTTAAGAGGATCTGTAACTACATACAAAGAGGCATATATATAAAGTGACTGGCATTTGGGTTAGGTGTTAGAGAAGGGACCTATGTGTCAGTGACCTTAATGCCCCTGGTATTTAAATTTACAATAATCGAGAGGCCAGGGGGCTGAACGACAATTTGTGCATGGCAAGCATGTAATTGGACTATAATTTAAATGCATGCGTTCTTTGTTTTCGGAGGTTAATTGTCATATATAATTATATTAGGTGTCGCTCACCGAGGTCCAACCAAAGTCTGTTATTAAATGATCATCAGCGGTCTGTCGAAATCCAACATAATTTGACGCACCGAAACCTCTGACTGAACCTTGCGTACTCCACCTGAAAGGCCCGAGTGATTATTAATATGATGCTGAAATGTTGCCAACAATAACGAGTTGGTATATTATTTGTTTTGATCACAAGGAATTAATGGCCTATTTTTTTCATAATTAACATATATTATTATCTAGATTATATACTCTACGCTCCTAGATTATCTAATGGAATATTTAATTTTCTAATGGATACTGTATTTCCAAAAGAAAATAGTTTTCTCCTCGTACGGACCCTACCGTCCCTACTCATCATTCTAATGGACAAGTATTTCTTTTATAATTATATATTTTAAATACATTTAGAATATATGCGAATATGGGGAATGTGCATAAATACATACTTTTTTCGTTTTTAAATATTTGTCGTTTAAGACAGGCTAATTAATTAAAAAATATACTAATTTATTTTGTCATATATTCGAGAACATGAAAGGAGTATGTTTTAAATATTGCGTGGAAATGGAATTCTGCGTGTTGGTTCCCATCGGGCGATAGTTGTGCTTGTGATGGATGCAGCGAGTTCACGTGCAGCTAGCTACTCTCTTTGTTCTAAATTATTAGTCGTCCTGTTTTTTTACCAGATTTATTAAAGATGCTATGAATTTAGACAAGTATATGTCTAGGTTCATATAAGATATCATGAACTTAGATAAAAAATGGCACTCAGGATGACTAATAATTTTGAACGGAGGGACTGCCAACGATGATTCGGCCGAACGTAGGTGTAGTTTGTTGGTCCACGGGCGTGGCTCTTAATAATGACCTAATCTTACTTGTCATCTAAGATCGTGATAGAGGCTTCAAGATTTAAACTTCAGAAATCTTTTTTTAACTGATAATTACCCTTACCAGATTTATGTCTCTGAAATTGCATTTTCATACGGTGTTAGTCAAATGGGCAAATTAATGTGCAACCTATGTAAGAGATACTAGTACTATTGGCGATTAATATGTAGCCTAGCTTGTGGACTACATCAGTTCAAAGTTTGAGTACGATGGTCCTATGAACTTCAAACCGTTATTCCCTATTTTTTTTCTGGAGTACGATGGTCCAATGAAAGAAGGATGAACCCTCCTACTATAGAGGTCTGGAGATAAGTATTCCTAATAATCCAATGCTGCAGCAGTACGTAGTTGACAGTGTGAGGCTGTGAGCTTCTAGCTTATTTTCGAGACAAACACACACAGGCCAGAGCAGCAAGTGTCCAGGCCCCCACCACGTGCCCTAGACAGCGAGTGTAGCTGGATTATTCATCGCCATCGCTATCATTTGGCCATCGCCATTGCCGATCGATATTCACACCTAGCACACACGAACAAAAGAGTAGTGTTAGTTGCGGCAATGTCCAAATATAAACCTCCACCACCTCCCACACCCTCTCACACCGTGCTGCTCTCTGATGCACGGTTGCATCACCAACCCAACCCGAGCCACCCACACCCAACCAACAGAGCTGCCTGAAGCTTTTGATGACGAGCAGTTGTTGAGCTAGCTTAGGTACAGTACAGTCACGGAGCAGGCACCTATACTAGTTGTTGTTGGATCGCTATGGGCAACTGCATCCAGAGCAGCAGCAGCAACATTGGCAGCCGCGGCGACATCTTCGCCGGAGAAGGGCGCCGCCTGCAGGAGTTGCAGCTGCAGGGGAGTGGCAGTGGCTCATCCGGCGAGGAGCAAGGGGCGTCGTCTCCGATGCCGGTGGTGAAGGTGAAGATGGTGCTGAGCAAGGCCGAGCTGGGGTGGCTCGTGTCCCAGCTCAAGGCCGGCGACCGCCGCCTCGAGGACGTGCTCCACGACATGGCACGCCGCAAGCGCGACGCCGGCGGCGACGGGTGGCGCCCCAGCCTCGAGAGCATCGTCGAGTGCCCCGCCCCCGAGACGAACGACACCGCCGCCAGCTCCGATGACTAGCTAGCGGTAGCAGCTGTCATGACTCATGAGTACTTTTCTTCTTCTTCATCGCTAAGAGTTACAACAGGTAGTCGAAGGGATTTAGTGGTAATTATATATTTGGTAAGGTAAATACTAAATATAGCGTCCAGCTGCCTAGTTAATCAGTCGTGTTAAGTAGCATTTGCAGGCTCTTTATTTCTTTCTATCACTCTATGTGTATATATGTACGACATTTAGCGACGAAGATATAACAACATGCATGGCGATTAAGAAGTGGTTGTACTTAGAACGTACTACTACTGTCTAAGCACTGTTTATGCTATCTACTTGACACATGAGCCATGGATTGTATTGTAGGAGTACGTACCTTGTCTCATGTAAATGGTTTACCTTTCTAACATTGAAGTGCTTCTGAGTGGTTCAATTTTTTTTAACCCCTTTCTCAAAATGTTTTGTATTCTTTTATCTCGCTCTGCTAGTAGCTCCGGCTCCCTGTTGGCGGCCTAAAAAAAGATTATACCTTGAAGTTAACGCTTTTGTTAATTACTTTCCCCGCAGTCCAACTGCTCCTCGAGTACGTAGACTATAGTACTGTCAGTGACTGCAGCATCGTCAACCATACGTGTGCATGGACTCCAAAAATATTCACCGTAGAAAAATATTATATATAAACAACTTGCTGACTACCGGCTCACCGACAGAACGAGTGAGAGTGTTACCTACACATGTCAAATCGGTGCCGACGAATTGACGGGAGGCGCCTAGAAAGAAATTTGACGTCGATTTTTCTTATTACGTCGACCTTGAGTTAATTTTTAGACCATATGGGTAACGACTCAGCCGTGGGAAGTTGTCGGCCGGTCTCTTCCTTTGCCGGCGTCAATGGAGGCGTCGTGATCTGATGGCTTTGTGTGACCAGCAAGGACACTTCGGTTTACGTCTTGACTAACTCACGATTCTTCATGGCAGAGCTCCACGTACGCGCGAAGGAGTTAAATCATGAGCTAGTAGTTGACCCAGCAAAGTTTTATGAGTTCGACTCTGGTGGAATGGAAACAAAGTTAGGATTGGTAAATCCTAGATCTTGTGGTGAGAAGAATTAACCATACAACCTGACTTTTTTCTTAAAATAAAAAAAAATTCTATTTTACACTCTTGAACTATGGCGACCTTCAACTATCAAAACGGTTTGATCTCCACCTTCTTCGGTTTCAATGGCAATTTTACGTCGGCTCCTCCTTCATCCAGTGGCGGATAAACGCCTGGGGCCAGTAGGGCCACGGCCCCAGGCGCTGGGCCGAAATTTGCACGCGTTTTACTGTAGCGCGACACTGTAGCGACAAAAGGCCCAATCCAGCTAGCCATTTGTCTCTGTGGAGTGACCCTAGGCGTGGGCTGAGCCTTGGTCTACCCCTGCCTTCATCACCGTCCTCTACATTCTCTTCATTTAAGGATGACGCCTCCATGACAACCTCCCTCACCCCCCCACCCCACACGAAGACGGTGGTGTGTGTGAGCGTTACCTCTTTCTCGGTTGCCACACTTCACATAATCCTCGCTCATGGACTTTGGTTACTGGACATGTGCTCCACGTCAGCCTCGAACTAGGTGCTGTCAGTGCTCGCCTCCTACTTGTGCTCATGCTCGGCCTCGTTGTGGATCCCTGCCGGTCCGATCTTTGTCGCCGGTGTCTGGGGGGATGGCTCCAGGGTCGTAGCGACACCATCAAAGTGCGGCGCGTGGTCGGCTACGAGGTCGATGCGAGAGAAGCTTAACTTAGAGTGGAGGCGTTTGGTTGGAGGTCCAGACACTCGCTTGTCAGCCTGGACGTGACGATGATAGAGGTCACGATGAGGTTCACGAGAACGAACAACACCCTACCGTCTGCCACAGGATTTTGCCATGAGGTCCAATCAGCACCCTTCTCTTTTACTTAACAACAAATCTAGGTAAGCGGTAACTGAGGAGGGGCACACAGATGCTCACGCGTGTCGCCGTGACGGAGTGAGGGAGATTGAAAAATAAACGAACTTCATAGTTTTAGAATGTAAAATGGTTTTTTTCCTACGCCATGTCAGCACAAACCACCGTTGAAACTAGAGAAGGATGGTAATCAAACGATTTTGATAGTTGAAGATTGAAAGATTCCTGATTTTATATATCAAAGGGTAAAATAGACTTTTTCCAAATAAAAGTCAAAGGGATCCAAAGGTATAATTATGGGCCTATGGGCCAACTGACTTTTCTTAGATAAACCTATGGCCCAACTGCTAAGGTAGCCCAGCTGGCGGCGCAATGAAACAAGGCCTAAATTTATTGCCTCATGGACATCTACATTTTATCCCCTAAAGATTTTATTCCGACTATTATGCATGACGATCTGAGACACGAATATAGCTTTGCCATCATAGTTAATGTGTCATTCGTTCTTAAGTTTCTTGTTGTTCATGCTTGCTTTGGTTTCGTTCCTAACGTGAAATCGGGATGATTTACTTAAAAACGAGAAGAGAATGTGTATTCCATTTGTTTAGAAAAGAATATATATAAGTGATAATTTTGGGAGAGAATTAAGCTTGGTTTTCTTACTCAACTTACTTGGTATGAATTTTTTATGGTGGATTATTCTCAACTGCTGATGTTTGTTGCATTAAACCAAATAATCATAACTTTGACTTAAGGTAAAACTTTCTTAACTTAAACTATAAATAGAAAAAAATTATAAAGATTGACAACATAGCAACGATGTTGATATATTTGCAGCGAAAGGAAACTAAATAAGATGCAATATTTTTTACTTAATAAAATAAATTATTTTTGAAGATGTTTGACTTATAACAAACCTATATATAAAGTATATTCTGAGATGAAAGTAGTGCTTAACCATGGATCATATAGAAGGCCTGCAGCTTTTAGAAAACACAGTTTGATCCATTGTCTGTACTCTATAGTCTACATAGAAATAGATATCCAGTGCTATATGCTCTCTTGCTGGTGGAGTTTCTCTTCGATTCTTTCTTTCTCATATTGAAGTTTAACTACAAGCAATGTTGGTCGTCGCTGACTGCAACTGTATCATACTATATATATACATCCTATGTAATCATGTCGTGGCTCATCAGAATGTGACAAATCACAATGGTTATAAACAAAACGGCTGCTACCTGATCCGTAAACTTGCTTCTTTCACGATCAGTACAATAATACAATTCCCTAATAAATAATAATCTTGCTTGGCACAACGACATGACACATCTGCATCGACGACGTAGCACTAGCTAGCAGTGACAGTAAGGATGCGAAAGGCTATAGATGGTGGTGGAGAATTTGACGAGCGCGAAGAAAAAGGCGCAGCCGGCGACGACGAACGCGAGCACCGCCCACGGGCTGCTGCAGTGGTCACGCACGAACCAACCTTGTGCCTTTGCCAGCTCGAGTGGTAGTACTGGCTCAGATCCTCGAACATGTCAGCGAAGTGGTGCTCCTCGCTGTAGTCCAAGCTGCTGCAGTCTCCCAGGCGCTGGAAGAACTCGGTGGCCGCGTCATGGTCGCAGCTCAGTAGGTTGTCGATGACGTCATGCCTCTTGAGGTGCTCGACGTCCTCGGCCGTCCTCACCAGCGACCCCACCAGCGCCGCGTAGCTCGACAGCAGCTTATTATTGCCGTTGCTGCTGCTGCTTCGCGTCTGCTCGAACGCGATCAGGTTCACGAGCTGGGCCTTGTCTGCGTAGTCCACCTTCACCCTCGGCATCCTCAGCACGCCCCTCGCCACGTCGAACGTGACGTCGAGCATGTGCCGAGCCGACGGCTTCGTCTCGAACCGGACGCCGGCCTCCCGGAGAAGGGTCACCGTCGGGACCACCATAATGGGCGGCTCCGGTGGTGGTTCTTCCTCTTCTTGTTCCGTCCGTGTGTTGTTCACTCGGATCATAGCCAAGAGCTTGGTGAACCAGGCGCTGACCTTGTGCAGCAAGGCCATGAACGTGCAGAGTCTTGTCCAGCCAGGCACACGTGGCATGTCGCGGACGAAGGCGAACCTCTCGGACACGGCCGTGTTGAAGCTGAGCCACATCTGGCGCAGCCACGCCACGCACCGGGCCAGTAGCGTTGGCGAGGCAGGAATGGCCTCCAGCTCCTCTGCCGTGGGCACGAAGGCCAGGTACAGGAGATGCAGCAGGTGGTCGATCTCCATCTCCTCAGCTCGTGTCGGCAGCAACACGCCGTCCAACAGTTGCTTGCACAGGGCCGAGTTGTCGAGGCCGAATTTGGGAACGATCAGCATGAGGAGATCCAGCCTGACGTTGGCGCCATCGGGGGACAGAGCGCCGTAGAGCGACTCGAGCACGAAGAAGGGGATCTGATTCTCCATCAGCTCTAGATCGGAAAGAATCTGTGGAAGCCCCCAACCAACGTAGCAGAGCTTGTCGGGCACCCTTGCGTACCAATTGATGAAGAACTTGAGCACAAAGCAGCCGTCGAGGAGGAGCATCTCGGCGAAGCCATCGCCGGAGTCGTCGAAGATGCCGGTGCGCTCGCTGTAGCAGCGGCGAGCCTGGTGCTCGACGTCGCGAACGGCGCTGACGCAGTCGGCTAAGGACGCCTCGGTGTACTGCGCGAGGAGGTCGTGGAGGTAGCGCCACTTGTGCTGCTCCATGGCGCGGAGCTCGACGCGGCCGCGGTAGTAGGGGCCGATGGACACCAGCCGGGGCTCGTAGAGATCCTTGCTGGCGTCGCGGACGTGGGCGGGGACACGGAAGATGGTCATCGACGACGAGCTGTTCCCGCCGTCGTGGTGGTGGCGGCGGAGCTTTTGCTCCACCACGATTTGCAAGGTGTCCGGCTCCGGCGTTGACGGCGCGGTTACGAACTCGGTCTGGGTTGTTGCCATGGCGGGCGTAGTGTGGTGATTGGGGGGGTCTCAGATCGATGACCACATCAAAGACAACGAAGGCATGTCTGTGGCGGAATATCTGGATTAATGTGATTTTGGTATGTCAGATGGTGTAATAACTTAAACTTCAGCACTGAGTTGACTTGGACACTTGTGGAAGTCTAGTACTCCGTAGCTTATAAACATGAGAAGTAGTGGAAGGTGATTTTTTTTTCTTTTGTCCCTGTACCAACCACCACGAGATATATACCAAATAATAACATGAGAGGTATAAGGACATTCCGAGTGTACTACTTTAACATTTAAATCATACATGTTCACGATTTCTTTTAATAAACGGATTAAATATTTCATATAGTATGTCCAACTACTTTATCCGAAATATTAACTTTGCTTTCCCACATTATTAATTCCAAATTAATAAAGTGATACAGTATGTACAAATATACAAAACTCACAATCCATTTAGCATTGTTAAATATAGATATCAGAATAAGAAATAAGAAATTTGTGAGATAAGGACATTCCGAGTGTACTAATTTAACATTTCAATTTTACATATATCTTCAAGAGTTTTCTCTACACGGATTCAATATTTTCATATAATATTGTTTAACTAGTTTATCTAAAATTTAACTTAGCTTTTGCATATCTTTAGACCCAAATTAATAAAGTGATGAATTATGTACAAATATGCAAAAATCATAATCCAATTATCATTGTTAGATATAGAGATAAGAGAGTAGAAAAAGAAATAACATGGCAAACAAACGAAAAGAAACAAAAAAATAGACTACTCGTATGTGTTATGATATATTGTTGGTGGGTTGGAATAATTAGGTACGGTGGGCTATTGTGTGCAGTGTGATAGCGACTATATTTGCAATAGGATCCACGTTCAGAAACTCTCTTGACGATTAGTCACTCGTACACTGAAGTCAAGAAAATAGCATTTATTGGAATCTCCGGCAATAACCTCCAGGGGCTTCTTCAACATAGCGGGGCTACCATTTTTACCTTCAACTCTAGCAAAAACCTCTACATTGCAGCCTCTACTTTTATTACGACAAGCAGGACCAGTATATGTTCCATATCTCTTTTTTTTCCCTTTCTATTTTTTCTTATCCTCTGTCTCCACAGCTCGCTCCGTTAGGTCCCGTCACACACCACCATCCCATACTAGCTTGCTTCATTCCCTTTCAAGACAATTAATCATTGTAAGGATGTGTATATGAGAATGGACCTGTAACATTGGAATTTGTGCAAGAGCATGAGAAAGGGTGTCGAAGTTGTATCTTACTCAAAATCCAGCTTTCATCTCTTTCATATTAAATCTGCTGGTACATCATAAAAAGTTCATATATGGTATCTAATTCATGAGTATAATACAACCCAATGTGACTGTATGATTATTTATTATTGTAGTATCAAGGAGGCTGACTAGAGGTAGAGCGAATAGTCGGTTCTAAAAGTTCTAGCAAAACATAACCGATAAAGAGGTGGAATTAAAACGATCGACTAAAACACAACTACACCCCTAAATTTATGTTTATATAGTATGCGCACCAATGCCCTATGTCTATATCAAGGCTTGCAATTCTAGGGTGACATGTAAACAAGAATATTTCTAAGAATGTAAACTTGCTTGAATATAAATTGTACAAAGTAAATAAACTTAAGGAGACAGACCACAATGGAGACACTAAATTTTTTTACCATGGTCTCGTGACTTACTGGTCACGCCTAATACATGTTGAGGTGGATTCACAGCTCCAATTGCTTATCTACCATGTCAACCCTAATCCATATTGAGGTGGATTCATAGCTCCAATTGCTGCTCTACCAAGAATCCACCTCAATGTGGAGAGGAGCTGAAAAAGCTGGAGCGGAGCTGTGCCAAACAGGCCCAGTCTATGAGCAAATTTGGATCAATCAACCACTCCACACCTCGATTCTATTAGAGTTGTTCTTCACCACTCTGGTGAGGCTAGCACAAAACCTCTCACTAACATATCAGACCTTCTCACAAGCGTCTCTTTAGAAGATAACTGGATCACAACACCACCAGATCATAGATGTCAAAAAAAACACACCAAGAGCACAAGTCAAGACTCCCTTAACCCAAAGCTCAAAGCTCAATCTCTTTATGAAGTGCCCAAAGCTCAATCTCTCTTATGCAAACATACTCAAATCTCGTACTCGTGGGGACGAAGTTGCTCAGGCTCGAGAATGCTCAAATGGGCGTGCTACTTCTCCCCAAGTTAGGAAATCAGCTATATAGAGCAAACTAGCCGTTACATTTAAACAGACCGAAGCACTATGTTTTTGCGGACAGTCCATGTTACAGACCCAGACAGTTCGCCATTCAAACCGATGACTATTTTACCAAAAAAACGCTCCCCGGAGTCCACTGTTACACTCTTAATGGACAATCTGCCTCACAAGTGGTGGATGATCCACGGTACGTTTCGACAACCAACACAAAACACCCATTTTCAGTCTAAATATCAGAGTTAGGAGGTGGACTATCTGCCTACTATGGCCATACTGTCTACAGTTCATTTGGACTTCCATCCAGAGCAAAGAATGATTGTCTTTGAGTACGGACAAGAAGTCAACGGACTCTCTGCCCCCAGGTGCGAATGGTCCGTGTTGGGGATGTGACTCCGCCAGACAGTAGTGAGGAGTGAAGGTACTAAATGAATGAGCAAGTGAGGAGTGCCCAAAGTGAGTCCCCTCGTTGGACCTCTTAGGCCTTTTATACAGAGGATGGGGGTGGCAATTTTTGTCCAAACCCCTGGTGGGTACAACATTTATGAATGGGCCCTATGGCCTTTACAAGGGGCCCAATTTCTACATGGGCTGGGCCGATTCCCCCAACAGTCCGCAACTTTATTTTCAGCACAACCAACCTTTGGCTCCAAGTTGCAAATTTGGTGATCTTGGACTCCATGTAGAGCTCATTTAGAGGACTACACATTCTAACTGAATTTTTCACCCAAAACACATTTGATCAAAGCAAAATTGCAATCCAAGATCCACTACAAACCATTACCATCAAATATTGGTGATGTGACTTTTTTAAACTAATGTTTGCTTGTTAAGGTCACTATGCATTTGCAAGACTGATATTTCAACACCTAGACTCAAGCATAATCAAGACCCCTCTTGATATTATGACATTATATCTTATGGATCTGGTCTTTTCTCTGCTATTAACCTAGACGAACAAAATAAAATGCCCTACGTTTCATACATTTGCCTTGCACAAGGTCTTCCTTGATGCTCATATGCATATCATTTTCATCACCATCATTTCTTAAGGGCACTTGATATTTGTCAACATATGAAGTCCACCATTTGCACTTCATCAATACAAATGTTGATCATAACATTGTTTTCATTATCTCATTTGACAATACTCATCAACATATAATGCAATTTATCTTTCATTTCTATCTAGATGATGTCGCCCTAAAGTAACCATGAATGAAACTTGCACCATATTTCTTGAATTACCTCTGATCAAACTTATGGACACATGTTGATCGCTACTCTTTTTTTGTTGGGGGGGGGGGTGGGGGGGCACAAGCCGCGGCTTATCGTGATCCTTTTTAGAAACAGGTCATCTCAACATGCACATGGTGGACCTGTTACCGCTTATTGTGTATTAGCAAATGCTGATGTGTTTATAAGAAAAAAACTGTGCAAAAAGGAGAGAGAGTAATTAATCCTGCCCGTTTTGACTAAAATCCTGGCTGTTCAGTGTTCATAGGATGGTTGAAATCGCCAAATCGGTGATTACTAATTTGCTACATAAGTTATTTGTTGTGAATCCATTTTTTTTGCAGGCAATTTGTGAATCCATTAACAACTTCCTTATAATAATATCTTTCATTTATCACTCCCTATAAATTATATATGAATATAAACACTTTCTTTTATTTCTTATAAACACGTACTGCTTTGCATATATAACAACATGCGATGTATGGCAACACGTCACTTACGTACGCAGCACATATACACACACACTGATGCATGCATGACCACCCACGGCTGACCGTTTACCATGCATCATATTTGGTTGGGCACGAGCAGAGAGGCTAGATCAACAGCCGCACCACCCACACAGCGACTGCAACAGCCATGGCCAGCGATGCCGCCGGCGCCTCCGAGGCTAGAGAGTGAGAGACCACGAAGGTGAGCTGCCCCCGTTCCAGGTCGTAAATCATCGTCGTCCCCGTCTGGAGCAGGCTCCCCAGGACCGACGCGCCCACAGAGGGCAGCACGGTCAGGCACTGGATCTCACTTTCACCATCGTTATACTCGAAGAAGTAGTTATCCGTGTTGAGCTCCATCTTCACGTCGCCGTCGAACGCCAGCGTCAGCTTCGGGACACTGACGCTGCTGTTCACGTAGCACAACGGGTCGAGGCTGCCCATGCTGTATGGCTGCGCAGAGATCTTGCTCGCAAAGGCCTCCCTGACGAGGGTGTATGCGTCCGAGAGGAGGTACGTGACGGACATGGTCGTGCTGAGGAACACACCGCCGGAGCCGTTGCTCTGGAGGTCGAACGTCCCAGCTGGTATTCCGGCCACCTCCTCGCCGTCGACGTAGACGCCAGTGAGGCCAACGTAGTACAGGTCAGGGTACGCGCTGCTGTTGTAGAGCGGCGTGGTGGAGCTGCCCGTCGGTGGCACGGCGACGCCACCCAGCTGGAATTGGTTGTCGCTTTCGCCGCCGGAGCCGGTGGAGCCGTTGGGCGCGAGGAAGTAGGAGAAGTTGGAGATGCCGAGCTGCGACACGAGGGAGAGCTCGCCTCTGCCCAGGCCGATCACGCCCGACGCGCCCGAGTAGTTTCCCGTGCTCGAGTCGCTGCACCCGAACAGCATGTCGTCCACGGCCGTCGTGTCGAAGGTGAAGGTGTCGAACACGAAGTACCCTTGCGTCGTGTCGTTGTTGCTGCCGCCGTAGTACTCAGCGAAGTAGCCGCAGAGCAGCTGCTGGTTGCTATTGTCAGTTGTGCTGCAGGTCTGAGGGAGCAGAGTTTGGCATGTGCTGTTGTTGCATGGCAACGGTTGCGCGGTGGAGGAGTGGGTGGGGTTGAAGGAAGACGCCGGTGGTGGGAGGCAGTAATCGGTGCATGTGGAGCACTGCATCCACACGAGCTCGGAGGTGATGTCGAGGACGCCGGAGATGTTCTGCGGTGGCGTCCCGACTTGGAGATCGGCGACGTAGAGGCCGGCGGTCGTGGCCGGTGCGCCGCCAGCCGACGTCGACGACGACCGGCCACCACTACCGGTGCTGTCGCCGGGCGTGGGGGATAAGCTCTGGGCGATGATGTCGAAGATATCCTCCCCGTGCTTCTTGAGGAAGCCCTTGATGCTCTGCCCAATCTTTTGGGCGCGTGCGGGCTTCAAGAATAGGGAGCCTATCTTAGGAGGTGGGCGCGGGATGAAGGCCTCCGAGGCAAGCGGAGGAACCTGCAGGGCACTAGTTAGGAGAAGCCATGTCGCAGCAGCTGCAAGCAGCATCCTCCCCATTGTGGTTTTATTTGTGCTCGCCAACTGGAGATTATCGAGTGCCGTGACTGGCCTATACCAGCTTACCATGCCACCTCCCTTTTGGTTTATATTGTTGCCCCGGCCCAGCAACCGGGGCACGGGAGACTTAGCTTGACTTGAGGTAAAGGCCTAGGACAAGTCAACCTGTGCTGTACTGCCGTGTCCCCTTCCTGGTCATACTCGTAGGACCGTGCTTCGGTGCAGCCACAATAATTGCAGAAGTTTTATCCATATCAGTTTCGCACATGCAATTTGCAAGTGGTACGTGTCAAATTCACAATCACCATCGTCCATCGGCCGCGCATGCAATTTGCAAGTGGTACGTGCCAAATTCACAATCAAATCACTTGCAGAGATGTGTGTCGGCAAACTTGAGCAATGCGCCCTGGCCTAAATAAATTGCCAGTGGTATACTCCGTACTGTGCATCGCCGTCTTCCGTGTACACGCAAGTTGCAGCCGCGGTATGTGTAGACTTATAGGCCTCGGCCGGCCCGTGTGCAAAGCCGCTCATTCGTCGCGGCTTGTCAGCCTCTCGCCTCCGGCGTGACCCCCAACCTGATCTACCGCTCGCCGACCTCCGCAGCCCACCGCAGGCTTCGCCATCTCGGACTGCGACTGTGGAATTCGCCAGTCCCGTTTGGCTCAATCACCGGAAAATGAGAGTTTATTGAGGGCCAAGGTGTTTGTCGCGTGTTTTTATTTCGAGCACTCGAAAAAAAAATAACTAATCAGGTTGGACAAAAGATATATTGTTGTACATTGAATCAATAGCCAATACAATATTTTTTTTACCTTTATACCTACCTCATCTTCTATGGAATATGTTGGATATTCCATACATAGTCAATGTATTTTTTTTTTGCGATACAATATTTAGCCGCCTATTAATAAAATGCATAACCTTTTGTCAAGAAAAATAAATATAGGAGGTAACATGAAAAAAATTTATCCGACTCACCTGCTATGTTGAGAAAATACATATGCATGGGGTATATGTGACCGTATATGCACACATTTGACAAGTTTGTGTGTCAAGTTGCACATTTTGCTACTTGTTGGATCAAAGTGATACAACCATACAAGTTGTTGTATCGTGGGTGCTATTTACTCTTGTTTTTTTAGCACTTAAGGTGTGCCGCTAGTCCAGCAGGACACTGGCCGCATCAAAAGGGTGTTTGCCGAGTGCAATAAAAATGGCACTCGGCAACAAAGCTTTTTGCCGAGTGTATTTTTTTTTTTGCACTCGGCAAAGACCTTATTTGCCGAATGTATTTTTTTTATCACTCGGTAAAGATTATTTGCAAAACACATTTTAAGGTTCTAAATGAATTTAAATAAAAAATTTTGAACTACAAAATTGTAAAGCTTACCGAGATGTACAAATTTTATATTGGTCATATCTTCATTCAAACAAACCGATAAAACTTTATTCAGAAAATCGACATCTCATGTATAGTTTCGTTAAACTAAAGAAGATATTATAAGATTTGTGCGCAATGTTACTATCAATTTGTCGAAAGAAAAAAATGACCAGAATAAAAAGTTGAGACATTCAGAAGCTTTGTAGTTGAACTCATTTTAATTTGAATTAATTTTGCAAACAAAAAGTAGGTTTGAATTTCTTAATTTTCAAAATTGAGTTTTTTTTAAACAACATCAGATGGAGAAACTTTTATAACTACTTTTTCATTTGAAATCATCTTGTCAATGAAAACAACGTGTGAACGTTTCAAATTTGAAATTCAAAATTTTGTAAACAACCTCGTATGGAGAAACTTACATGACAAAAGTTGTAGATTTTAAAAAGTTATGAAGGTTTGCAGTTGATGACTTTTCTTTTGAATTCGTTTAGAGCCTTAAAAAAGCAAATTACTCTTAGTTGGGTATAATATGTGGGGAATCAAAATAGGATGTAGACGCATAAGAGAGTGTTGTGTCTTGATAGAGGAGGCTACCAGCGAGGGATTGGTCATCGGTTCGAATTCCGCCGGCCACATAATGTGTGATAAATTTATGCGAAAAAATGCACGGGCTTAACTGAGAAGTTGGCTATTGCTTATTGGGTACCACATAAGTATATTTTTTACTTTTCACTTTTCAAATATGTTTGAGTAATATGGAATCAGCACATGTATAGTATATATGTAAATGCATGGACTTGTACAAGACATGAACCCGTACCCTTACTTCCAATCATAAATTTAATTAATAATTTCCTAATTCCAAATTTATATATAGTAGGTTTTTTATATGGACTCTTTGGTCATCTTAGACAACTGTCCAAATCTTTCTCTTTTTTTTTGTCCTCTCGACGAATGTGGTGTCTCATTTTAACTCAATCGTACTTATATAATAGATAGAAGATTAACAAATGAGAGGTACCAAATTTATGAACTATAACAACACTTCGAGTGCACTACTTTAACATTTCAACTATACATGTTCAAAAAATTCTATACAAGGATTCATATATTTACATAGAATATGTACAACTACTCTTTACTAATTTATCGGAAATATTAACTTAGCTTTCATACATTGTTAAATCCAAATTAATTTAAGTAACCAGAAAATCCAAATTAATTAATTGAGGAAGCATGTGCAAATATACAAACAGCATAACCTATTAAGCATTGTTAGATAATATATAGAAGATTAGAATAAGAAATAAGATGACAAACAAACGAAAAGATATAAAATAGCGTAACTCATGTTATGATATATTGTATGTTGGTGGGTTGGAATAATTAGTTTCTGGGCTATTATGTGAAGTGTGATAGGATCCACATTATTCTCTTGGCGTCGTGATGATGAGTCTCTTGTCCAGTGAAAACAACAAAATAGCATTCAATGGAATTTGCCCTCCTTATTGGCGAATGTCGGCCAGGCGTGGTGGCGACGACCTTGAAAGGTCGCATCGGACGACTGTGGGGTCGCCTTATGATTACGTCTTTCAACTACTATTAGATATATCCCCGTTTATTTGGGTTATAGAGAATATATATTTTCCATTTTTCAAAAAATAGAAAATTGTGAGCAAAATACATACACATAGTGTCGAAAACATCAGATATTGTTTTTTAGAAAAAAAACAGTTTAGTTACATGACGATCGAGTTCGTCTCACCAGACGTACACGTCCAGCTGCAAACTGCACATACACGCGCACAGCTCGTAAAGCAGATTTGCATTGGCACACTCAACGATTGACCACACATGCTCGCGGTCAATAGTCAAGACCATATTTTATGGGTTCGCAAAAATATAAGGCGCTATCATGACTACGATAATTTGCAGATCGTCACTCCATTGCTCCCCATGGTTCCTCTCACTTCTTTTTGTCTTCTCGTTTCCCTGCATAATCGAAGAAAACCTTTTGGTGCACTCTATCCTTCATCTCATTCTCATCAGCCTTGAGCCCGTGCTGAGGCGGGGACGAAGGCGCGTTAGGCCGCGCCATGGCCACTGCTCCTGAGCTCCTGGGGTGGACATGACATGGGGATGCCGGGTGTTGACGGCGAGGTTACGAACTCAGTCTCGGTTACCATGGCGTAGTGTTGTGATTATTGGGGGGCTCTCACATCGATGACCAGATCAAAGAAGGCAAGTCTGTGGTGGAATCTGGATCAAATGTGATTTTGGTATATCAAATGGGATCACCGTATAACAACTTAAACTTCGGCAATATGAGTTGACTTGGACACTTCTGGAAGTCTAGCTTACTATTACATGAGTTTCTTTTGTCTGTCTGTACCAACCAA
Source organism: Digitaria exilis (assembly GCA_015342445.1). NCBI lineage: Eukaryota > Viridiplantae > Streptophyta > Magnoliopsida > Poales > Poaceae > Digitaria > Digitaria exilis. The sequence goes on along the minus strand of JACEFO010003289.1, from coordinate 1,632,739 downwards.
CCTCGAGGCATAGAGTACCAACTGACATATGACAGGTACCAAATTTGTGAGGTAACGTTAACGACACTCCGATCAGTGTACTACTTTAACATCTCAATCATACATCTTCAAGATTTTTTATATACACGGATTCGATATTTTCATATAATATGTCCAACTACTTTCTCTGAAATATTAACTTAGCTTTCACAATGTTAAATCCAAAAAAATAAAGTGATGAAGTATGTACAAATATAAACAAAATGAATGAAATCCAAATTACTCCCCTTAACTATTGCCAAATTTCGCATAACTCTATATCCCCTAAGCTATACCATTTAGTTCAGCTTATTCAATATAGTTTGTCCTTTCCATTTCTCCGTACACAAGAGTTTAATTTTAGTTTGAAATTTTGAATGGTTGTAGTGGACATCACGATGTATGTCAAAGAAATATCACTTCTATCATTATTTTATATAATATTGTATCATAATGATTAATGTTGTATTATTAAATATCTCATCCCTATCAAAACAATGATAACAGTTTGTGTGATATTTTTCCGACATGAGGTATGATGTCTACTATCATCTCGCCAATTTTAAACCTAATACCACATTTGTGTATGAAAAATAAAAAAGATAAATTGTATTGGATGGTCAAATTAAACCAATGGCGGAGCTTAATAGATAAAATAAACCAATAAATAGTTTAAGGTTTATGTAAACTTTGGATATAGAGTAATTTGGACTTTTTTCTAAAAATTCATAACCCAGTAAATATTGCTACTAGAAATAGAAATTAGGATAAGAAATAACATGACAAACAAACGAAAAAAACACAGACTACTCATTTGTTATTATTTTCTATTTTTGGGGATCCATCTTTGGGATAGGATCCGCATTCTCTTGACGTTTAGCCTCTCGTATAATGAACACAACAAAATAGCATTCATTAGAATTTGCCCTCCTAATTGCTGAATTTTGACCGGAGCTGGTGGCGACGAACCTTGGCAGACAGGCGGCCTGGTCGTTGTCTGCTCACACCTCGTGTCGCCGGACGCTGGTCTAGGCGTTGGTGTGCATGGGAACCGTTGCGTGTTGGGCAGGCCAACAGCTAGTTCCACTGGTCTAGGTTTAGAGGTTATTGTAGCATGAGAACATGAGAGACTATCTGGTTGACGAGCAAAGCATTGGGTTAATGGGTTGTGGCTTTACAAGAATGGACGAAGACACAATAATAGAATTGTTAGCTAATTAAAGGCATGGTCAAACGTATATCTTGTCGAGGAGTTTTTTTTTTAAAAAAAAATTAGCTCAGCTGACGAGTTCATCTCACTAGACACGTCCAGCTCAAATTGCAATTGCACATACACGCACACAGCACGACTAAAGCAGACTTGGCACACTCAAACTGATTGAACATACATGCTCGTGGTCAATGCCTCAATGGTCAAGACCATATTTTATGTATCCACTACTATGTTGCTATACCCGGCTGACGATTTTCTGATGGACGCCATGGCTCCTCTCACTTCTTTTTGTATTTGTTTCCCTGGGTAATCAACCGTTTGATCCCCCGCCGCCTTCCCTTTGTCCAACCCGTGCCGAGGCGGGGACGAAGGAGGCTGCCATGTCGACTGCTGCTGAGCTCCTGGGGGCCGACATGGCATGGGGATGCTGGAGATGTTACATGCAGGCCTTGCCTCGTTCCTGTGTCGAGCCTGTGCCGGGTTATTCCTCTGGCAAGTGCTAACGTGCATGCCTTCTCCAGCAGGGCGAAAACCTGGAATTTTAACACCACGCAACCATACAATTAGACATTTAGACCCTGATGAAATGAAAAAACAGAATTTGACCAGCATCAGGTATTCCGCAGAAATCGCCAGTAGGCTGGATGGAGAGAGACAGAATGAAACAGAATTTGTGGATGAAGTTTTCGGTGGTTACCTTCTCCAGTAGGGACCAACGCCTTCAGCTTAGCGAAAATGGAACCAGCCATTTGATGGTTAGTTGCTGTTCCTCTCTTAGCGCGCGTAGACGACCTGAGATGTATGGATGCCGCTTAGGTTAGCTAGGGTGCACGTCCGTCTCGTGTACTTATATATATACACAGGAAGTCATCTATCATTTGTGATTTGTGAACATCGAGTGAGGTGAGAAGCAACTTCCGTTTGCTCTTTCTCTATTGTTGACGAAGTCTAGTTAACGCGAGACGTGAGGGGACACGGTTTAAGAGTGCCAGTCCACGCGCTAGTGAGATAGTGATATGGTTCGGTTGACACAGGATGCTACTGTATTGATCCCAATTTTTGTATCATAGAAAAGATTGAGATAATCTCCATGATGAGAGGTTATTATGGTATAGCCAGATGCACATTGCTTAATTTCGTAGATATATGCCGTATATGTTTCCTATCGGTTTTTTGCAAAGACTAGCAAAAACGCACGTGCGATGTGTAATTGTTTGCCTTGACCAACATCCTCCCTCAATTTCCATGCAAAAGCTCTCCCAAACCCATTACAGCAGTACACAGTAACACACATGGGCTTGTGAGGAGCATGAGCAGGAGCATTCCATTCTCATGGAATAAAGGGACACTCATCTGCATCTCATGCAACACCTCTGTTGTCATGAGTCATGGCCGATCAAATGGTGAGGTCCACGAGCAGCTCATCAAGCTCATTTTCGTCGGAGGGATCAGGTCAATGCATCCAATCCTCATGGCAAGCTCTTCAATAATCCCAACGCAGCCTCGTTCTCTTTCGTCCTGCAGCTCACCTGCGCTCTTCTTGTAGCTCTTCTTGGCAAGCACCGCATCTTGTAACCTGTGGCTCTGTCCATACCTGTCCAAGTCGCCGTTCTTGGAGTTGTCGGCTTATCGCTGTGTGGAGGTCGTACCCGAGCGCATAGTCCACAGGCTTTCAGCTTGTAGCCGAGGTGCGTCTTCACGGCGAAGACGGTGTCGCTCTTGCTGAAGTCAGACGAGCGGGCGACATGCGTGCATGACATAATGTACGGGGAGCCACCTTGACGTCGCGGGACGGATTGAGCTCCACAGAGCTTGTGACCTTGATGCAGAGGACGAGGGGCCCCAGGCCAGCAAGGGCACGGGACGCCTCCCTAGGCAAGAGATGAGGTCGTCGTGGCAGATCGGGCAGAGCTCCACAGAGAAGGTGTGCCTGAAGTTGTGGGACTTGCTCTTGGTGTCGTGGGAGACGAGCTGGTTCGCCGAGCCAAGGGCGGGCGCAACGGAAGAGACAAGTCGACGAGGCTCGCGGCGTGGGAGCGGGACGCCAAGTAGAGCTCCAGCCCGCCGGCGTTCCCACGCCGAGGCCGCGGCGCCGTGCCTGACCTGCTGCTTGAGGTGGAGGATCGAGCGCGCATCGGTGCGACGCGCGCTGCCGCAGCTGCACGACGGCGGACCACTGGTCGGGTCGGCCTGGGCCCTGCCGCAGGCGTCGCAGCGGCGGTCATGGACGGTTAACTCGAGTACTCGACGACGTGGGCTGGCTTCGATTTGTTTTTAAAAACAATTTAGGTGGGTAGAAAAACCATGGGTGACAAAAACTAATCAATTTTGACAGAAACATTTTCTAAATATCAGTTTCGGTGGGTTTGACCATCTTTCCACCTTTATCGACGACGTGAGGGGTAAGATGAACCCAAATTAGGTGAGAATTGTTTTCAATTCTACTCGTTTTTTATAGATAGATACTGCCAAATAATTATGAACAGTGACAGCCACCCTCTCACGTGAATGTAACATACTAAAAAAACGTGATGATGGTGAAGATACAAACTCTAGTCTGTGTCGCCCAACCCCAACTATAGCTTGTCTGGAACAGCTTAAATGCTGGGCCAAGAAAGTTTTTTTTGGTGAACTGCTGGGCCAAGAAAGTTAGTAATGTAGCTTATCGTAGAAGTGCTTCTCACAACCATTGCTACAAACAGCAGGGCCTATGTTTAGTTAAGAAACACAAAATAGCATGTAATTCGATAATGATTTTGGGCAAACTAAACTATTTCATGCTACATTAGCTCCTACGAAGCGTACGAGGACTATCTTAAATTTGGAGGGCGAAAAAAAAATCCACACTCCAGCATATTCTTTACTGGAGCGCCCATTTTGGGTGGCCTCCAGATCCCTTTCTCCTATTCTCCACCCTCTATTCTTAGAGGTCTCCATCCACTGCTCATGAGCCCTATCTCTTAGATTAAAAGTAGAGGTTGAAATTTTAGTGGCTATTGCTAGAGTTGAGGTTAAAAAACTAGCGCTAAGAAAATAGAAGGGCCCTCACTCAAGAAAGTAGATGATTTCATTTTAGGTTCATTGCGGGAGATGATCTAACTAGAATAGCCAAATGATTTTTTTTCTTTTTACCTTTTTAATTATTTTATCTATCAACATATTGATGGTTTAGATTTATTGAACTCTTACCTCTTAGTAGGAGGTAATTCAAGGTGGTTTAGATTTATTGAACTCTTACCTCTTAGTAGGAGGTAATTGAAGTACCCTAGCATGGCTGCCCTTCCCTACTATCTCACTAGTGATGTGTACAAATCATCATTTTGCATTGTTTTAAAATGTCACTACGAAACTAAGCCCTATGTATTGCATCATTTCTGTCAACTGGTCGATGTGGGTTCTCAATGTTGATCATGAACCTTTGGTTAAGCGTCTCTATGTCCCCATGTGTGGTCAAGTGGATGAAACGGCTAGAGTTCTACTAGTCGTTGATTGAAAATTGTTGTGTAGCCTTCAAAAAATCGCATGAGAACCACATTTTGTATTGTGGTAGCCAATGCAAGGTGATATCGCCCAATCTATTATATTATATCGGTTCGAATCAGTTTTTTTAAGAGCATATCTAGTTCTATAGTGAAAACTTTTCACGATGTGACATTGTTTGGACACTAATTAGAAATATTAAATATGGACATAATGGACTAGATTAATTAGGCTCCATAGATTCATCTCGTGATTTCTATTTCATATATATAATTAGTTTTGTAATTAATCTATATTTAATATTTCTAATTAGTGTTGAAACATCTAATGTTATATTTGCAAAGAAAAAACTTTGCCATCAAGACAGGGCCACAATTATTAAGTCCATACGGAAAGAAAGCATACTTCGGCCCTGGTGGGCCCATGTTCTCTTGTTGGCTGATTGTGGTCGGCCCATGTTCTCTTGTTGGCAGATTGTGACAATATTCCTGGGCCTTAGTCATGAGCTTTCTCTAGGGGCTATGTATTGAGAATTCACGACGCCTCCACTAAAAAAAACCAATTTTTCTTCTCTCTAAATTAGTGTATTAGCATTCAAGTCCTACTAAAAATTGTTAAATGCATAAAAAATAATTTCATAATAATATACTCTGTTTTAGAAAACGTGAGTTTGCTGAGTGCCCAAGGGTTTAGAGTGTTTTCTGTTGGGCACTCGACAAACAACCTCTTTACAAGTGTTTTTTTTAAAAAAAACACAAGGCAACAAAATATTCGGCAAAACTAATATTTGCCTAGTGTCTTTATAAATACACTTGATAAACAATAGGGTATGACGAGTGTCAAAAAGTTACACATGGCGAAGACATAGTTTGCCGAGTGTATTTTTTGAAACACTCAGCAAAGAAAAATGTCATAGCATATTTTCAAACCCTAAACGAATTTAAATTAAAAAGTTTTCAACTACAAAATTGTATAACTTCTCAAGATGTAAAACTTTTGTATTGATCATATCTTCATTCAAACAAATCGAAAGAAATGTTGTTCTCAAAATCTACAGCTCTCGTGTAGTTTCATGAAAGTAGAGAAATGAAGATTAGTGCTCAATATTACTCTCACTTTATTGAATGAAGAAATGAACATAAAAGTTGTAGATATTCATAAGTTAATTCAACTTTGTAGTTTAACTCATGTTCATTTCAAATTTGAGTATTTTCAAACATTGAATGGAGAAACTACCTAAATGAAAGTTTTAGATGTCAATAAGTTAGAAAACTTTGTAATGATATGATACAATAATTCATGTTGTGATTTCCATGCATTCATGTTTTGAAAGGATCTGATACCAGTATTCTGCAACTTTTTCAAATACTAAAGTACCGTTTAATTCAATTTACATAGCATTAGAACTATCAGTGTTGTTTGCAGTAATTATCATTTTGTTGATGATCTTTTAATATATATGTGTTAACGAGTAACGAGTAACATATGAAGAACACTATATAACGAGTAACGAGTAAATTACACCCACCATACAACTTGTAGTATTGTATCGTTTTAGTCCATCAAGTTGCAAAACGTGCAATCAAGTACAACAAGTAGTTTGTCGTGTGAGTATACAGTCACAATAATACGCGATGTCAATGTATTTTGCACTTGACAGGGCAATATGATGTAAAGCATTCATTTTTTATATATGTAAATAACACTGTAACTATTTGTTTCATTTTTTTCATCAGTCTCTCTCTGCCATCGTTTTATCACCCAATCCATTTTATTCCTACTTCCTTTATTAATTTATAAATGAAATTCTGACAAAAGAGATTGACCTGTTTTCTGCACAATATCCCTGTGTGAAACGAAAATTTGACTTGGTATAATAGTCTTATGTGAAACGTAATCATTTACTAACGGAGGCCAGACGTGAGTTTATGCTCGGTTAATGTCAGAACATTCAGAATCATACAGTACTATTTATGAGGAACTACTCTACTTTTTGTTTCACTCAATTCTGTATTATTATTAATATTTGTATAATCATTTATATTAAATTCTGGATTAGATGTTTGTGGTAAGACTCCTCTCAAAACATATCACTGTCCATGCGCGCTCCACCAATTACCTACTTATCATGTACTAGTGAACACCTCCGAACATGTAGGGTCTTGTCTACATAAAAGTACCAGTAATCCACACATCTCTCCCATTTGAAAGTCCACATTATATTGCCATCATGGTAGACTACATTGATATGGTGTACCCACAGGATCGTGTACGCACACAACCAACTACTTTTCGTATTCATTCGCACATTTTACAACTTGATTGACTAAAGTGATACAACGATACAAATTGTTGTATGATCTTATATAATATTATCAAATTCAATTTTTTTTTCTGAAATCAAACTTAGTTCAGAATATTGTTTGTATTACTTAGCTTTGTCATTTACCTCCATAAACATTTGAATAACTGTTATTAACTTCCCGTTTGAATTTGTCGAACATGCATGGAGTACTAAGTTGTCGACGATGCCATCGCCTCAGTAATATGAGGACTGAGTAGTTCTTCATTGCCCAAAACAGACAGGGATACGTTTTTATTTATTTTTAGTTTATGAGAAATGCTGCACAGTACACACAGTGACGACTGGAAAGTGGAAACGCTTATAAACATTTCGAAAACACTGCTAAAAGAATTTATGAAAAAGAATAGAGGAACTGATCCACCAAATAATAATTAACCACTCAAAATTACAACAGCCCGTCATCTTCTCCAGGGACAAACAAACGACATATCATTCAATCTAGCTACTAGGAAAACTTGAGGAGATCAGCAGTCTCGCAGCCAAGGTAATGGAGAGGCATCCTCTGCAGTGAAGACGTGCTCATTCCCATCAACGGCTGCTGTTGATAGTGGTGAGGCACTCCCACTGCTGCTCCCCCAAATTTGCCATGGAAGAGCTGATCAAGGTTCTGATGTGACGCCAGCAGCTTGTCAAGGATAGACCAGTCGGCGGCGGAGGCGCCGTAACGCTCACCGCCGTGGTTCAGCAACATCATGTCACCGGCAGTGCCACAGGATGTTGTCAGCTTCACAAGGTTGTGAGGAGACGAGCCGGCCATGTCGAGAGAGTTCGCGGCGATAGCCGGCGTGCCGGACATAAATGCCGGGACGCTGGCCAGTGGCGCCTCCACGCTGGTGAGGTGTGGAAGGTTCATGGAGTGGTCGAAGGCGGGGAAGCCGCCGTGCATGACCTGGTGGATGGAGTGCTTCTGGTCCACCGGCGTTGCACTGCTCGGGGAGTGGAAGGACTGGAGTTCGTCGTCGTCGACCGTCGCCGCAACCATGCCGTGCTGGTCGAAGCCTCTCTGGATGATGCTCTTCTTCTTGAAAACCCTACACACCACCCATCCTTCCTCCTGCATCCCACATTTCAAGAACCATTGTTATCAACTCGATCCATGAATGTATGTATAGTTGTATACTAACACTGCACCAAAAGATTAGTACTAGTACTAGTATGCTTAATTCTTACCGTTATTGGCACCTCGGCGTTGTCGTCGTCGAGGCGGTACTCGTGCATGATCCAGTCAGTCTTCTTGCCGTGGGGTGCCCTGCCGGTGTAGAACACCAGCGTCTTCCTCAGACCGATCTTCCTCCCAGCGTTGCCGAGGAAGATGGCTTTGTCTCTCCCAGTCGCCTTCCAGAACCCGGCCGACGTGGCCCGGTTCGTGCGTGTCCCAGTTGGGTACTTCTTGTCCTTGTGGCTGAAGAAGTACCACTCATCCTGAGGCCCCGTACCGATCCTGCATCGATCTGCATCCACCATGAACAGATTTTTATGAATTAGCAAGACAAGCTTTCATGCTTTAATTTAGTACATTTCATGGTTGGTTGATCGGAATAATTTGGCACTGACCTTTGAGATCCCACGGCTCAAGCTTGTTGAGGTCAATCTTCCTTATGACATCAAGATCTATGGGCTCATAAGAGACCTTCTTCCTCAGGTAGTAGTAGAGGAGCTCCTCATCGGTCGGGTGGAACCGGAAGCCCGGAGGCACCGTCAGTGGCGAGCAGCTCGGATGCATGGTTCTTCACCTGAGAAATCACACCACATGTTTGCTCAAAACCAGGTTTCAGCCTTATATAAGTTTCCTACTGAACAAAAGTATATGCATGTACATACCTTGGAAAGGCACCTTCCCTTGACTTCTGCTTGTTATGCTCAGCTTGAAACCAAGAACAAGTGAACAACAGCCTAGAGACAAGCAGAGAACCAGATGAGGGTGTGAAAGCTTGTGCTTGTGATGTTGCAAGCGTGAAGATTATATATAAAGAAGAGACTGAGGAGAGGGTAGGACTGGGAACTTGGGATAATATGTGTTCTCACCAAAGACAAGAGCTTTGCTGTAAAGTCTAAACTATAGCCAGTGGAAGAATGGGGGTTAGCTGTGAAATCCTGTAGGGTGTATAGTGAGTGTTTGCATTTGGTCATGGCCGGTTTTGGATGTACTGAAGGAAAGAAGGGGGGTTGTCTCTGGACTAGGGAACCCTGCCACAAAAATGGCCTCAGAAGGAGCAATGGAATGTCTCCATCTGCAATAGCTTCAGACATCGTGATCTTTTGCACATCTACCCTCACGACCGATAGTTAATTAGTCCCTAACATATTGCACTCTTCATAACAACTTTCCAATGTCGCTGTGAAATTTTAAGTAGGCCTTGGGGGCTTACGTGTGATGTTCAGTGAATAAAAACAAGCTCTCTGGATCGTCATTTGACCAGCCGTGTGGGAGTCAGGGAATTAACCTACTAGCTCCCATTCCTTTATTCCACATTCCATTTCTATTCCCCTTCTAGTCTTCTAATCCTCCCATACATGCTGCCTTACTTTATTACACTAGATTAATTTTTGTTAGTCTTTCAGGTGACGACTGGATAGCATTGATTGTCACATAATTTACATGTCCCGAGTATAGATCTATTACAAATGTAGAGTAAAATTTTCAAGTCCCGGCCAATTCCTCACTTCACGCTTGGTACAATATATATACTATCTGATCCCAAATTCAATTCAGACTTTATATTTGACCAGATTGCAATAATTGGGCGAATTAACTGATATTTTTCATTGTTGTTGAAATCCGATGGATTCACAATATGACATGTCTATCGTGCCACAATGGGCTATATGTAGCACTTCCCAGTTCCCAAATGTGTAAGGTGTTTCAGTTTTATATTAAGTTATTTTTTAAAAAAATTAATCAAGTTTATATATGATATTAATATCGGCAATGTCAAAAGTAGCAATATGATTTGTAGTGAATGCACTACTATCATGATTTTTTATAAGAGTGATACGTTGGATAATGGTGCATTTTCTATAAACACGGTTCAAATCAGAAAAAAATAACATAGAACATAACTAAAACAACGTGTATATAATGAAAACATAGAATATTTACTTAGGAAAACAAAAAATAAAACATGCAATGACCACACATTTTTCTAGACATGACCGACCATCTAGCGCAACGTACGTATGTGTGAAAATTTTCCATGCATGCGTTGGTGAGATTCCAGATTTGCTTGTGTTGTTGGCAAGCTTGCAGGGCGTACAGTACACCTGTTAAGTTTTTCTAAGGTTGCACATTGCATTGACCACACACACACTAGTGCGAGCAACTGTACGATAGTACTTTCAAGGGTTGTGTTTAGATGCAAAAGATCTTTTGCACTTACTATTCATTCCCCTCACAGAACACGCATCCCTAAAAATTCCTTTTTCACCTTTCCTATTCATCCCCCTCTCATAACACGCATCCCAGAAACAAAAGATCTTTTCCCTTCATCAACTAAACACAGCCAAGATATGCGCCATGCTGGTGTTCGCAGTGAAGTGACTGGGTGAGTGTGCAACCAACAGAACATATACCAGCTGCCTGCTTGAACAAAAACCTTCAATTTTCTTAACCAACTCCTAAAACCTTTTTTTTTCCATCAGTTGTATATATACTTTTATTGTACTATATATGCAGTAGTTTGGGTTTAGAAAGTCTTTAGTCCAGTTCTCTTTTGGAGCGAGAATCAAGATCGTTAACTCAATCATGACCTTGCTTGTGTGCAAAGCTATTGACTAGCCGCAGCAACTTGCAGTTGCAGTACCACGGCATGGTCCTGCGGCACCATTGAGCTCCAGCTCTGGATAGTGGATACCCAGCAACTGGGCCGGCCTGAAGCGCTACGTACGGCACCATGCCATCACCGTCGCCGACGCACCTTCACCGTGCCATACCCAACGGTTGCAGATGGCACAGGCACTGCTGCGTATAGCACAGGCCTCCTGGATGACACAAGAACATAAAAACATTCAGGTGGCAGGCGGTCGACCCACCGCAGGCGCCGCCGCCGGCCGGTCGCCGGAAAAGATGGATCGCTGCGTGGCCATTATTCCCATTAACTGGCAAGCATTCATGCTGCTAGGACTCGATCGCCGGCGATCCGGGCCAGTTGATCAGCCGCGTTCGTGCATGCATGCATGCGAAGCCAATCAAACTATTGATGAGCATGGATGACGCGGCAGCTAGGGAATGGAGGAATAATAGTATTATCTTTAAACAACTTGATTTGATTTGTCGCTATCAATGGACCGATCATGGATGCAGCCATGCATGATGGAGCGAGAGGAAGAAGAGAGGCAGTAGGCCCTGGAAGTCGGGGGCTGGCACGGGCGTGTCGTCGCAGGTGCACGTGCGCGCGCCGCGCGCTGGTCAGCCTGTATCCCGGCCCGGCCGGGCCCTCACTTCGAGGCCGGAGGATACCACTCGTGCTTGCTACGCTCAGCCGGCATACACCAATTCTGAATTCTGTTCGGTATATCCATTGATACAACAGGTACGTATGTGAGCTAGCGATCCAACAGAGAAAGGGCTGCTCATATGCAGACAAATTGTTTTAAATTTCAAGGAGAGAACAAAGCATTAAATTGAAGCATGCACATGCATGTAACCAACAACTGTGATTTTCCTTTTGCGAACCAACTGATATTATTTATCAGATTTTTAATAGCGTAATTGGCATCGATTTTGTCTCACAAAAATGTGTTATTTTTCAAATAATGGGGCTTATACCCTAGTGATATTTGAAAAAAAAGAACTCTTGTAATTTAAAACAGTGGGAGTAGTGGTAAGAACGAAGATTTTTGGACTCGGACGACATCACAGCAAAAATGGAGATATGTTTTTTGCATGCATGCTAAATTTTTTTTATAATGATCCTTTAAATTGTGAATAATTTTGATGAGGCATATATTATTACATCCTTTTATTGTTGATTTATTATGTGCACTCTCCTCCATTGGACTTTTTTTAAGCCTCAACTCCATTGGTTAGTTAGCTTACTAGCTGCTGTAAATTGAATTCATGGTTACAATCTCTCATACGATCCTTTTACTAATTAACAGCTGGTGGATCGCTAGCCGGAGGGATTCTCACGCCATCTGATACACGAGCTCCAATGCATGTCTGTGACAGGCCAAACATGTTGTTTGCTTCAGTAAGGTTGTGTTTAGATTGGGAAAGATTCTCCGAAAAAACACTGTAGACCTCAAAAAAACATACACTATAGATGAATAGTATTCTGTGAGTGGGAGGAATAGGATGAATAGTGAAAAGTTGGATGAATATTGTATTTTTGGGGGAAATAGTTTGAATCTAAACGCACCTCTAAGTTTTGTTATTAGGAAGCTCGATGCATGTCTTTGATAAGTAAATAATGTCTGTAAGTGTAAAATGTATTAAGAAAAGTTAAACATCTATGTCGAGGTGGATGTAGCGTAGGTGAGACATATATCATATATACGTGTGTGTTTCTATATTCACCATTTTGAATATTCATGTACTATAATTGGCATACTAGGTAGACATAATCGAAATGTCATAAAAAAAATGGAGAGCTCAGTATGCACCATTTTGAATAATCAGGTAATATTTTTGTGACCTTGGGTCCTTAACTTAAAATATACACATGCAGCCGCAGCAGTCCAGACTTCAGAGCATTGTTCTTTCCCAAACTATTCCTCCCACAACAGCTCAAAAACATTGTTTCCTTCCCGAATTATTCCATCCAGATAACTAGTCCGCCGGCACGCTGTGTGTCTCTAACTGTGCATGTACTGTTCGTCCCAGTGATGCAACATTCGAACAGATTGCATATATATGCATGTAGACAAATTACAGTTCATAGCAGCAGCATAAGGTCCATCGTCGAGGATAGAGCCAAGGTTCCCTTTTCCGATATTCTCTCCTGCCACCCCATTCGTGTGCGTGATGAGCTCGGCTTTTATATATATTGTCTTTTGTCCCCTTGACCCGTGGACACACACGCACACAAAATGGTTACAAAAGATGAGCTATCAATTCTTGCAGTCTTTATGCGTCAGTGACTCAGTGTGTGTGTATGCATCTGAACATCATCTCGTGGTCAGTTTACAGCGAAAACTAGCACCTAAGCCGGCCAATTAGTTTGACCGGATAGTTTAATTCCTCGTGATCACAGGATCACGTAGTAGTAGATGGGATTCAGGAGAAGATCTAGCTAGCGCGCGGCTGGTCAATTGTCATGGGTCGCAAGTAAAGGGTTTGTGGCCATGCTAATAGTACGTGCGGGTGAATATCCTAATCTATGTATATAGTAGTTTTTTTTTCTTGTGATATACTAGAGTATTGGTTCCTGCTTTAATCTGTGCAGCTTGATCAGCAGCTTTCATGGATGGTGTTGGAAAAATTCTTTCCAGCATGTACCACGTCACATATGCATGTCGATTGTCATCAGGAGGGCATCGGTTATACTAGCATGGATTCTGGAAAAATAAGCTTACATCAGGCCACACATAGAAAAATATTTAACGGCTACTCATGAAAAAATTATAGCGTAATATTAAAGCTCATGAAAAAGTATAGCATAATATTAAATAGTAGTATGGAACAATGGCCGGGCAATACGAGCCGATAAGGATGAGTCTAAGAACCTTAATTTGTAGACTCCCTCTGTTATAAATTATAATAATTTAAATTTCTCTATATTTAACTAAATTTATAGAAAAAAATACACGTATGTACAGTTGTACTTGTACATGCCAGTAAAGTAGTCCGTTAGATATAACATGACATATTTTCATATATAGTACATTTTTTTATATCGTGGATGTTATTACCTATAAACTTAGATGTATACAAGTGTATATGACTTAGGCCAACACATGTTTTCCTTCCAATGCATACCTTGTGTCAGATAATGCAACAAAACGGTAAGCATATTTATAATAGAAAAAAGTGGCAAGGGCAACCGTCCCTTCGTGTAAGTTGACCGGTCCATCAGGCTATCCCCAACCCAAGTGATGTCTATGTGTGCCATGTCATATGGACACTACTCAAGAAACTATAATGTCCAATGCATCACATCTACCAAGAGTCTAAATAATTAATTAGCCACTTCATTCACTTTTTTCTATGTATTCTATTGACCAATCATCTTGCTTCCTCATAAACTATATGGACACTACTCTCTCCCAATGCTAATATTAGTAGTGTCTAGTGCATTGGTTCTCGTATAGACACTGGGTCTCATGCAAGACCCAGTTTCTTCCCATCTCTCCTCTCTCTCTTATTAAATACATGACACATCACCTAAAAATCTTATGTGGCACTATAATTAATTCTATGGACACCATCCTACTAGGAGGGTTGGGGATAGCCTCACTGCAGCGAGCATTGCGCTTGCACGTCAACGAACTACGGCGATGCATGCGTCGTGCAAAAGCATATCGCGTGGATCCATGCCGTGTTCTTCTTAATTATCCACCACGCCGGTGCGGCGGTGCCACACACAGTAACTAGCATGGTTGATCGTCGGTGTGCTTCGTCCGATACACCTCGAGGATTGCAGGCTTGTACATGTGGAGACCTAGGGTTTCGTTTCTGCTGACGCACACGGGTACATATGTATCTTCAGAACAAAGCAACACATATCATCATCCTTGCCTGCTGTTGCTCTCGTTCTGATCGATGCGTTGCTCCGTGCGCTTCGATCGAGGGAAGAACATTAACGAACCTTATTGGGGGTATTTCCATCCATCAATCGTATTGAGTGAATTACACTCAAAAGAAGGGTTACTGGTCTCTAATAGCCGAGTTTGTTTTTAGGGAACAAAGTTGCCAAGCGAGAATGTAAGAGACTGATGAACAACATGTGGGTTAAGGCTTAAGGGCCCAAAAGGCCAGTGTTATATGTTTCTGCTATTCCCAAAAGCCTGATGCGCCACTAAGACCCAAACTGAAAGGTCCAGCCTTTTAACACAACACAACAAACCTATCCCTCCGCATTTTCTATCCATCTTCAACAACACCTTAGTTACCCACCTTCTAGTGTTTGAGATACGTGTGAACAATAACGGCCATTGAATCCACACCAAACCCTAGTTGTACCAATGCACTGTGCCACCATTCATTCATGATTAATTCAATAAAAGAATGTACAAATTTTAATATAGAAATGGACATTTGAACATTGTTTGTATTTGATGAAAGTTCAACATAACATGCCCCAGATCAAGCTTGTACATGCCATTTTACAAATACATATATCCCAAATTGAATCATAGACAATAATTTTAGTCATTACATGAGAGTTCAACATTTAACATTTATAAGTCAACATTGAGGTTCAAATTTAAATAAAGAGCTTGAAAATATGACTTGAGCTCACAAAAGATGACATGAGTATCATGAATTAATTGTTCAAGCTTTTCCCTATATCAATCTCACGATAAAAAGAGGTAAAACGAAGTGGAACGATAAAGCGATGGTGTCTAGCCCAAGGACACCAAGGACCAATCAACACGACACAACAAACCCATCCAGCCGTAGGAGGATCAACGAGATAAAAAAAAAAGACGAAGCACGCCCCAGCTTGCCTACAACTTTGATGAGTAATAGCAACTTGAGTAGAAAAAGATAGTTGCAAGATTTTATGCAATAATGTAACAATCAAGGAGTATGCATATTTGGTTGTAACAAGTTAGCCTTAATTTTTAGACCATAAGCAAGTGATAAACATGTGGGCGTGATGCACTCTCACTTGCCGAAGTAGGAACGACGTACTTGTTTTTCTTTGCCTAAAGTTTTTTTCTCTTGCACTCGGCTCGGATAACCACAACGACCATATCATTGAAGTATTCAAACTTGGTAGCACAAAGTGTGTCTTGCATCCCTATGGAGAGGCCTAAAATCGCTCTCCCTTCATATCATTGGTAGCCACGGTCTCGAGAGCATAATGAGAAAGAGAGTTGAACTCATGGACATAGGTCATCACATCATGATTTTATTTATTGAGACTAAGATATTCCTTCTTCTTGATATCCCTAATGCCCTTGGGGATGTTAAAGGCACATAATGCCATATGAAATTCATCCCAAGTAAAGCGGTCATCGGCCGGGAGCGTGGCAAACATAGTGCGCTACCAAGCCTCGGCGGAGTCTTGAAGTTGATGAGCGGCTAAAAGAACCTTATCATGTTCCCCACATCGAAGAAAGGATCCTTGGAACCACGAAAAATGGTGCCAAGCCAATAGTCCATGTCGAGAGGATCCTTGGAACCACGAAAAATGAGAAGATTGGTACAGAAGAAGTCCCCATAGACATGCGCTTGTTAGTGTT
Organism: Digitaria exilis; assembly: GCA_015342445.1. Taxonomy (NCBI): domain Eukaryota; kingdom Viridiplantae; phylum Streptophyta; class Magnoliopsida; order Poales; family Poaceae; genus Digitaria; species Digitaria exilis. The sequence continues at coordinate 1,616,315 of JACEFO010003289.1, read as the reverse complement.
CCTCCCTCCAACCTTGATTTCATCATTTTGCACGAGTTGATCAACGTGATGAGCAAGCACATCCGCAAGATTGGGAGGCATCAGAGGAGGAGGGGGAGCATCATTCCCAAAGGATCGTTCGCCTTGCTCACGTTCCAAGCGGTTCCTCATGATATCGCTCAACTAGAAGGTTAGTGCCCGAAAGTGATTGATAAGGGAAACAAATTAACTCAGGAGTGAAACAAAAATATTTTCACCATTTAATCTTTGAAATATATACTATGCATTTATACATTTTCAGCCCATAAACAAGAACTTACTTTAAAATAGGGGCAAACCCATGCAAACTTTAGTCTTAACTCTTAAGCTACAGATATAGCAAGGACGTGATACAACAGATTACCAAAATTAGATCTAGTGTTTTTAGAGCAACAAAATATTTAACATACATTTAATAAGCTTAGAATAACATAAATCATAAACAAATATAAACATCAATAGAATGAGTAACACATTTTTATATGAATCTATTTCACACAAGAATTCTACCAAAATGAGAATCAATATTTTTGGAGCAGTATACAATGTTCTAATCATTTTACAAAATTTCAGCCGTTTGAAACAAATCTTTAAAACACTTTTGCGGAAAGGACCATGGAAAATCCTAGATGTACACGGATCCATCCAAAGGCAATGTGGCTGGCAAGCAGGCTTCACGAGTCAGAGACTTGACCGGAGTCAAAATCGGGCGGCCAGTGCCTTTGACCCGTGATTCCTCGCCGACGGCGAGGTTCTGGCAATATGGGGCCAACGCGAACTCATTTCGCATCTTAGATTGGTAAGGGGTGGTCGGAAGGTGGTTGATGGCGAGTGGTGGCGGAGCACAAAATGGGTGGCGGTGGCGTTGCGCGAGGAAGCAAACTGGGGGCGCCAGAGGACGCCCGTTCGGTGGGAGAGGTCTAGGGGCGATGATGGGGTGGAGTGAGAGCAGTGGTGGAGCCAGGAATTTGCGGCTCGGTATGTTGGCATGTCGCACATTACTACTATAAAAAAATATTTTAGAGGACACTTCAAAATTGGGCTCAGAGGCGGATAGAAAAATGTCCGCCTCCGTTAATACGTCGATTAACGGTGGCGGACATTTTTTATTTACAGAGACGGTCATATTTAAGCGCCTCGGTAAATCGATTGACAGAGACGGCCACCTTAAAATAACCGCCTCCAAAAATAACCTATTTTCAGAGGCGGACATTTTGAGGTGACAGCCTCTGTAAATACATTTTCCGTGGTGGACAACCTAAATAGCCCGCCTCTGAAAATGGCCTAGGTCCATCTGAGCCCATAGCCATACAACATATAAATACCAACCTAACTCTAACCCTAACCCTCCACTTGCTCATTCTCTCTCTCTCTCTCTCCTTTCCTTCCTCCCTCTGTTTAGCCGCCACCGGCCCTCTCCTCGTCTCCCCTTCTCCACTGCCGCCCCCCTCTCTCTTCCCATCCCTCTTTCCCAGTCTCCTCCGGGCCGACTGCCCCCTCCTCCGCCGGCGAGCGGCAGCGGCGACCTCCCCCAGATCTGGTGGTGGCCTTCTCCCCATGGTCTTGTGACAGTGGCCTCGAGCGGTGGGTCGGATCTAGGGTTTTGTCTTTTTTATATTTATTTTACTCGAGTAACAGAGGCGGGCACAAAAACCGCCTTTGTTAGTCCATGAATAACAGAAGCGCTAGTGCAGAGGCGGACATAATTTCCACCTCCGAAAATCAAATATGCCCGCCTTTGAAAATGATTTTTGTAGTAGTACATATAAAATTTCAAAACAAACAAATACAATGGACGATAACTTTATAAGATAAAATGGCCAAGTTTTCCTACACTTCAGCATGAGCACTACTAATAGCACCAATGTGTTTTCTCAATCTTGATTTTAGGGGCCAGTTACTCCATCCACCTTTCACAAACTTATCTCCACTAGGACATTTTGTTTTATTTCCTCAAAAAAAAGGACATTTTGTTTTATCCTTGAACAAATAGCAAGCAAAGCAAAAGGCTGCATCTTTTTCTACACTATATTCAAGCCAATTAATTTCCTCAAACCAAACACGACAAAATTGGGGAGCATCACCATCATTCTGTGCAGGCAGAAGTGCTAATTGCATGTTGCTCTCATTAATCTCAATTTGAATAGAATTAGCATTTGGTGTGGATGTGGATGTTGTTGTTTTTTGCCATTGCAGCTCTGTCCCGCGATGCAAATATGCTAACGCCCTTCTTATTCATCTACATAACAAGAATTAAGAACACAATCAAAATAAGCTCATTGAACAACTCAGGATTGGATCTAGGGGCTCTGCGAGCTCGTCAGGTCGAGAAGGAGGGCTGGCGGCAGACGGGGGGAATCGCAAACGGGGTCGAGGGCGAATCACGAACGGGGGTTGGGGCTGGCGTCGGTCGAGGGCTGAGTGGAGGAGTTGGCTTGGGCTGGAGTGGGCTCTCTTGTTTTGGACTAAGTTTTTGTATTGGGCTTCTTTTGTTTTACATTTTGTTACATGTGTGTATTTATAATCTATATATATGTATACTTACAAAAATTTTACACCAAATCTTGGGTATGCCCTGGAATACTGGGGCATACCCCTGGCGCAGCCCCTGAGTGAGAGGGGCGGTGGAGAAGTAGTAGCGTGGTGCGGCTCGGCAGCGACCTCGGCTCGACTAGCAATGGTGGCAGCGGCACTTGAGGAACGGAGCTAGGTTTTGGGGAGGGCTGACCGGTCAGGGTAAATAGAACGAGCGGAGAGGGGCAGCGGAGGGATTTCACGTGGCCTCGGCCTCGGCCTCGCCCGCCAGTGAGCAGCAGCAACGTGGCTAGCACCACCGCGTCGGCAAATCAGCGAGCAAGAGGCAATAGGAGGAGGAAGGAGACGCTGATGGTATGGGCCCACACGTAAGTGAAATGGTTTTTGAAATGAAAATTTAAACATTTGGCTTAAAACGAAATAGATTCTGAAGTCCGAAAATTGCTAAAAAAATACATTTTGTTAAGCTTAAAACACAAGGAACGTTCAACAAATTGAATAAATTGAAAATCAGTTTAACTTTGGTCGCAATTTGAATTCGAAAACACCCAAATTTGAATTTGACACTAAATGTTAACCCTAGCAAAAGAACTTCAAAAATCTTGAAACAATATTATAAATTAATCATTTGGAATCGAGTATTGGATAAAAATTTTACCCAGCACAATTGCAGCATTTGATTTTTTACTTCCTTCACAAGGTGACTTTTCAAGCAATTTTCAACAATTCAAAATACATACAAATGCTTATGTCATATTGCTGTTTTATATGCTAATAATGCTCATGATGCTAGTGATTACATGTTGATCATGGTTTAACATTTGGTTCGTTACACAAAACCTACGTATATTGTTTCGAATAAGTCTCTGATCCAATAATATAAACATCTATGGCATCAAATTTCCAAAACCATCTAAACCTCTAGCTCTCCAAAACTTACAAATCAAGCAATGAAATAAGGATTTGGAGGACTTATCTCCCCACACTCCACAAACACCACACATACAGATACCACCAAAGTGGTAGTGACAAGGAATATAAGAGTGGTCATGTTCAGACAAGGAGTGAGAGATGAATGATTGTGGGGATGGGACGAGGGAGGGCTCTTGCCCTTGGTAACCCATTAGGCCCGGCATATTAGGCCAGTCTCAGTGGGAGGATCATCACACAGTTACCAAGACTGTAAACTTGGAGACCCGTGCCAGCCAAGGGACCCTCCCCTCTCATCTCATGACCCTCTTCCTCCTCTCCCCTCATAAATAACTCTGCCATGTAAGCAAATTTGTTGATGTGGCAGGATATTTAATGTCATGACACTCCTCCATAACCCTCCCACTGAGACTGGCCTTAGTCTTATCATAGGCGTACTGTGATGTCGGTGATGTGAAGGTCTGTCACGATTATGGTTTCTAATCGCGCTATTACACGCATAGGGTGATCAAAAGGATTGGTTTCACAATTTTTGTTCAGCCGCAATGAATGATATGTAATTAATTGAGCTATTACTTGAACTGATATATTTTTTTTTTGAATGATATATATCCAACTTTGTGATCTTTAATGGTATATATCCAATTTTTCCTTTTTTTTTGTGTTGAATGTGCTATTGTTTCGAGACCCGGTGATCTCAAATGATAAATTGAACTACTACTTTTGATATATTAATGTGTGATGTGTGGATGACGATCTCTCTTTGTGATTTGATGAGTGTACTTTTTTGGTGAATTCGGATTTGAATTTGAATGCTGCTTGGAACATAAATACCATCAGTCATACACACAAGAACTGAAGAACCGATGACAGTGGAAATTATATTTCCACCCTTGTATGTTATGTGGAACTGACGATGGGAGCATGGTATTCCAATTTCCACCGCCTGTTTTTGTATACAACCAACGATGGAAATTCAGTTCCTGAACTGACCGTGCTAATGGCAATTTCTACGAGGCAAGTACCGTCGGTTTCAAAACCACCGACATCAAAAACCCTTCAGAACCATCACAGATTGTGTGTAGCTTAAGTTTCACAAACATATTTCATGGCCGCCAGAGTAGTTTCCAAGACTTGTATCTGTATGTCCTCACTCATGTTTACGTGTACCTCGATAACATCAAAATATAGTGTACAATGAATATGATACAAAATACAAGCTCCAAAGCTAGCTACGCATAACGTATGTCACAGATCCACATAAATCAACAACTAATATTTACTTCGCATGATCATTCCAATTAACCATGAGAAGCACCTAGCTACAACGGCGAATCTAGAAAATTTATTCATTGGGGTCACTAAGTTCTAATCTTACCAACACTTGGGATTATTTTCTGTAACAAAGTGGTGATACACAGGCTGTGACACCAATGATGACACTGCAGATCTGCTCCAGTAACTACTCCAGATCCATATTACTGAAAAGTGTCCCATAAGCAAAGGCGAGCACAGCAAATGCTAGTATGCTTATGACAAAAACTGCTGCTGATTTGCAAGGATTGGCTTGTCGCCTAACAAGGGCCACAGCCTCCTTTTGACCGTTCTTAGCAGCATTGTTCAATTCTATACTTGGGCATGTAATGTAACCAAAGAAAAGTCCAGAAATGGTTGCCCCAAGATGCGCCCTGCAATTAATTAAGAATGGATGTTAATAATGATTGAAGCCATTGGTTACTGAAGAAATAAATGGTTACAGAAAGATAAAACATAAGTTTTACAATGTTTTGTTTCTTGATATAGTTCCATATATTTCGACTCCTGTAGTACCTTCGATTGTAAGACTAATCCTTATGTCACTCTAACCTTTAACATTTTTCAATTGTTAAGGTGTTAAAAGACGATGATCATGGCCTATTGGCCTCCCGTGTACGATTTACTGAATTGGCACATTTCAGGAATAACCTAAAACGTGAAAGGGAATACTTATTGGTGTCATTTTCTGGGCAATGTTAATGTTTCAATATACACTATTCTGATGAAAATAGTTTTTTTTTTATACTTATTCTGATGAAAATAGTTGCATCCAGACTACTTACTACTATGATGTAGGGGACTCTCGTGACTGAAGAAAAATGTGAAAATTTTCTAACTGCACATAAGGTTAATCTTAGAATAACTGAGGAAGATCAAAGTGGTTGAGGTTTTTTAATCATTAAAATGACCTTAAAAAAACTTATAATGATGCTTTAACAAGAAAAAGAACAATACAATTACATTACCAGTTATCGATTCTCCCAAAAATGCTCAGTAAGAAGCTCAGAGCAGCAGCTATTACAGCCTGCCAGAACATACTTTCTGAAACACCCTTATCAATGACTTGCTTGTTTTGACTCTGATACACCAGCCATGCCCCAATTAGAGAAAATATTGGGCCCTGGTTTGAGTTTCAGAAACAAACATTAGTGTCCTCAAAATATTTCTTTTCAGTTAGCAACATGTTATACTGCTATGACTATTTTAAGATTTACCTAAAATAAAAGCAAGTCAATTACGCAAATACAAGTAATAAACCATCTTGAAATGACTTTCCTCCAGAAAGAAAACTTTGATTCCAAATATGGTAACAGTATGATCAAATATTGGATAGAAAGTTAAATCTGATTTCTGTTTTCCTTTCCTTCTGTAAATTTCATCCATTAAAAATTTTGTTATCTAGTATTTTTTTTTCTTTCCCACTTTTTTATTCAAAATAACAAGTGTCAAGATAGGGATAGTGATGAATGGAAATACTAAAGAAAGCATATGGGCATTTTTCATCTAAAATATGATATATCAGGTAAGCGAGCAACTTACTGTGCCACAAACAGTTATCTCTGTAGTGTGAACAAAACTTGTCACGTTACCACAAATTCCTCCAAGTAGGTATATAAGAAAAAATGTTGTTTGACCATATGCTCTGCATACTCGAGGTCCAAACGTAAGCAATACCCAACAACCAAGTGCTACATGTAAGAAGCCAGAGTGCTGCAGAAGTCAAATGCAGAGACAGTTGAGATAAGCTGTGTGGGTTACAGGGCTGCCTAAATGACAGAATAAATAGTGTAAAAAACTAGGATGATGAAGCAATTATAAGTTTTTTTTTTATCATGATGTGCAACCTTTCAATAATTAAGCCTTCATAGCTTTGATTTTTTCATATAAATATGCAGCGGAATAGTGAGTTCTGAAGGGAGTAATATGGATAGCATTTCCTACTCCATAATTAGCATACGGCCCAAGGTTGTGAGTTGTGCTGACAGTATGTCTACCTCTGGTTGGCATTTACAGCTCAAGTGGTATTAGGAACAGTTCTATTATTATATTATTAAACATGGAAATACTGTTGGAAATGGAAAGCTACAAAACCATTATACAGTACCTTGGGGAGTGGAAACAGATCAGCAGTTTTATACAGAAAGTTTAACTCTTGTCTTGTGAAAATTTAGAGTAACATGGTGGCTTTCTTGAATAATAAATGGATATATGACATTTAAATATATAGATATCTTACATATCCACATTCAAAGAAATTTAGAGATAACTGATGTACTTCTTTTCTAGTCAAGGGCTAATCCACTAGTTGACTACGTTCAAAAAATAATCCACTAGTTGACATGGAATTCTAGTATCTCAAAATTTGGTTTATATGACGTTCTGGATAGCAGTGCATGCACTGAGTAACAAAATAAAATGAACATGTGTGTTACTTTTTTTGTTTTTCCAACAAATCTGAAGTTATATGCTTATTAACATAGAATAAGTTCAATCGGACTGCTGTAGTTCAGGAACCACAAAGTGAACCATGAGAGTTATATTCTTTGGAGGATGGCTACGTTTTGCCTTTCCAGCATTAAAAACAAATTGCACACCACAATAAAAATGTAAGCAAGAGCTCGATCTTAGAGGTAAAAGCGATACCAGGCACATTGGAGTTAGTAGCCTCCACCACTCCCCTGAAAGTATTAGATCGTTTATCTTGGCACCATACAACAAAGGGAGAGACAAGTACTCATTTTCAGAATTTTTCACTGGACTTGCTGTTTCGAATAACAGAACTGCAATATTAATACCAGCCAATAAGTTTCTGCATTATTAGAGTTCAAAAGTTAGCTAACAAAATGTGGCAATGTCAAAATTGTTTATAACTTTAGCACCAACTATGCAGAGGGACAAGTAGTGCATGCATTTAGACTGGAAAAGACCTTAAAATCTTAACAAAAACCACTGGGAATAAGCTGGTACAATGGGAACAGTTCGGTTTCTCGAACCTAGCCTGAGGAACTTATTCTAGTTTTGTTTGCCCTGATTTATGGGTATACATATTGTTATTTTATTAATATCACATTTGAAAAAACTCAACCAAATTTGTAGAACAAAGTTGATCCTAAAATAAATTTATTGGGAACAAAGAAACTGGAATAACAGAAGTAAGACCATTTTAAAGGCAGAAGCGAGTGAGTATTGATGTGAAGTAGAGATTAAGAAAGGCCAAATGTAAACCAAATGAGTTTTCTGAACCCTTGATGTAGAACATATTCCCCACATAATTTCATTTCATGTTTTTCCAATGAATCCCACTTTAATGTCATCAGGGGATGATGGAAAAAGACTCACTGTACACATGATAATTGCACTATGTTTCTAAATATCACCAAATTTTGAAAGACATAACTTTAGCTAATCTAACTTTTCCATTTCTTCATGATACTATATGAGCAATCTGGCATTTCCAACTTTTATCACCAGACTGCAGTATCGAATATTAGCATCATGTTAGCTATTGTGATTGGACAGAAATGACATCAGATTCAGTATGGTTCCACTACAGGAATTGGTATGAAATAATACTTACGTCAAACAGAAACCAGAGGTCTGGTCATCTGTATGCATGTCCAGGAAACTCTTTTCATCAAATAGCAAGTACTCCTTGTAATCTTCAATGGATGTATTGCGATAACTATTGGTACCTAAAGTAAAATAGTTCTTTTTAATTACTAAATTTTGATGGCCATACACCTGTTTTAGTTGCCAAGTCAAGTGACCTTACCTATCTTTTCACTGTCAAACTGTACCTGCAACGAGTCTATCCTATTCCTCAAATAGGCATTATCATCAACAATAACTTCATTTGGGGCCGATAGGCCATTTTTCTGCTTGTTCTTATCAGGCAAAGAGCATAGCTGCTGAGTGGAATAGAGTTTAGTAAAATAAGATTCCAATGCCCTCAGCTGATTTCCTTCTTTCCTTTGAGATGGACTAGAAATAATCCCATTGTCCTCATGAGCAAATTCGGAGCTGCAACTCTCATCAATATCTTCGTTGTGCGCCTTGACAATAACATACTGCCTTGGCTTTGGTTGTAACATTAACTTCAAAGAGTGAAAAATGAAATTGTCGTCCCTCCCGGAACGGCCAATATGTCGGGTATCATGATTCTTGGAGCTATGAGATCTTAATGACAAACTCTCCGGTGCAACTCTTGTATGTTCCATCTGTTGACAAGATATAGGTCTCCATTCAACCACCCCGGCCATTGGATGCCTAAAATGTTATTAGCGCTTGTCAATTGCGTTGCGCAGGATGGAGCACAGCAGAAAAGCCTCGGCGAAACCAATATCCCGGGGAGAATCACAAACATATAATGTATATGTACACGTGCAGGTGTTCAAGGCAGAGCCGTGGCCCGTGGGTGCCTAGGTGGTGCTGGTGCTGGTGTCGCCTGCAATGAACGGAGCTCGCCGAGACGGCAGCCACAACTGCAGCGAACGCACAGACAGAACATACAGGTGTTGCCTAAACAATCGGCATGCATCAGCAAGAAGCCTTACCACCAAGTTGCCCGCGTCCAGTTGGTGAACAGCAAAGGTGGCAGCCGGGTTGGTGGAGAATCTGCGACCTCAAGGCCTCTTCAGCCGGGTGCTAGGGGCCGCACCTCGCAGTCCGGCCGCGACCGGCGCTCGGCAGAGTGGCAAGCGGCGGCGGGCATGCGAGGCCACGCCCAATAGAGAGAGAGAGAAAGACGGCGGCGGCGGCGTCCCGGGCGAGCGAAGCAGAGGCGCCCGGGATCTGCGGGCGAGGAAGAGCAGAGCGCGGGAGGAGATGGGCCAGGGAAGGAATTTTAAAGGTCCTGGACAAGGACTCCAATCCATGGGATCCGGTGGGGGTTGGAAATCGGGAGTAGTGGCCAGCGCGAGGGGATAAGGATGCCGCGGTCGTGGTGCGGCCGCTCGAGCTCGGCACCACGTGGGCGAGGTAAACACCGCCCGCCTTGGCCATTGGGAAGAAAGGGGAGGAGGAAGAAGGAGAAGCTGACCAGTGGGGCCCGCGGCGAATAAAACACCACCCGAAATTGAGATAAATATCTCCTTGTCTCTTTCTAATACATGGCGCGCGAGATACCCAGTGGCTGTGGCAGAAGAGAGTATGTGGGCCGTGCAGAGCCTGCGAATTCTGCAATGCAAAACAAGAGGGAGATAGACGGGCCCCCGGCTTGCCGATAAGCCCAATGGCAAGCGGTGCACAGATTCTCGTGGGTCCCTGCAGAGGAAAGCGGCAGTTTCAGGGACTGGACTACTGGAGGGCCACTCATCTCACTTTCTGATGCTCAAAATTGCTTGCTCCTCTACAGGTTATTTTTGGCATTTACATTGCTCTATAAGGTGGAACTTTTTTTTCGAGAATATATAAGGTGGAATTCCATTGACAATTTTTGTAAGCTGGAAATTTTGCTTATAGTGAAAATATATGGTGTTGGTAGAATTTTTTGATAAAACTGAATCCATATACCATTAAAAAATCAATCTGTTTGCTAGTATGACCGTGAAGACATCGCCGAGAGGTCCAGGTACGTCATTGTTTTCCTCAATAACCCGACAAGTGCCATGATTGCCAAGGTATCGTTTGGAAGTAGACACTGGAGCCTGGATTTGGCTTTGGTATTGGCTACCTGCCTGCCTTCGAATGCAGCTGTTAGGGCTTTAGTATTAGCAGCAGGAATCGTGTGTGAATAAGTCTAAATTTTTATGGCAGTGATGGAATTTTCTCTTTCATTTTAGATCTCGATCTGCGTATAATCATCAGTAATGGAAAACTTGATCAGCTTGTATTGTATGTGCCCAGCCATTGCAAATATAATTCCAGGCAAGAGGTCTTTTTTGCAGCGATGAAAAAACAGAAACGAGCCGTGCCTCCTTAATTTCCTGCTAATGTCATTTGATCCATACTTGAAAATAGGTTCTACTGCAACATTTGTGCCTTTGAAGGCTGCACTCTCCACTCATGATGGTGAATTATTGGAGGATGCGCAAGGTCCCGCGCCGGTCGCCGTGGCTGGGCGACGCCCTTGCGGAGTGGCTGTCCGTGCATGCTCAGTCTCTCCACCGCTCCATGAAAGCACGCCTCCGCCTGCTTCGCCGCAAAGGCCCGCCTAAAAGGCTCATTCGCCATCTGCTACGACGCCACGACAGCTCCAATCTCTCTCCACTCTCGCGAGTGTGCTGTATTGATAGCAAAGCAATTAGCTAGTGTGATGTGTTTGGATTGGGAATAAAAGAGGTGCCTTTTCTTGCCTGATGACAACCTGCAGATAGCAAAGCAATTAGTGTGTTGATAGCAGAACAATTTGCGTGTTGATAGCAGAGCAATTTGCGTGTTGATAGCTTACAAATTAGTCAGGAATGACGGTTTCATTGTACTATTTCCAACAGGAAACATGGCTTACAAATTACTTGTTAAACATGTTGCTCGAGCTTTCCGTGAGCTGAACTGCATTTGGTAAATTTAGCATTTTGATTTTTTATCTGCTTATGTCTCAAAGTTCTACAGAAAAAACTTTCATTCATCCACATGCATTTAACATGTTGTTGTATAGTTGGTACTAACACGTCATTTAGGACCAGTTATACAACACAGTGGCCGACAGAATCGGCCGACGGAATCATTTACTAAATGGAGCCAACTGGATCCGAGGCAAGGGCTAGATTCCTTCTAGCTCCGAACCATTTAGTTTTTCATGTAGTCAGTTCAAGCATCTACATGTTGTTCCCTCATTTTTCATCAAAAATATTCTAATGTTGCCTATCTTTTAGGATGCTAGCTACAACCTTATACTACATTGATGCTATAGTCATTGCAGGGTACTATATTTTAATCCTTTGACTTGTTTAGTTAACTGGTTATGCTTTTGGCCAATTTCTTAATCTCAGGTTATTACTTGTTAATTCTTTCAATAAGCGTGGTACCTCATTTGTTTGCTTTGTGTTTTTGAAAGTTCGATTGTAGCAAGTCGTTTGCCGAGAACTTTATTAGCAACAAAACCGTTGTTTCCTGGCAAAGAATTCAGCGTTGAACTTATGGCCTTATTTGTTGTAGTAACTAATTAATATGTCTATGGTTCATATACAGGGACAAAAGGCAAAAGCAAGATAAACTAGATTGGTCTACTGATGGTTAGACATAAGGGAAAGCATCTTAAGTCAGATCTGAAGTTATGCTGTATTTTACTGGAATTTTTAGGTTCTGTCATGTTGAAGGTAACCTTATGCTGCTGCAAATTAAACTGCATGCTTGAATGGAACTGTAGGGTTTATTGGAGCGTATGCCAATCTATCATTCATTGATTTGGTACGTAGTGTATACTGCCAGTGACAAGTGTTCATTGGTTTGGGGCTGTCATCGAAGTGTCCGTCAATTAAATGTACCTTCTAATAATTAGTCGGTGTAAAAATGCACGGAGCAGCGGGCAGTCAGTCATTGAAGTGATTTGTATCCATAAGGCCTTCTCCTATGGTGCAATATGCATCAGAAGTGTTGTGTTAGCTCTTTGCAAACTCTTTGCTAGCTTTTAGCCATCCCATATTTATTGAAGAGTGCAAAAGTGATGTGATCAAGAGTTGCACTGTTTAATGAATAAAAAAATGGTATGAGACGGCTAAGAGCTAGCAAAGAGCCAACTCATTGTATTGTTTTGATATTATTTTGACACTGTTTATCGACTAAACAATTTAAGAGCCAGTGAATAGTGCACCATTGGAGAAGGCCTAAGTGTCTGTTAGTTAACGTTTATACAGACTTACTCTCCATAGCTAAAGCCACTTATACGGATTGCCCCTTCATCGCAGGTGTCTGTTAGTTAACGTTTATACAGACTTACTCTCCATAGCTAAAGCCACTTATACGGATTGCCCCTTCATCGCAGTTTTGGGTCGTTGTGGTGCAGAGATAGCGTTAACAAATTATACTAAGGACTAGTTTAGTTTCCCAATTTACTACCAACTTGGCACGTTGAGATCTCTACCTCCTCTCACTGGACACGCTTCCTAGTGCACCAACTTAACGCCAACTTCCCGAACTAAGCAAGGCCTAAATCTGGTCCACCCTTAGGCCTTGTTCGTTTTGGCATGGAATGGCATGGAATGAGCTTCAAACCACATGGAATATCTTGGCATGGAATCAATCTCAATCTATCCAAAATTTTTGTTCGGTTAGGCATGGAAGGGTTTGAAACCCAGCATGGTTTGGTCCCGTTCCATGCCAAAAAGGCCTATTTCATTTCATGAGTATGGCCTCATAGAACCAAACCCCATGGTTTGAATGATATGCATGGAACCACTCAAACCATGCATGGAACCATTCCAGCTTGGGGAGCAATTCCTGGGTTGGCATGGATTGGTTGGGTTCCATGTGAAATGGGTGGGATTGAGTTTAGACATTGATTGGTTGGGTTCCATGTGGAATAGGTGGGATTGAGTCGGTTGGGTTCCATGTGGAATAGGTGGGATTGAGGAATGGGTGGGATTGAGACTCAATCCCACTCATTTCACATGGAACCCAACCAATCTATGTCTAAACGAACATGCCCTTAGGCCTTGTTCGTTTTGGCATGGAATGGCATGGAATGGGCTCCAAACCACATAGAATATCTTGGCATGGAATCAATCCCAATCTACCCAAAATGTTTGTTCGGTTAGGCATGGAAGGGTTTAAACCCAGCATGGTTTGGTCCCGTTCCATGCCAAAAAGGCCTATTTCATTCCATGAGTATGACCTCATGGAACCAAACCCCATGTTTAAGTGACATACATAGAACCATTCCAGCTTGGGAGCAATTCCTGAGTTGCCGAACAAGCCCCTGCTATGAAATCCTAGCTACGCCACCGGCGGAGTAGATCATAGTTTGGGGGAGCCGTCAGCTGCCGACGATGTAAAGTAAAAGCCTACTAGTATAGATTATAGAAGTAACTGGAACAGTAGGAACTGTAAATATGGATCATCGAGTCCTCACGCGGGTTGTAATAAAAATTTGTCGGATGGGGTGCAGATCCAATCAGTGGCCAGATTTGACATCAGACGAGACCTTCGATGGGGTCGTAAAAAGAAATGGGTTCATTTAAGCTAAATGATGAAGATGAATTTGATGGAACTTAAATCAAAATGGTGAGTTTTTAGTTAAGTATTTTCATTATTTGGCACATTATAATGATGTTCCAAATGTCAACAAAGGACTTTAGAAATTAAAAGCACCCTTAAAGATTAAAATCTTCTTTTGGTATATTCACGGATGCAATAAACAATGTTGTTTTTGTCACAAAGATGAAACAATTCAACATCTGTTTTTTTAGTGTCAATCTACTCGTATGGTGTGGGTTAGTGTTCATTATGGTCTTTTGCATCCTCGTAACTTTGACACTTGGCTGATGGGGATTAGCAGAGATCTAAAACCCTTAGTTTTACTTGGAGCAGTGGCAACATAATGGTCTTTATGGTTGACTAGAAATATTATGGTTTTCGAAAAGATACAAATTTTTTTAGATTATATCTTCTCAATTACCTATCGACATACATGAGCTATTCTTTTGGGGTCTATTTATCAGGGTTTTGTTGTTGAGGCATCTCAGTTCTTGGCGTAGGTGGTCAAGAGATTTTTTACCCAGATACATGGGCAGTCTAGTCTTTGGATTGATGATCATTAGTTTACTTGTTTTTTTATTTCATCTTTTTTGTAAGGTTGTGTTGTCCAGCAGAGACCGAAAGATTTTGTATCATCTTAAAATTAATAAACTTCCGTTTCGAAAAAAAGTAATGTTGGAGACGGCGAGGCAAAGAGGAAGGACGTCCGAAGGTTGTCTCCTCTGGCTCTCTGCACACATCCGTATGCCATAAACAAAATTTGATTCTTTGTCAACAAGCAGTATTAATGGATTACTATTATAGGCTAAATAAACAGTGGCACGCAGATCAGAGTGTTCGGCTGCGTTCATCACATTCACATGGCGGTGCATGATTGTGCCTAGGAATCGAAGCCGTCTCATGATTTTTCACTTCTCACGTTCCAATACATAGTACACTTCCAAACAAGTTTGTTTATCGCTCTCCGGAGTTATGAGCTGCAGGCCTGCAGCAGCTAAGCACGCAGAGCCGAAAGATTTCCTCGATCCCGAGAACAGCAACGACGAACAGTTTTTCGGCTATTACTTGGCCTGCGACCCTGTGTACGTGCAAGCACGGTAATTTCACTGGATGTATTTTACTGTGCGCTATATACTAATCCTCCATTCCAAATTGTTAATCACTCCATTCCAAATTCTTAGTCATTCTAACCTTTTTTTACAGTCAAACAGTTTTATGTTTGATCAAAATTGAGAGAATAGGCTATGATGGGGGTGTTTGCTATTGTCACATGTGTAATAGTGTCACAAAGGTTTGTGCCACCAAATATATATAGATATACTATAAAAATATACTTAATAAAAAAAACTAATGATACTTATTTGGTATTATAAATGGCATTACTTATTGTATAAATTTGTTAAACTTGATTTGACTCTCCAAGAAATTAGTTGGAATACCTACAATTTAAAACGGAGGGAGTACTAGTTACCAATACATTATATACATAAGAGCGAACCAATCAAAATAATATAATAATTATAGTTATATACTCACTTCATATTGTGATGGAAGTCGTTTTGAGATTGTCCCGAGTTAAATATTTTAAACTTTGACTGCAAATATATTTTTATGTAAGTTTAGAAATGCAAAATTGATATGAGTAGATCTATATTGAAATATAAGTTCATAAAATACTTTTTAATTATATTTTATAAATATTGTATAAAAATAAGTATTAGTCAAAGTTATGTTTTGGAGACCATGTCAAACTGTCAATGTCCTCTTCTCCAAGTAAAACATGGAGGGAGTAATGAATATGTATAAGGTCAGGCTTAAACATGCAAAAAGACATTAGCTTACTCCCTCCGCCGCCCTGAAAGAAAAAAAAAGATGCATGTGCCCCTAGAGTGTTATTTTATGAGGTGTCCATTTACTCATGCATGCATAAGGTATTCCTAATTTGTTATGTATACATACCAAAACATTTATATTTATGAGATAAATTTTAAACCATAAAACATCATTCTCTTCGGGACAGAGAGAGTAATTGCTATATGTAGGATTTTTTAAGGGTTATATGCAAATTTTACGATACACATAAATTAGGATTTTGGTTGTCTTTTTATCTTAATGCAAAAAGTCAAAAACAGATCTTGTTTTGTTCATGAGCAAGGAGCTGAGTACTTCGATGAGGACAAGAAATGGGAGAGCCGGTGCACAGCAGTACTATATCCTAGTGGTTGAAAAGGACTGTTGAGATTAATTGTATACTATTCAAAACTATCGTAGTGATATAAATAGTATATAAGAGTAGTATAAATAGTGTAAGGGGTAATATAGTAAATAAATTTAAATGATATTTTGCAATATATATAAAATTATAAGCTGTGTGTGTTTGTTGTGGTGTTGGTGTTCGCTTCGGCGTGTTATGTATGAATGTTTCTTTTCTTATATGACAGAGCAGTGGTTCTGCTATTTTTTTCAAAAAAAAATTATAAATGAATGTGTAATATTTGATATTTTTGTATGTTTACATTAGAGTTGATATTTTTTTATGTTTACATTTGAGATGTGAAGGGACATTTCATGTGGAATCAATCTTCTCTTTAGCACTCTTAAAGTGGGAGCACAAACTACTAATCTATCCCTGATCAAACAATGATATGATCCTACCAGATAATAGTATTGTGTACTGTAAAAGAACTCAAATGAGAAGAGTATAGCAATTGGTGATTTCATTTATTTGTGACTCTTCGGGTGTTCACTATCCGGCCTTGACACAACAACTGAGGGTGGGGGAGGTAGCCAGGTTTGGCCGCCACTGAACCGCCGCGCCCCGTGGTCTCGCGATAAAGGATTCATCTGTTCGGGAGAGAGCCAATGCATACTGCTCTCTCATAATAGTCACACTACATACGAAGTTTCTCGGTAATATATAATTAATCCATTAGATATATTTTTATACTTGTCTTTGCTGAATACTAGTCTTATGTATATTTTTATAGCGAGCCGTGGCGTGTGTTTGCTGACGTCTCCCCGCATCGGCTACTAGCATTGGCTAGTCGAAGCCGGACGCTATGAAAGTACGTGCGTGATACGCAGAAAGCCGAGCGAGGCTAAAGTGTCAGTAGTCTTGTCTCTCCTCAGCGGTAAGACGATCATGACAGCTGAGGAGGGGTCGTCGGCGAAGGTGAAGCTGAGCCTGCCATGTGTTCTTGTCATAGGTAATGCGAGATCTACTAGTAGCTCTACGCTCTGTCCTTTTCCAGGTTCTTGAAGTAATATTGTAATTCAACGATGCGAGCCTCCTGATCATGCATGATGTTGTGTGGCAGTGATGGCGGGCTTGGAGAGGTTCGCCAACAAGGGGGTGGGGTCCAACCTGGTGACGTACCTCACCGACGTCGTGGGGATGAGCACGGCGGCGGCGGCCAAGAGCGTCATCACCTGGAATGGGGTCAGCTTCATGCTGCCGCTCGCCAGCGCCATCCTGACTGATTCCTACTGGGACCGTTATTCAACCATCGCCATCTGCCCATCTCCTCATTACTCTACGTGCTCGTAAGTCGACTGTGCTAGCAAACAAAAAAAAAAGAAAAAAAAGTCGACTGTGCTAGCCTGCAGTTAAACTCCTTTACAATATTTGATAGATGCCGCCGAAACATGATCTCTAGCTACTTCGGTAGGGTTGTTTGCCACATAGTGACATTAGTAGGCTTATTTTGAAACTTCTAATTAATTGTAGCACAACATCTATAATGGCTTCAGATCGGTAGCTTTTCCTATTTCAATTTCGAAACACAGATATTTGGTGTAGTTTCGGATGATTCAGGGACAGACAGTAGAGTGCTACATACACAAAAACATTTTTATGAGGCGACATACATAATGACATAGAGTAAGAGGATCACTAGGTACTTCACCTTTGGGGTTTGCCACGTTAAATGACTGGTCAATTTACATAGATCAAGGTGGTTAGGATTATTAGATTAAAATTTTATTCATATATTTTGTATTTTTTTAAAAATAAGAAAAATATGGGAGTACCTTCCTAGATCCAATAACAAGACGAGAGATGCCGTTACCTTTTATTTTCTATCTCCTTCCTGTGTTTTCTATCGATGATTCATCATTTTTTTTGTCTCCGTACGTGGATTGACGTTCCCATAGTCTAAACATCTTTTTTTTCTCTATCTACAAATGCTTCAGTTTTTTCCTCTCTTGACATGAACGTGACATGCTCATAGCTTGAACGGCTGACCTTGTTTCTCTCTCTACTTATACTTAATGTTTTTTTCCTCTACAATGAACGTGACAAGGACATTTATTGTCATCTAAAATTTGAGTATTTTTTTGTCTATGTGAACATGACACGGCCATTGTTTTTATCCATAATACGAACGCGGCTTGTTTGACTTTTTTTTTTGTCTCTCCTCACATTATATCGCACTAGATCTAACATGATCTTATAATGACACGTGGCATCATTCTCATAGTGTGATATGGGAGTAATATTATTTTTCCTAACGCGGTATACAAGTGTTGTACACATGTGGATGACATGATGCCCACATCTAATTGTACTTTTGAGGAAAATCTGTGGGGAAAAAATCAAAACATCTGCATGCATGCACATGAGTTGGAGATAATTACATTGCATGCATATGTGTGTGGCCCATATATATTTAGAGAGGTGGTTAGCAAGTTTTCTATATTTTTAGGCCCCATTTAGTTTCTTCAACTTTGCAAACTTTTCAAACTTTGATTCTATTGAAAATCATGGTCCCTATCACAGACACACTCCTCAAAATAGTTTACTACAATGAAGTTTTGCAAACGTTTTGAAACTAAACGGGCCCTTAATTGATTTCCTTCTTTATAATGAAAATGGTTCAAATTTGATTAATATCTTTCCTTCTTGAAGGTAAAGAGGAGTACAGTAGCGGCACTCACCTTTTATTTGCTTCAAATGGCCAAGAAAAACAAACAAACAAAAATGTTGTCATGGACTAAGAGCATCTCCAAGACTGCTTAAAAAATAAAGTGCTAAAAACCTGATTTTGAGACTTCGTATCAAATAATTGGGAGGAAAAAAAAACATCCGTCAGCCCAACAGTTCCCAAAAAATGGTTCAGAATTGGGAGCTCAAGAGATGGGATCAAATTTGGCTCCAGATGGAGTTATTATTGGACGTGTTGAAAAATAGATTAGACAACTATTGGAACATTATTTTTTAACTTTATTCCCAAAACTAAGTATTGGGATGTTTTATTGGGTACACTTGGAGACACTCTAGGTGTGCCCTTTTTTTTCTTTCAAAACAATAGGTGAAGTGCTAGATTAATTGCTACTCTCTTTGTTTCAAAATAGAATCGTTTGACTTTTTTTACTTCAAATTTAACCATATATTTTATTTTCAAAAGAAATGTGCAAAATATCATATTTTTTATGGCTTGCTTTTTAATAAAAGAACTTCATAAGTAACTTACATTTGACTAAGTTTGCATATATGTTTTAAATAAGATGAGTGATCAAAGTTGACATAGAAAAGATCAAACAAATCTATTTTGAAACAGAGTACTTTCCACTAAAGCTACTCCTCACAGGGGATGGTAGCTGTCTCCGCATGGGCCCTACTACGCACACGGGTGCCACGCTACACGTGGTTCTTCCCGCTCTACCTGACGTCCCTTGGGCAAGGTGGATACCAGCCTTCCCTGCAAGCCTTCGGTGCCGACCAGCTCGCCATCGGGGAAGACGACGGCGACACGGAGTCCGGCACGACGGCGGAGGAGAAAGGCAAGGTGAAGGGCATGTTCTTCCGGTGGTGGTACTTCGGCATGTGCAGCGGCAGCCTGCTGGGGAACTCCATCATGTCCTACATCCAGGACAACTTCGGCTGGGGCCTCGGCTTCACCATCCCCACCGCAGTCATGGCCCTTTCTGCCGTGGCGTTCCTGTGTTGCACGCCTCTCTACAAGCACACGCAGCCCAAGGGCGCAGGTAATAGGACGTCATCGTCTTCCTACAGCATCCTCAAGATCCTCAAGTCGATCGTGGCAAGTCGGAAGATCAGTCTGCAATCAAGAGACGACGACGGCAACAATGGCAATGAAGGCGCCCTTTCTGAGCTTGAGTATGTGATGATGGTACAATTTGCAATTTGTACGTACTCCATATAATCTTGATCCTAGTAGGAGCATTGATCTTGTAGCGTACCGAGATGGTAACGTGCAACATTTGGAACGTTGCAGGATGCAAAAGAAGCCACTGAAAGCTGAACCACCAGCTGCTTCAAAGGCTGAATCCCAGGAGGACGAGGCTGCACCAAGCGTGGGCAAGATCATACTCGGCCTCCTGCCAATCTGGGCCATCCTACTCGTCTTCGCGGTGATCTTCCAGCAACCAACAACCTTCTTCACCAAGCAGGGCATGCTGATGAACCACACGTTCGCCGGCGGCTCTTTCGTGATCCCTCCGGCGATGCTCCAGAGCTCGATCACCATCTCCATAATCCTGCTCGTGCCAATGTACGACAGGATGATCATCCCGTTGTCCAACGCAATCACCGGGAGCAGCGACGGGATCACCGTGCTCCAGCGGATCGGCGTCGGCATGGTCCTCTCCACCGTCGCCATGGCCATCGCCGCGCTGGTCGAGTCGTGGCGTCTCCACTTGGCCACCGCCGGCGCCGGAGACGAAGGTGCCACGCCACGGCTGAGCATCTTCTGGCTGCTGCCGCAGTACGTCCTGCTGGGGGTCTCGGACGTGTTCACGGTGGTGGGGATGCAAGAGTTCTTCTACACGCAGGTGCCGGACACCATGAGGACCATCGGCATCGGGCTGTACCTTAGCGTCTTCGGCGTCGGGGGATTCCTCGGCGCGCTCATGATCACCGGGATCGAGATGTCAACTGCTAGGCCCGGCAACGGCCGGGGGTGGTTCTCTGACGATCCACAGGAGTCGCACCTTGATTACTTCTACTGGTTCTTGGCTCTTCAGTGCTTCATCAGCTTTGTGGTCTTCACGCGCTTGTGCAAGTACTACAGTATCAAATAAGATGCGTCAGGGAACTAGGTTTTTTTTAGATAACATGAATTACATCCGGCTTCATCCTTACTTTTCAATACACAGGAACCAAGTTTAAGAGTTAAACGTCCAACATAATAGTGCGCTTACAGGGAATTAATATGCATATACGAGAAGTAGCATATTTATTTATTTATTTATTTAGTTATTTAGTTATCATATCAGATTAATCAGAACTTAGTAAAATGGACTTAATCTTCATATCAGGGTAGAGCACCTATAGCTAGACTTTGACCAATTACCAAAGGTCCTTGTGTCCCTGAAATCACTTACAAACAAAATACAAGTAGAACTAGTTTAACTAACCAAAATATGTGAGTAGGCATTTATTTTCCTGAGAAGTAGACGGTTAAATATGACACCATCAGGACTATAAAAAACTCCCCTAAACAAACCCTTTGCTCGTCCGGAAACAATTTAGACTTGGTTATTGATCAGGAGTTACTACAATAATGTAACTATCCCAGCTTATAGCATGTTTACAACAAACTTTTATAGCTTTGCTTCAATAAGCCGGTAGTGATCTCCATTTATCTTACTCGTCTGGGTTTCCCTCTGGTTGTTTCTCCTATCTTTTATTTTAGTTTTTTTTTTCTGAAAAGAGACTATGAAACTGCTGGTATGCATAAATAGACTATATGAAGCTCCCCGTATATATGTACCAGGAGGCTTTCATTTTAGATCTCGATCCACATGTAGTCAGTTACAGAAAAAAAAAATTAGTGCAGTCAGTTATAGAAAACTTGATCAGCTTGATTATGGCCCATTGGAAATATATTTCCAGCCAAGAGGCCTTTTTTTTGCAGCGGTGAAAAGTAGCAACGGGCCGCGCCTCCTTTCCTACAAATGTCATTTGGCCCATACTTGAAAATTGGTTCTGTTCTGTGCGTCTGTAGTGGTGACGACAAAACAAGCCAAAGTTGCGGGGAAAATCCAAAGGCATCATCGCATTCAAGTCATCCGCCAAAATAAACCATAAAATCTCGGAACATCATCAGTCCTACCTTGACCAGACTTCCTGGCCCGGAGGACAGTGCATTTGGTCTTCTGGTACGCAGTGGCAGCGACAGCCGGATCAACAAGCTGGATCTCAAGCGGGCATACAACCACAAGCGGGCACTTAGCCTTTCTCCCCTTGTACCGCATCACAGTGTCAAGCCTAAGCTCAACATCAAACCTCCCCGTCTCATTCTCGGCGGCGAACTCCCTCACACCGGCGGCGGAGAAGAGCTTGAGCGGCCTCGACGCGCCGCCCACCGTGACGCGCACGGTGGCCGTCTTCCCGGCCTTGTGGAGGAACGCCGGCACGGCGGTGGACTCGTCGAAGCGGCTGCCGTTGAAGGAGAAGGCCACGGCCAAGGGACCGTACCGGATGGCACGGTACATGTTGGGGTTACCAAGTGACAGCGTGGTGGTGATGTTGTAGGAGACGGTGGAGTTCTCGGCCGGGGAGCTTGGGGAGAGGGAGAAGCGGTGGAGGATGGCGTCGTCGGCGGTGGCCTTTGGTGGGTAGACGACGGCGAAGGCGACGACGAGGACGGCGATGACGCCGCCGAGGGTGAGGAAGATTGATGCGCAGATGAGGACCTCTTTCCATTCGTAGCCGTAGAAGGCTTCGCTCTCGAACCAACCCATGTCTGATGCTGTCCGCTCTGTGCCTCTGGTGAAGTGGTGAGTGGATCTTAGCTTGGGGAAGTCGTCGGCTGTCGACAGTGTGAAGTGGAACTGTAGAAGCCTAGAAGAAGTAGAAGGTGACTGTAGATATGGATCAATGCATAGTCACCCGGATTAAGGTTGGAATAAAAATTGGTTGGATGGAGTACAGCTCCGATCCAGTCAGAGGCCAGATGAGACAACTACACGAAGACCGTCAATCGGGTCGTAAAGAAACAAGCCAAACAGAATTGATGAGACACATGCCTGTGTTCTAAAGCCAATGTGATTCGTTGTCAACTTGCAGTATTCATGGATTACTTAAACAGTGGCATGCAGGTCACAGTTGGCCCGGCTGTGTTCATCACATGGCGCCGCATGGTTGTGCCTAGGAAGTGGTGCTCAAGTCGTCGCGCGTCTTGTTCTTTTATTTCTCACCACCACGGTCAAGTCTTCTGTGTACACAGTATGTACATTTCTGAACAAGTTTATATGTCTCATCATGCATAACGCTCTCCCGGCCGGACTGATAAGCTGCAGCAGCAAAATTAAGCACGGCAGCACGCACACGCAGAGCTGACTTCCTCGCTTCATGTGTGGAAGCTAAGCATGGTAAATTGGTAATCTGATCTCACTCGCTCCATGTAGACCTTCCACCGGTATTTTCCTAGCTAGTAAGTGCTTAACAAAACACGCTTCTCGCCTTTTACTTCCAAGTCGCTGAAGTATTGTCAGGAAGCGTACGTGTGTTTTCTTAAACATGCATGTAAGCATGTAGGAAGGAGGAGTTGCATGAAAAGCCTAATAAAGCCCTAAACATGGCAATTTTGCAGTGAGTATTGGTCAAGCATTTTGTTTTGTGTACAAAAGAAAAAGTACCTCGTCTCCATATGTCACCATCTGAAACACTTCGGACAAACGTTTTTGGGAAAACATCCTTCAATGGTACATATCCAAATTTCCCAACTTTTATCCAGAAAGAGCTTCACATACTAAATTGAAAAATGAAAAGAAAAAGATTGTTCAAGGAAAGGAGGAGCAAGTTTCATGCATGGTTGCACATGCTGAAATGTAAGAAAGCGACCGTGCACAAAGCAGGAATGCTCCTTACGATAGGGACATGCATCCGTCGCCCTCAAATAAAGTGCTTGCTTGCAAAGACGGTTACCAATAATACTAGTCACGCTCACACCCAATAATAAGTCGATGACACTGGTGCTACGATACAAGAGCTACGACTACGATCGATACTCACTGAAGACAAGGTTTGACTTATGCGAGTAACGTTTGACTCCACCCTCTCCCGGTCAAAACACACTGTCTCCCCCCGCCGGGTGGTAACCTGGACGCGAAGCGAGAAGCCAGCACTATGCCAGGGCCCGAAAGTCAGACCTGGGGCTTTTATAGGTGGTCAGATATAGGCACTGGCGGAACTGGAACAAAATTTTAGAGGGGGCCAACTGACTACACTATATTCATTCCAAAGTATTATTTTTTTCTAGCCGATACATGATTTTTTATATGCACCTAAATATATAATGATTAGATACACAGTAGGCACACAACCAGTGGTGGATATAGGCTTGGGCCACTAGGCGTTGGGCTGATTTCTCCACATTGTAAACTACTGTAGCAAGGAGGCTTATTCTAGTTAGCCCAACAACTCCACTGAGCGGCCCTAGGCGTGAGCTTGACCCTGGTCTGCCCCTACACACAACCCTACCCCTATATGCACATCTGAAAGACCGGGCCGATAAATCCTCAATATGATGAAGTCACCACAAATGACTCACAGTTGATGGCTATGAAGCCTACTATTAAAAAATAGCGTCGGTTCAATCTTAGAATAAATCTAAAAAAATGTGAGCACCAACGTCAAGTCGAGGACTTAAACTTTGGTGGGCTGGTTCCACTACAAGGAACCTTGCCAGTTGAAATGCTAAAGCAAGTATATTTTGAAGCGAAGGAAGTAATTATTATTGAAATGTTTCAATATGGCTATTATGCATTGAAAACATAAAGACGATTTTCTTATCACAATTATATATTCATTTAAATTTGATTGAAATCTTTGTTTTAGGCTAATTACAAAGAAAAAGATTAATCCCAAGCTAGTTAACATACATACTAAGCTTGTGCACACAACACATAGCCTAGCTACTATCATCGGTCCTCATTGCGTACTAATCTTTAGATTTTCAAATGGTACTTAAGCTCATTGTGATCTTGTATATACTTTTAATCAATGAAGAAGCATAGTAGTAATTAACAAACTTCACGTTTGTTAGGGGGCCGTGGCCCCTGCCAACTCCCCCCCCCCCCCCCCCCCGGTTCCGCCACTGGATATAGGCCATATCCAATGACACGAGCATGAGGCCAAGCCAAGCATGATGTATGATCCTAGCATACATCCACTGTAGGGCCAGTGTCGGCCTGGCCTGATGCAGGCTAGGTGACCCGAGGTACGTCCTAGCACAACTCGGCCCTATAAAAAGAGCTAGACCCTGCTAGGGCCGATTGCCTAGTGATTGGGCCACTATCTCATCCCATAATGTCGGCCCAGGCACGACATGATTTCAATACAGGCATTACGCATCATGATTAGCCAGCACTACCAGAGAAACGAGTATTCATTCCTAAGACGTTAGTACTGGTTGCAATTTTAACCGCTACTAACTTGCAAAACAGACCTCCGTCGACGTCACCGGGACAATTTTGTACCGGCTGGGAACACTGGCCGGTACTAAATGGCGCCACCCGACACCCCCTAGTGTCAGGTGCAACAACTAGTATTATTTAGTACCAGCTGGTAGCTCCAGCCGGTACTAAATGCACACCGTTAGCACCGGGCCAAGTCTCCAGCCGCTGCAGGACATTTAGTACCGGCTGGTGCCACCAGCCAATACTAAATGAGCCCTTCAACACAGGCTGGGATCACCAACCGGTACTCAATGCTTCTCTCGCAGTCTGCGCTATCCCCTTATCTGTTCTCCCGGCCCTTCCCTCCTGCTCCCTCACATCAGACTCTATCTCATCCTTATCTCGTGTAGGAGGCGGCTATGGCGCTCAAGGAGGAGAGCCGCACGCTGGGCGAGGCGCGCGTGAAGGGCGTCCCCGCCGACGCCACGCTTGGCATGAATTGTGATGGTTCATCTGCGTGCCCTGTGCAAGGTACTGTTCCTCCTATTCGATATTCTTTCTCTCTTTTGTTCTTGTTTCTTCCGATCCCATTCTCTGCTCAAATTCGTGATATTTACTTTACCTTTTTTGAATCCACTTCTTAGATCCGTTAGCTCTTGAGGTGGCACTTCTATGGCTGGAGTTTCACTTTGATTCATCTTGTTTTGAAGAAGTAATTTGATTTTGTAGCCAACCACTGTTCTTGCGTGTTCTTGTTTCGTCTTCTGCTCGTCTGTGTCCTACAGGTTCGAGCGAGCACAAGCTAGCTGTGGCCTCGTGGTAGTGGAGAAAATAGAGCTGCGGGTTCGTCTGTGTCTTCTGCTCGTCTGTGGTCTCGTGGTAGTGGAGAAAATGGTGAAGCAGTGTTCGTGGTAGTGGAGAAGCAGTGCTCGTGGTAGCGGAGAAGAAGGAGAAGCAGCCTGTGTGCTAGTGGAGACGAAGGAGAAGCTCTTTTGTTGCTATCAAGTTCTGAATAATCTCAAGAATTTCCTCTATTTCTTGTTCGATTCTTTCATTTTGTGGTCGTAAGGAAAATGACCCTAGGCCATAGTTTATGATTTTGACGATTGATTGACAACATAACCAATGGGACTACCAATTTGTCTAGATGATACTTGTAGATGTTTTTAGACCCAAGGATACTTTGGAAGCTATCCAAATGCTTATATAATCAATATCCATATGTTGGTTATCCAAATTGAAGCCATCCAATTCACGTGGAAAAGTGTCCGACTAAATCGATGGTGTGCCTGTCGAATTAGTCGATGGTCCATCGAATTAGTCGATGGTGATTGAAGACCGGCGTATGTTCGTCTCTGGTGGGCAACGACTAAATCGATGGTGTGCCCGTCGAATTAGTCGATGGTGCAAGTAGCCGTTGGAGTTCAAAGATTCAAAGAAAAAAGGGGGCGACGACTAATTCGGCGGTCCCTCGTTTGCACCCGTCGAATCAGTCGACGGTTCGCGGAAAACTGGCAATGGCTAGCAACGGCTAGTTTCTTTGGTTGGGGCTATAAATAAGAGGTGCCCCGGCCATTTGAAGTGTGCTTGAGCTCAGGGAAAATATTGGCAAGTGTTCTACACATTCTTAAGTGCTCAATCCACCAAAGTGCTAAATAGAAGATCTAGGTGATTAGCCAAGTGCTTAGTGCTAGTCTAGTCCCTTTAGCGCATCTCTTAGGTGTTTTAGCCTAGAGTTCAGCGAGGTTTGCATACCTCTTTACTTACCGGTGCTTGTACGCACCAAGTTTTGTAATCCGGGGCTCGTAGTCTTGCGAGACCCTCAAACAGAGTTTGTGGAGAGGCCGCCGGTGATTGTGCAAGGGAGGAGAGGCCCTTGGCGTTTGGCCAAAGTTCTACCAAGTGAAGGCGGCAAGGAGCATCTGGGGAGGGACGAGCGGAGACCCACTTACGCGTGGGGAAGTCCCGTGGTCACCCACGGAGTTACTTGACCGGGGAGTTTATGCACTTGCGCGGGCATTCCCTTTGAGAGGGGCTCCAACAATGAGGGTTAGTGGAAAGCTCGTGAGCTTTCCGATACCTCGGTAAAATCGCCGTGCCGGGAGTTTGCTCTTCTCTACCCTTTAAGCTTCCGCATTTCATACTCGCACTACTTTTCGCATTTACCTTTCCTAGACTTGCCATGCTAGTATAGGATTGGACCTAGGGTGCGAAACTTTGTAGCGGTAAAGATAGCAACACATAGAGAAAACATAGAGCACATTTAGATAGAAATTGAAATAGGTTTTCATATGTGCAATTGGAGCCTTAGTTTTTAGAGACACCTAATTCACCCCTCTGTTAGGGTGTCACGGTCCCTTCACCGGTGGTTGTAATTTATGAGTTCTTTGTATAGAAAAGAAAGATGTAGCGATAGTAGCGAAACTGCAAGAGTTTTGCTGTTCTTGTTCTTCATCTCGATCTTGTACTCTGTTCTTTGATTTCTTCTTTCCTTTTCTCTGTATACATACATGTATATGTTTAAATAAAGGAAGTAAACAAGCGGAGCAAGAAAATGGTTGCCCGCACAACATGTTTCGTGCCAATCAAACTAATAGCGTGTGAAATCTCAGTTTAAAACAAACGAAAAACATGAAAAAAAACAAAAAAAAGGCATGGACATTTAGACAGGGGTTGGCCGTTTAGTACCGGTTGGTGTTACCAACCGGTACTAAATGGCCTACCCCACCGATCCTACAATCCCATTAGTACCGGTTGTTACAACCAGTACTAAATGCACTACTAGGAATAAGAGCTTTAGTACCGGGCAGAAACCCACATTAGTACCGGTTATACAACCGGTACTACGTTTCCGGTACTAAATGGGCACATTTAGTACCGGTTGGTGCACCCGGTACTTAAATGGCACATTTAGTACCGGCTACTATTAGCAACCGGTACAAAACAGCTTTACCGCTTTGCGCGTGGGGCTGGCCATTTTAGTACCAGCCGCTATTAGCAACCGGTACAAAACGTCGTGGGGTTGGCCATTTTAGTACCTGGTCACGTTTTTTTCCTTTTTTCATTTTTTTCTTGTTTGTTTTTTCTTTAGTTCATCATAGATGAATTCTTCAACTCAAATACATCTTTCATCTAAACACAAATACATAGGATTCTTCAACTCAAAGACATCTTTGCTCTAAACACACAAATACATAGGATTGGATGAAGAAGATTTTCTTTCCCAAATTACAACCACCACAAAGTGAAAGAATCAATAAAGAAAAAAAAAGATTCACAACTTGCCAGTAGTCAACGAGCTTGCGCCTTGTTCTCCATGAGACCATGACCGGCGAGTGGCGTGGCTCCAATTAGCTTGCTGTCTTCTCGGTCTCCGCCATGCATAGATCCAAGCGAACCTAGGAGAGTTCAACCCAGTGCCTAAAAAAGGAACGGATCCAGTCTCTACTAATCAAAATGGATTTCCCAAAAAAATACCAATCAAAGCGGAAGCGAGCATGGATCCAGTGCCTAAAAAAAGAACGGATCAGGGACGCCGAGATCTCCGTGCTCACCTCCGCCATGCAGCCCGCGCCGCCGCCAGAACCTCCCGCGTGCCCACCGTCTTGCCTGCCGACGGAGTTCCTCCCGCGCCACCCCACCGATGGAGTTCCTCCTGCAGGGAAGGATTGGAAAGAGATAAGTCTAGAGAAGAGGAAGAGATAATAATGAGAGGTAGGAGAGGGAGAGGCAGAGGAGTAATAAAGGGAGAGCGGTGGCAGCCGGCTGGGAGGACAGTTTGTTTCAACCGGTACTAAATATCTAGCTGGTATTAATGGTCTATATTTAGTACTGGGTGAAACCACCCACCGGTACTAACTTGTTCGAGAGAAATTTAGTTGTTGTTTCTGGTACAGGTGGTGCCATTTAGTACCAGCTGGTGTCTCCAGCCGGTACTAAATTGGCCCTATGACGTCGATGGAGATCTGTTTTGCACGTTAGTACCGGGTAAACTTGCAACCAGTATTAACTGCTTAGGGACGAATGCTCGGTTCTCTTGTAGTGATGACCGCCCATTTAGTACCGGAAACGTAGTACCGAACGCATAGCCGGTACTAACGTGGCTTTTGGTCTGGTACTAAAGATCGATTCTGTAGCAGTGCAGTACATAGTACTAGAGTCCCGTAAAAGAGGGGTGTGTGTGTTAAACTATTTCACATAATATACTTATCTCTATGAATTTATGATGAAATTTATCAATATACATAAGTTTACAATGAAATTGATGGTTTCTTTGATGAGAAAGAAGCACCTAGAGTGAATGGTCAGCACGACGCGTCTAGGAGAATTGAGCACGATCCAAACAGGCCGCAAATGTGTGAGCTGCTAATGCGCGGCCATAATCGATTGCGGAAGTTTCCCACTCCCATGGGCAACAAAGCACGCAGAAAAAACTAATGATTTTTAAAACATAAAATAATTCTTGTTGCTTCTATTATTCCACGTTCAGAGAAGTATGGGAGAATCGTCTATACCTTTTCGTCGGTCATGCATGGTCTATGCATGTAGATGTTCTTTGTCGTCCGACCTTTGGATGATGTGTAGACCGTGCATAGACCATGTGACGAACAGAGACGACGAAGCTTGCGCGTATGAAAAATTGAAAGTTACTCCTGACCGTTGGCTTCCCGCCACCAGATCGATGACCCTCAAGCACTAAATTAAGCAATCTCGATCGTCTCACGAAAGCAACGTTACACAACTCCTCGCGAGCAACGATCGATCGGGAAGTACTGTGTGGCAGAAAGCAGCTACACGGTTCAAACATATGACGAGTTACCATGCGTACTGCGGCCACTACACGCTATCACTACGGTTCAGGCAGTATGCATCGTCGGTATGAATAATTGACCAACAAGTGTCAAGTGATGTGTTACCGTGTTGTGTTTTCTCTCTTCCGGGGTAAGTTCTCTGACTCTTGTTCCCCCGAGGGTAATAGAGACAGCTAGTAGATGTCGCGTTGGCCTGCTAGCAGCCTAGTATCGATCGCGGGACATAGCGCGTGTGCACGCCGAACAAGCAAATTAAAGGTGCAGCGAAGCATCACCTCTACCACAACTGTAGCCCTTGGTGATGGGGGTGCACGTGCAGCAGCAGCAGCAGCAGCTAGGAAGATCGATGAGCAACAATGAGGGAGAGCCAGAGAGGCGCATGTGAGCGAACAATCGGAGAACCGCCGCCAGAGAGGGACGACGACCATGCAGATGCTTCCCGACACACGAACACACCCGTTCCCAAAAGCTGACCGTTGCCGTTTCTTCTTCCTCTCTCTCACCGTCACTGACTCCTCCCGGACTGGCGACCAGTCAAACCCCTCCTCCGCAACTTGCGTTGCTACTTGCTACCTGCAGCTCACGTGCTCAGTCCACCTCATCGGTACGTGTACGACCAGGCTCCTCTTCTCACTGCCACTCCGGCCCCACTACTACCTTTTGGCCAACGTGTCATTTTTTGACACAAACTTCTCGGTCCTGCAAGATCCCAAACCTGTCGGAATATGAGATCCCATCCTATAAATACGGCCAGAAAGGCGATGCTAAGCACCACAGCCAGCCACCACCACACAGCTCTTGCTCCATCGATCAGCTTCCCCTCCTCTCAGAGAAAGCCCAGGCACACAGTTACACAATACACACACAGGCGGGCACAGCGACAACGTCGAGCAGCGCAGCAAGACAAGCTAGTGCCATGGACAGGAAGCAGCAGCGCGTCGGCGGCGGCGTCAAGGTCACCTACATCGAGACGAGCTTCGTCACCTCCGACGCCGCCGGCTTCAAGGACCTCGTGCAGCGCCTCACCGGCAAGTCCCCCACGGCGGCCGCCGGAGCAAAGCCGACAACGCCGCACAGGCCACAGGCGTTCCACGCAGGCGGGGCAAGGACGACGACGACCACCGCCGCCGGAGCTGGGGCGGAGATGAGCTGTCATTATTACCGGCAGGCGGCGGGCGAGGTGGGCCCGGCCGTCGTCGCCAGCCGCGCGCCGCCGTGCCAGGAGGACCTGCTCGTCGGCGCGGACTTCTTCTCTGACCTGTTCTACGTCGGCGCTGGCGGTGAACAGCGGGGTCATTGCATCAATGGTGGATACAGCGATTTTCCCTATTATTGATCGACCTACGACGATCGATATTATTGGATTTGTTTTGTTATCTTCCCCCATCCTTTGAGACGGAGATTGGCTTGGTGACAGTGAATTTATGTACAAACTAGTATAACCATTCAATTCATTTGTTCATTATTAGTACAGTACCGTTGCATTTAAATTTGTACCATTGTCAGTGTACATTGCAAAGATTGAAAGCAAAAGATAGTGATGGCTCTGAAGAAATTAAATGTTGTCCCCTGAAACTCGGCTGCCTCAATGTCCAATGTTTGATTCAACACGTGCATGCAAACAGCATCACTTGCTATGATAGCTCGCTGCCCAACCAGTTACTTCAAAACACTACACGCTGATTTCATTTCGCTTGAGCATATATATAGTACGTATTTTATCATTGACAAAGATACAGAAATTTATCATTTCCCTAAGACCTCTGGAGGCTGAATCAACAATGTGAAACTCGCGAGCTGGCTTAGCTCGATCAGTTTGATGGAGTTTGTAACAAGCTGACAAGTTACTTTTCTCGTTTTGTTAATGAGCTTGGTCGAATTAGCTCGCCAGCACCCCGAGTCAACTGAGCAAGGGTAAAATAAAGAAACTAGCTAGACCATTAGTTTTAGATGTTTCTTTTTTTTTCCCCCTCAAATATGCATGGAGCTACTGCTGTACTTATATGGCCAAGCTAAAACTCTTGTGCATGTTGTGCACTGGCTCATGTTTTATGTGTTTGGTATCATGTCACCGTGTCATTGATCAGTTGTGGGTTGTGGCCGGTTTAGTGGTGCATGATCCACGTATTGTGGGTTTTGAATGTTTAATTCGAACTTTATTGTTCCAATATCTTCTGTTTTTTTCTATTTCCATGCTAAGGTGGCACTATGACACATGAGTCTAATTAATGAGCAAGCTCAAGCTATTAACGAGCTGGCCTTGTTGCTTGTTTTGTTATGGAGTCCATCCTTAGTCGACTAACAGGCCTTAGATGGCCACGAGTCTCGTACAACAATGCAACTTCTAGAACTCTAGAATCTTCAACGGCTTGAACAAAAGTCGACAAGGCGGTCCAACAGTTCGAGATTTAAAGTGGAGGGATCAATGTTACGGCCCTATAAAGTTATAATCATTGCATTTTGAGAATAGAAAAAATAGAAAAAGAGACAACTAGTTTTAGTTTGTCTCATATATATCTGTGTGTGTGTCCACTTATTTCGGGACAAGTTTTGAACTCTAGAAATACACTTATTATGGAACTCGAATTGTTTCATTCTAGAGGAGAAAATTCTAAATATTGTATCCAAGTAGTCTGAATAAAAATTTCAGAAGATTCCTTACAAAAATAGTGAATGTGGAACCAAATCCAGTAACCCCTAGTATGTTTTTTATTTACTTTTTGAGTTTATATATGCATTGTGGTCATTGTTTATACGATTAGATAATTTATTGGGAGACATGAAGCCGACCATAGTCGTCTACACATGTGACTCTAACAATCTTCATGTTAGGTGCAAAGCTACAATTGTAGAATTGGGGGTTCAACTAAGGTAAATTATAGGTTAAATTCTGCTTATGTAAAACTTTTTTTATGGAAATAATAGAACCATGGGGGGGGCAATGGCTCCCCCCATCCACCCCAAATAGCACTGTAGCTTCTTCACGTCTAGCAAAGCGAAATTCAGATAAAGATGTATGTAGTCAAGGATAGAGCAACCAAAGGGTGTATTGAAGTGTCATTTCAACACAACTTTTATTAAAAGCATTAATGTTTCAACAATTGTAAAAAAAAATTATTTAGCTTTGTCATTTATATCTTTTCTAACTTGGATCGAGTTTATATAAAAAAAATAGACTAATATTTTAAGAGCTCTTTTTACAATTATTGGCAAGTACCATGATATTTTTAGTATACTAGGGAATATATCAAATACCTAAAAGTATCCATGTAAAAGTATCCCAAAAGTACCAAAACTGTAGGACCAAGTACCAGATAAATAGGCCTAACATATAATATATATGTCATTTCACATTGTTTAGGATTTGATGGGCCCACTTGTAACTGTTGTTGGATGAGTATACTCATTAATCAGGGGGGATGAAATTACTACAATATATTTCTTATTATTCATTTATTTTTAAAAATTTATCTAAATATACCACTAAGTACCAGCAAAAGTAATAAAAATATCTACAAGTACAGGCAGGTACATCGTAAAAGAGCTCATATTTTAGACATTTAAATTGATTTTCTTATAGAATCTTTTTTATGAAGAAAAGGTTTAAAAATATGATTTAAAACAAAACTAAAATAATTTATATTTGGAACAGAGGAAGGGTAATCATCTCCATCTATCTTAGTTTTGTTCAGACGAGGAGAAAGTAGTTTGTGTTGTTACGTGGACATTATATCTCTTACTATATAATAACATAACAGTAGGTGATGTCTGGTTCGCATCCATGTAACGCGATCTGACTTCAGTGGTATGTACTTACGTTGGATCTCGTTTGCTTCCGTCCGTCCGTAATCTGATACACGTCATTTTTTGCCATCAACAACACGTAATCAAATACGTGTGTGAATTCGTTACTGCCCCGGGCTCCGTAATCAGATATCAATCATAACCATGCTCCGGCGCACTCACCGCACCAGAGTACCATACAGTCTTGTTAATCGTTCAGCGTCCAGAGCATGTATTCGATTTCGTTACTGATACAAACCAAAGAATGCATGTTTTCTTTTACACTGTATCAAGTCCCAGCCTCATCTGATACCGTTAGCGATTGTCTTCCAACCAAAGGCCATATGTTGTGTCGTATAATGATCGCTAAATAAAACTTTTTGCAATGTCAAGAATGTGCGGTACACTTTTCTTACACAACCGAGAATACGCGCCCAGATCATGCCAGTCTCTGAGTAGCTTGTTCACATCTCGGTTTCGGAGGATCTTCGTCATCGTTTTCTCCGACGCCGTACAGTGACATTCCGCCGCACGAGCGCTTTAACGACCACCAACCTATCCAATCCAGTTGACCGTTGCCGGCTTCTCTCCCCTGCCCTGCCACTGTTGACTCCTCCCTCACACCCTTCACCATGGTGTGACGACCGGTCAAACGCCTCAACTTGCTCCCTGTACCACTCAATACGCCACATCGGCACGGGCGCATGCATGACCAAGCCCCACCCCTTCTCTCTGTCACCGACATGCTGGCCCCATCACCTCTTGGCCCCACATGCCACACTGTCTGACAGCTAGTTGGGCGCCGCCAACTTGCAACCCTTTTCAGAAATTCACAAGCCTATAAATACATGGCCTACTCATCTCTCACCTCTCAAGTTCTCAGCCAGCCTTGTTCTCCACGCGACCACGCCAGCCAAGCCAACTAGCCAAGTCGCGAGGTGAAGCACGCACGCTGCCACGACCACGACAGCGGCAGAGCAGCAGAGACACGCCGAGCAAGCACCAAACAGTTAAGCAAGGAAGAAGCTAGGAGCAGCAGCAGCAGCATGGACGGCGTGAAGGTCACCTACATCGAGACGAGCTTCGTCACCTCCGACGTCGCCGGCTTCAAGGACCTCGTGCAGCGCCTCACCGGCAGGTCCCCCACCGTCCCCGCTCCAGCCACCGGCGCGCCGCACAGGCCGCGCCCGCGCTCGTGTTACTCCGGCGACTCCGGGAGGAGCGCAACCGCTGCCGGACCAACGGGATGCCACCACGTGTCGCCGCCACCGGCGGCGCACGAGGCCCTCGTCGGTGACGGCCGCATCGCGCCGCCGTGCCTGGAGGTGGATGAGACGTACGGCGTCGCGGACTTCTCGGACGTGTTGTTTTACGGAAGCGCCAGCCAGAGCGCACAGTGTGGGCATGGTGGCTATTACAGCGATTTTTTCACTTGTTGATCGCGAGTGGCTTTGGCGGAAACATTTCTGTACAAATCGTTTCCTAGTACGTGCAACGATTGTTTTTAGTGTATATAGTCATATAGTATGCCTGTACATCTCTGTATTGTACCCGTGCTTCAGTAATATTCTTTGGCATTGTTTTTCAACGGAATCGAAAATGAACTTTGGCACGCAAGACTGTCGAATCAAATTATGTCCTGTTGCATTCAGACATAAAACTGACTCCAACAGAATTCAAACATATACATAGCTAAGTAGGCAAGCATATATAGAAACAAACAGCCTTGTTTCAATGATATCAGGCATTCATATCACCCCTTTCAAGTCAGAACCCATATATTTATGCAGAACAAACTAACAACAGCATAGCACGTATATATGCTGGCAATTCGCTAAAAAGTTGCAACATCATAAAAGACGTCGTCTATCCAGTTACCAGTAGATTAGGATTGTGGTATTCATCCCCTCATGAAATAAACCATACCCATACCATACCCAAAAGAGGGGGAGTTCACGGAAGTACTCCACTGGACTAGCAAAACCATACCATACCATAACTAATGTTTCCCGGTTTGTTTAGTTGTTGCCACTTTGAGAAACCAAAGCGCTGAGTTCTGGATGAGATCAGCATTTTTTTTACTGCTGATAACCACTTAACCAGAGTGCCTATATTAGTCTAGCTGATACTGTTTCCTACATACATATATATGTTCTGCCATCACTGCTACGGGATCAAAACTTCACTTGATTGCTTACATAGAGCACTCGTCGATCTTGCTTTTGGTCAGCTGAAACGCTGGAATCACCCAGGCTCCACAGCAGCACTGCATACCAGCCCAGTTGAATTGTCCCAGACGAGCTTTGCACCCCATGCAAAAGAGCTTATTTGCAACATATCCTTCTTCCACTGCAAATGATACATGCAAATATTAGAGGATTACAGTGAATACTTAAGAAAACAGAGATAAAACCATCATAAATGGGAACTGACCAGTTTGCATCCACTTCATCGGCTCCACAAAGATGGCGGGACATTCAGGGTTTTTGTCATCATCATCTGAACGTTTGCCTCTGTTGAAGCACTTGCCACCTGCACCTACTTCATGGGTAACAACAAATTCTTGAGTTGCGAGCATTCTCCGACATTTTTTGCAGCGGTAGATAACACCTGGATCATAAGTTTGCTTTTCTGTGTTAACATCAGATTCTGCAGATGTCTCCTGGCATGTTTCTGAAGGCTTTTGATTAACCTCAAATCCTGCCTCTGGATCAGCTTGCTTGTCCGGGATGGTAACAGTTTCCTGACATTTTTCCACTGGCTCTGGATTGGCTTCAGATCCTGGAAGCTCATCAGTTTCCTTTTCGGGGTTAACATCATTTTCCACAGGATTTTGATTGACCTCTGGTCCTGGCTTCTGTTGAATTGCCGATTCTGGTGCTTGACTGGTTTCCATCGTCTATAAACCACATAATCAGTTGTATGAAATTTTCATGATGATATGGCACCGCTGTACAATATATAAAATACAAATTTAACTTACTATGTTGTTTAAACTTGAAATTAGAGACTCCATAAGCCTACTGTGGAAATGGATCACACGTTGCTTGCACCTGCAGTGTTCGCACAG
Source organism: Digitaria exilis (assembly GCA_015342445.1). Taxonomy (NCBI): domain Eukaryota; kingdom Viridiplantae; phylum Streptophyta; class Magnoliopsida; order Poales; family Poaceae; genus Digitaria; species Digitaria exilis. Next base: position 1,579,355 of record JACEFO010003289.1, on the reverse strand, counting down.
ATAATTAATAAGAGATCATGGATCACACCAGTAACATTTAAAGCATAAAAAAAGCTCCTTACACACTGCAAATTAAACAGAAAGTAAAAATGATACTGCTAAGAATAATTCATGTATGTTCATATATAGCTATGGAAATCTAATAATATATGTTAATTATCTTTAGCATCATTGCAGTTAAGGACATGCTCTATAAAAAGTAAATTCCATAACTTGCAGAAGCAGTCCTGCGATGTGTGGGCACTTGTGATTTAACTGAAACTCATCAAGGCATTGTGGGTTCTGACAGCCCCATGAATGTTATATATCTCCGAAATAGTTTCTGTGAGCATTATTAGACAATTGAAGTTGACATATAGCAGTGCCAAGTACAATTAGTATCTTGACTGAAATAAAGTACAAGAAACTAAGCAGTACAGAGGATGGTATAAGACTGAATCTCCAAGTAGACTGTGAGTGTAAACTATTTAGTAATACATTGTTCATTAAACCAGTCAGATTGGTAAGCACAAGCAACTAAAAAATAAGCCTAGGCTCGGGTTAATTCAATAGCTGAAGTTCTAACCCTAATAATCAGGGGCGGACCCAGCATTGGACATGGGTGTACATATGTACACCCAATAATTTTTTTGCAAACAAATCGAAGTTAGCAAGTAAATTTTATAACTAGGTAAGATACAAATACATCTTACATTAGGGTTTGGGGTTCTTCGTTTCACACAGCAGGAAGGGAAAGAGAAGGTTCGGGTATACCTCGTGGGTGCTCAGGCACGGTGAAGGCGTCGCGGATCGGCCGCTCCAGTACTGCTCGCTTAGTCTTGGCCGGGAGGGACGGCGGCGACGGCGAGGGCGAGGTGGAAGGGAGGGACGGCGTGCGGTAGGGGAGGCGACGGGAGTGCGAGAGTGAGAGGGAGGAAGGTAAGGACGGCGGCGGCAGCGAGGTGAAGGGGAGGGACGGCGTGCGGAGGGGGAGGCGGCGCGTCGGCGCCAGGGAGGCGAGTAGGCGACGGGAAAGGAGGGGCACCGCCGCACGGGAGGAGCGCCTGGGACACGACGAGGGCCAGAAAAAAAGTTTATTTTTGTTGAAGATCAAAAGAGAAAAAAATGGTTTTTTATTTGTCCCTCAATTTTTTTAGTATTTGATGTTGCCGTCTATTTAAAACCTTTTTTTTTCATTACCGTTCATTTTTCAGTTATCTACCGTTAAATGTTACCTAATAAAACATTTATTTTCTCATGTGCACTCAATCTTAAAATTTCCATATACTTTTAATTCTAAGTTTTAATCTTTTGGTGTGTTTTTTATTTCTCAAGTAGCAAATATGCCTATGTTTACGAGAGAAAATATCATGGATATATTACACTAATGACCCAATATATATAAATATCTCATATCTTTGGTGGTTTAAATTAATAGTTGTCGTTTAAACAAATGACCCTTCATTGTCGTAATACATTTGGATCTTACGAAGAAATGCATATTCCTCTCAGGGAATAAATTTGTTATTATAACAAATGTGTGTTGGGTTGGTGTACCCTAATGAAAGTGCATTTAGCCCCCTAGTGGTTTTGATGTTGATAACAACCATAATTTGGAGGTTTCCTACTTTTATCGAGATATGTGTAGGAATGAAATGAAAAAGATATGAAGAGAGATATAGAGGAGGTCCCCTATTCAAATTAATATGGTATGAAGCTCAATTGATGATTTAAATTAAATTTATTCTTTGAATTTGAGTATAGAAAACACCGTACTATCAAGGGGGATGTGCTTGATGAATCAAGGATGTCAAAGTGCTATATTGAGATGAAAACTAACTTTGAGAGACACGGCAAAACTCACATTTTCAGGAAAAACGGATGATCCGATTTTGTGAATCGGATGACCCGGTTCGGTACTGAGTAAAATTGTGCAAAATCGGATGATCTAGTTTTGTGAATCGGATGACCCAGTTTGGCAGGACTCTTAGCTTTTTCACAGCTAATCTGACCCATCCGGATGATCCGGATCCGAGCCAGATGATCCGGTTTGTCCGATTTTGAACATAACGGTCAGATTTCGGGGTTCTCTATAAATACCCCCTCACTCACTCCTTTCACCTTCCTCGCCCAACACAACAGAAAAACACATCTCTAGCTCTCTCTCCTTCACTCCACTCCCCTCCAAACCTTGCCCTAGCTAAGATTTACTTGGGGATTGGTTGAGAGAAGAGATTTAAGGATTGGGTGTTGACTTTGAGTGAGGATAAGCAATTGTTCATCTCAATAAGCACTTGAAGCATTCTTGGCTTGTGATTCGCGTTTGTTACTCTTGGAGCTTGCTCCTAGATAGTTAGAAGTCGCCAAGTACAACACCTAGCTTGTGGGAGCGCCTTGGAGGTTTGCATCACCCATTCCTTGTGTGGAACCATCTAGTAAGTGACTCAACTTTGATCTATGTGGTCGGTTGAGGGAGGAAACAAGCTGAAACAGACTCTACCCTTGTGGGTGCCTCAACGGAGACATAGCTCCCTTGGAGTGAACTCTGGGAACAAATCTCGTGTCTTTTTGTGTCATTTACTTTACCTTTACTCATATTTGCTATATATTGATCGATCTATCTCTATACTTGTTTCCGTTGTATTTGGTCCTGATATATGGCTCTTAGAGTACCTCTGTGAACTTTCTATTCAGGTGGATTTGTGATTAAGTTGTTAGTTTTTGAATCTCGAGCATAACTGTTCTGTAACATCGGATCATCCTAGAGTTACTCGGATCATCCGACCATCGGATCCTCCTAGTGTTTCTTGGATCATCCAGTTAAGAATTTTCAGATTTTATTAGGTACATCTATTCACCCCCTCTAGGCATCTACAAGATCCTCTCACCTAACCTAAAGTCCACTTAGGATTAGACCCTTTTCTATTTAGAGCAGAAATACCAATTAACTTAAATTTAGGATGGCCTCAATTCATCTCAAAAGTGCTTTGGCTCCGGTTTTTTTCTCTCTTGTCTAATTAAACTAAATGTTTGGCCGAATGACCTTTTTAGTTTTTAGAATGGCTAGAAGTGATATAAGTCCATAATACTCTCTTCTTTTTTGTTCTTAGTTTTTCTTCACTCTTTGCTTCTTATTTCCTTTTTCTTCCTTTAACTTTTTCTCTCTAATATTTTTTTTCTCTCTCGCCTCATATTTTCTCTTAGTTGTTCCTCGTCCCCAGTTAGGATGGAAATGGGCCTCCGATTCCCCACTGGGAATTCAGGGACGAAAATTTGATCAATTTATTCCCCACTTGAATTGAATTAAATGGTGGAACAAAAGCCTCGTCGGCTCTACATGGACAGGGATAGCTAACTGTTCTCCATCCCCATTCCACGTCATTTCGTCTGTAAGGGTTTATTCTGTTAGAAGAGGATTAGAGAGGGTTTTAGAGAATTGGGAGGGATTAAATTCCCTACAAGTCAAACTCCCCCTCGATGCCTTTGGGTAGGGGATTAACTGAAGAAGTCCTAATTAAGTGCACACATGCATTTACGCATCCATATATCTACGTGGCTAGCAGCCCACAAAGTCTCGTTACTAAGCTTCAGTGTAAGTAGCTACCAATCAACCTTATCCATTCATTACCTTTTGTGTTCCGCACTTGCAAACTGCCAGGCATGCCTCTGCTACCGTTTCACTCTTCTTGTCTCCCCTCAAGCATTCCTATCTTGCAATCTTTTGTTGGTCATCATTTGTGATAAAATAAATAATAATACCTTAGAATACTCCCGAGTGAAATGCTACCGGCAGTCACCATATCTCATCCCTCATGTTTAGGAGGATGTCTGACATGCCATGTCAGTGCTAGAGGCACACATGGACCGTTATGACGTCATGGATATGCAGCGAATGACTTAACAAATTCGTGCATCTAAACATGCACTTTCGGAGTTATAGATTTAAGTGACATCACCTTACAAATTTATGGATCCCCAATGCATTTTACTCTTGTTCTATACTTAAACCACTATCGTACTATTTTTTAAGTGACATCACCTTACAAATTTATTAGGCTAATTATAATTATATTGACTATTAATCCAAGTGTTACACAAATAGGCATGTACTATTTTTAACGTATTATGGAACAATATTTCAAATATTCTTATCGTACTTTTACATTTCATAAACATAGACAATGGATGGCAATTTTACCCGCGAGTGTGGGTTTTGTTCCCGATGGGCGAGAGTATGGGCACCAATTATTACACACGGGCATGCGTGCGGGCCTGAATTTTCACCTGTGGGAATAGAGCGGGTAAGAAGTCTTACCGGCAGGTGCCCATCGAGTTACTCGCAAAAGTAAACACAACAATATTTGATAGTATGCATATGTGACAATGTGAGATACTTCAAGTCTTCAAATATATTTTTTTTGCTTTTATGTGTGGTTAGACATGACTGACGCGCGTGGTGTGTTCCTAGACATGATTTGATCATTAGTCCTCATTTTATAATTTTCATTTGCTTTTATAAAAATACCTATTTATTTTGCATTGACTTTGCATGCTCTAAAGAAGTCTTTTGAACCAAAACGGAGTCATGGTGCACCCTAAAGAAGCCTAACCAAACCAAACCAAAGCCATGAGATGCACAGAACCTGAAACACCTTCGCAATTATAGAGGGGGAGAGAAAAATGGCACGGGGCTGTGCCACCAGGGTATCGTTCTCCCGTTGGGGTGTCATCTTGAGCGACAGCGACATCATTGACGTTGTCACCTCAGGCGTCGCTTATATAGACCCATCTGGGCATAAGGCTTTGCCGATGCAGCCGTTTGACATGGGAGGCATGGTGGCGTGGCAAAGACTTGGTGCGAGGGCAAGCTCAAAGGGGGTTGCCAAACTCATAAGAGGCGACCGAAGTTATGATGGTGGTGCCATGGTTTGTGCGAGGGCAAGCTCAAAGGGGGTTGCCAAGCTCAGACAACATTTGCAACATCGACATCGTGGGATGACTAGGCTGTGTAGCTGACTGTGACAGGTTGCTTAGCCTTGCCCCGTGATTTTGGTATGGTACATTGTCGGAAGGCGGTGCAAGAGACAAACTGGCTTGCTGGCATGGCGCAGGAGGCTTTGTGTGCGGGTGATGCAACAAGATGATGTCAACCTACATGCGCTATATGGGTAGCGAATGCCGACTTGCAGGCGCAATTCAACATTTTCGATAGACCTTTGGGAAGCGGGGTAACACTGTTCGTCATCCAGGTGGTGATTTCACAAATGAATCCGCACAATGTACTATGGGGAAGAGGCAAGACCCCCACATGTATTTTCAACGAGGGTGGAGTGCAACAGCGAGTGTGACTACGAGGGAGCCTGTGTGAAGTCCAGATCTAGTGGTTTCACTCTGTCAAATAATGTATAGTATTGTAGCGACACTACGACGACGGGTTCCATATGGTAGTGACTCTCTCGGTGCGGTATTGTCTGTTTCTCTCCTCCTTATCGGTGTGGAGCCGTGTCTTGACAGACTGCATGAGTTTTAGAAATTGGTTTGTCCTAATGGCTAGGCATCGCTGCTACCTCTTCATCTAATGGAGTGGTTCGACCGTATTGATGTCCCAATACAACTGGTTTGGCTTCTCAAGATAGATTTTTAGTGCTTACCCGCATTGATGTCGCAATCCAACCTAACAAGTTGAGTCGATACCCGCATTGATGCCCCAATCCAACCGACTGAACCTCTGCTTCTTTTTTTTTCTCTTTTTACTGCCTATGAGCTCGTAAGACCATAGTGTTGTATTTTTTCTATTATATCAATGAAACTCACATTACTTATACGGTTTGGTAAAAAAATAAGGTTTGCCTCCGTGTTGCCAGCCGCCCTTAGTTAGCAGCAACGGATGATGTCACTACATCTCCAAAAATCGGGCATTGCGAGAAAGGAGATGGAATCCAGATTTCTGTACTACAATTCTAACATGCTAGACGATTGCAGAGGTGTGTTAGTGGTAGTTCGCAAAAAGGAAAGTATTTTGGCATGCAAATACAATTGTAGTACTAGTACCTCAAATGCCACTCCAATTTTGTAAATTTATAGGACAGGGACTCTACAAACATTGCAGATCCATCAAACTGACACAGTAAATAAAATACACAAATCATGCATCTAGGAAAGTCTGGAGTTAATTAAAAAAAGTGATACAGCTGAAACAGAATTAAAATTTTCTGTACGATATATAACATTTTCATAAACTTTTGGCCCTGGATACAAAATCTATATAGTGAGGTAAAAAAATCTCCATATGTAAAATCGGCACCATGTTCAGAGTGTCCGGATAGGCAATAATTTGTATAAGAGTTACTCAAATGTGGGAAAAATAAAGCTCCTGGACTCAGAATACAGTTACTCTCTTTTCCTTGTCCAGAACACATCCTACTTACCAAAGAGTCTCAATAATGTTTTTTATTCCACCCGCTGTCCAACGATAAAATGAACTTGAGCCACCTCATCCCATGTTATATATAACATAGGAACCTGAGTGGGCGTAATACCATTTCTATCAGTTGCCAAACCAGCAGCTCAGCATATTGCGTATACTTCAAAGATGAGATCAAAGGTTAGCATATTGCAAGATCACTGACAGACTGCTAGCTCAGAGGAAATTAAATAATGGTGCAGGATGATAATAGTAGATGTTTTTGTTTTCCACAACCCATTAAGCATCTCGCAATTAATACGTCATATGGTTGCAGGCTGACTACTTAGATGATCAACGAAAGACCGCTACAAAAGTGAATCCATTTTCTATTGCTGCTTAGATATTCTAACTGAATGATCAAACTATCTAATTATTTCTCTGCAAAATCTGGACAGAATTCAAACAAAAAATGCCATTGAAAATCACATGGGCAATGTACTTTCACCACAAGTTTCTGCTGTTCACCAATATATAATCCTTTGGACAAGACATGGTCTTCGATAAGCAAATCTGATCATCTATTTCTATAGGAGCGCCTCAGTTAAAAGTATTGAAATATATTATACTTTGACAGTAATTCTCACAGCACCCAAGGGTATTATGGGCATGTTTGGTTCTCTGCCTCGCTTTGCCATGCTTCATGCACGGCACCGCCATAATCTGAAGCTGCTTGGTTGGTGCGAAGCTTTTGGTGTGCCACATGAGTTGCTTTCCAGTATGTTTTCTCGCCACAAAGGCAGCGCCAAATTTCTATGCCACAAACCATGGCACCACCAAAACTGCGGTGTGCTAGGGTGCAGCCAGCAACCAATCAGGCCCTATCTCAATTCGGCGATTCTATTGTATTACTGATAAACTAAGTTTAATGCATCATTGCATCATGTATTTCTCAATGGAGTATATTGGTAATATTTCTCACTCAAGGCATTGTACTACATTCCGTAAAAAGTTTGTTATCATGGTTACCCAATTTTCAAAGCAATCAACATCAACACTACCATAATCTTGAAGTACTCAAATCTGAAGGCAGAATAGTAAAGTTGAGTAGCACCACACTAACAATGCTTCAATCGCCATATATTACCAAAAGTGGCAACAAAACGTAATTTCTAAACGTTCACACCACACCACGACAAAAGCATGATATGTCGCTTACCAGGGCATCTACTAGAACCACAAGCTGATACTGACATAGAAATGAATTATTTCGTAAAAGAAAATTGCTATATTGGAGGGGAGTTGCATCTTCCTTTTACTCCATTTCCTCCCTTACTGTCAAATAATAACCTACTCTTCCCAACCATCCATCAAAAAAAAAAAGATCCTCACAGATATCAATGAGAAAGCCAAAAAAGCAAAAGGTGGCAGCACAAATGATGCTATAAAAAAATATGATCCAGGGAAAGCAAACATAAAATGGTTCCATGGTGTAGTGGTTATCACTCCAGACTCTGAATCTGGCAACCTGGGTTCGAATCCCGGTGGGACCTACACTTTCTTTTTTACATAAAAAAGAGGTTTGCGACAAGCTACTTCAAATATTCTTTTTTTTTTGGCACACTTTTATAGCTATTCCTGGTCACCTTAATACCATTCAGAATGTTTTTCATCATTTGTTCTGAATGCAGAATAAGCTTGGGATAGAGATAGGAATCAATGAGAGGTAGATTGTCAAGGATTTGTGGCTTCCATCCTACAGCCTACAGGCAGGGTTAGGATGGAGGCGATGGGAATTGTGCACAGTATGCAACAAGAAAAGGACACCTGGGCTGGAGAGAGAACATTCTTGAGATTGAGAGAGAGCAGGTAAGCAAGTTGGGTAAGTCTCACAACGTTGAATGTTGCTATTTGGGGAATGCGGAATGAATGAAAATAAACAAGTGGGGTAAGTCTCATGACATAAAATGGTGCTATTTCCATGTCACCATTCAAACTAGTTTTCAATACATTACTGACTTATAAAGGAAGTTTGACAAAACATGCATTTCTGAATGGAGGGAGTATTTCACAAATATGTCCCACTCAAGCCAACATATTGTATTCTTAATCAGTCTGTTATCTTATTATGGTACATCTAACTGACAAAGCCACACTCAAAAGTGAGAATCAGGCATAGTAAAACCCACTGTTTTTTTATATATTTTCTTCTAAAAAAGCATGATGAAAATGAACTCAGGCCAAACACGTTCATGCCAAAACTTGAAAGGCTGAATGTAGACATCGCAAGGAATAATATCAACATAAAACATTTATATTAAAGGTAAATTGCCCCTTCCATCAAATTCATTTCCGAACCACCAACAAAGCAGTAGGTGCATCAGTTAAATATAGAAAATAATATATTCCTTACTCAATATTATGGGGAATAATCGTCTAAAGTTAAAAAAAAGAAAGTTGCTATGGGGATGTGCTATGATAAATACATTATCTAGGGCAAAAGCACATAAAATGGTTCCATGGTGTAGTGGTTATCACTCCAGACTTTGAATCTGGCAACCTGGGTTCGAATCCCGGTGGGACCTACTTCTTTTTTTTACAAAAGAGAATTGGAATATTTGTACTCAAAAGCTCCAATCTTTTAAAAAATACAATTCTGTTTCTACCGCTTACTTTGTTCAGGTGCTAAAGGTATTACATACTTTTTGAGCCCAGGATAGAAAGCACACTAGGAACACGAGGGCTAGATATGCATCATTTAGTTGGCTAGTTGCCTTAGCCCTCTGATCCTGCAATTTGGATTGGGATAGACAGGAAACTAGGAGAGTTTTGCTGGACAGAAATGACATACATGTGATAGAAAGAGGGAGGTAGGAAAATTGGATGATTCCTTTTGTTTCTTCCTCTGAGATTATCTATTAATTACAGATGAATATAGCAAACTTTCCCACAGCAGGGCTAGGTCCAAATTTCATCACTTTTTGGACGACAAAATTACAAAGTTTGTTCAACACCCACAATTCCTACCCCTCAACCAAAAGTAGCACTTTAGACCAACAAATGAGTTTAAGCTCCTCCTTCCCACCCCCATGCAGCAGAGGACAGTAGGACACAGGGATCAGGCAAAGTAAAACCAGTAGCAAAGTTTTTTTATACGCCTTTTCTTCTAAAAAAAAACACAGTGAAAGTGAACTCAATCCCAACACGTTCATGCCAAAACTTAAAAGGCTGAATGCAGACATCGCAAGGTATAATTTACAAATAAACATTTAAATTAATTGCCCCTTCCATCAAACCACCAGCAAAGCAGTAGGTGCATCAGTTAAATATATGAATTAGTATATTCCTTAGTCAATTTTATGAGGAATAGTTAGCCAAACCAAAAAGAAGTTGCAATGGAAATGTGCTATGATAAATATATTGCCTAGGGAGAGCACACATAAAATGGTTCCATGGTGTAGTGGTTATCACTCCAGACTTTGAATCTGGCAACCTGGGTTCGAATCCCGGTGGGACCTACTCTTTTTACATAAAAAGAGAATTTATGGTATGCATTCAAAAGATCTTAACTTTTGGAAAACCTAAATAGCTTTTCCTCGTTCACGTTAATACCGTTTAGAAAAGTATCATCATTTGCTCCAGTATTTCATCCATAGCATGCTTAATGTGCTTGCCACATAGAACTTAGTAGGAAATAGCAAGATGTAAATCAGCAAGGATTTGTGGTTTCCATCCTACAGGCAGGATAAGAAGGAGGTGACAGGAGTTGCAAAACAGAACAGAACTAGGATAGCTTGGCTGGAGAGAAACAACATACTTGAGAGTTGAGACTTAAGAGCAAGAAAGGAGATAAGCAAGTAGGTAATTCTCATGATAGTTTCCTATATAACTACTGATCTGTAATTGAAGTTTGACACACCATACATTTCTGAATATGTCTAACCCAAGGAAAGATATTGTATTTGTTAATAGACATGGTACAATTAATTGACAAAGTCATGCATCATTAACAGACCCATAATATTGATAGACTAAGAAGCAAGGAAGAATCAGGTATAGGACAATGCAGACATGCAGTAGGGCATAACAACAATATGGTGCATGAACAAGTTCATGCCAAAAATCAACAGTATGACACAGGTGACAGAAGACATGAGAGTAAAAGCTTTTAAAAAAAAATTGAATTGGAGAAAAATTATATGTTCAGCTAAATTCGTTTTCTAGATATGTTCAATAAAGCAGCAAGGTGCTTAAAATGTAGAATTAGCTTATTCCTAGAGATTTATAGAGAACGGCTAGCAGACCACAGAAATGGTGCTATGGGGATGTGCTATGATAAATACATTATCTAGGGCAAAAGCACATAAAATGGTTCCATGGTGTAGTGGTTATCACTCCAGACTTTGAATCTGGCAACCTGGGTTCGAATCCCGGTGGGACCTACTTTCTTTTTTACAAAAAGAGAATTGGAATATTTGTACTCAAAAGGTCCAACCTTTTGAAAAATACAAATCTATTTCTACCGCTTACTTCGTTCAGGTGCTAAATGTATTACATACTTTTTGAGCCCAGGATAGAGAGCACACTAGGAACGCGAGAGCTAGATATGCATCATTTAGTTGGCTAGTTGCCTTACCCTCTGATCCTGCAATTTGGATTGGGATAGACAGGAAACTAGGAGAGCTTGGTTGGACAGAAATGACATACATGAACATGTGAGAAAGAGGGAGACAGGAAAATTGGTTGATGATACCTTTCGTTTTCTTCCTCGGTGACAATCCATTAATTGGAGATGAACCAAGCAAACTTCCCACAACAGGGCTAGGCCCAATTTTCATCACTTTTCGGGCAACAAAATTACAAAGTTTGTTTGACACCCACAGCCAGAACTCCTGCTGAACCAAAAGTAAAACATTAGACCAACAAACAAGTTTTTTTCTCTATTTCCCCCTACCCCCATGCAGCAGAACACGCAGGAATCCAGACTTCATGGGGAACACCACCAAACAGAGCAACTAATTACCCACCCGCTCGCATGTGAACTATACCCAAGTTACAAAATGGTTCCAAACTTAACAAACAGCTAGCACTAAACTAAAAAACCTTAAAAAAATAAAAGGATTTCCAGGAACTCATTCCTCAGAAGGTCTGTGGTGATATCTAAATTAAAGCGTTAAAGAGTAACAAATATATCAAATGCCAGGTAAAAGAATCAAAGAGCTATTAGCACTATGACATAGAACATAGTGCGTTGTGACCATTTCCATTATGTTCCTTCCTTAAACTATTTGTTCAGTTAAATTCGTTTTCGAGATTGTGTTCAATAAAGCAGCAAGGTGCTTCAGTTAAAATACAGAATTAGCTTATTCCTTGAGATTTATAGAGAAAATGGTTAGCAGAACAAAGAGATGGTGCTATGGGGATGTGCTATGATAAATACATTATCTAGGGCAAAAGCACATAAAATGGTTCCATGGTGTAGTGGTTATCACTCCAGACTTTGAATCTGGCAACCTGGGTTAGAATCCCGGTGGGACCTACTTTCTTTTTTTTTACAAAAGAGAATTGGAATGTCTGTACTCAAGAGGTCCAACCTTTTGAAAAATACAATTATATTTCTACAGCTTACTTCATTCAAGTGCTAAAAGTACATATTTTATATTTTATGAGCCCAGGATAGAGAGCAGACTAGGAAGCAAGAGCTAGATATGCATCGTTTAGTCGCCTTACCCCTTTCATCATCCAATTTGGGTTGGGATAGACAGGAAAATAGGAGAGCTTCGCTGGACAGAAATGACATACATGTGATAGAAAGAGGGAGATAGGAAAATTGAGTGATTCATTTTGTTTTTTTCCTCTGAGATTATCCATCAACTACAGATGGATCTAGCAAACTTTCCCACAGCAGGGATAGGTCCAAATTTCATCACTTTTTGGGCAACAAAATTACAAAGTTTTGTTTGACACCCACAACTCCTGTCGCTGAACAAAAAGTAAAACCTTAGATTAACAAACGAGTTTTTCCTCCTTTGCCGGCCCCTACCCGGCTACCCCCACACAGAGCACACAGGGATCCAGTATTCATGGGGAACACCAACAAACAGAGCAACTAGTTACCCACCTGCTCGCATGTGAACTATACCCAAGTTACAAAATGGTTCCAAACTAAATAAATCGCTAACACTAAACAAGCAAAACCGTCAAGAAATAAAAGGATTTCCAGGAACTCATCCCTGAGAAGGTCTGTATTGGGATGATATCTAAATTAAAGCGTGAAAGAGTAACAACTAACAAGTATATCAAATGCCAGGTAAACAATCAAGGAGCTATAAGCACTGTGACAACTGACAATAGTGCACTATGACCAATTTCCATATGTTCCTTCAACATGCCCTCCAAAATCTTGCATTCATAAATACCACAATCCACGGAATGAGATGAAACCAAACATCCACTTAATGTATCAGTATTAAGAACAAAGGATATAACACTAATAATGCGGCCATGGGTAGATCCAAGAGAGATGAGGTAACAAGAAAGGTGGTTGTACAATACATTGCCACCAGTTTAACTCAATTCTGGATTTTGTTTTGCAGATCATATTGCATAGAACAATTCATAGCATATATATTCTTTTTAGCATATGAGCAAGGTTGAAACTAAAAAAAGGTTCGTCACTGAGAGATTAGGGATCAATAAAAACTAGCATCTACATGAAATATGTTGGCATGATGAGTTGATGACACGAAAAGAAGCGCATGCCTAGAGCATAACAGCTATACTATAAAAAAATGGTGCTATGGGAATGTGCTTTGATAAATACATTATCTAGGGGCAAATCACATAAAATGGTTCCATGGTGTAGTGGTTATCACTCCAGACTTTGAATCTGGCAACCTGGGTTCGAATCCCGGTGGGACCTACTTTCTTTTACAAAAAGAGGATTGGAATATTTATACTTACTAAAAGTCGAACCTTTTGAAGAAAAATTCAATTATATTATACCGTTTACTTCGTACTGGTGCCAAATCTATTACATATTTTATGAGCCCGGGATAGAGAGTGCACTAGGAAGGCGAAAGGAAGATAGGCATAGTTTAGTTGCCTTACCCCTTTCATCCTGCAATTTGGGTTCGATCGAGGGCAAAATAGGAGATCTTGGCTGGACAGAAATGGCATACATGTGAATGCGGGATATAGGAAAATTGGTCCAGTCCTTCTGTTTTCTTCCTCTGTGATAATTCATTAAATGGAGGTGAATCTAGCAAACTTTCTGACAGTAGGGCTAGGCCAAATTTCATCACTTTTTGGGCAACAAAATTACAAAGTTTGTTTGACACCCACAGCCAGAACTCCTGCTGAACCAAAAGTACAACGATTTTTGTCTCTCGCCCCCCCCCTCCCCTACCCAATGCAGACGTCAGCAGAGCACATAGGGATCCAGACTTCATGAGGAACATGTGACGGCCGATGATGTAGCGAAGGCGGGAAACAAAGTTAGCACCATTGAGGTCTGATTTGTAATGCGTGGCGTGCATTGTGTGGGCGTGTGTGGACCCCGGGGGTTAGTGAGGCTGCTCTGGTATATGAGCGAGCAGTTGTATCAGAGAAACTTGACTCATCCATTCTGAAGAAAGTAAATCTCGTTCGAGGTTCAGGGTCCATCGCCTGGACTTTAGATATCTTTGAATACTCTCTGTGATCAGCTCATGTCCAGGCAATCGCTGGCGGCCGGGGGTCTCGTTTACAGAACACCACCGAAGAGAGCAACTAGTTACCCACCCGCTTGTGTCTGAACTATGCCCAACTTACAAAATGATTCCAAACTTAACAAATTGCAAACACTAAACAAAGAAAACCTTAAACAAATAAAACGACTTCCAGGAACTCATCAGTGAGAAGGCTTGTGTAGTGATATTTTAATTAAAAGTGTTAAAGAGCAACACGTATATCAAATGCCAGATAAAGAATCATAGTGCATTATGACCATTTCCATACGTTCCTTAAACATGCCCTCCAAAATCTGGCTACAATAAACATATTATCTAGGGGAAAAAACATGGTGCTATAGGTTCTGCTAAAATAAATATATTATCTAGGGGAAAACACATAAAACGGTTCCATGGTGTAGTGGTTATCACTCCAGACTTTGAATCTGGCAACCTGGGTTCGAATCCCGGTGGGACCTGCTTTCTTTTTACAAAAAGAGAATTGGAACATATATACCCAAAAGGTCCAATCTTTTGAAAAATATAATTATATTTCTCTGTTTACTTCGTTCAGTTGTTTAATCTATTATACATATCTCATGGTCTCAGGATAGAGAGTGTACTAGGAAGGCAAGAGGTATATAGGCATAGTTTAGTTGCCTTACCCTTCCATCCTACAACTGGGTTGGGGTCGAGGGGATAGGATTTACACAAAATGGAATGGAGTAGGAGAGGTTGGCTGGACAGAAATGACATACATGTGATAGAAAGGAGATAAGAAAATTGGTTGAATCCTTTTGTTTTCTTCATCTGCGGAAACCACATCCATCAATTACAGATGGATCTAGCAAAGTTTTACACTGCAGGGGTAGGCCTGAATTTCATCACTTGTTGGGTAAACCCCCCAACCCCCCCCCCCACACACACACACAACAACAACAATCTAGGCACTCGCATGCAAACTATGTAAAAGGATTTCCAGGAACTCATCAGTGATAAGGCTTGTGTAGTGATATTTTAATTAAAAGCGTTAAAGAGTAACACGTATATCAAATGACAGGTAAGGAGTCAAGGAGCTATAATCACTGTGACATAGAACATAGTGCATCATGACCATTTCCATATGTTCCTTAAGCATGCCCTCCAAAATCTTGCAGTTATAAATACCAATATCCACACAGTGAGATGAAACTAAACATCCACTAAATGTATCAGCACCAGCCACCAAGAACAAGATAGAACACTCATAAGTATGCTAATGCGGCCATGGGTAGTTCCATGAGAGATGAAGTTAAGGGCAGTGTCAACTGTCAAGGAAGGTGGTTGCACTTGTCACCAGCCTAAATTCATAAGCTATATATTTGTGCCAGCAATTCTTGAGTCACTTTTGCAGATAATGTTGCACAGAGCAATTCTAATTTTGTTGCAAAAAATTAAGAACGTTTGGATAAAACCCCGGGAATTTACATAGACAAAATTTCAACACTCTTTACTATAGGAGTAAGGCTAAAAAAAATAGAAAAATAAATGGTTCAGCACTGAGATATTAGGAATCAATGAGGTAAACAGAGCATGTACATGAAACTTTGGCACAATGAGTTGATGACACGAAAAGAAGCTGCCGTAACAGGAGTATAGAGGAAACGCTAGGGCATAACAGGTATATACTATCAAACGCAAGAGAAAGTACCTGGATTTTGAGCCGCGCCCGACAAGCAGACACCACACCAGAAACAGAACTTCGATTTGTCCAAAAATCCCGCAATCACGACAAATCCTATCAAACCCAGGTAGGACAAATTTATCAATCCTGAGCCGAAATAATAACATTAATAAAGCGAAACCCTCACATTGAACCGGACGTCGCAAGAGGTCAACCATATGGTTGCGAGGTGGCCGAGGTGGACGCCCGCACGAAGAGGTCAGGGTGGACCACGTCGGCGTAGAGATCGACGCCGCAGGCTAGATTTCAAGGATGGCGGCCAACGGAGCACGCCGTGGGCATGCAGCAGTTAGGTCGTCCCCTAAAGCGGAGGCTCCATTGGATCCGGCAGAGAGCGGGGCCGTGAATGCCACGGCGCTCGCCTTCATAAGAGAGGAGGCGGCATGGGCGGTGAAGGGTGGGCGAAGGAGGGCGCCGTAGCCCGGCGTAGGGTTTGAACCTTGGAATGCGGAGGAAGCGGCGGCGACGGGGACGGACGACGAAGGGAGGGCCAGCAGCCGCCGGCGAAGCGAGAAATCGAGGCCGTCCCGATCCGTCTTCCCCGTCGGCCCAACAGGCTCAAAACAATGGGCCGGAGATTCAGCCAGAAGCCACCACGATGTCTCCCTTGGGCCCGGCCCAAGCCACCACGATGTCTCCCTTGGGCCCGGCCCGCGTGGTGAAGGGAAGGTCGTCGCTGGGAAAGCGAAGGAAGAGAAGCGCAAGGTTCGCTTGATGGGGAGAGAGACGTTCGTTGCTCTGGTTTCTCGTTTTATTTTGCCGCTGCTGGTTAAGTTGGGTTCGGCGTGTGCAGTGCAGCTTGTCCGTTTGGCTGCCTTTTGTTGTAGAATAACGTTGCCGAGTGAAAGTTTTTTTTCCCTATTTTGTGCATGCACGACGCTGTGATATCGTGTCAGCTGTCAACCTGCTTTGCGTCTTTATCTAGAGTATGTGTCTGTTTTTATAGATGCCATCTCGGTTTTCTACGCTTTCGGACAAAATACGGAGTACAGAGTATTCCTAGTAATCTTGAACTGAAATAGTAATCTTGAACTGAAATAGTAACTGTACTTATAGTCGCGAAACGTGTCGTAACGAGCGATTGGGTCTTTCGCGCTATTTTTCCATTTTACGTCTCGTCTCTTGTAATCGTAACAAGTACAACACGTAGAGTACCCTTGATCGTGTTCTTCACCTCCTTGCCTCCTCAGTCTCCAAAATAATGTATGCAACAACTTAGCAAATGGCTCGGCGACTCAAGTTGGAAGAAGAGAGAGGAGAGGAGGCATGTGGATGTGGGTTCCATCCTAAGATGTGGGTCCTACTGTCATGTCATCTAAAACCCCTTCAAAACCAGGGAAAACAACAAATAAAAGGATATGTTTAACCCCCTATAAAACCGGTAAAACCCCTTCAAAACTGACGAAAACAACAAATAAACGGATATGTCGAATACTCGGATACCAGGTTTAACCCCCTATAAAACCGGTGAAGACAACAAATAAACGGATGTGTCGTATATCATGTTTTATACGAGTCCCTTCAAAACCGACGAAGGGAAAAAATAAACGAATTATGAGCCCTTTCAAAACTAGCGATGTTGGGTACCCGGTTTTGTATGAGGGATGAAACTCTGATTTAGATAATAGTTAAGGGATGATGAAAGGATCTTTTCCATTTACTAGCATAGGTGCCTGTGCGTTGCTACGGGTTCTTAATTTTTTTTATCTCAAAAGTTTTGATGAAAGCATCTATTATTGTCATATTATTTCAACAAATTTATTTCTCAAAATTTTATTTTAAAGATTTGTGTCCATCTCGATTTCTTCAATTTTATTTAATTATCGATGGCTGCGATTTTCGGCATGCCCCAAGAGTAACACCGTGAAATTGCACGGTGTGAGAGAGCCTGCGTGCACGCCCATGCAATCCTAAATCATGGTCGGACGTCGGAGATGAGTGAAAGGTCACGCACCCAACATGCTATCCGCCTCTCCAATGCTTTGTTTTTTAGGCCTTGTTTAGTTCACCAATTTTCACCAACTTTCCAGTCACATCGAGTCACATCTTCTCTCACAGACACGCTTACCAATGTACTATTTACACCTCCAACTTTTCACCAACTTTCTCATCTAAACAACAAGGCCTTAGCCAAAGGTACCTCCCTCTGATGCTTTGCTTCTGCTGCCACGTGTGTCGAGCGCCCAAGGCATGCAGCAGGTGCACCCCACCAGGACGCCTGTCGCCTGCCATGGAACTCAGGCCGGCGGGGCGGGCATGAGCAGCAGCCGCTCCACGCACCCGTGTGTGGGGGCTGTGCCCTGTGCTACGATTTCTTAGTTGATGATTAGTATATTCAGTGGCGAATCTAGGGAAAAAATGTAGGAGGGGCTGAAATATAAAGGTATATTTGGCTACTTGCCATCGCTAGCCACGCTACATATGCAGCAGCGCCGAAGTTGTTGCACCAAAATACAACGCCACAACTATGACATGTTGTGACGTAAAAAAAGGTTGAAAAGTCTGAATAGCTATACGGCGTGCCACAACTTATGCAGAAACCAAGCAGTGATCTTAACACCAACATTGTAACCTAAACAATTTTACAACATGAAAATAAGCAAAACATATAATGTAAGTTAGTTTATACCAAACTATAACAATTGGCCATCCATTTAATAGTTTATTAAATCATAGAAAGGTAAAATATGTATACTATAGGACTAATAGCATTTAACATGGGTTGAGCTACAAAAGCTAAAGCTACCATGGAACATAGAAATGCGTAGTAAAGAAACTTTCAAGGCAAACAAAACCAAACACTTCTCCTTTTATGACCTTTATCCAAAAATCAAGGCTAAAGACTCAAATCTCCACCCTAGGTTTGAATTTCAAGTTCAAAGTTTAAAATTCCCAAAAAGGGCTATTTTGACACCCAACGGAGATCTCAAAAATTTCTTACTAAACTTGAAAAATCTCCAAACATAAAAGTTGTTTGTCATCACAAATAAAACCTAGTTACTGTTGGATTTTTTTTCAAATTTTGCAGTTAAGCCCCTCAAAAACCTAGAAAACCATGCAGAACACCTTTTCAAACCTAGCTTGTTTGAGCTTGAAATATTTATATTTTCAAGTTCATCCCAAAAAGAAAGTCGTATCCCATCTTTGAAACTCCAACTTATGTTTTTGCACTTTTGAATGTTCAGTTCAAATTTTTGGAGAAAACCACCGTTGAGCTGGGAAGCTCCACGGACGTCCCGACAGCCCGCCCTGGCGTGCTCTGTTCCAGGCCACCAGTGGCCACCACGTGGCCGGCGAGTGGCGGCAACCCCGGCTGGCCGGCCAAACCCCCTGCAGCCGTGTCCCACCTCCCCGTGCACACGGCAGCTCCCTTGTCCGGTCACTTCGTGCGCTCCCCCTCGCCCTGTCAGCCTCGCCGCTCGAGCCGCCATCATGCCGCCCTCACAACCCAGTTACGCCGGCCGGTCTTCCCCTGAGCGCTTCGTCTTCAACCACCAGACGCGAGTGAGCCTCTCCTTCCTGCCTCCCATGGCAGAAAAATTTAGGAGGGGCTAGGGGGTCCACGGGTTCTCCAGCGGTAGGGGGCTCTAGCTCCGGCCACCCCACCGCTAGATTCGCCACTGAGTATATTTTCTTGTTATTTGTTTTGATTGCATCGCATCGTTTGTTTGGATTTCCGATCAAGGTTTCGCGGGCAATCTCCGAGAGGGATATGGCTCGCATCGGGAGTCCGGGTGAGGCCTCATCGGGGGTCCGGCTGTCCGGGTGGGCGCAGAAGGGGGAGGGGCAGGACGTGGCGATCTGACGTGTGGGTCCCACGGAGGCAGGTCGACGACTCCTACTCTAATTGATTTTCCTAGTAGTAGTAGCCTACTCTAATTGATTTTTCTAGTAGTAGTAGAAGGTAGTAGAGAAGAGATAGAGATTATTTACAGACAATTTTCCACATCGAACCAAGGATGTATGGCCCAATCCAAATCTAATACGGGCATCGATGGCATAAGGCCCTTTTCCCCGGCTTCTTGACGACGGGAGCCAAAGGAGGACAAAGAGAGCGCCGCAGTTCTCCTCCCGTCTCGCCGCCGCCGCCGTCCTCCATCCCACCGGGCGGATCTCGTGCAGGCCGCCCAGATATTTGCGGCGAGGTCGCCTGGCTGCAGCTTTCTCTGCTCTGCGCGGCAGTTGAAAGGCCCCGACGAGGACGGCTTCAACCTAGGTCTACAACTGCTCGTCTATATTCATTAGATCTATCGTGCAATTGAATTTTTTGCCTTGTTCTTTGAAATTGATTTTGTTCTCTTTTTCCCCGTTTGCTCTCTATCCGATGTTGTAGGTGCCTTCTCGTTAGCAGCCCACGCCGGATGCTCGCAGAAATATGGCCACTGGCCAACATCACTCCAACAGTACTCTGGAACCTGCTTTGGACCATCCTCCTCCTCTATCTTCTGCTATTCGTCGCTGTTCGTGTTGCTCGTCGTGCTGTAGTTCGTCTTTCTCCCCCTGAACCGTATGCTTATGTGCCATTTGGAGTCTTACCCGAGTTTCCCTCTGATGACGAGTGTCGTCCTGTAGTTCGTCTTTCTCCTCCTCCTGAACCATCTGATGACAAGTTTCGTTCTGTTCCTTCATTTAGTCGTTCTCATGTAAATATGCCAGTTAAACCGCCATTTAAAGTCTTACCCAAACTTCCCTCTGATGACGAGTTATCCGAGCTCCCATTTGATCACGGATTACCCGAATTGCCCTTTAGTGATGAGTTATCCAAGTTGTCAATGCCCAAGGAACCAAGCCAGGTTTGCAAGAGTGAAGCCAAGAAGGCTAAGAAGAGAGATAAAAATGCTCGGAGGAGGGGTGGTGACTTTGGTTGCGCAACTGTTCACGTGACCCCCAAGTCTCACAAGAAGCTGAATCTAGTGCCGGCGGGGCTTTCTCGGCCAGACATACACGGAATGGTCAACTACGAGATGAAGGTGCTTCGGTTTCTGGAGCATGGTGCAACCTCAATGCTGGGTATATCAGGAAAGCGCGGCATGGGCAAGAGCACTCTCTTGAGGCTTGTCCACACTTATAGCATCAGCCATGGTTCCCCCTTCAGCTTTGCATTCTTTGCTAAAGCAGGCATTGGATTTACATCAGGCATGTTACGGCGCATTCTTGCTACAAAGATTGGTGTAGGCCCAACACCTGCTGTACCTTCAGTCAACCTTATTTCTAGCTTTCTTCAGTGTGAATCGTTCATTTTACTACTTGATGATGTCCGGGCGGGTTTTGATCTGGCTGATGCTGGTCTTCCTATGCCGCTTGGTCCACGACAAAAGGTTGTCTTCACAACAAGGGATGAGTCTATCTGTACTGATATGGGAAGTTCAGGCAACATCATCAGGATGGAACGTTTGGCGGAAGATGTTGCATGGGACCTTTTCAGGTACAATGTTGGGAGTGAAATTATTGATGCTGATTTAGAGATCAAGGACATCGCAAAGGAGGTATACATATCCATCAAGTTTGCTGTCTTATTTGGTTCCTATATACCACTTGGTTTATTTCAGGACAATGTTAGAATGCAGTGATTCAAGTATTTCTACTATGTTTGCAATGCTTCCCTCCTTTTGCAATTGATTTGTGAAAGTATATTTCTGCAGATGGTTGCAGAGTGTCGGGGCATCCCTAGTGCCTTATGCACCATTGGTCGATCCATGGCAGGCCAGACAGATGTGAGGAAATGGAGGGTTGCATACGAGATGCTCAAGATTAAGCGCTCACCACTCCCTGAAATCGAGGAAATGGATGATGAAGGTTATCCTCGTCTGGATTTTTTTGAAGATGAATTGGGGGATCCTTTCTTATGCACCTATTTGATGTCTGAATGATAACCTTAAAGGTGAGTTTCAATCCAAAATGGATATTGACACAATCTGTTTTTCTGATATTATCTTTAGGAGGCAGTCGCACCCCCCCCCCCCACCACCAAAGATTTAGCCTTTAGAATTCGCTCTTACAAAATGAAGTGATGTCCCCTTAATTATAGATGGAACAGCATGGTGTCCCCCCAGTTAGTTGTGCCTTTGCCATGAACATATTTCTGGTCCCAAATCTATGCATCAATTTGCTAGTAGTCACAGTTTGGAACAATTTCCTGTCATAATCGAACTGATTGTCACTTTCTGTATTAAAGTCTCAGAATAAGTGCACTTTGTTATCAATGTGTTGGTGGTCATATACCTATAATGGGGAATTAGAAAAGTGAATTTGATTTTTTTTAGTTTTCTGCAAAGTATGTTTTTAGTTTTAAATTTTGAGCTGCTTTCATGGTTATTTTTTTTAATTTGGGGGATGTTTTGGTGTCTAAGTCAGGTGCAACGGATCTCATACAATCATTTGTGGGAACGAATTATGAAATCACTTTGAGTTTAAAATTTTTAACGTACCAAATATTTAGGTTTTCTATTTTAATTGTTTTTATTGAACACTTCTTAATTTGAGGATGTTTCGATATCGAAATCGTAGGTACGTCTAGTCGTAGATAAATATGTACGTGAATGAATGACAAAAGTGTTTAGGGTTTAAAGATATGCTATATAATAAATTTTAGGTTTAAAGTTGTAAGAAAATTTTATGGTGGTTATGTTTTGGTTCAAAAGTGTTTGGTGGCCAAATTGTACGTATATGGAAGTAACCAAAAGAATGGATTGTTGTGTGATTTAAGCGAAATTTGAGGGTTTTTCCAAAAACATTCCTAAGAGAGGAAATGGATGGCGGGTTGATTCTAAGAAAATACGGGGGTTTATTTGAAAATTGTTGGGCAGGTGGTGGTGGACCGCGGGTTGATTTATTCAAAATACGAGGGTTTCCTTGAGAGAAATCCTGAGAGAGGGAGTGGACGACGGGTTATATTTCTTTAAAATTGGAAGGTATTTTTGCAAAGTTACCGAAAGAAGCACGATCTCGGCCATCTATCCGGCCGATCGGACGGCCGGGAAAAGCGGCCGATGTGGCCACTCTCCCCGGCCGCGGAATTGGCCCCGTTTCGTACGTAGAGATAGGAGCGCGTATTCCAGCTAATCGTGCGTTTTCTCAAAAAAAAAAAGAAAAAAAGAAAACGCTAATCGTACGTGGCTCGATACGATACGTTCAAAGGGCAACGGCTGGTCTCAATCCTTTTGAACCAAATTTAGTGTGCTTCACAAAATACTGAGTTACGAAACAAGCCACCTAAAGGACAGGGCAGACTATAAACTTTCTGCTTCAGGTCTATTTATTTTGCATCGACTTTGCATGCTCTAAAGAAGTCTTTTGAACCAAAACGGAGCCATGGCGCACCCTAGTGGTTTCAGTCTGTCAAATAATGTATAGTGTTGTAGCGACACTACGATGACGGGTTCCATATGGTGGTGACTCTCGGTGCGGTGTTGTCTGTTTCTCTCCTTATCGGTGTGGAGCCGTGTCTTGACAGACTACATGAGTTTAAGAAATTGGTTTGTCCTAACGGCTAAGCTTCGTTGCTACCTCTTATCTAATAGAGTGGTTCGACCATATTGATGTCCCAATACAACTGGTACGGCTTCTCAAGATAGTTTGAAGTGCTTACTAGCATTGATGTCGCAATCCAACCTAACAAGTTGAGTCGATACCCACATTGATGCCCCAATCCAACTGACTGAACCTCTGCATCTTTTTTTTTCTTTTTACTGCCTATGACCTCCTAAGACCATAGTCTTTGTTTTTTTTCTATTATATCAATGAAACTCACATTACTTATGCGATTCGGTAAAAAAAATAATTAAGTGTTTAGAGGTTTGCCTCCGTGTTGCCAGCCGCCCTTGGTTAGCAGTAACGGATGATGTCACTACATCTCCAAAAATCGGGCATTGCGAGAAAGGAGATGGATTCCAGATTTCTGTACTACAATTCTAACCTGCTAGACGATTGCAGACGTGTTAGTGGTAGTTCGCAAAAAGGAAAGTATTTTGGCATGCAAATACAATTGTAGTACTAGTACCTCATCCCATGTTGTATATAACAGAGGAACCTGAGTGGGCGTAATACCATTTCTATCAGTTGCCAAACCAGCAGCTCAGCATATTGCGTATACTTCAAAGATGAGATCAAAGGTTAGCATATTGCAAGATCACTGACAGACTGCTAGCTCAGAGGAAATTAAATAATGGTGCTGGATGATAATAGTAGTTGTTTTTGTTTTCTACAACCCATTAAGCATCTCGCAATTAATACGTCATTTGGTTGCAGGTTGACTACTTAGATGATCAACGAAAGACCACTACGAGAGTGAATCTATTTTCTATTGCTGCTTAGATTTTCTAACTGAATGATCAAACTATCTAATTATTTCTCTGCAAAATCTGGACAGAATTCAAACAAAAAATGCCATTGAAAATCACATGGGCAATGTACTTTCAGCACAAGTTTCTGCTGTTCACCAATATATAATCCTTTGGACAAGACATGGTCTTCAATAAGCAAATCCGATCATCTATTTCTATATGAGTACCTCAGTTAAAAGTATTGAAATATATTATACTTTGACAGTAATTCTCACAGCACCCAAGGGTACTATGGGCGTGTTTGGTTCTCTGCTGCGCTTTGCCATGCTTCATGCACAGCACCGCCATAATCTGAAGCTGCTTGGTTGGTGCGAAGCTTTTGGTGTGCCACATGAGTGCTTTCCAGTATGTTTTCTCGCCACAAAAGCAGCGCCAAATTTCTATGCCACAAACCATGGCACCACCAAAACTGCGGTGTGCTAGGGTGCAGCGACCAATCAGGCCCTATCTCAAGTCGGTGATTCTATTGTATTACTGATAAACTAAGTTTAATGCATCATCGCACCATGTATTTCTCAATGGAGTATATTGGTAATATTTCTCACTCAAGGCATTGTACTACATTCCGTAAAAAGTTTGTTATCATGGTTACCCAATTTTCAAAGCAATCAACATCAACACTACCATAATCTTGAAGTATTCAAATCTGAAGGCAGAATAGTAAAGTTGAGTAGCACCACACTAACAATGCTTCAATCGCCATATATTACCAAAAGTGGCAACAAAATGTAATTTCTAAACGTTCACACCACACCACGACAAAAGCATGATATGTCGCTTACCAGGGCATCTACTAGAACCACAAGCTGATACTGACATAGAAATGAATTATTTCGTAAAAGAAAATTGCTATATTGGAGGGGAGTTGCATCTTCCTTTTACTCCATTTCCTCCCTTACTGTCAAATAATAACCTACTCTTCCCAACCATCCATCAAAAAAAAAATCCTCACAGATATCAATGAGAAAGCCAAAAAAGCAAAAGGTGGCAGCACAAATGATGCTATAAAAAAAATGATCCAGGGAAAGCAAACATAAAATGGTTCCATGGTGTAGTGGTTATCACTCCAAACTCTGAATCTGGCAACCTGGGTTCGAATCCCGGTGGGACCTACACTTTTTTTTTACATAAAAAAGAGGTTTGCGACAAGCTACTTCAAATATTCTTTTTTTTTTGGCACACTTTTATAACCATTCCTGGTCACCTTAATACCATTCAGAATGTTTTTCATCATTTGTTCTGAATGCAGAATAAGCTTGGGATAGAGATAGGAATCAATGAGAGGTAGATTGTCAAGGATTTGTGGCTTCCATCCTACAGCCTACAGGCAGGGTTAGGATGGAGGCGATGGGAATTGTGCACAGTATGCAACAAGAAAAGGACACCTGGGCTGGAGAGAGAACATTCTTGAGATTGAGAGAGAGCAGGTAAGCAAGTTGGGTAAGTCTCACAACGTTGAATGTTGCTATTTGGGGAATGCGGAATGAATGAAAATAAACAAGTGGGGTAAGTCTCATGACATAAAATGGTGCTATTTCCATGTCACCATTCAAACTAGTTTTCAATACATTACTGACTTATAAAGGAAGTTTGACAAAACATGCATTTCTGAATGGAGGGAGTATTTCACAAATATGTCCCACTCAAGCCAACATATTGTATTCTTAATCAGTCTGTTATCTTATTATGGTACGTCTAACTGACAAAGCCACACTCAAAAGTGAGAATCAGGCATAGTAAAATCCACTGTTTTTTTTATATATTTTGGTGATGTACCATTGGTGATGTGGCACAGGAATTAAAAAGGGAGAGAAGGACATGGTGTCTTGTATGAGAAACCATGTCTACACAAGAACCAAGAAATGAAACTTGATGATAGGAAGATGAAAGGAGACAGAACATATGTGATTGGATGATAGTTTATTTTCAAGAAACTATGCATTGGGGAGGTAGTTTCTAGGTAGTCTTCATATGAGATGGATGTATAGAAACTACTTGTTGATGTCTTGGGTTGGGAATAGCCTTAGATCGTCCCCTAAAGCGGATGCTCCATTGGATCCGGCAGAGAGCGGGGCCGTGAATGCCACGGCGCTCGCCTTCGTAAGAGAGGAGGCGGCATATGCGG
The DNA here is from genome assembly GCA_015342445.1 of Digitaria exilis. NCBI lineage: Eukaryota > Viridiplantae > Streptophyta > Magnoliopsida > Poales > Poaceae > Digitaria > Digitaria exilis. The sequence continues at coordinate 1,553,074 of JACEFO010003289.1, read as the reverse complement.
TGAAGGTGGGGGGGGGGGGGTAGCCCGGCTTAGGGTTTGACCTTGGAATGCGGAAGACTTTTACCTCTACGCTATTAAAAAAGTTCCACCCAACCTGTATGCCATCAAAAAGTTTGAAACGACCTGTGTGCCATCGAAGTTTTTCACGATTACCTATGTGCCATTTTGGAGGAATGGAGACTTAACGGTGGCTAACAGGGACATGAAATGTCGTTTTTGCCCTTCCACTATTTAAAAACTAGAAAATATGTAAAAAATCAGGAAAATTAGAAAATTAAATTAAAAAAGCGCAAAATTCCAGAATACGTGAAAAATAAATAAAATATATTAAAAATTCGGAAAAATATGAAAAATTCATAGAAATTTCAGAAAAAATGTAGGAAATCGTAGAAAATTTTTATAAATCCAAAAATTTCAAAGAAATTTGTAAAAAATCCGAAAAAAGTAAAAATGCGCTAAAAAATAAAAAGGAATGTAAATAAATTTTAACCAGCGTAGAATATTTTCAATAATTTATATAAAATCAGTACAAGGTTGGAAAAATTAAGGAAAACACATGTTCATGACTATTGCATACCAACAATTAACTAGTTCATAAACTTGCTCATATAAGCCACATTGAAGCAAATAAGTCCACTGGTTGTCGTCACTCTTGGTCCACATAACTACCGACTATAGAAACCACAATAAGTTACATCACCAGTACATAAAATATTACATCAAAAGCTAGTCCTCAACACAATTTATTCAAGCTGCAGTTTCTTCTTGCTTCTGGTATTTGAAGCTGGACTTGATGGACTTGTTTCAACTGGAGCCCTCCTTGGTGTAAACTTCTTCACGACGCCACGTTTCTTACTTGGTGTCTGCACTGTATGGAGAGAGGCTTCACCTGATCCAGGGTCTTGATGAACAATAGGAGGCTGCTCAATTTGGAGAGGGACAGGGTCATTGGATCCAGTTGCAGACCTTGTGTCAAAGCAAGAAGTAAAGATCAGTGAGGTGTGGATAAGTGCATAGTATAGAAAAGTGCAAACAACAGAAGACCATACCTAGCAGAGATTGTAGTGGTTGGAGTCCTCTTCTTCTTGGTGGCACAACGCCTCATGGTGTGGGAATACCATCCCTGATGCACGAGTGACCACAACTATGCTAGTCACCGGGTTAATACTAGATGCTTTCTTCAGCTTTTTCTTTGGTGGACCCCTGAAATAAATTTATATTGGGTTATGTCACTAGGTTATGTCATGGTTGTGTAGATATGTCTAAGCAGTTTACCTTTCAGCCTCCGTTGCAGCAATGTCTTCTGGATTCCCATTCTTACATGTGTACCAATGGTGCCTAAGCTGATGGCATATTGGGCACTCATGTTGCCTCTTGCCACTCTGTCCTTCAGTAGATGATTTCTTCCTGCCACTACTACCTCCCTCCAAAGCTGATTTCTTCCTGTTCTTCCTCCTTCCTCCTATAGTGGACTTAAGCAATGGAGGATGCATGAAGAAGCCATGTGTAGCTTTGGGCCAGACGGACTTGTCAGGAATAGAGGGCACAGAACCTTTATATGCAAATTTTAATTTCTCAACAGAGTAGCAGTCATCCACATAGTCTTCAAGTTCTGCCCCAGGAATTGATGTGATATAGGCAATGGTATGTTTGCATGGTATTCCTGACCCTTGCCATGCCCTGCAGGAACATGTCCTCTCACATAAGTTGACCACAAACCTGAAGAACTATGCAGAACTACCCTTTGCACACACTTCTGCAATGCCATCAGGTGAGCTTGTGATGATTTCAATGTCAAGGTTATAGCTAGCAACTCTCAACTTGGCAACTATATGAGGCAATATCTTTTCTTCAAACTTCTGGGCAACCCTCTTTCTGTTATTCTACTTAATCAAGATCATCTATCTAATAGTATCCATCAAGTCATCAAGGTTCAACCTCTTAATATCTTTCACCTGTCAAAAGAACAATCCAATTATTGAATGCGAAGACAGAATGAATGTAAAGAAAGAGTGAATAGCGCAATGCAGGCTTACCCAATTATTGAAGGACTCAGCCAAGTTATTGGTGATGTAATCCACCTTTGACAATGTGGAGAATTGGCTCCTGGTCCACAATTTCTTATGATTTAACTGAAGATATTTCATAGCCTCAGGGTTGGATTCAGCCATGGCTATGTAATGTTTCTCAAACATATACATGCTCCAAGAATATGCAGCTGCCCATAGGTGATCATCAAAAATCTTCCCACTATACCTCTTCTTGAAATTCTGTACTAGGTGGTACATACACTCTCTATGTTCAACATCTGGAAAAACCTCAGTGACACCATTCATCACCGCTTGCCCACAATCAGTGTTGAATGTAAGCCCAACTGGGTTGCCTATAGCTTCCTTCAACCTCTCCATAAACCACACCCAATTCTCATTTGTTTCTGAGTCAATGACACCAACAGCTACTGGGTACATCCAGTTGTGCCCATCAACTGCACAAGCTACACACAACTGGCCCCTGAACCTTCCATTCAAAAATGTACTGTCTACTGCAAGATATGGCCTACAAGCTTGTAGGAAACCATCAACACAAGGTTTCAAAACAAAAAATAGCCTATTGAACCTTATCTTTTTGTTGATGGTATGGTGATCAATTACAACAAACGACCCTGGACTGCATTTCTCTATCTGAGCCTTAAATCTATACAAGTTGTCAAAACTTTTATTCCAAGGCCCATACAGTTTATCCATAGCAAGTTGCTTACCTAGATAAATTTTTCTGTAGCTCACATCAACTTTGTGGCTATCCCTCAACCTCCTCCTGAACTCTTTAGGGTCCAATGTCCCGTCTTCCTTGAGCCAGTCAATCAATTGTTCACACACCCAGAACTTTGTCAATCCTACACAACCGCCTGGCTTCCTCTTCTGGCTCAGGCACATGTCATGACCATATTTGTTCTTCTTCACCTGACAATTAATACATCGATTATTAGTTACTAAACAAACAGATCTGAATGCATAACAAGTGTTACAATGAAGATATAGAAATTACCTTGACTGTGACCTTATCATCCAGAGTTTTGATATGCATTCTCCATTTACAACCCAGATCCTTGCCACTGCAATACACCCTGTACCGAGTTCTATCACTCTTCTCAATGTTATAATGGAACTCATGTTTGGTAGCATGTGTAGCTAAAGCCAACTTAAAAGCATTCATGTCTGAATACAAAGTGCCTACGACCATAGGAGGATCATTCTTGTCATAGTTTGCATCTGGTGGTTGTGGAGGCTCTCTATCATTGACAATTTCTTCTTCCTCTATTTCATCATCAGAAGAAGATCCATCTTCCTCTACTTGCTCTACTTCATCATCTAACAATGTGTCTGGTTCAGGTTGAGTAGTAGGGATGGGAGGTGTTGGGTGTTCGGGGCCAATGTCAATATACAAACATTCTTCATCAACACCCACATGCTCATTGGATGGATTTGGGTTAGCCAGGGATTCATCATCTGCAGATTGTGTATGACTTTAAGGCTACATTCACCTATGTTTTGTTCAACTGATTGGCCAATACCAAATTCCCATGGTGGCTCACTACCCGCGCCGACGTCCATCCTACAGATGAACAATAGCACATGCTAATCACATATGCATTCATCGTATCTATGGGAACAAAGCCAAAGACCGACCAAATAATACGGAAGACGGAATTTACCTCCAGACGCTCTTCCCTCCACACGCGGGCGCGCAGGCACGCATGGGCGGGGGCGCGCAAGCGCAGCGGCGGGAGCGGCGCGCAGGGGCAGGAGCGGCTAGGCTCGCGCGGGGGCGCGCAAGGGCAGGGGCAGGCGGGCTGAGGCCTGGCGCGTAGGCGGCGGCGGATTTGACCGGCGGCGGGCGGAGGAGGCTCGGGGACGCTGGCGGCTAGGGTTCCCTGCCGCCTCACAGTCGGGTTCGGGTAAGAGCAACAGAGAGAAGAGAAGAGAGATGTATAGTGGAGCCACGAGCAAAACAGTCATTTTACCATGTGGGTCCCACCTGTCATAGCAATGAACTGTTAAGTTGTAACAAAAGGTGGACAAAATGACACACAGGTAATCGTAAAAAACTTCAATGGTGCATAGATCGTTTCAAACTTTTTGATGGCATATAGATTGGGTGGAACTTTTTCAATGGCCTAGAGGTAAAAGTGAACGCGGAGGAAGCGGCGGCGACGGGGACGGACGACGTAGGGAGGGCCAGCAGCCGCCGGCGAAGCAAGAAAGAGACTTCCCCGTCGGCCCAACAGGCTGAAAAGAATGGGCCGGAGATTCAGCCAGTTAGCTACGTGTCTCCCTTGGGCCCGGCCCGCGTGGTGAGGTGATCTGGAAGAGTGAGTGCACGTGTTCGGGCTGCCACGAACAAAACACTCAGGTGTGTCGCGTCGTGTTCGTGTCCCCTTACCGCCGCAAATACTGAGTCGACCGCCGTGCTCCCCAGTCGGCGAGGCGGTGACTCACCACGAGGTCGTCGATCCCATCCGTTCCATAGCACGTGTCAGCTCTAAACGACACGCGTCGCTCTCCGGCGCCGCGGCGACGTCGACGACCGAACCCCGACCGCCCGAGGCCAATAATATAAACCTCCCGCCGATCACGATCCATGCCCATCACCAAAGCCGCAAGCCACCAGTGATCACTGATCAGCTCACACTAGTACGTACCACTCAAACACAGCAACCAAGCACTCCCTCCTAGCTCACGAGGCACAGCGTCGTCCCCGGCAGCAGCTCAGCTCGCTCGCCGCAATGGCGTCGAAGCAGCAGCCCAGGAAGCAAGAGGCTACCAAGGGCCAGGAGGAGGGAGGTCGAGGCCAAGGCCAGGCGTTGAGCCTGGAGGAGATCGGCAAGTACCGCGCCGAGGCGCAGCAGCGTTCGGCGGACGCCATCCGCGCCGCCGAGGAGCGCTTCAACAAGACCAACGCCCAGCCGCGCGGCACCACCGTGGTAACCTATCCGGAGACCACGAAGCAGCCTTCCGCGGCGCACCAGCAGCAGCAGCAGCAGCAAGGCGGAAGCCACGGCGGCGCCGGCCACGGGTCTGAGGATGATGCGCAGCGGTGGCTCGCCGACACCGCCGCCGATGCCAGGGAGAGGTGCAACAAGGCCATGGGTACAACAACCCCGGCCACCGCGCCCCAACAGAGCAAGAACGAGCAGGAGGGTGGCGGCCAGCAAGGTCGCCCCCATCTCACGAGGCAGGAGGAGATGGGCAAGCACGGCGGCGAGGAGCACAAGGGGTCGTCCGCTGAGGCCGCGCGCGCCGCCGTGGAGAAGCACGACAAGGCCGAGGAGACCGGCGCGGCCGCGGCGACGGGCCAGGGCGTGAAGGACAAGGCCACTCACGTCGCCCAGGCCGCGGCGGAGAAGAGCCAGGAAGCCACGGGGACAGCGGCCGAGTACACGAAGCAGGCGGCCACGCAGGCGACGGATGCCACTTCCGGCGCGGCCGGGACGGCCATGGAGTACGCGAAGCAGGCGGCGGCGAAGGCCAAGGACGTGACGGTGGGCACGGGCGGGGCGGCCGCGGAGTACGCGAAGGAGGCGGCGGCGAAGGGGAAGGACGCGACGGTGAGCACGGGCGGTACGGCGGCGGAGTACGCCAGGGCCGCGGCGGAGAAGGCGAAGGAGGCGGCGGTGGCGACGGCGAGGACAACGGCCGGGTACACGCAGCAGGCGGCCGTCAAGGCCAAGGACGTGACGGTCTCCACCGGCGCGCAGGTGGCGCAGAAGGCGACGGAGGTGACGGCCAAGGTGGCCGAGTACGCCAGGGAGAAGGCCGAGCAGGGCAAGGAGCGCGCGGCACGTGTCGCCGACCAGGCGGAAGAGCCTGCAGGCGACGTGACCGCGCAGGCCAAGGACACGGCGGAGAAGGCCCGGGACGTGATGACCGGGGGGCACGAGGACACTACCGGCGACGTGGCGCGCAGGGCGGGGGACACCGTCGAGCAGGCCAAGGGCAAGGTGAAGGACGTGACGGGGTCCGTGGCGCAGAAGGCGAGCGACATGGTGTGGCGTGCCAAGGACACGGCGAAGGACGCGGCCGGCGGCGTGGCGCAGAGGTCGAGGGACACCGCGGGTGAGGCCAGGGACAAGATGAAGGACACCGCCTCGCGCGCGGAGGACAAGGCAGGGGAAGCGAAGGACAGAGCGTCGCTGGGGACAGGCAAGGCCGGCGGCGCCACTGCCACGGCGAAGGCGAAGGTACGTGCACCGCGACTGGCGTTTAGTGAACTGTTTGTGGGTACGGTGTCTTGTTCAAGTGTGTGTGCGTAGCTGACGGCTCAGTTGTGATGCAGGGCCAGGGCGGCGGTGACGAGGACACCTCGATAGTGGGCGACGTCCTGGAGGCGGTGGGCGCGGCGGTGGTGGGGCTCGCGCAGCACACCAAGGGGCTCGTCGCCGGCGAGGAGGAGCTCGTCCCGGTCGAAGGCGATGAGGGGAAAGCTGTCGCTGGGAAAGCGAAGGAAGAGAAGCGCAAGGTCGCTTGATGGGCGACGTTGCTCTGGTTGCTCGCTTTTTTGGCCGCTGCCGGCGAACGAGTTCGCCGTGTGCAGTTGACACGATCGGCTGCTTTTTGTAGAATAAATGTTGCCGGTGTACGTAGGTTGTTGCCATGTCCGTGTGTGATCCTGTGCATGCACGCTGCCATGATAGTGTCAGCCTGCTAGTGCTCTGTGTTCGTATCTTATGCATTTACTTATGTGTCTGTAAATGTTTTGGAGCCCATGGTACGTCGTTCATCTCAAGTTCTCAACTAGTCGGCACGAGTCCGTTCGTGGAGCCTTTTGCTCTTTCCTCCCTTCTGCCACTCCTTTGCTCTCGCCGTCTTGTAATGTTATTGGGAGAAAAAATTGAGCAAAAATTACGTATCTTATGCAAGTGGCAATTGCGCAAGGAAGTAGATAAGGCTCACGAGAAGGAAGGGAACAAAGCGGCAAAGAGATCAACAATTATGTTTTCTTCTTTCTCTCCTTAACCCAAAACCGTCCCGGCCCAATCTTCTCCCTGGCCCAAGCTTACCCGGCCTTTATTGTCATAAAACTTCTGTTTTTTCCGATAATCACAGAGAACCATTGAATTTGACACAACAGTCTCCTCATCATATTGGCTCTGTACCTGGATAGGTGAACCTTGATATCTCGTTGGCCATTACTGTCGAGCCGCCGCAGCTCGTTATCACCCCTCTCCCGCGTGCTCCGGTACCTGAGCCCAATCGTAAATTTTTTTATATTTTGATCCTTTTCTCCTAAGATTTTTATATATGGATATCGCATCGAAAGAATTTGAAAAATGGACCCGAAGCTAGGCGCCAGGCCCCTTAGCGCCTAGTCATAACGGGTGGGCGCCAGCTGACATAGCGCCCACCTTTGCCACGTAGGATCCAGCGTGTCTGGAACCCTAAATCGGGCGTCGGAGCTGGGGCCAGGTCCCACCCGTTATACCTAGGCGCTAAGGGACCTGACGCCCACCTTGGAACCTCAAAACCACCGCCGTCCCCTTTTCTTCCTCTCCTCTCCTTCTTTCCTCTGCTCTGCTCGGTCCAGGAAGCTCCCAGACGCTGCCGCCGGCCCCTTACGCCGCCGCAGGCCCGCTCCGCCGCCGCCCTCCTCCAAGGAGCAAGGTAGCCTCCCTCTCCTTTTCTTTTTTCATCATTTTCTTGTTGTATTTCTAGTTGAAAACGAATACCCTAGGTTTTGAATATATGCCTTGAATCTTTGATTATTGCGGGGATTAAGTTGAATTAGTTGTTTAGATGGACAATGTAGATGTGTGTGACCGATTTTCTAGTAATTTTATCAATTTCTATGATGTTTGTTGGTTTTGAATGTGTTTAGGTTTAGTAACTTTTAAAATAGAAGTGATTGTTATATATGATATGAGTAATGGTATTCTATATTGGTTGTATGTTAAATTGTTAGCTATGGACGACCGTTGGCGTGAGCAAAAGTGGAAGGATCGTCCACAAAAACGTTATCCCGATGTGAATTGCAAGGATGCTTCTATCCTTCCCTCTCTCCCTAGCCCTCACTGTAAGTGTGGGAAGCCCGCTCGGTGACTCAATCGATGCATCCAGAAACTACGGCTCGAGGGTACTACAAGTGTGGTGACCATCGTGTAAGTTGATGTAATTTTACATTTTTTTATGACCATTCAATATAATTGCCAATATCTAGTAATTTGTTTTGTTTTTGCAGTATTGGGAGCAATGTAATTTTTTCAGTGGATAGATGGTCCTGAGATGGTGGATGAATGTATCCTTCTGTTCAGGCCTTCCTCTGCGATCAATTATGCGGAGTTCTAGCAGTGGATCCCTCCTTCACCTAATCCACCGAAAACGATTGCAGAGGAGAAGAAAGTAGCCATTTCCACACGATTGGCAACACCACCATTATGTCATTGTGGTGACCCTACTCAAATTTATCGCGGCGTCATGCATTCGGGGCCGAAGGATTGGAAGGGCCTGAAAGCAAGGTGCACATGAGCGATTAGTAAATTTAACATGATTAAATAGCATGTATAGTGAGTTTTTTCATACCTGGTATGGGTTGGCCTCGATGCGCCTCGCGCGGTGCTTCTGGTCGTAGCGCTGGTCCAGGAGCCGAAACTGAGCCACCATCCTGCATAGAAAAAATGTTAGTTAATCAAGGAGTTTGAAAAATATACAACAAGTACAAGACATGCAACAAAGACAAAAAAACAAAAGATTAACCTACCGTCGTTCACAAGTTCTCATGTTGTGACCGAGAGCACCACACTTTCCACATTGCGTTTCCACGGGGTCGACTACAAAGGGATTCCCTTTTCCCGTATGAGTTTTCCCTAGAATCCGATCTATTTGCATCTTGTATCTTGTTCTTTTGCGCGTTCCCCTGCCCTGCCACTTGTGTGTCTCGTTGACTATGTACTTTGGCCCATTGTATGGTGGCCACTCGCTTTCGTCACGAAAAGGGAACCAACGAGCTGACCAAGTGTCCAAGTAACATTGGGCAGAGAAAACATGAGGGATCTTCGACTCTATAGACACCCGACGTGCCCTGCAAGCAGCAATCATGTGCCCACAAGGGAAATGGAACTGTTGTGGCCGTCCACATGTGCATGTATTCATCATGATGACAACCGTGTGCTTCTGACCCTCTGTCGCCTCGCCAACTTCATTTATTCCACTTGGCTCAGTAACCTCATATGTCCCCATCTGGTGATGGAATAGACTGCATTCAAAACCGTTGGCAGCTAACTTGACTTTGTCAAGATAAGACTTGGAATTTGGTGTCAAGGTTTCACCCTTCCTCAACAAATTCATAGCCTGCTCTTCATGCTTTGCAAACCATTCTACAGACTTGTATAACATAAACGCAAGCATGGTTGTAACTGGCAACTGCCTGGAGCCTTTGAGTAAACCATTGAAACACTCGAACATGTTGCTTATTTGAAAATTATACCTCCAACCACCATCATGTGCCCTAGACCATTTCTGCACGTCACTCATCAATCCTCGGAGCCCATCTCTTCCTTCTGCGCTCGTTTTTTGTTTCAAATCCTCTAGTTTCTTCTCAAATGACTTAATCATCAGTTGCCTTGCAACATCCTCAAATAGTTCAAAGTTCTCTTTTACGTGATCTTTCTTCACCAAATTGTCAGTGAGATGCCGACTACACCAACGATGCACAACCTGTGAATGCCCTGGAATCGATTCAGTCACGGCATTCAAGATACTGGCGTGTCTATCTGATAGCACATAAACAGGCCTCCCAGGACCTACAACATGGATCCGAACCAAACGTAGAAACCATGACCAACTACCCATATTCTTCTCAACCAAACCAAATGTCAAAGGAAGGAGATGATTGATCCCATCAATCGTGATAGCGACGAGGAGTGTCCCCGTATACTTTAATGTTAAGAATGTGCCGTCAATAGAAAAAACAGGCCTGCAGTGCCTAAATGCCTCCACACACTGACCAAAGAACCAGAAGGCACACTGAAAGATCTGTCGGTAATTTTTCATGACATTTGGAATGAGGTCATACTCATAGTGGATACCTGGATTGACAGCTTTCATTGCATTCAACATAACAGGCAATCGCTCATATGCCTCCTCCCAAGAACCATATATCATTCTCAAAGCCCTTTGATGAGCCCTCCAGGCCTTGCCGTATTTGATTTTGTATTTCCACTTCAAATTGACAATCCTGTTGACGCAAAAATCGGGAAAGACCTTCACGTGCTAGCACACGAAATCGGCTGTGACCGATGATGCAGGGCGTGCCAGTCAATCTGACCTGTTGATTGACAAGGAAAATCGGACGTTAATAACACAGCGAAATCGGCTGGGTTTCCGATTTGGCGATGAAGACCAGATCGGCAATGAATTCCGATCTATGATAGAGAGCCGGCTAGATCAGCCGATTCCGATGCAAAGCAGAGTAAGATTACTAAAACGTAACCTAACAAGCTAAGCAGAGCAACACTTAGAATAGATCTAAACGACTATACCAGATCCGATAATGAAGTATAAATAACAGCCGATCAAAGCTTATACTAAGCTGGATAAGGGTTGAATAAAATCTAAACGAAGCAACAGCGATACGCCAGATACTAAAGCTTAGATGTTTACTCGATAACTGTCGAATAATCCCAAACGAAACAACAGCGATACGCCGGTTGCTAAGGCTTGGATCTTATTCAGTAATACGGGACTTACAGGCAAGCCTTGAGATCTGATCACCCTCGACGTGCCCAAAAGAACTCGCGAAAAAGAAAGACGAAGTTGCCGACAAATGTATGTAAGATGCGAAAAAGTGTAAAGGTTTGTTTGATGTTGGTGTGTACAGACTTCCATGACCACGCAGGGTCAATATTTATACTCTGACAATTACGTTTACGACAAACTTACTTGACGCAAAAGAAAAGACCCCTTATACAACCGTCTACGACTCAAACTCTATAAAAATAACTGACTCTTTATTTCAGCCCTTCTATAAGCTCAACCTGGCAATCTTCCAGGATTCCTCCACGTCATCATCCTCTTCTCCAATCCTAGATCTCATCGGACTCCGATTCCTATTCAAGTTGTCCATCCTCCTGGACTCCGATTCCAATTCATCCTATTCCTTCCCCCAGACTCCGATTCTGATTCTGCACCTCTGCTTCACTTTGGCACCGATGTGACATGTTAAAATCCGGTGTCAACACATGCCCCCCTAGTTTCACGGTAGAATCCAATTTTGACTCGAAACTATTTGATCCTTATCTTTAGGTTAAACATTTTTTTCCCCTTTTACCCTTAGCGAAACCTATATAAGGCCAACCCTTTCATCTTCCTCATTCATCTTCTTCACACAGCCGGCGCCGCTTCGTCTTCCTCTACTTCCCGACCTTAAGATCATCGAGCGCAAGTAACCTCCGACAAGGATCATCTCTCGAAGACTCCAGCAACTTCTTCCCATGGCATCCCTCTCAGAAATCCCTGAGGTAAGCATTCATCCGCTCCCTAGATCTAGATTTATTCTGTTCTTGATAGATCTGTTTTTTTTACTCCAGTAATGCATCTCTTTCAGGCCCTTCGCAATAGCATTGTTATTCCAGTAGCGGATAAACCGAGCCTTGCCATACTAGGTCTAGTAGGTTCTCCAGATCCCACTGATTTTGTCAACCAAGAGACACAAAGACTCCCCTACAAGTCATTCGAATCAGAACATGACTGGAGCAACGCTTTTAGATCATGGCCAACTCTCCCTGCTGGATGGAAAACGTGGTACAAGAGAGTTGCCAAATCCAAAGGAGACGAGTGGGAATCTTACGATATACGCCAGTGCATCGCTCTCTCTTTAGCCGATATGGATCGGAATGAGCCACTGCTAATCGCCGCCACCTAGTTTTGGTCAGATGCTCTGAATGCCTTCCTTTTTGGTCAAGGTCCGATGACCCCCACACTGGCCGATGTAATGATGCTCACAGGCTTGAACATATCGGCATCGGACACCACTTTCCAACTTCCATCCAGAGCCACTCATAAAATTGATACTAAGCAAATAGGAGGCTGGAAAGGATATATCGAGAAATATTCGAAGACATCAGGAACGGTGGATGCACGAGAGCATTCTGCTTTCCTCAACATGTGGTTGGAGCATTTTGTCTTCTGCGGAAAAACAGTAGGCCCAGCAATTCATTATCTCCGATTGGCTGAACACTTAGCTTCAGGAAATAACTTCCCAATCGGAAAACATCTTCTCGGATCGGTATATAGACTTCTTCATGAGGTATCCATCCGACTGAAAACTAGGCAACAGATCGGACATCTCGGAGGCCCTTGGTGGTTTATCAACCTTTGGCTGAATATGCATATGCAGAAACTGGTGAACGATTCTGTGACCAGCAAAGTATTCCTGGCCGATCAATTAAATGAGGCAGATCCTGATGAACGGCGCTGCATGTCTTTTGGTGAAGCTGCTTCGAGTTTTGCTGGCGATCGGCTCCCTTCTACTCGCACTGCTGAGTACTTCAGGGGGTTTCTATAATGGTCTCAAAGAAAACTCCATACCTTGGTATGTATATGATGATCCTGAAGATCATTTTGAGCTTCCAACCCAATTCCGATTTGACAACATTGGCACAGACGACAATTGTCAGAAAATCTTCAAAGAGATCATTACTCCTCAAATACTTCCAGCCGATGTCTTTTTGGGGAAGAAACACCAATCCTTCGAGTACTATCACTCAGCAATAGCCGCTCGTTAGCTCGGATTCGGCCAAGGGCCGATTTCTATGTGTATAGCCGACTTGTTGAAGCCTAGGGAAATCATCCCTTCAAGCCTGGCGTAGAAAAGGTTGAAAAACTTGTCACCCTCTCAAGAGACCATAGATCTATCCTCCTGGAGATTTTCTAGCTTCACCACAGCTTCATTCAAAACTTGGTGGTAAGAATGGAGGAATCATCTCTTTTGCCAACCTGCTCAAGACTACTGTCTGCTTCTCAACCCTGATTTCGAAACCAGTGATCAGGTAAAAATTTCTAACTTTAATTGCCTTTTCAATTATTGATTACTTTAAACCTAATCTTTCTTTCAATTGCAGGATGTGGCCATCAACCCTCCTTCTGTCAGCAGCAGCGGCCGTCCAATTGAGTATATGCCTTCTTCGGATCATCCTCATATCGGAAACTCCAGTCCATCAGTGACGGATATCATTACTGGTCAGAACAAGAAATCGGCCAAGAGCACTCCTCCAACCAAGCAACAGGGCACCAGCTCCTCCAAAAGGCCAAAGAAAAAGACCCAGGAAACTTCTTCTTCCATGGCTGGCCAAGAAGAAATCAAGCCATCGGTATCACAAGCTACGCCTTCAGAAGTCGGAGAAAAACGCAAATTTGCGTTATCAAAGACACTCTCAAGGAAGATACCGAAAACTGTCCGAAAGATCTGTGCTTCGGAGGCTGCTAGACGCATATCTCAACCACGTTCAAGTATCGGTAGCCCATCGACCGTTCCAGCAGCCGGTACAACAAATCCGATTCAAGAAAACCCATCGGACACTACAGCAACAAATGCATCGGAACAGGTAGATATATCTCCGATTCGCTGCAGCCTTATTAGTTTCTTGAACTAATTTCACGTATATATAGGCACCTCCCCAGATCATGACTCATGAACAATCGGATCAAACGGGAACTGCTCCAACTTCCTCTTCCCTGCCGATTCCATCGAGCGCTGTTCAACCCGGATCAACAATCCAAGCTCCAGAATCGGCCCAAGAAACTATCGTAAGGATTATTACTATGTCCTAGTTATTCGTAAGAGTTGATTCATTCCATTCCTCACATCTGAATTTTTTGCACCAGGAGCGAACGGCAATTGCTTCTATAGGGACTTCAATCGGCTTCCCAGCAGCTCAACCATCCCAATTTGATGAAATCAACTTAAAATAGGTAATACCCTCTCTTTTTATTTTCCTTTTAGAATAAGAAAAGCTAACATCCGATTTTTGCTTTCCCTTTCCAGGCACAAGATTCTCCAACTCCCAGTGCTCTTGCAGCAGAACAAACCGGTCCCTCTACAGCAGAGTTAGCTCCAAGCTCCAATCCGATCAAGACTCATCTTGAGGAAATGCTAAGTCTCTTGAATACTGAAATCGGACAACTTGTGAAAAATGCCGATCCTGTTCGATCAGTGTTCAAACACTTGCAAGGCCAGATACCTAAGTCAGTTGAAGAAGCCCTTTTTCCAGCTGCTTTCATAGAGTTCAACTACTTCCAGGTGACAAAGGCCCAAAAGAGACTATCCGATCGAGCTGAATTTGAGAAATCTTCTGAGGACCAGGAACAAATCAAATCGGATATTGAAGGCATAGAAAACCAGATCGGAAATTTGAAGCAAACTCGGGAAACCTTAGAAAAGACCATATCCGATTTGAAATCTAGGCGTGAAGCTCATATGCAAGCCATAGCCAAGATCGACGCAGAGCTGCAAACTGTGGAAACCGACCTGCTACAAATCCCTGGGACCTTGACAACCTTTGAACAAAATAAACAAGCCCTTATGCAAAAGGTTGATCATCTCAAAAAGAACTTGAAGCTGATTGAGGGTTCGGCTGATTAAGATCGGAAAGTCATTTCCGATGTAGATGCCATTCGCCTGCGTGCGATCAAAGCGATCCAAGATTTCCTTGGGTGGTTGTAAAACTCTGCCAGTGGCATCTTTTGTAACACATTTATTAAGGTTACTATACTATTCTGCATGTGTAAATTTCTGACTCATTCTTTGACCAAATCCTACCAAATATGAAGCGTCTTTATTACCTCTATCCGTTGCAATCAACTTTTACAACGAATCTTCTGAAAATAGCATCTTTTGACCAAAACGCATTGGTCCCTGCACTCATTTATATTAAAAATTGAATGCTCTGAATCGAGTAGGTAGATCCTTTCGCCTATAAATAAAACCATATGCAGAATCCACCATGTCATCTCTCTCACTATCAAACATGGCATCTTCATCCGATGAAGTACGGAATAGCCTTAAATTTTTGCCTCATTATCTGATCAAAACAATCTAATCCCCTTGATTTTTCAGGTCCAGCAAACATTGGAATTCATCATCACCCAGCTTCAATCTGGTGCTCCATTATCCGCAAATCATCGGCTCTTCTTATCTACACACAAATATGAGATCATGAACTTACTTCCTGAAGGCCTTACTTCAGTGTCATCTTTCATCCATGGCCAAGGATCTCCAAGAAATAATATATCTAGGATTCAACGCCAAATTCATAACCTCGAAGACACCCTGAACAGGGAACAAGCCCGTCTCATCAATCTACATAGCAGAAGGGATCGACTCTGGGGAGAGATTAACACAATCAACCAATCTATATCCTGGTCTGAAGCCAACGTCAGCCAGATTCATATTTCTATTGATTCTAGAATTCAGATTATAGAAAACCATGAACACCATGAGTCTCGCATGCGGGCCATTCAATCAATTTAGAACTTTCTGAACACCCTGTAATGTTTTATATTCTTACCCTAAGGGCGATGCATAATGCATCGGCCATGTATCCCTGGATATGTAACTCATTCTCCAATTTGAATGCACTACTTTCACTTATTTTTTCTGCTAAAGTCGATACATTGTATCGGCTATGATCATTTCCGATTCCTTTCGAAAATCGGCTCATGCATCAACCCAAATACTGGGATAATAGTTTTTCAAGTACTTTCCATTCAAAGCTCGAGGAAATTCTTCTCCTTCTAAAGTTTCCAATATATATGCATTACCTGAAGCACACCGATTTATTCTATACGGACCCTCCCAAGTCGGAGACCATTTACCGAATTTAGAATCTTTAGACCCGATCGGCAAAATTAGTTTCCATACCAATTCTCCCTGAGAAAATTCTTTGACTTTGACCTTCTTGTTATACCACCTAGCAACACGCTCCTTATTAGCTTCTAAATTCTCAAGGGCTTTCAAACAGTAATGAGTTAAATCTTCCAACTCATCTTTCATGATAATTGAATATTCATCGGCTGTCAATTTATTTTGAAATCCAACACGTCTAGAGCCGATTTTCAATTCCCAGGACAACACAGCTTCGTGTCCATAAACCAATTGATAAGACGACATTTTAATCGCACCGTCACAAGCCATCCGATATGACCATAACGCCTCATGTAATACAGTATGCCATCTTCTGGGAAATTCATCAATTTTTCTCTTTATTAACTTGATCACGCTTTTGTTGGATGCTTCTACCTGACCATTAGCCTGAGCGTAATAAGGAGAAGAATTGAATATTTTAATCCCCATACTTTCAGCAAACTCTCCAAATTCCCCTGAAGTAAACATAGTCCCCTGATCGGTTGTAATTGTTTGAGGAATACCAAACTGATAGATAATATGCTCTTTAACAAAATCCACCATATTAGCCGATGACACAATCTTCAAAGGAATTGCTTCAACCCATTTAGTAAAATAATCGGTCGCCACTAACACAAACTTATGTCCTTTACTCGATGCAGGGTTAATTTGTCTGATTAAATCAATTCCCCACCTTCGGAAAGGCCAAGGCTTTAAAATCAGATTCATATCAGATGCAGGAGCCCTTTGAATATTCCCAAATCGCTGACAATCCTGACATCCCTTATAATATTTGAAACGATCCTCAAGAACCGTGGGCCAAAAATATCCATTCCTCCTCATCATCCATTCATATTGAAGGCCGATTGATGTGCTCCACATACTCCTTCATGGATTCCCCCCATTAATACCTTAGCTTCATCCGATCCAATACATTTGAGCAAAACTCCATCAATCGTCCGATAATAAAGATCATCTTCAAGTATAACATATTTTACTGCCTGAATCCTTATCTTCCTTTCAACTTTTTTCGATGGATCTTTAAAATATTCATAAATCTTTTTTCTCCAATCGATATCTTCTAATTCCAGACTCGAAATTTCTCTGATCGGGCGATAACCAGACGCCCCTTGAGCCAATCGGTTAGCCTTTTCATTATGACATTTGGGAATATGCTCAATTTTAACAAGCCTGAATTCTTTTAACAATTGGAGACATTCATCATGATATATCCTCAAAATATCATCGTTGCATTCATATTTACCCATTAATTGCTTTACTACCAATAGGGAATCTCCAAATATTTCAATAGCATCGGCCTTGATCTCTTTGAGTAGCTTGATACCTTTAAGAACAACCCGATATTCTGCTTGATTATTGGTAGCCTCCTTCTCAATCGGAAAAGAGAATTCAAAGCTTGCCCCCCGAGGCGAGATCAACACAATTCCGATTCCAGAGCCAACTCCACAAGAAGATCCATAAAAAAACAAAGTCCATGGAGCAAGTTCTACTAACCCAACTTCTGGACCACAATGATGAGTAACAAAATCGGCAAGTACTTGCCCTTTGACTGAAATCAAACTCTGAAAGAGCCTAAATCCACTTTCCGATTCTACCATTCAAAATCGGCAATGACAACATGTATTTTATGACATCATCCTTACTAACAACTATGCATTCAACCGATAACAAATAATGTCCGAGCTTGGTACAGGAAAAGTATAGACATAAGCATAACTTTTCAACCAAAGAATACCTCGTCTCTGCATCCAAAAGCCTTCTACTCACAAAGTAGATAACACGCTCTTTTCCTTCAAACTCTTGAATAAGGGCTGATCCGATAGAAGAATCATCAGCCGATAAATATAATTTGAACGGCTTATCTTTCTGAGGAGAAACTAAAACAGGAGGAGACACGAAATAACTCTTAATTCGTTCCAAAACCTCTTCCTGCTCTTTTCTCCAGACAAACTCCTTATCGGCCTTTAGTTTCAATAAAGGTGTAAACGACTTAATCCTCCCAGAGAGATTAGAAATAAATCTCCTAATGAAATTAATCTTGCCGATTAATGATTGAAGTTTGGCCTTATTTTCCGGAGCAACAATCTTATTGATGGAACCTATCAGAGTTTGACTGATCTCAATCCCTCTTTCATGAACCATAAATCCCAGAAATTGACCATCAGAAACCCGAAATGCACACTTCATCGGATTCATTTTCAAGCCATGTTTTCTCGTGCACTCCAGAGTCTTGCGTAAATCGGCTAAATGCTGTCTATAGCTTTTCGATTTAACCACCACATTGTCAATATAAATTTCAAGAATCTTGCCAATAAGCTCATGAAAAATATAATTCATAGCACGTTGATAGGTAGCTCCAGCATTTTTCAAGCCAAAAGTCATGACTACCCACTCATATAAACCAACATGCTCGGGACACCGAAAAGCAGTTTTATGAATATCTTCTTCAGCCATAAAAATCTGATTATAACCATCATTACCTTTCCATGAAGCTTATGACTTTGTGTCCTGCTGCAGCATCAACCAATAAATCGGCAATGGGCATCGGATATACATCCATCGGAGTCGCCTTATTAAGATTCCTGAAATCAATGCAAACACGTAATTTCCCATTCTTTTTATATACAGGGACCACATTAGAAATCCACTCAGCATATCGACATTGCCTAATGAATTTTGCTTCAATCAACTTAGTAATCTCGGCCTTTATGTCAGGTAATATCTTAGGATCACATCGTCGAGAATCCTGCTGATATGGCCGATATCCTGGCTTTATAGGCAACCGATGTTGAACAATAGATCGGTCTAAACCAGACATTTCATAGTATTCCCAAGCAAAGCAATCTTTAAATTCTCTTAATAAAGAAGTCAATTCTTTCTTATATTCAGGATCCAATTTTGCACTAATAAACATCGGCCTTGGTTTATCACCATCTCCTAAATCTATTTTCTCTAGTACATCGGCCGACGTGAAGCCATATCCTAGCTTCCCTTCATCTTCTGGAAGAAATTCATCCATCAGGACGATTCTTCTGAGCCAACTGCTAGGATCGGTTGTAGACCGAAATCGGCCACTCTGAGGAATTCAGTGTCCAAAGCTCTTCCCGATATACACATCACTTGCTCATAATTCCATGGTTGTGCTTCTGTAATGGCTCTGCTATATGACGCGTCTGCTTTGACAATTTCTACTGTATCCTCAAACCATTGAATCAAACATTGATGCATGGTTGATGGAATGCAACAATTAGCATGGATCCAATCTTTTCCCAGCAACAGGTTATACGATCCTTTGCCATTGATAGGTAAGGTTTTACTTCCGATAGTCAAATCCACGCATAATGCCCCCCAGCTGGAGAAATCTTTCCTTCATAATCTTTCAACATCATATCCGTTTTATTCAGATCATCTTCACTTTTGCCGATTTTGCGAAAAACGGTATATGGCATCAGATTAACAGCCGCTCCTCCATCAACCATCATCTTGGTCATTGGCTTACCATCAACATGTCCCTTCAGAAACAAAGGCTTCAAGTGAACACGTTCTTTTTCTTCTGGTTTCTCAAAGGTTGCTTGCATTGGTTATAAATTCAATTGAGCCATTGCTTCTTCAATTTCAGAATTTTCTTCATCACTAGCCGATGCCATGAATTCCCTTGGCAGCATGAAAACCATATTAACATCGGCCGCAGTATCATCTTGATCACGTTGCTTAGGACGCCATACTTTAGATGACACCTTCTTGGTCTTCAAAAGCTGGCGTGATTTTTCTTCTTGAATTTCATCAAATCGGAGCCTTTGTAACCTCTTTTTTGTGATTTTGAAACTCCATCTGGGCACCACCTTGGCTAGGGTATTTTTAGCTTCACGATGAATACTCTGATCCCGATTTGGCAAAGGCTCTTCATCAGAAACCAAATTATTAGCACGCTCTTCCAGCTCTCTGCTTATAATCGGTCTATTCCCCAACCGATCATATACACTCTGCCTGCCTCTGATTCTCTCATGAACTGGAGTACGCCGATACTCTTCATCCCTATCCCGAATAATCGGCTGACGCTCCCTATCTTCAAATCGGGGCCTTTTGAATGACCTATCTCTTCCATAGCTTCAATTGCACTCTGGGCAATCATCTGGAGATGGTAACTTGATTCCTTCTTCCCAGCAATAAACGAAAAAAGGACATCTCCAGTGATCCTTATGCTGATACATCCTTTCCTCTTGCTGCCTTGTTCTCTCTTGCTGGCGCTGATATTTCTTGATCAACCCTTGAGAAGTAACATGTCTTTGAGGGTTTTTGGGATAGTCATTCTTTTCCAACTGTCTTTTATCCTTTAAATTAGAAGCAGAAATTTGCATAGGATCAACAACTCTTTTTTCTTTTGCAGACTCCGATGTCAAGAGCTTGGTCTGTAGAGGGTTTCCTTTAGCTGGCTCTACCATATTCACTGGGATAGGGTGCCCATCAATCTTCATCGGCTTGACTGGTTTAGAAGGAATCTCAAATTGCAACTTCTCTTGCTCGATTACCGATTGGATTTGGTTTCTGAATACCTTGCAATCGTTGGTATTATGAGAAGTAGCATTGTGCCATTTGCAATATACCATCTTCTTGAGCTCTTCTGCAGATGGAAGACTGTGATTGGCCGATAATTTAATCATTCCCTCTTTAAGAAGCAAATCGAAAATCTTATTGGCCTTAGTAACATCAAAACCGAATCTTTCTGGTTTTTTCTTACCAAATGGATAAGCAATCGACTTCTTATTTTTTACCCGTTCTGCCAAGCCAATTTCTTTATCTTCATCGGAATTGGAATCGGAACTGTAATCAAGATAATTTACCTTCTTATGATAAGGTCGCTTTTGTTCATACACCCGATTCTCGTGCCTTGACATCCTTTGCACAATAAGGCTCAAGCTTTCAAATTTCTGAGAATCATACTTCTCTTTGAAATAGGGAAGTAAACCATCAAATGCCAACTGTGCCAATTGGATATCTGTCAGGTTCAACCCATAACATCTATTTTTTGTCTCCCTGATTCTTTGAATAAAGTTTGCTACCGACTCATCATTCCTTTGCTTCAAGCTTGTTAAGTCAGTAATAGTCCTCTCTTGAACACAAGCAAAGAAATACTGATGAAATTGCTTCTCTAGGTCAGACCGGTAAATAATTGAATTTGCTGGTAATATCATAAACCATGAGAAAGCTGGTCCAGATAAAGAACTTGAAAACAATCGGACCCTCAATGCATCAGTAGCTGCAGCCTCTCCACATTGCACCAGGAATCTATTAATATGCTCAATGGTGGAAATATCATCATTGCCAGAAAACTTGATAAAATCAGAGATCTTGTAGCGATGAGGATAAGGTAGCAAATCATAAGCAGGTGGATAGAGGGTTCTATACATCACATGTTGAGTCTTGGGTTTTAATCCAAACTGATTTTGCATAATTTCAGCAATTTGAGCTGCCCAATCCACTTGATTTGCTCCCTGTGCTATTTCTTGTACTAGCTGATGCACTCTTTCTACCTCTTGACTTGGCTGAATCAGCCTTACATATCCCTTTGGTGCCGATTCATTCTGCCTAGATGATTATGACTGACCAATCATATGTCCTGAAGATGTATTTTGATTGGTTATCTGACCCTGACCTTGATGTTGGGTATATGCATGTGTCTCTGACTGATTCGGCATATGCATGTTAGGTGTTTTTGCCGATTCTAGTCTTGGAGTCCATACTTGACGTACAACTCCTTTCTCATCGATCAAATCCCAATTAATTCCATCAGCATGCGGTACCCAAACCATCTTTGGCTCCTCAGGTTGAGTCTTCTGATTTGACTTACGACATGTCACGAAATATTCAGGAGGCATCCCTAATCCAGTATTGGGATCATACCCTTTGAAAAAAACCTGATCCCTTTGACGCCGATGCTATCGGCGATGATGGGGTTAAGACTGCTGAGCTGTTTGGTGGGGTCTGAATTTGAGGCATGGAAAATGACGTTGTTGCTGTAAAACCTCCTTGCATAATCGGCCTTGATGCCGGTTGCATCTGTCCGATCTGCTGATCGGCTGATGTACCATTGAACACCTGAGAAAATGCAGTTTTTGCAACCCTTGCCTGAACATTATTTGCTGAAGTATCAACTTCAAACGGAGGAATTTGTTGATATGCTGGGCCTTTAAATTGAAGATCACCATCACGCAATGAGCGTTGGTTATGTAACTCATTACCCAAAACTTTACCTTGATTTGCAAAAGCATGATGGACTGCTTCATTTATCATCTCATGTAGCTTTCTAGGTGTTTCAGCTATTTTGACTTAACGAGGCAATGGAAAATCATTTTTCTTGATAGCTTGGCCTCGTTTGGTAGTACTGAATGACTTTAAGCATAACAGTTCAAACTCTTCAACTGCTCTCGCCATGTTAGCCTTCTGTTCATCACTGAGATCTTCTTTAGTAGTATCAATGACATTCAGATTCCCAATCTCAAAGCGACCATCCTTCTTTGACATGGTTGAAATTGTCTGGTCCCACCGAGCGTGCCAAAAGTGTGTTGAAGCAAAAATCGGGAAAGACCTTCACGTGCTAGCACACGAAATTGGCTGTGACCGATGATGCAGGGCGTGCTAGTCAATCTGACCTGTTCATTGACAAGGAAAATCGGACGTTAATAACACAACAAAATCGGCTGGGTTTCCGATTTGGCAATGAAGACCAGATTGGCAATGAATTCCGATCTATGATAGAGAGCCGGCTAGATCAGCCGATTCCGATGCATGGCAGAGTAAGATTACTAAAACGTAACCTAACAAGCTAAGCAGAGCAACACTTAGAATAGATCTAAACGGCTATACCAGATCTGATAATGAAGTATAAATAATAGCCAATCAAAGCTTATTCTAAGCTTGATAAGGGTTGAATAAAATCTAAACGAAGCAACAGCGATACGCCAGATACTAAAGCTTAGATGTTTACTCGATAACTGTCGAATAATCCCAAACGAAACAACAGCGATACGCCGGTTGCTAAGGCTTGGATCTTATTCAGTAATACGGGACTTACAGGCAAGCCTTGAGATCTGATCACCTTCGACGTGCCCAAAAGAACTCGCGAAAAAGAAAGACGAAGTTGCCGACAAATGTATGTAAGATGCGAAAAAGTGTAAAGGTTTGTTTGATGTTGGTGTGTACAGACTTCCATGACCACGCAGGGTCGATATTTATACTCTGACAATTATGACTCCTAAACGTTTACGACAAACTTACTTGACGCAAAAGAAAAGACCCCTTATACAACCGTCTACAACTCAAACTCTATAAAAATAACTGACTCTTTATTTCGGCCCTTCTATAAGCTCAACCTGGCAATCTTCCAGGATTCCTCCACGTCATCATCCTCTTCTCCGATCCTGGCTCTCATCGGACTCCGATTCCTATTCAAGCTGTCCATCCTCATGGACTCCGATTCCGATTCATCCTATTCCTTCCCCCGGACTCCGATGCCGATTCTGCACCTCTGCTTCACTTTGGCACCGATGTGACCTGTTAAAATCTAGTGTCAACAAATCCCAATCACCACATTAATGGGCAACTGAGGTTGAAGCTTAACAACAGGTAACAAGCGATTGACAATGAACTTTGAAGTCAACTGACGATGATTTATCTCTGCCGAACCACAAGTGTGAGGTCCAACAACAGTAGTGATCTTGAATTGTAGAGATTCTTTAATCTTTCTAGCACAAACTTTCCATGCACAATTACTATCCTCGCACTTGAGGGTGTACAGATGATCGGCTTGAGAGTTCTTCACACAGTGTGGCCTGTTATGCACGATAGCGTACTCCTTCAACCACATCTTAAGTGCATCAATATTCAGAAACACATGACCCATCCGAATCATTGTGGTAGACTCTAGCATTGGAATGACAGATTCAACTACCCCTCCATCAACTACAACTCTGTGTGAATCTTTGAGGTCACAGAAATCAGGAACAAGAGGGTCACAGTCATGAAGGATCTGTCTCATTATTTGAACAGTTCGTGGTGACACATCAGGCATCGCACGGTCATCATCAGAATCAAGGACACGTGCAGTCTGATAAGTCTTGTCATCGCCAGTCACTGGGATATTGCCACGATTCAAAGGGCTACCAATATATGGAATTATTGAAGCTGGAGCCGTAGGCACGTGTGTTGGCAATGCTTGTTGGATAAGGTCTTCAGCACCTCCTATTCCATCAGACCCACCTCTCCTTTCATCTAAACCGCATTCCCTTTCATAGTCCGTACCACCACCACCTCTGAGATCATCCGTAATGTCACCTACCATATCATCAGCAAAGCCACCTCTCATACCATCAGCAAAGTCACCCATATCATCACCACAAGCACCACCTCCCACATCATCTTCTTCTGGTACTTGCGTCACCGCAACCTCACAAGGACCTTGATCGGCCACCAAGCCTCGAGAGAATTGCCTCACCACCTTCCGCACAATCAAATCCAATGCTCTAACTCCACTATTTATCACAAGAGTTACATAATTGTTCCAATCCACTTCACCAACAATTGTGATCAGTCGTTTGTTATTTCTCCATTCAACCCCACATCAATGACTCCTTGAACCTCAACATCAACACCAGACTCTGGCCATTGCAAACTTTCCTTTATTTCCTCACAAGCAAACCGTACGACGGTCTAGCATTGAAAAACAATAAAACCACTTCCATCCTCTCAAATTCAAAATCCCCCATACGATTTGTCCTCACATTACCACCATAACGCAATGTGACTAGTTTATCCATCTATTCGAACAAAGACAAGAAAAACAATTTAATTGCATCACGAATATTGCGTGAACATCAAATCAAACTTTCACATTGAATTTCTTATATATTTCCTATAAATATAGGGGATTTTAAATGAATTTTGGCAAACCAACAACAAACATCATAGAAATTGATAAAATTGCTAGAAAATCGGTCACACACATCCACATTGTCCATTTACACAACTAATTCAACTTAATCCCCACAATAATCAAAGATTCAAGGCATCTATTCAAAACCTAGTGATGAGAACATGACACCATCGGATACGAACATTGGTCATAAGGTAAATTTATTTCCCCATTTGCATAATGATTTGTTGCACAATTCACTTGGTTCCACATGTTCATGTCATTATTTGACTGAAGGTACAAATGCATTATTACATTGTCTTCGCGGGCTTGTTATTCACACATGGGACCCAGGCCTAAGAAGGAGTAGGCCCCAGACATATGGAGAGAGCTTCAAAGAAGCTCAAGTACGTCCTCCACCTTGGCCGCCACCTTAGGAGACCAGCAAGGGCGCCCAAGCCAAGATGGAGGCCCATTACAACTCGAGTTCGAGTCCACCTCGGAGTCCAGGAGCTGCTTTCGGTAAAACGGACGCCCAGGTCACATACGGAGTCCGATTTCGACGATCCACATATGGTTGGAAAGAAGATTTCATAGAGCTTACAATGGAGTTTATTTGAAGCCCAAATACGTCCTGAGTCGTCGGGAATCATCCAAACAAGGTGGCGTCCAGAATCTGTGCCGGTGCTGCGTCACCGTCTTTTGGCCTTTGGGCCGTGTATCGTCATCAAGCCCATTAGGGGGCATGAGCAGGGGGTTATCCACGACCCTAAGCTCTATAATTCAGTAGCCGCCGCCTTTCTTAGGGTTTGGGTTTTGCTTCGATTAATCTGTCAAGAATAGTTTCGCCGTTGCATCGGTTTGTGAGACCCCAACTCGTGAGATTAATCATACATCTGCAATTTGGTTGCATCCTACTTTGTTCTTGATTGTGTTCTTCGATTCGTAGGAAGGGATTAGCCTTCTTGGCGAGGTCGACCGTGCATCCGCCGGTCGATAACCTGAGAAGACGTGGTGCTGCGATTGCGGGGCTCGGAACGTGTTGTTCGGAAGCCGGATCGATTTGTGTCGCAACTCCACCAAATCTTCGCTTATCTGAACCTTTCGGAAGATCGGGAACCCTAGCCTCCATCAATTGGTAATCAGAGCTTCAGGTTCTCAGTCAGGTCACTCTTACCCTAGTTTAGTTTGTGTCATTCGTCCTAAAAATCCAGAAAATTGCCCTACAAAAATATATGTTCTCCATTATTTCCGCTATCCTATAACCCTTTGTGCCCTCAATTTTTTTTTCAGCTTGCTTTTCTGAATTTTAGTCCCTTGTTGAGTCGTCGTGATCGTTGGTTTAATCGAGTCAGGGCTAAGTTTTGAGGAGTTTCCTGGTGGCGCAATTTTGTTTTGCCCAATCCTATAATTTTCGGTGCGACATACTCACTGCATAAGTTGTTGAAGGGAGCGTCATTAGTGCTAGCGTTAGCAATTGTTAATTTGTTACAGCTGTGGCAAGAATATATTTTTTTTATGCACATTGCGAGGAGAAGAATAGGAAATTGTGCTTATTTCCTAGTAGATCAGAAATACCCCGGATACTATATAATTTTGAAGAGGAGATCTCCTCCAAATATTGTGCTGGTCTAGCAAGTTCCTATTGTTTTTTTTATGTCTGGTTTACAGGACAGACAATCTTTATGCATACGGCATATATTCATTTATGTCTGCCAAGGCTTCACATTATCTCGTTATTATTAAGTCCTGTTGATTGAGTTGTAACTATTGTGTGGCACTTTCTGACTAAAAAAAAGTGATAAAAGAGAAAAGGCAAAGAGGTGCAAAAAAAAAAAGGGCAGAAAAGAGCCGCACCAAGAAAAAGAAGGGAAAAAAAAGAAAAAAAGAAAAGAGAAAAAAGAAGCAAAAAAAAGGAAAAAAAAGAAGAACAAAAATTCAGAAGTGCTTGCATCCTTTTGAGTCCTTGGCTGGTTATATCTTTTGCTTGCTTGAACTAGGTCGGAGATCAGTTTAGGCCGGTGACGTAGACTAGTTTGGGACTAATTTTCAGCTTTGCAATTTCTGAATTGAATTATTGATATTCCTTGCTACATATTTTTGGCCTTTCTATAGCTCCACATATTACTTTTGGACAACACAGTTTTTGACCCTTGCAATCGCTGGATCACATCTTCCAGGTAATCCTTTGCTTTGCTAGTAAGAACCTTGTAAGACCATAGTAAAGTGCTTCCTTTTGCTGTGTTGATTGATTGAGTGGCACCATCACACCTGCATAGGAGATTATTAGGGATCATTAATTGTTGTCATTCTTCTATGACTAGTATTTTACAGGACCATATGGATATTATAGAACAACATGTGTTCAGTTCTCAAATGTAGAAGGCGGAACGAAATCAAGTCAACAATTTGTTCTAGACTTTCTTTGTTGTGAGGAATCGACGTTGCTGTGTCATCATTGACCATGATAGCAGCTGCAACATTGCAAGTTTAGAGTTGGTTGAGAAGCTTGGCTTGACCACAGAGCCGCATCCCTCTCCGTACTACATCCACTTGGTAAATTCTTGCGATATCATAAAGGTAGATAAGATTGCACGTATAGAATTTTTTATTGATGTTTACAAGGATAGTGCAAAATTTGGCATAGTACCTATGCAAGCATGTAATTTGTTATTTGGTGAACCATGGATATCTGAAAATAATGTTGTGCATAATACAATTGCTAGTGATTATTCTTTCAAATATAAAGGAAAAAACATTATTCTTAAACCTATGAGTATTACTGAAATTTTAAAAGAAGATCTCTTGAGAGCAGAGAGAAGGAAGAATGAGCCTTTTAGAAAAGAATGGGCAATTTTAGATGTTACAACACCTACATCTAAATCTGAAATTTTACGAAAAGATTATGCTATTTTGCCTCTTGTTGGAACTATTGTTTTGCAGCATATACCCAAACAAAAAGAAAATGAGGAGCTGACAACAACATATGAAGATTCAGGACCTTCTTGTCACAATGCACCTTTGACTATGGCTGCATATGTGGCCAAAGCTGTTACACATGGTGCTACAATCACGGAAGGTGAAAATTGTGATATGCTGAATTTTTCCACCGATCATGCTAATCTATTGCAACTGTTAGTGGAATCTACTCTTGATTTACCTTTGTCACAAGATGATTGGCTTGATATTTCTTGTGATAAAGAAGAGTTGTACGCAAATGATTCATATATTGCTATGACACAACTAGTGCCTACTAATAATAATCATGCTTTGGAGTCATATACTTGTGCTGAAAATAAAATGTGTATCCCTATTACTTGTGCACATGACGAACAAAAATTGCTATCTTCTTTAAATACTTTGGGTTATATCGAATTTGTTGTTCTATGTAATCTAATTTTTTTGGAGGAGATAATTTTTGCAAATCTTGAATCAC
The DNA here is from genome assembly GCA_015342445.1 of Digitaria exilis. Classification (NCBI taxonomy): domain Eukaryota; kingdom Viridiplantae; phylum Streptophyta; class Magnoliopsida; order Poales; family Poaceae; genus Digitaria; species Digitaria exilis. The sequence goes on along the minus strand of JACEFO010003289.1, from coordinate 1,524,818 downwards.
CACGATTGCATAGGAATACATATCACTTTATTGGTAAATATAATCATAAAGGAGAATATATGGTGCATCGAGTTTATATTTGTTCAAATCTAAAATCTTCTTTGGTGAGACAACAAGGAGATCAATTTGAGGGCTGCAATAACACTAAACATGCCGAATCCAGTTGCTCTAGTTTTGTTTTCAAGAAACAGGCAAACATTCAAGAAGGGGAGCACTGTTGGGTGTCTCGTAAAACATCTTCTACAACTACAGCCAAACCGAGGACGGTTTGCTTTCAAGAAGGGGAGGATGATGAGAACATGACATCATCAGATATGAACATTGGTCATAAGGTAAATTTTTTCCCCATTTGTATAATGATTTGTTGCACAATTTACTTGGTTCTACATGTCCATGTCATTATTTGACTGAAGGTACAAATGCATTATTACAATGTCTTCGCGGGCTTGTTATTCACACATGGGACCTAGGCCTAAGAAGGAGTAGGCCCCAGACATATGGAGAGAGCTTCAAAGAAGCTCAAGTACGTCCTCCACCTTGGCTGCCACATTAGGAGACCAGCAAGGGCGCCCAAGTCAAGATGGAGGCCCATTACAACTCGAGTTCGAGTCCACCTCGGAGTCCAGGAGCTGCTTTCGGTAAAACGGACACCCAGGTCACATACGGTGTCCGATTTTGACGATCCACATATGGTTGGAAAGAAAATTTCATAGAGCTTCCAATGGCGATGGTTTGAAGCCCAAATACGTCCTAAAGAAGATTTCATAGAGCTTCCAATGGTGTTGGTTTGAAGCCCAAATACGTCCTGAGTCGTCGGGAATCATCCAAACAAGGTGGCGTCCAGAATCTGTGCCGGTGCTACGTCACCGTATTTTGGCCTTTGGGCAGTGTATCGTCATCAAGCCCATTAGGGGGCATGAGCAGGGGGTTATCCACGACCCTAAGCTCTATAATTCAGTAGCCGCCGCCTTTCTTAGGGTTTGGGTTTTGCTTGGATTAATCTGTCAAGAATAGTTTCGCCGTTGCATCGGTTTGTGAGACCCCAACTTGTGAGATTAATCATATATCTGCAATTTGGTTGCATCCTAATTTGTTCTTGCTTGTGTTCTTCGATTCACAGGCAGGGATTAGCCTTCTTGGCGAGGTCGACCGTGCATCCGCCGGTCGATAACCTGAGAAGACATGGTGCTGCGATTGCGGGGCTCAGAACGTGTTGTTCGGAAGCCGGATCGAATTGTGTCACGACTCCACCAAATCGTCGCTTATCTGAACCTTTCGGAAGATTGGGAACCCTAGCCTCCATCACCTAGTGTATTCGTTTTCAACTAGAAATACAACAAGAAATTGATGAAAAAAGAAGAGGGGTGGGAGGCTACCTTGCTCCTTGATGAGGGCAGCGGTGCCTGGGCGCGTCTAGACAGAGAGAGGAAAGGAAAGAAGGAGAGGAGAGGAAGAAAGAAAGGGGCGGCGGCGGTTTGGAGGTGTCCAGGGTGGGCGCCAGGTCCCTTAGCGCCTAGTTATAGCAGCTGGACGCCAAGGCAGCTCCCGCGCCCGATTTAGGGTTCCAGCGGTGTTGGATCCTACGTGGCAAAGGTGGACGCCATGTCAGCTGGCACCCACCCGTTATGCCTAGGCGCTAAGGGGCCTGGCGCCTAGCTTCGGGTGCATTTTTTAAATTCTTTCGCCCAGGAGTTCATATGTAAAAATCTTACGAGAAAAGGACCAAAATGAAAAAAAATTTACAGCCCAAGCTCCCACGCGGAGCTGCTCTCCGTTGGCCCCGTCCTCGCACCCGCCTTCGGCGGCACTACGTAGGGATGTCGAGGTGGCAACGTGAGTGGAAGAGCCGCTCACGCATTCCATGCCATCATGGCAACAAACGGCTGATGCAAGATTTCAAATTTCCGATGAAACTGAACAAGCCTTGCTTTGATTTTCATCGTTACAATTTTTGGGGTGAAATTTCTGGTCAAGTTGTGAATAGAAAGTTTACACCTAAATGCAATTTCTACAACTATCTATACAACCAAAACAACACCTAAAGGAGAAAAAACATGTCCTCACTTTTGTCGCCCGTCGTCCGTCGTGCGCCCATCGCCCCACATGCCCTCGCTCCCACCTGCATGCGTCACCCCGCGTCAATCACGCATCGCCCATTGCCCCGCGTCAATCACACAACAATGCAACATCGTCAGTTCTATCCATCCCTGCGCGCATCTCATCTCGCAACGTTGGCACTTCGCATCGCCGATCGGCCACCCTCCAGTCGTACGTCGAAAAAACCCGATTGCTCGCCCTTCTGTTTCCCTTCCCGGATCTCTTCGCCCACGTCGCCCTCCCTCCGCTTCCTGCTTCCACGCTTGTATGTCCCCATATCACGTGCCAATCGCCCCTCGATCGACGCCACTCCTCCCGGCCTGCTTCATCCCGTCGTCATTGGAGGCGTTCACAAGTGCAAGTGCACGAGCCTTCCTGCATCCATCACTGAGGTGCTGGTCCACTACGCCATGTCCAGCAAGAAGCCGTGCCAGACGGAGGCCGAGGCCGATGCCAGCGGGCGTCGTGCAGCCACGTGTTCAGGTTGGGATCCGACAGCACACTGTTGGTGACGCTTAACCATGGTGGCCGCATGCTCTTCCTCGAGGCCGACGCCAGTGGATCGCCTTTGCGCACACCGCACACCCAGCGGGCCGGACTCCAGGGTCCTCCTGGTCGTCGCGTATCAGCAACAGGGCGCCGTGATCTCCGACGACCTCCTCGCACTCCACAACTCCTCGGACCGCGCTGCTGCCTCCCCGTCGAAGCCTCTCTTGCCGGACCACGTTGAGCGGTCGCTGTGCGGGTTGGCGCCATGGGGCCTGCCGGCAGCATTCGATGAGGCGGAAAGGGACGTGATTATGGTGGGCGTGTCAGTGTCAGGCGCGGTAATTGGTAACAGGCAGGCGTGGTAGCTGGGGACGAAGGAAGACAGGTGTGCTGGTCCTTGGCCTACATTCATCTACAGGCGATGTCTTTGGATCCCCAGCGCAATGAGGACGACAGGGGAGGGGGTACAACAGGAGGGCTTCAAGAGTATCTTGTACTTGGTCGTCAACCTACTTAAATGTCCGTCACACTCGTCTTAGGCTATCCCCAATCCAAGACAACATCTAGTAGTATCCATACATCCATGTTAATTAGACATTACACAGAAACCACCTCATAATGCATATAATGCATAGTTTCCTGAAAATAAATTACCACACAATCATATATCATCTCTCTCTATCATCTTGCTTTGTTTCTTGGTTCTTGCGTAGATATGATTTCTCGTTGCATAGACATAGTTTCTCATACAAGACACCATGACCTTCTCTTCCCTCCTTAATTACTGTGTCATATCATCAAATTGCTTATGTAACTCCTATCTAATGCCATGGATACCATTCTAGTCATTAAGTTGGGGATAGCCTTAACATTAACATTAAGACCGGTAAGGGTCGCTGCTACTGATGCTCCTTTCTTTTTCTTTTTCCCTTTGGCATCGTTATGTCCATTAACTATGAGGTCGTCACACGATATGCACTAGTAGGAAAGAGACCTTTAGTACCGGGCGCAAAGCCGCGTTAGTACCGGTTATGCGTCCGGTACCGAGCTTCCGGTACTAAATGGCAGCCTCGTTAGTAACGGCGGCTGCAGTAAGGGGCACAAACGGGGCCGCAGGGTCGGCTAGTTAGTACTGGCTGGTAACACCAACCGGTACTAACGGGTTTCGAGCCAAAAAATAAAGAAAAAAAATTGTAAGCTTATCGGGAGGCTCGCAAGTCACAAGTCACGCGATTTTTTCACGCGTAAATGCGCGTGCACGGTTCGTGGGATTCGAACTCACAACCTCTGGCCTCGCGCGTAACCCCTCTACCATCCCACCTATGCATCACTTGTGATTGAGTAGGATATGCTTTCCTTTTGAACTATACCCCGCGGACCCATTTAGTACCGGCTCGTAACACCAGTCGGTACTAAATGCACGGGGGCTCAGGAAACCCCGGGACCATTTAGTACCGTGGTAACACCAACCGGTACTAAATGGTCCGAGTGCCCTCGGGAACCCCCTGGAACACGTTAGTACCGGATTTTAAGACAACCGGTACTAACGTGTGAGGGACGAATGCTCCATTCTCTAGTAGTGATGGAACTGAGCAGCTGCAAATCCCTGTCCAACACGATCCTAAACTCTATTCAGGAAGCCACCAGGAATCAGGTGAGATTTGCAAGTTTCTGAAATATTGAGTTGAGGTCATGGGATCTGTCGCCCAACAGAGGAGAGATACTCCTTCCTCGCCAGGTTAAGAAAAATTGTTTTATGACTGTGGTTACTTGAATTAGGGGATATAATGTCATCCGATACACTAAGGCCAGTTTCAATCCATGGTTTTATCACACAGTTACCAAGACTATCATGTCATTTTTTAGATGGAATGAAATAGACTTTCTCAATGTATAGTTTCATTGCACAGTTTTAAACACAAGCTGAGCATTTAGTTTTTCTATAGTATTGTGCTCAAATGTGTCTAGGATGAAATAAAATAGCTCTCGATGTAAGTTTCATGTCTTGGTAACTACACATGGTGAGTGTCATAGTGATGACACTCTCTTCTTCTTCTCTCATAATTACCCTATCGTATAAGCAATTTTGCTGATGTGTCATGTAATTTAATACCGATGAAACCTGATTAAAATTGGCCTAATAGCATGAAGGTATATGCAGTGCATATGCTTTCTTACAATATGGACTGTACGCGTTGCTCCATTTCATGGAAAATTCTCCTAGGCCAACTACATGGCTACATGCTCTCTACTACGCTGCATTTTTTGACATTTTATATTAGCTTTTCTAATTAAATATCTTCATTTTAAATTATAATTTATTTGACTTTTTTATCCTAAGTTTGACCGCTCGTCTTGTTCAAAAAATTTGTGAAAGCATTGCAAAATTTAGGTCATTTATGAAGTACTTATATTAATAAAGCAAGTCACGACAAAAAAAACTATGTTATTTAGCACATCTTTTTTGAATAAGATGACTAGTCAAATTTAGGGTCAAAAAATCAAATTGACTATAGTTTGAAACGAAGGGAGTATATATCCATCAATCAACACAATCTTATTAAACTTTATAGCATCCTCTATCCAAGCTAGGGGTGGATTTCGAGCCAACTTGGTCTAGCTTGGCTTGGCTCGGCTCGTTATCTTAACGAGCTAGAAGTCCGGCTTGTCTCAGCTTGTTTGCCAACTAAGGTAGCTCGATAACAAATACATAAAAAGGCAAAATCCAAGTTAAAAGCTCAAAATTTGCTAAAAAAATTCCAAACAAATCCAAGGTCTAATAAGGGTGTGTTTAGATTGGGAAAGATTCCCCGAAAATACACTGTTCACCAAAAAAACACTGTAGATGAATAGTGTTCTGTGAGTGGAAGAGGTAGGATGAATAGGAAAAAGTTGGATGAATAGTGGTTTTTTGGGGAATCTTTTTGAATCTAAACGCACCCTAAATCTAAGGCAAAATCTAGTACACCATAAACTAAGTCGAATTGTGAGCTTTTCTTAGGCCTATTTTGTTTATTGGGCCTTTACAATTTTTGACTTATTATGTCTCGAAATGGCTCGTTATAGGAACCGAGGTAAAACCTGAGTTTGGCTCATGACAAAATCCTAATGAGCTGAGCCGAGCCAAGCCACTAACGAGCCGAGTCGAGCGACTTAGCGAGCTACGAGTATTTTGTCCAGGCCTGATCCGAGCCTAAACTCGCCGTTTGGTTTGAATCACCGTACCGATGGACTTGTCGGTCACGAGGTCCCCGCACCTAGTAGCACGCTAAAGTAACAGAACAACGTACGAACTCATCATGCTTGAGCCAGAGCCATATGATCCTTCCAAGACCGATGCCATGACAAACCAACTGATGCTAGCTGGACGGGTCACTCTCTAAACCAAACACGTGGTTAGTGACCGGCCCAAATAAAATTGTTTAGACAGTTGATCTGATCACTTTACCGGCAAAATTACGCTTGCGCAGCCATTGTCTGAATTGATTTAGTTTTAAAAGCATGACGCAGCCGAAAAAAAGTGTAACATATATCAGTAATATACCTCCAATGCATGCATTTGGGTTTCTTTAACACGTAGTAATTGTATTTGAATAGTGGTAATCTGATACGGCCGTGGCAGCCAATCACGTCCATGTCCCTTCCGTAAAAATAACTAGCAGATTGAAACTCATAATGAGGCCGTTTGGTCAGGTCGTTGATTGCAACTGTCCCCATTTATTTCGAGCAACTTCATTATTTTTAATGTCACATCCAATGTGTCGTTGATTGCAACTGCCCCCAATTAGGCAGCGTTTAGTTTAAAAAATTTCTTCTAAAAAAACACTATTTATCCAACTTTTTCTTATTCATCCCATCTCTCCCACCCACAGAACACTATTCATCTACAGTGTATTTTAGGGTCTATAGTATTTTTTGGAATTTTTCCCAATCTAAACATTGCTTTGTTTAGATGGGGGCCGTAAAGTTGGCGAAATGTCACATCCATTCTTTTGACACTAATTAGAAGTACTAAATATAGACTAATTATAAAACTAATTACAGAGATAGACTCTACATCGCAAGACGAATCTATTAAGCCTAATATGTGCCGTTATTAGCACATTTTTAATGACAGGTTATTGTAGCATAATAGTGTCTAATGACGAATTAATTAGGCTTAATAGATTCGTCTCACCATGTGGAGTCCATCTATGTAATTAGTTTTTTTACACTTATGTTTAATACTCCTAATTAATATCCAAATATTCGATGTGACAAGTTGGCAAAATAAGTTGGCGATCTAAACAAGGCCATATTCGAGCAACTTCATTATTTTCAATGTTACATCCAACGTTGGGATACGGATTATTTTTGTGCAAAATTCATTTCACAACGAATCTATTAGGCCATGATTAGATAATATCACGCTACGGTAAATAGTCTCTAATGATAGCTTAATTAGGCATAATAGATGCATATCATAATCTTGCGTCCATCCATATAATTAGTTTTATAATTAAATTATGTTTAGTCATCGTAATTTTTTGTTTATAGTTGCTATAGTGAAGTTTTGCAAACTAGTTTCACCAACTAAATAGGCCCTGAATACTTTTCTTTTTTCTAAAAACAATTTGAGTATACAAGTCATGGGAAAACAAAACACTGTAACGGTGTAGGTACATGTAGGTAGGCAACTGTTTCAAAAAAAATGTAGGTAGCTAACGATGTAGAGAAACACGGTGAAAATAAGGCTAGGGAATGGTCCTTAGCACCCTAAGACACAGATCCTATCTTACTATTACTAATTGGAGGCTCTTTTACTAATTGGATGCTCCTTTGAGGTCTTCACATGATCTTAGGTGGACACTTAAAAAACTAGAGAAATCCTAGAAAATCTCACAAAAAAGAGAAACATCTAGCCATCAATCCAACAACTCTAATCATAGGGTCTGCTCGGCTGCCATTTTTTATGGCTGCAGTTGCCGCTGTGCAGCCCAGCTGCTCGGCTGTAGGCCAAGCCTACTGCGCAGCTGCTTGCTACCATGCTTGCACCGGCTACAGCTCGTTGCTGTAGTAGTACCGTTGTGGCTGCGCCGAGCAAGCCCATAGTATCCATTGGATTTGTGATCTTTTCTAATAAATTACCCACCTTGCCATTACGAAAATAGACTAAAGTACCCCCCTAAACATATGCCTAAATTACCCACCTCTGCCATTATAAAAGCAATTTAAATAACCCCCTAAACATATGCCTAAAGTACCCACCTCTGCTATTATAAAAGCAATTTAAATAACCCCCTAATTTTGTTGTGAATTATCTACCTGTACTATCATAAAAATAATATCAAATAACTTCCCTAAAAATAATACAAACAACTCCCTAAAAATAATACCAATTATGTTGTTATTAAAAGTTAAATAACCACTAAATATGAATCTAAATTATATAAAATTATTTTTGTTAAATAAAAAATACCAATATAAAATTCTAAATTAATTTTTTATAGTTTTTAACACATTATTTTTGTTATTATTATATAAAAATACTAATAATATGTGTCACCATCCATTCATTCTGAGGGTTCGAAAGAGATAAAAAATAAATTTACATATTTACATAACTCAAATAAAATGTTCAATTAAGTAAATATCAAACAATATGATGTAATGGAAAACAAATGTTAGTGATTAAATCTAATACAAACATATAATAATAAATGTATATTAGAGTAATTAGAATATTTAACATTGATGAAAGGGAGCCTCACATAGATATATAATTGCAAACTATTTCTAAGAGCACGCGTTGATACACTAGTGTGGTTAATTATGTGTTCACTAATTGCATATATAGAAACCTATTTAAATTAATATCTAAATATGCACTTGGTTTTGTTTGTATTGCCACCTCTACTGCACAAAAGTTTTGCACCCTAGGTCCAATCATAGAAACTACGCAAGACAATTCTAGGAACGGTAAACACGAAACATAAAGTGACAGCTCATGTGTTCCATTGCATATATATAGCTAGCATATCATATCATGACAACTCATCATGTGGTACGAGTGTATGACATAAGTAACACCTAGATGAAATATTTAAATAGTTTAGGGACCAGAAAATATAATTTATAGTATGGGTTAGCTGAATGAGAATAGTTAGTTTTCTGACTGGTCGTAGAATTTACTCTATATTTATCCCTTATAAATGGAACACTGGCGCCCCAGCGCAAAGGCCAAAGGAAAACGAGCATACAAGCCAAGAAACCTGTGAAGCTTATTCCAACATTTCGCTCTTCAGGACAAGCAAACGGAAATGTTTCCCACCACAAGCACACTTTTCGCTTCCTGCTGCTCGTCACCATTCCAAGCGCTACTCTGTATTCCACACTGGCAGCGTCGGCTCACCTCGCTGTCCCTCGTCCGTGTCTGCGTGCCGCTTGCCACGCCGACCTCCAGGCTCTCCGGCCGTTGCGCTTCGGCGCAGGCCATGACCGTGGAAAGAGATTTACACATGGCAAACGGAGACTAAGAGAACAGCTACGCTGCCAATTCCAGCTTCCAAGTTCGTGTTCATATAGCTAGAGAAATCAATACACTGCTAATTTCCCTTGTCTATATGCATGCGCAGTAGAAACCATTTCACGTGTGTAAGCGTTGATGTTCTTGCAGAGGAAGGCCCTAACGGAGACCTGGCCTGAGCTCCATAAGGCCATCGAAGCGGTGCTCAAGTCGCTGTCGCCTGGGAGCTCGATGGTGGCAGCTGATCTTGGCTGCTCGTCAGGGCCAAACACGCTGCTTGTTGTCTCCGAGGTGATGAATACGATCGGAGCCTACGCCCGGGAAAGGGCAGATGACAGCATCAGCGCCATGGAGGTGCAGTTCTTTCTGAATGATCTGCCAGGAAATGACTTCAACCTTGTCTTCCGATCGCTCGAGCCGCAGCTCCGTAGCCTTGTCCCTTGCTACGTCGCCGGACTGCCTGGATCAATATACACAAGGATTTTCCCCTGCCAGAGCGTTCATCTGTTCCACTCATCGCAGTGTCTCATGTGGCGGTCCAAGGTAGGCATGCATGACCCTACCTTTCTACTGTATTACTCATTGATGTTCCTTTTGGAGCCTGTTGCACCAGTTCCTTTTGTTGAAGGAAAGAGCCCCTTCCTACGGTGACTTGGGTCATATTTAGATTTCAGAGCGCACTTTAGTAAAAACTACGATTTGAGCTGCTCCGAAGTTGATAGCTGAGAACCTAACACTCAATTGACTAAAGAATTGTTGCTTGTTCGTGGGATGAGAATTAATTTTATTGGTCCTCACGTAAGGACTAGAAAGAAGATAAATCATATAAATTATTGTAAAAAACCGAAACGTACGTACGTGCCATTATAATATACAGAAACTCTAACCAGCATAACATTAACCATTGAATTAATTTTTCTGATAAACAAATTAAGCACCTATGTTGTTACAATAACAATATTCTAAGAGTTAATTGCACCCACCAAACAATAACTTGTCAATGCTTGCAAATAGGTCCACTAACTTATAAAATGCTCACTTTAGTGCAAAAACTTGATATGCAGGTGCGGATTGGTCCAATAGCTTGTAAAATATTTAACTTAGTGCAACAACTTGGCAAATTAGTGCATCCAAAGTCCAAATGTTATATTGAAATATTTGGCCATGAGAAACAACAAATAGATAGTATATTTGCAACGAAATAAAAAAAATGATCATTGCGTGGCCATTGACATTCACGTTACAGTGACCATATATTTATCCAAGACATGACCTTTATTATGAAATTAAAAAATATACCCACGTTAGAAAATAAGAGAAATTTTATTTTCTATATATAGAATTATGTTCTTTTAATTTTGACAGACAATTTCTATGAAACAATAGAAGCTTGAATTGCACCTATTTGTGTGTGTTAAGTTTACATAAATAATTTTTTTTCCTTTAATTCGAACTATAATTATTAATAAACAAAAACCATTAGTTAATTCATTAAGGCTATGTTTATATCATGTACATGAATAGTGAGTTATAAGTAGATTTATATGAAGTATTTGGTGTTTATTAATCTTTTAAAAAGAAATTAATTCCATTTTGGTAAGGTGAAAATATAAACATTGGTAGTGTGAAAAATTATAAGAAAATATCAGATCATCAAATTACAAAGACATGATGAAAATCAGAAATAATTTTGGTCATGTTATTAAGAAATAAAATCCAAAAATGACACAATACATGCCTTATACCCTCATATGCCTATGTGCATAGCCAAATACATCATCATTGTAACATTTAGACTATATATACCAATTTGCCAAGTTATTGTACTAACTTGAGCACTTTACAAGTTGTCGGACAAATATGTACCTACTTGCCAAGTTGTCGCGCTAAACTGAGCATTTTACAACTTGTTGGTATGCACCCAACTGAAAAGTTGTTGTATGGTGGGTGCAATTTACGCATATTCTAAAGTAAACCTAAATCTGTATCTAATTTGGCCACTTATGTCATTTTGAAAAACAAGCTAAAGTAACCATCTTATTTTATGTGGATTACCCACCTTATAAAAAATAATTTTAAATAGCCCCCAATTTCCATATAAATTACCCACACATGTCATGATTAAAAATTTAAAATTAAAGTAACCCCTAAATTTTAACTCGAATACGCTAAAATTATAAAAATATCAAACTACACCAATATGTGATTTTCAATTACTATTTCTATTATTGTCATTACACTATTTATATAAAATAACTAATCAAAGTATATATGCATGATGTGTGTCACCAAGTAAACATACAGAAAGGAAGCGATGAGAATACCAGTTTTTTATGTTGTATGTGTAGCTCAAACAAAGGACTAAATTAAATAGAGTTAATTGCGTCGTTAATACATAAACTTGGCGAGTGGGTGCATTTAGGTACGTCATCTTTTAAATTGCTCATTTAGGAACAACAACTTGGCATGTGAGTGCATATAGGTCACCTGGATAGCATGTGGGAAACAAGCCATGTGGATGCTTATGTGTACATTTAGCGCTTATGTGTACAATAATCATGGTGACCATTATTACAAATAGACCCTTAGTTTATTTGCTCGTTGGTTTATCCGCCCATTTTTCTTTGCGTGTTCATGGGAGATGGTTTTTACGGAGGGTTTTGGCCTTACGTATAATTTCAAGGTGAAGACAGACATCGCACAACACATAGGCAGATGATCTTTCACGATAACATTGAGTTATCGATTCTCTTCGTACTCCGCTAATTAGGATTTGCATATTTCTTTTAGCATCGTTGATAAAAAAAGATTTGGTTTAGGGTTAGGTGACCAGCTTTAATATCTTATTTTTCTTTCCACTAATTGGGATAAAAGTCATCTAATTTTTCTCCAATGAAAAATGAAGCAGAGTATGAGCGTGCCATGGTTAAATATAAACTGAAAAAAATAGAACGAAGAGTAGAATCGATTAGGAGAGGAAGCTGATTTTTTTAATGATAAATTGAAGGATATGCAAGGACATTTTTAATAAAGTACAAGATAACATCTCCACATGATTTTTTTCCCACATGTCACCTATATGCACCCACATGGCAAGTTCTTGTTTCTAAATAAACAATTTGGAAGATGGTGTACCTAAGTGCACCCACTCGGCAAGTTATTGTTTCTAAATAAGCAATTTGGAAGATGATGTACCTAACTGCACCCACTCGTCAAGTTTATGTACTAATAACGCAATTAACTGAAATAAGATGGTGTACCTAAGTGCACCCACTCTTCAAGTTTATGTACTAATAACGCAATTAACTGAAATAAGATGGTGTACCTAAGTGCACGCAATTAACACAAGTTTATGTACTAATGACGTAATTAACTCAAATAAATACATATCAAATATGTATAAAGATGTGATGCAAAATGGAATGAAAAATAGGTTTTTAAGAGTATTGTACATGTTAGCATGAAGTAAATAATTGTAACAATTGGCCATAGGACTTATTTTTATATAAATTTCTAATACTTATGTCTTTGAAAATTATTAGCTCGGCTAACTTTACTGAAGGTTTACTATACATATGCCCGGTTTTGTGTACTTGTTGGTGAATGAACAATAGGAGTGGCACTTGCATGCCACGAGGCAGATTATTAATATTTTTGGAGAATTTTTATGCATGCATGCATGGTATGTACTTGGTTTTTTTAGGTCCCTGAGGATCTCTCAAATGGTACTTACGTGAATGGTGGCAACATATATATTGGGAAGAATACTCCACAAGTAGTGGTAGAACTGTTCCGGGAACAATTTAAGAACGACTTTGAGTTGTTTCTGAAACTACGGTACAAAGAACTTGTACCTGGTGGCCGTATGGTACTAACATTTATGGGCCGAAAGGGTGGAGATATGCCAATGCACGGGACTGTGGCGCGTGTTTGGGAACTGCTTTCCAAAGCTGTCCAGCACCTAGTCGAAAAGGTACATACACTATAACCACAACTGAGATGTACATAATAAGTAATAAATAAACAAACCTATCAAAAGAATCAAATTCAGAACCGCAACTACAGTTGTCAGTTTAAATAAATCAATCAAATCCAAGTAGCATAAATGGAGTTATACCCGGTGCATGATTTGTAGGGCCGCATTGAAAAGAAGAAACTAAGCTCCTTCAACATGCCATACTATGCGCCATCAGTAGATGAGGTGACACAATTGATCAAGCAGAGCAATATATTCGAAATTGAAGACATAAGACTTTTTGAGACAAACTTTGATGCCCATGATGACTCAGATGGTGATGTTGTTCTGGATTGTTCCAGCAGTGCGGAAAACATTGCCAAGATTATAAGAGCTGGTATTGAGCCACTGATCATAAACCATTTTGGTGAAGACATCCTTGACGAGCTGTTCAGGGTATACTGCTCCATCCTTGCAAAGAACCTAGAGAAAGGGAAGGCCATGTGTCCCGTTATTGTGGTCATGTTGAAGTCCAAGCACTGAAACTGGCAATTGGGGTCATCTAGGTGCCTATTGGATTTTTTATATGCCCAAGAGGAAATTATGAAGATGATTGGCTATATTGCGCCTATGCTTATGTACTTCTAAATAATGTTGTTACTGTATTTAATGTTAATTATTATCATGTTTAGCAAATACGGACGGCAGGTGCAGCGGTGTAACATCCCTGGGGTTTAGTAACTCCTGATCATGTCAAGCATGTCATTAGGTTAAGCATGTGTATTCTTAAGAATATTGTTATTTGAGCATTAAAACTGCTTAAAATGTTAGTAGTGTATGATAGTTAAGACAACTACTGTCTATTTGACACATACAAACAACTAAATAAATAGCTTTATAACAATTTAGACAGCTGTTGTCTGTTTAGCTATCTATATGATATTTAATACCACTCTAGTTGGTGTTGTTTTGCATGGAAGCATGAGGCGAAATAGTATGCACAGTAGCCTCGTCCCTATTGAGGGGAAGGCACCGGTCCCTTGCTACGTCGCCGGACTGCCTGGGTACTGTGCAGCTGCCACCTCCAACTTCCTAATACGGCCCCGCGCTAACATAAGCACCATGTTCACCATCGCAGGATCGTCCTGCAGAGTCTTATTGAACTCCAGGGTTTCCAATAGTTGTTTGTCTTGGTCCTTGCGCAAGCTTTCTTTCTTTTAGTTAGTCTTCCATTTTTCACCCTCATCACTACGGGAAACTCATAGTTTGCCATGTGCCTGGCACTTCGTCGTATGCTTTTTTTCAAACACACGGCAAACAAGCTATTTGCCATGTGCCAGAGAAGAATGTGCCAGAGAAGAACATACGACAAAGAAATGGCACACGGCAAAGTATCTATTTGCCGTGTGCCCCGAGCCTAAATGAAGGCCTAAACGAATCAAAATTATAAATATTTAAGCTACAAAGTTGTATAACATGTATAACTTTTATATTGGTGGGCTGTGTTTAGTTCCAAAAAGTACATTTTACTTCCTATTTATCCCTCTCACAGAACACGCTTCGCAGAAAATTTCTTTATCACCCTTCCTATTTATCCCTCTCACAGAACACGCTTCCCTAAAAGAGTACTTTGGTTTCCTTAAAAACTAAACACAAGTTTTGTTACAAAATCTATATGTTTCATATAGTTTCATGAAACTAGAGGAGAGATTATGAGATTTGTACACAATGTTTCTATCACTTTGTCAAATGAACAAATTATCATAATAAAGTTGTAGATGATTAGAAGTTATTATACTTTGTAGTTGAACTCATTTTAATTTGAATTAATTCTGCCAACGTAAAGAAGATATGAAATTATCAAAATTTAAATTTGAGATTTTTCAAATGACCTTGATGGAGAAATTAACTCCCATAATGAATGTTGCAGATCATAACAAGTTAGGAACTTTATAGTTGACAACTATTTCTTTTGAAATAATCTTGTCAATGTATTTTGAGTATGAATTTTTCAAATTTGAAATTTAAAATTTTATAAATGACATCGGATGGAAAATCTTCAAAAACGGAAGTTGTAGATTTCGAGAAGTTTTGAAACTTAGTAGTTGACAACTTTTTCATTTAAATTTGTTTAAACTCTCAAATAAGCAATTTACTCTCAGTTTAGTATAATATAAGGGCAAATATGGAGGCATATGAGTGTATGGTACAGTGGAGGAGGAAGCTTCGCACGAGAATGAGGTCACCGGTTCAAATCCTGCTGGCCATCGTGCGCACGAATTTTACGCGAAAAAAATGTTTGACTTGCGACTTTTGACACACGACAACACTTTGGCACATGGCTTTGCCTTCGCCATCTAAAATGTTCGTCATCGGAGCTTTGCCATGTGCTACCATCGGCAAAGGTTTTGTCGTGTGCCCCCAAACTGCCTGGCTCCCATAGTGCGTTGTGAGCATCTACAGCTTCTTATTGGGCACGGCCATGCCATTCTTCCATACGATCACCGAGCTCTGTACATTATGGATATTGTTGTCTACACCTACAACAAACAACACCATTCCATCAGTTTTGCTAATTTGTATTGCCAATAAACATGAACTAGGACATCATTACCTAGGGTCTCATTACGCTAATAATGAATTAATCTACTAATGTGGAACTTGGTGGGTAGTGATTATACCAACGTTAGAAGCCATCTCCTGTTCTCGTAGTGGTTAACGTAGATGTCGCTGCAGGGTTGTGGCGTCCTCCGGGCGCCACCAGCAATACCCTGGTTGAGGGCAAGAGAGCTGCTCCCATCCAGCATGCTTAGCTACCGGATTTTGTGGCTAATCTCGAGTAGAGATTAACCTGTAGTTTTGGCACAACTAATGCCTCGTATATATAATGCTTTGATATTGATAGAACGTTGCGTTACTTGAAAAAAAGGGTGAGAGGCACATGGTCCTTTGCCATGGCAACCTTATTGATCTCTGATTATGTATGCTTAAAATAATAAATTTGAATAAATAGTGATGGCAGTAGCTTTGCTTTGATATTTTGTCGTCTGATTTGTTTTCAATACTGATGCGGGCCATTCTATTTTCTATTTCGAATTAGGAGGTCACTTGTCCCTACGTTTCAAACTTAAAAGTAACTTATCAATAGCTGACATGATAAAAAAGGCATATATCCAAAAAAAATAAACCAAATGGCATGGTGGCTAGATTATGGAATGCAAAACTGGCCACATAGCATCGGGGACCGGCGAGGCCAGCGGCGGCGGCACCACGGCGAAGGCGCGCCCGACGTCTCGTCAAGTGCGTTGGGTGCTGTGTGTGTTGTGCAAGTGTGTATGCGTAGCTGACAGCTCAGTTCTGATGCGGGGGCGGCGGCGACCACGAGGAGGCACCGCACAGTAAGGAGCTCGTCGCCGGCGAGGAGGAGCTCATCCTGGTCGAAGGCGAGGAGGGGAAGATCGTCGCTGGGAAAGCGAAGGAAGAGAAGCGCAAGGTCGCTTAATGGGTGGCGTTGCTCTGCTTTCTCGCTTTGCCGCTGCCGGCGAAGTTGGGTTCGCCGTGTATTATTGGTGGCACGTTCAGCCGCTTGCTCTCTGTAGAATAACGTTGCCGGTGTGTACGTATGTTGTTGTTGTCATGTTCGTGTGTGATCTTGTGCATGCACGATGCTGTGATAGTGTCAACATGTCTTATGTATCTGTACATACCATGCTATCTCCAGCCATCTTAGAGATAAAACATTTTTGTTACTGTTGGATAATTTGCGAGATGGCATTGATCTGGCAGCTATCGGCTTGCCAATGCCACTTGGACGCCGGCAGAAAGTTGTCTTCACCACGAGGGATCAGGCTATCTGCGTCAAGATGGGTTGTGCAGGCAACAACATCCAAATGCAGTGCTTGGGAGAAGATGATGCGTGGAACCTGTTCAGATATTATGTTGGGGAGGAAATCATCAATGCCGATTTAGAGATCAAGGACATCGCGAAGCAGGTATACTTGTCCATCGAGCATGCAGTCTTACCCTCTTATCATATATATCTGAACTAGTTGTTTCTATTTTTGGCAGAAAATCTTTAGAGTGCTTCAAGTATTTGCACTCCTTTTTTTTAAGAAAAAATATGTTTCCTTGTCCTGATTTGCAAAAATATTTTCTTCAGATGGTTGCAGAGTCTCGAGGCTTCCCGAGTGCCTTATGCACCATTGGTCGATCCATGTCAAACCAGAGCGAATGTTTGAGGTGGAGGGTCGCCTATGAAATGCTCATGATCAAGCGCCCACAGCCCAATGACATCGAAGAGATGAATAAGGATGGTTATCCCTGCTTGCAATTTTTTGAAGATGAATTGGGGGACCCTTTCTTATGTACGCCTCCATGTCATCGAGTTTGAAGCTTAGCACATGTCACATAAAATGACACAAACTTTCCAAATTTTTTGAACAATGACACATGTCGTGATCTAGCGATCTATCTCGGAAGATAGTGTTCGGCTGATAAATTCGAATCATTTAGCATCATAGTATTAGTATATATGTATATAATATTAATTCGTAGCAACGCATGGGCATTTTTGCTAGTATATTTTAAAAATAAGTCCGGATATGCATATTCAGTGCGCTACCGTTACTCTTATCCATATAAGGGGTATTTATGTCTTTTTCTCGCTCCGTTAAGTTCATTAACTGAGCTTCACATAATAGGATCAAACCATAGGTTTGGATTCAAATAACAGGGGCGAACATGCAAAGTCTAATAAACTGGGGCAAACATACAGTAAGAGTTGAAACAAGGGCAGTTTTGCAATTGGAACTAAAAAAATAGCATGCCCTTTACTTAGAGAACAAATAAAGTAATTTTTCTCAGTATTTTGGTGAAGAAAGTAACTTAATACTATTGGCATGAATTAGAAAGTAAATTATCAATACTTAACATTGGATCCATGGACAAATAGCAAAGGACCACCATTTTACGTTTTTTTCTTTTGCCAAATGAATCCAAACATGTGAGGGCCAAAAGGCCAAATGGCAAAAAACTAGGGGGGGGGTACATTTTTTTGCCCTCCCCCAAAGGGCCCTAAACTTGGCAAAAACGGTCTACGAGTGGGCGCCAGACCCCCATGCCCCTGCCTTCCCATGCTTCCACCCACAATAATTAGGGTCATAATAGTCTTTAGTACTTCCCTTGGACCCAAACATGCCAAAATGGCTAAACTTTTGCTATCTCTTTTAGAGGGCTAAATTTCTGCCAAGAGCAAATGGATCCAAACTGCACCCAACTTGCTCCTAATTTTTCACAACACAGGAAGTAACTTGGTACTATTTATATGAATTAGGAAGTAAAATATTAATATTTCACAACTAAAAGAATGTAACTTGCTCCTAATTTTTCATAACAAAGGAAGTAACTTATCTCAATCTTTGGTTGACTAAGAAAGTCACTTGGCACGATTTATATGAATTAGGAAGTAACTTATCTTAGAATTTGCACTAGTACTTAGGTGAAGTAAGTACTATCTCCGTTCCAAATTATAGTTCGTTTTACTTTTTTTAGCTCAAGTTTGACCGCTCGTTTTATTAAAAAAATATATGAAAATATTGTCAAATTTAGGTGATTCATGAAGCATGCATACTAATAAAGCAAGCCACAAAAAAAATGATATTATGCATAAATTTATGAATAAAACGAGTGATCAAACTTGGGGTCCAAAAAGTCAACTAACTATAATTTGGAACGGAGGGAGTAACTTTTAAATAGTTTACAAGAGAAAGAAACATGTCAAGTATGTACAACAAAGGAGGTGATTTGAAATAACCTGAATTGCGAAAGATGTTACTTGGCATGTGTGTTTAATTCTGCAATGAGTTGTAAGCTAAAACACTATGTTATGCATTCATGAAAGATATGCCATAATTTGTTCACATTTTTTTTTGTAATACAGACCTTCTCTGTGACTGAATAACTGAAAGGTGAAATGAGTGAACAACTTGAGAGGTGAAATGACGAGTAGTTATAGCTCGTGCTGAAACTTGTAGTTCATTGATGAAGATGCTAACATCATGTACGCAAAAGCAATGGTTGGTTAGCTTCATGTACGCAATGCTAAATTCATAGATTTTGTTAGATATAAATTATGAATATATAGATATTTTAGATATATCAAAATTACCTATAATTTAGAATGGAGGGAGTACATGATAATGTTGTAGAGGTCTATTGAATTTTCAATGCGTTGAATAAATGATACTGTGGAATCAGCTTGTATCTGTAATTTTGATTGTATGGTCAAGATATATAGGGTCAATAGATGATACTGCTCGATAAATGAAATCTATCAATGCCTCTGTTGAATGAATAATTCCTAGCTGGCATGGTGGCTAGATAGTGGAATGCAAAACTGGCCACAGAGCATCGGGGACATGCAAGGCCGGCGGCACGGCGAAGGCGAAGGTACGTACGCCGCGCCCCCGTCACCTGCGTTTATAGTATTCCAAATGCGCCAGGCACGATGGGCGGCCCGAGGCACGGTCCTAAAGAGCACGGCCCTAGCCAGGCCCTAGGAACGGTTGAACGGGCCATGGGCCGGCCCTGCCTGATAAGGTGTTAGTGCTTGGGCCGCCTCCCTGGCCCATAGTGTCGGCCTGAGGCACGGCACGATTTTTGGTTACCCGACGAAAGCACGATAAAAGTACTATCAACCCACAACAATACACCCCTTCATCTCTTAAAAGATGCAAATTGCCCCCCTCATCTATTTGGTGGTCCAATTCTCATCCCTCAACTCCTTAGACAGCCCAAACATTATCCCTTAACTCTTTTGGTGTACGAATTCCGTCCCTCATCTCCTTTGACGGCCCAGTGGACCGTTTGAGCAGGGTGGGTTGATCGGGCCGGGCCGGCCCAGCACTAAAAAAAAGGCCATAGTGTTGGGCCTAGGCTGGCAATTCGGCCCATGGGCTGGCCTGGCCCAGCACTAAAAACACTCCGGGCCTGTTAGTGCCGGGCTGCTTCAGGCCGGGCTCGGGCCGGGTGGCCCATTTGGAATTCTATACCTGCCTTCTGCTTTGGGTGCGATGTGTGTTGTGGAAGTGTGTATGCGTAGCTGACGGCTTAGTTCTGATGCGCGGCGGCGGCGGCGACGACGACGAGAGGACAGAGGACACCACGATAGTGGGGGACGTCCTGGAGGTTGTGGGCGCGATGGTTGTTGCGCTGGCGCAGCACATCAAGGGGTTCGTCGCCGGCGAGCAGGAGCTCGTCCCGGTCGAAGGCGAGGAGGGATCGTCGCTGGGAAAGCGAAGAAAGAGAAGCGTAAGGCAGCTTGATGGGAGACGTTGCTCTGTTTGCTTGCTTTTGTTTGCCACTACCGGGGAACTTGGGTTTGACGTGTGCGTAACTTTGCCGCTGTACGTAGGTTGTTGCCATGTCCGTGTGTGATCCTGTGCATGCACGATGCTGTGATACAGTGATAGTGTAGGTCAACCTGCTCTGAGTTGCCATGTCCGTGTGTGATCCTGTGCATATACGATGCTGTGATACATGCATGTTTTGGAGCCCACGGCACGTAGAAACGTACATCTCGAGTATTAGCTTTTAGTACATCACAGAGTTGCCTTCGATCTCAATACCAGCTCGGTACGATTCCGTTCGCGGGTAGCGAGATTCCGTTCCGATTTCAAGCCCGACGGGGGTAGGACCGGACGACCAATAATAGTGGAATATCCTCTCCACATCTCGCCGCCGGAATCTCTTCTGTCGTCTCGCGGCCGTCCGGCGGCAGCTTCCTCTGTTCGGCGCTAGCGCAGGAGGCCCAGCCGAGGACGGTGTAAGCCTCGAGGTCTGCAATCGTTTGCCGAAATTCATCTCTTATTTATTCATGTTTTTTTTCCTGAAATTGATTCATGTTTTTTTTAGCTAACCGTCGGATCCTATAGAGCTATTGGAGATGCGTTTCATGGACACCACCACCCAAGCTTCAGTTTGGAGCCTCTTTGGTCTTTCCTCCCTTCTGCCACTCCTCATCATCCTTTGCCTTCGCCGTAGTGCAATGTTAGTGGGAGAAACAATTGAGCAAAAATTCCGTATCTTATGCAAGTGGCCATTGCGCAAGGGAGCAAATAAGGCTCACGAGAAGGAAGGGAACAAAGCGACAAAGAGGTCAAGTAGCTATACAGAACAACAGTTCACCAACGTAGATGTCCCCAAAACAAAACAACAACTGGAGTTGGAGTCTCGCAACAATTGGGGTTTTGTGCGGGAGGGGCTCCAGAGGACAGATTTGCATGGCATGGACATTTACGAGATTAAGGTGCTCGATTTTTTGGAGCACGGCACATCCTCATTGCTGGGGATATTTGGCAAGCACGGTGTGGGCAAATCCACCCTTCTCAGGCTCATTACCACTAACTACTTGTTTCATCACTCTTTTGAGTACATCTTCTGCTTAGAACCGTACCACGACGGATGTACAGTGGGTGCGTTTCAGGATGTTATTGCCGCGGATATAGGTTTAGCCCGGTGCCCTCAGATGTCAAGTGCCATGTTCGCCAAGACTATCTCCAGCCATCTTAGAGATAAAACATTTTTGCTATTGTTGGATGATTTGCGAGATGGCATTGATCTGGCAGCTATCGGCAGAAAGTTGGTGACTGGTGCTGTCTGCAGAAAGTTGTCTTCACCACAAGAGATCAGGCTATCTGCGTCAAGATGGGTTGTGCAGGCAACAACATCCAAATGCAGTGCTTGGGAGAAGATGACGCATGGAACTTGTTCAAGTATAATGTTGGGGATGAAATCATCAATACCGATTTAGAGATCGAGGACATCGCGAAGCAGGTATACTTGTCCATGAGCATGCAGTCTGACCCGCTTATCATATATATACATCTGAACTAGTTGTTTCTACTTTTGGCAAAATTAGAAAAATATTTAGAGTGCTTCATGTATCTGCACTCATGTTTTTTTTATGTTTCATATTCTTCTTGTCCTGATTTGCAAAAGCATTTTCTTTAGATGGTTGCAGAGTGCCGAGGATTCCCCAGTGCCTTATGCACGATTGGTCGATCCATGTCAAACCGGAGGGAATGCTGGAAATTGAGGGTCTCCTATGATATGCTCATGATCAAGCGCCCACGACCCAATGGTATCCAAGAAGTAGGTTATCCGTGCCTGCAATTTTTTGAAGATGCATTGGGGGACCCTTATTTTTGTTCGCTCATCGAGTTTGAAGCTTAGCACCATCAGTAACAACCAAAAAGTTGCAAGTATTTGTATATATTGTTTGAATGGTTGGCATCACTGAACGGCACAAGGGGCTCGTCGCCGGCGAGGAAGAGCTCGTCCCGGTCGAAGGCGAGGAGGGGAAGGTCGCCGGGAAAGCGAAGGAAGAGAAGCGCAAGGTCGCTTGATGAAGACGGTGCTTTGCTTCCTCGTTTTGCCGCTTCCGGCGAAGTTGGGTTCGCCGTGTACCGTGTGATCTTGTGCATGCACGATGTTCTGATAGAGCGGTTTGCTGGTTGGCAGGGGCTGATTTTTGGGAGAGAAAAAATACTGTTAGGTAGGTGATGGCTGGTGGCTGTGGCTGATTTGGTGTGAGAGAAAAACATTGTTGATTGGCTGGTTACCAGCCAATCGAACAGGCTGATAGGTCCCTGCGTCTTTATCTAGAGTATATATAGAGTATATGCCTATGCAAGTTTATAGATGCCATCTCTGCTTTCTGCCCTTTAAGCTTTAGGACAAATAGTTCCATAATAATATTGAATTGAAATAGCAAATGTACCTGTAGTCATGAACCATTGGAGCAACTCCAAGAGACTATCTATATCCATTCTAATTGTTAGAAATAGATATTTTGATGAAAAAACCCCTCCAACAGCTATAATTTATTCTGGATTTCTCGTTAGCCAAAAGATAGATAGTGGGAATGGCTCTCTAGAGTGTAAACAAGATATAGAAAAGTTGTTGGAGATTGAATACTTGTAGAAAGCAATTTTTATGTAAATGACTCTTTAAATGATAGTTTAGAGAGTAAAATTTATAAAGACTCGTGGAGATGATCTTATGTGTTATTTACGTCTTATCTCTCATAAGAAAGAAGGCAAGTAATTTTTATATAAATAATTCTTTAAATGATAATTTAGATTGATATTTAGAGAGTAAAATCTAGAAAGACTCGTGGAGTTGTTGTTATGCATCATTTATGTCTTGTCTCTCCGACGCTAATAAATATAGTGTGATGTATAGACTACATAGCCAGTACAATTTACTTTTCGTCTTATTTATATAATGGTAAGTTTTTCATCATAAATATATCTATGGCTCATCTGTTTTCGCATATATTTCATAGCTTTTGTGTCTGATCCGACTGTAAGGTTATGACCCATTATTTCTCCTCTCTTTCTTCTCTTCTTTCACCCATCTTAGCATCAAACTTTGTCCATTATTATACTTGCTCTAACGAACAACACAAACTAGTGTAGAAAGCAGATAAGACCTAGGATCATCTTGGCATGCAGCCTTTTCATTCTAGTCTATTATTATAATCTTAATATTTCTAATTGGAGGCTCTTTTGAAGGCTAAAGGTGGTGCCACCTAGGATCCTAGGTGGACAGCCTAAAAAATAGAGAAATCCTAGAAAATCTAAAAAAAACAAAACATCCACCTAGGATCCTAGGTGGACATAACCTCTATGTATATATCTAAACTACCTCTATGATCGACATCAAGTATCCTACGCCCTAATACTACTCTAAAATACTACCTCCGGATTTTTTAAGGGTCATATATTTTTTTCAAATCATCAGAAATACATGTCACACTATTCATGTTCCATGTACTCCTCGGTGACGCATGGTGAAGAGGCTACCATGTGGAACTTTGGACTTACATGCAACGTAGCAAGTAGGCCCAGAATTTGCATGAAGGCATACATAATTAAGGAGGCTGAAGTGAAACCGAGGTGAATTTACTCGGGAGAGAGAGAGAGGGGATTGAGATGTTTAAAAGTCTCCCTGGTCTGTGTAGCTGATAGGAATATGACATCTAAAAAGATATGTCTTAAGAGGGGTGTAAATTAGGTGTCTTTAAAAATTAAGGGCGCGCTTGGTTTATGTCCAATGCTGCCCTGCCAATTATAGGCTCGCCCATGCCCCGTTGGCTGCCATTTGGAGTGGTGCCAATTATTTGGCTCACCCGCACAGTGTTCTTGACCCATGTACACATGCAGTTCATTTTCTTGCCCATGCATTGGCAGTCATGCGGGTGGAAGAAATGGCCGCCAAATATTTGGCTTGCCAACTCTTGGCAGGGTAGGTATAGGCGGAATCCAAACATGCCCTAAGGCTCCAAAGCACATATGAAAACCTATTTTAATTTATATCCAAATGTACTCTAGGTTTTCTCTATGTGTTGTTGTCTCTACCGTTATAAAGTTCTGCACCCTAGATACAATCCTATACTAGCATGACAAGTCTAGTAAAGGTAAATACGAAAAAATAGTGCAAGTATGAAATGCGGAAACTAAAGGGTAAAGGGTAGAGAAGAGAAAACTCCCGGCACGTGTGGCGGACCACTCCGAAATTATTCCAAGTTAAGTACCCCGGGACCACTAATCGAGTAGTCAGGCACTTAATCCGGAATAAGCTGGAGCGCCGTCGGATTAAACCCGATTTAACCACGTACTTATTCGATCGAAACAACAAGCACACCCACACGAAGGTGAGTTCCAGAGATTACAACATTCCACAAATTCAACATACATAAAGAGTATCATAAAGTTATTACAAACCGAGTTTGAAATTTAAATCAGAGTATCAAGTTCATAGCAGCGGAAATAAAAAGGTTCATTGCAGCGGAAAGATAAACTATCGACGATACAACGTAACACCATGACGAAGCCTGCCACGGTGCTACTCCTCTCGTTCCTCGGCAGAGAACGGAACCCACTCGATGTGCCATCCAGGGGGAACCTGGGTAGGCCAAGTAAGGGCATCGACTGCCACATCCAACACCGCACCTGTAATAAAAGCCACAAGCAAGGCTGAGTATACTAATACTCAGCAAGGCTTACCCGTCGGGTGAAAACTACATCACCGATATCTAGACATGAGAGGCTTTTGGCTGGTGGGTTTGTTTGCCAAAAAGCAACTAAAAGTAGATCCTTGCTTTTATAGTTTTAGCATCATATTCTAGTAGATTTAACCATTCTAGATTAGCATCCTCTCTAAGCATACAAGTGGTGCAATACAATTTAATTCATACAACAAGTTCATCATTCTCATAGTTTCACTTGTTACTCAATGCAGCAAGGCGGTCAAGCAGTCTCATTAACCGCGAGAAGCGGACAGTTCGAACCGAATTTTGCTACCTGGCCAGGGGAAACCCAACACACACGGATAATGCTTGCTATAAAAGGTACAAGCACTTCCCGACCTTTCCCATCGATCCACAATTCGGAACCGGGTCCACTTCCTTAGGATAAAGGTTTACTGCTTCACTCACAGCATCACGCATATATCCACAAGTGTACGGCAGGGGAAACAAAAGTTTCCAAGGAGAGATGGCTATCGGCCCTAGCTGCTTCAATCTGGTACCGGGCTTACCGATTCCCATATATCGGCATGCATGTGGTACGTTCAAAAACTTGACACACTCAACCACACGTTTCGACCTTAAATCAATTATCATACACGGACGGGAGATCTACATCTACCATCCCGCCCGTCCATCCTTATCATTCCAACATAAGTAAAGACAATCAACTCCTATGTCTCGCGAGTGACAGGAAATCACTCGACTTGTAACGGACCTAAAGCATTGCCCTATCGATCCCTTCATACTAGTGTTGCAAGTCATAGGTACTAGAAATGTGCAGCTAAGGTATTCAATCAACTCCTTGAAACGTAATGCACAAGCACAGGGAATTCATAGATGCATAAACTTTAAAGGTTAGGTTATGCTCCGGGGCTTGCCTTCTTGCTCTAGCCGGGGGTTAGCCTCCGGGTCGATTGTTCCTTCGCCGGCACCGTTCTCCAGGGTGCCTTCTCCGTCTGCGGGGATGAGATGGTAGAAACCGTCCGGAATAGTGCCTTCTACATGAGATGCATAACTTTTTAGTGGCTGCCTAGTGATTCCAAATCTAAGGCCTTGAAGGCCATATTCACCTAGACATGCTAAAGTACTACTTTCTCCTTCACCAAAATTTAGAGGAGGGGGTGTGGAAAATTTTTACGCATTTTTTATGGTGATTGTGTACATATATAAAAGAATTTCCATTTATTATTTTGAAGTTAGGGTGCTGTTCTGGAATTTTAGACTTTTCCATGTTTTATTTTAATTAATTATCAAAAAGCTCTATTCTTTTATATAACTTAATTCCACCTTAATTTCTTCTCATTTTTGTTTCTCGGTTTCTGTTCATCTTTTTTATCTATAAACTTTATGACAACTACTGGAGTATAAGAGTTAGGCTCACTCCAAAATTTAGCTAAAACTGAGCTACACATAATTTATTAAAAATAGTACAAACTGCTGCCCTAAGAAACAAGATAAATTCATATAAAATCGAAAATACATCCAAATCAGGAAATTTTCCTACCAGAGCTAGTCATGAGTGCAAGGAGGGCTCTGGCCAAGTGGTGGCTCAAAATAACCCTTGGACAGTCCTCAACAAATTTCTATTCGAAAACACATATCTATTTATTTGCTAGTCTAAACAGAGCAAAAATTAAGTTTTTCATTTTTAGCAGATGTGCTAACAAGTTCTTAGGCCTCTGGAGAAAATGGTGATTTTTAGCTGCATGGATTATTTTTAGTAATTTCAGGACTGCAACAAGACAGGAATCACAAATTAATTCATAACTGAAGCTACAGTTCATATTTTTAGGTCCCCTTTGGACACAAGGTGTCCAAAGTCACTGCAAACAACATATCCAAAGCTCAGCCCTAGCGGAGCTCTGGATTTGAAATGGTGCACAAGTTTCTAAATTCACAGTTTGAATTTTAATTCAAAATTGGTTCACCAAAAGTATATACATGCTAACATGAGATTGGAGTTTACAATCTCACGAATCCAGGGAGTATTTTTGTGCATTTTTCTGATTTTGTACGATTTTTGGTGGATTTTACAAGATTTCGGGAAAAAGGGTTAAACCATAAGAATCTTTTTACGCGCCGGCCCTCGGATCTTTTGAAACTTCGCGAACAGGTCCTTGACTTTTTCACTGGGAACCCTGGAAAAAGGAAGACGATGAATAAAGGTCCTCGGCTCGTCGCCGGAGTTGCGCCGGCCAAACGACGGCGAGATAGGGTCGGGGAAGTGGGGGAAAAGAACCAGTGGCTCACCACGAGTCGATTGGTGGCGGTTGGGAGGCCGGGGGAAGCTCAGAGTTCGCCGGCGACGTGCGGTGGCGGTGCGGCCGCCGCGAGCTCGATTCCGGCGAGGGTGGTGGATCTCGTCGGGGTTGGAGGGGTCCTAGAGCACCAGTGAGACTCGGCGAAGCTAGTGGAGGGCTCGGTTGACCTCGGGGAGGGCTCGGAGTAGGGGCTCGACGTGCGTGTGCTCCGGCGGCCAGAAATGCGGATTTGGGGGGGAATCCGATTTCTCGCCGGAGAGTTGGGGAGAGCTCGCGAGAAGTGGGGGAAATCGAAGCTCGGGAAGTGGTCTAGCTCTGTGCGCGAGGGATTTGGGAATGGTGGAGGGACGAGGACGAATTTGGTCTCGAAGCTCGGCTCGGTCCGCGCGGCTGGAGGTTGAAGACGACGGGAGCGAGCGCCAGGGAGTGAACTGGTGAAGTGCGCGAGCTAGGGGAGAGTGTGAGGGGCTCGGTGGAGTGCTTTGGCACGCTAGAGAGGGGACGTGCTGCCTTGGGAGCGTGCGCGAGGGAAGACAGCGACGCGACGCGCCATTGAAGCGCTCCCGAGCCCGAGCAGAGCGCGCGACGGGGTTGGGCGAGGGGGATCGTGGCGTGGGCACTGGGATACGCTGCAGGGATCTTCCACAGTGCTCCGTGGCGCGTAGTGGGAAGGAATCCCCCACGGAGGAGCTCTGCGCGACGCGCGCGAGCGCGCGGCCACGGCGGCGCTCCGCCTGCCATGATGGCGTTCGCGCGGCGCGAGGCGAAGCGTGTTGTCGAGCGGCGACGTGACGGCGTGGGAGGCTTGGACAAACGCGCGAGGACAAGAGCCACCCGACGCCGTAGCTCGGCCAGCTCGGCGCGGTCTCCGCCGCTCGCCGGCCACGTGGCGGCCGAGCTCCGGCCAGGCGCAGAGTGCGCCAGGGCCGAGCTGGCAGCTCCGTGGAGCTCCTTTGCCCCTTTTGAATTTTCTCCAAAAATTTGAACTGAACATGAAAAAGTGCAAAAATAAAAGTTGGAATTTGAGAGGTGGAGCACAACTTTATTTTTGGGGTGAACCTGAAATTTCAAATTTTTCAAGCTCAAACAACCCAAATTCAAAAAGGTGTTCAGAACTGTTTTTCGAGTTTTTGAGGGGCTAAACTGCAAAATTTTCAAAAGTTCCAAACAGTGACTAGGCCTTATTTGTGATAGCAAACAACTTTTATTTTTGGAGATTTTCAAGTTTAGTACAAAATTCTTGAGATTTCAGTTGGGTGTCAAACAACCTTTGTTTTTTGAATTTAAATTTGAATTTTGATGAATTTTTGAATTCCATCATCACTTTTTCCCTTTTTAACCTGTTTCAAAGGTGTTTTCTACATTTTTTACATCAGAGATGTCACAGCACGGCAATTTTTACAAGAGGTAACGGAAAGCTCACGAGTTTTCCACTAATCCTCGTTGTTGGAGCCCCTCTTAAAAAGAATGCCCGCGCAAGGGCATAAACTCCCCAGTCGAGTAACTCCGTGGGTGACCACGGGACTTCCCCACACGCAAGTAGGTCTCCGCTGGTCCCTCCCTGAATGCTCCTCGCCGCCTTCACTTGGTAGAGCTTCGGCCAAAACGCCAAAGGCCTCTCCTCCCTTGCGCAATCACCGGCGACCTCTCGACAACCTCAGTTGAAGGGTTTCGCAAGACTACAAGCCCTGGATACAACACTTGATGCGCGGAAGCACCAGGTAAAGCAAGAGGTATGCAAACCTCGCTAAACTCTAGGCTAAACACCTAAGAGATGTGCTAAAGGGCCTAGGCTAGAACTAATCACTTTGCTAATCACCTAGATCTTCTAGTTAGCACTTTAGTGGATTGATCACTTAAGAATGTGTAGAACACTTGTCAATATCTTCCCTGAGCTCAAGCACCCTTCAAATGGCCGGGGCACCTCTTATTTATATCGCCAACTAAAGTAACTAGTTGTTGCCACTTTCCTGCGTACCGTCAACTGATTCGACGGGTGCAAAAGAGGGATCGTAGGAATAGTCATCGCTCCCTTTCTCTTCAAATCTTTGAACTTCAATGGCTAGTTTGCATTGTTGACTGATTTGGCGGGCACCCCGTCGAAATAGTCGTCGCCCACTAAAGACGAATGTACATCGGTCTTCAATCACCATTGACTGATTCGATGGACCGTCGACTGATTCGATGGACACCCCATCGAACTAGTCATCGCCTTCTAGAGACGAGCGCAGCACCAGTCACCATCGACTGGTTCGATGGACCGTCCACTGATTCGACGGAGACCGTCAAATTAGTCGTCGACTCTACATCTTGCAATTCTTCCTTGCTTCTTCGCGAGTCTTTTCTTCTATCTTCGTTGTCAACTTTTCCACATGTTTTGGATGCTTCAAAATATAACTTTTCTATGTTAATTAGATGGCTTCAATTTAGATAACCATTATTTGGATATTGATTATATAAGCATTTGGATGGCTTTCAATGTATCCTTAGGACCTAGAAATATCTACAAATATCATCTAGACAAAAGGTTAGTCCCAATGATTATGTTGTCAATCAATCACCAAAATCACAAACAATGGCCCATTTTCCTTACAATGTATCCGTTTGTTGATACAACTAACAACCAAATATATATTTATCAACAGCGCCGGCAAGCATTTACGTGAGACAAGCCATGCCAATCTGCTAGGCTTCCTAACTTAATTTGCCGGCTGCTTGGTTTCTCCCAATCAAGCTTCCCAAATCAATCTGGTGTCAAGCATGTATGACTATGTGATCTAAATTAACCCCTAATCTTCATGTAAATTACTCACCTATGTTATTATAAAAATAATATCAAATAACCCTCTAGATTTGTATTTAAATTATCCAATATTATCATTATTAAAAGTTAAAGTAACCCTAATTTGAATCTAAATTATATAATTATAATATAATCTTAAAGACACATATATAAATCTAAATTACTAGTTCTATATTTATTTATATTATTTATATTGTTTTTTATAGAAAGATACAAGCCATGATGTGTGCCACCATATATTCATGTATGCGGGAAAGGATAAAAATACAAATTTTCATGCTGCTCACATAGCTCAAAAGTGTTGAACTAAATACCTAAAGCGGCAGTGATAGAATATTACCAATGGTTTCTGAACAAAATGAGGCTTGATATGTAGAAACCGGCGGTTAAAAAAATCATCAACAACAGTTCCAAACTTGCACCAATAGTGACGGCCTTCACAACCAATTTGTTAGGGAGTCCGTTGGTGAAGAGGGTGCCCGGACCCAAAATTCCCCTTCAATCGAGTTGAACATGGTGTCTGATCCGATCCCTCCCTCTCACTTCAATCACCTGGCCCCTCAATCGAGTCAAACGCCAGCCCCCTCTCTCACCCACCGCCCTCCCTCACTATGCTGGCCTCCTCTCACCGGCACCCTCCCCTCTCTCACCGTGTTGGCCACTCGCCAGCCCTCCCTCTACTCCCTCCAGAGCTCGCTGCCCATCTCTTCTCCCTCCACGCGCCCCTCACAGCTCATGGCGGCTGTGAGGAACGACGGCGGGGCGAGGGAGTGGTGGTGGTAGGGCTCCGACGTGGATCTCTGGTGGGCGGTGGTGTGGATCTCCGACCAGCGTGCCACATTTATCCGGGCTCCACTGGCGACCAGATCCGGTGGGGTGCTGTTGACTGCGGGCGTTGGCGGCGAGCTGCATTGTGACGGCGGGCGGTGGTGGGCCGCATCGGATTTGGCGGCAACGCCATCGATGCCACACTGCCACGGTTTGAAAGAAAATTGTGAGCTATGTTCTGACAAGACAATTATGTTTCCTTTAATCGTTAGTCTGTGAGCTAAAAATATTATAGGCAAGTAGGTGAATTTAACTTTATGTGGACAATATGTGTTTTATGAGGGCTTGTAATGGAATGTTTCATTGTGTACATGTAATGATATTTCATTGTGGACTGACTTCTGCATGGATTTCTATTTTAATTGTGGTTTATATTGCTGTCAATTGATAAATATATATCTTGTTGTGGTGTAAATATATTTTTTTGCTGGAAAACATCATCACAAACGGTTGGAAATGGTGGTGAAGGGAGGCATCACAACCGGTTTGTAAAACAAGCCATTGGTGATGGTCGATCATCAACAACGGTTTGTATAAACAACCGGTGGTGATGGGTAGATCATCACCAATGGTTTGAACCGTTGATGATGTGTCCCTTTCACTGCCAGTTTCAGAACAGGTACTGATGCAACACCCCTCGTCACTCCCACTTGTGCCACAACTATTTTGAAACCGTTGCTGATAACACTTTGGAGCCGACAATGATAGGGCTTTGTGTAGTAGTGAGAGAACCGAAATAGTCAATGCCTCTGCGTTTTGCCTTTCCTCCTTGATTCTTTGTGGGCCGTTTATCCAATCTTCTTTGCCATCAATTTGGATGCCCTAAAATATGTACATTTAGTCATAATTTGGATGGCTTGTATTTGGTGGACCATCATTTGTATATGGGAGTATATTGATCACTTGGATGTTGATTATCATTTGGATGTTGATCATTTGGATGGCTTCTAATATATCCTTGGGACCTAAAATATCTACAAAGATTAATATACAAAAATTGTTAGTCACAATGGCTATGCTGTCAATCAATCACTAAAATCACAACCAATGACATAGGGCCAGTTCCTTAGAGAGGTGAGTGATTTAAATGTGGCAATAAGGGGCATCTTACTAGGGACTGTTGGAATCCGCGAAGGCGCTATGAAGGAAATGTGGCACAATAAAGGAAGTCATCTTGAGTGGTTGCCTTAGTGAAGAAGAGTGGGATCAAGGTGTATGTGTCTTCTCTATAGAGGTGAGAGATCCATATACTTCTAGTGAGTTCATAGTATTTGTATATGATCATAATGATGAATGGGAGATTTTAAGTGCCCATGAGGAAGATATTAATAATAAGAAGATAGAGCCTAGTTTCCGTGAAGACGAGGAGCTACAAGAGGATGGTTAAGATGTAGATGGATCATTAGTGATTAATATGAAGGAGCATGATATGGTAAAAAAGCTTCCAGAAGGATGTAGTTGCAAAGATATCCGATATGCCAATACATCTGGAGATCATGTTATTTTGCCTTTGTACAAGGAATCATCTAGAGGACAAACAACTAGAAGAGTGAAGAAGAAAAATGGATGCATGGTAATGAGGAAGCTCCCACTTAAGACAATGGTCTACGTGACAAAGGAAGAGAAGACCTTGCCTCGAGGACAAGAAAAGAAGAAGGCCCAGAACAGCAGAACACAGAAGATTCAAGGGAGGCAACAAACAACAATGTGACCCTAGTTACAATTATGCATCGAAGGGGTGTGTTGAAAATATCAATTATACTTTGAGAAGGTTCTATAATATTGGAGAGTTTGAATGATCCATAGTTGTCATGCTTCGTGGTAATTATGGAAGAATCTACAACTAGATATTTTTTGCAGATATAAATATAAGTTGATAAGGTTGAGAATGTTCTAGAGTTAGATATTCTTAAAGAATTGTGTGGAATATGGACAAGTGAAAACCCCACATAAGCCATGGAGTCATATAAATAGAGGTGATCCCCTCACCCTTGTCATACTATGGCATAAGGGGACTCAAGTAGGAGATGGTAATTTTGCCATGTTGTATAGTAGTTTCATTGTTGGATAGACAAATAAAGAGTATAAGAGTCCTCTCATGTTGTATCAAATTGACTTCTGAATAAAGGTTCGAGTTCCCTTATAAAGGGTTGGTATACTTATTGGTGTCTAGGTGAAGATTTCCACAGAGAAAGTAGTGTTTGTAAGGGTCTACAGAAGTAGACAGTGTAAAAGTTAGGGGGCGTTGATTTCTCAACATAAAACGTCCACTAATAGCCTAGTAACGTCCTAACAGAAGAATGGAGGTGGCTCTAATGAAGCTTCTAAACTTCTAGACTTAAAGTTCATGTAGTGCCTAGCAACATAATTGAATATGTGATTTAGTATTTCAAAAATGGAAAAGTTAGATTCATCAATTTTGTATTTTTGTAAAGTAATAAATTGGATTATCATCGGTGACTTATCCCCCCACGTTCTCACTGAAGAGATTCCAAGAGTACTTAGGATTCAAACAATCAATATGGATGGTATTGTTGTGGCATCCCATTTTTTGTACAGACCTTCTAATTTCTTGGTACGAAGACAACTTTACGATGGACTTCATGCACTACATCATCATCATGACTCGCTTTCACATACCCAAATGGCATGGGGATGCCAACGACATTTACGCAAAGATAATCCCACAAATCATCAATTAGTAACAAGAAACTCTTGCATATAAGATACCTCTTAATGGCATTAGACCCTAAACATGGAGATTAGATGTATAATATTTTCAAAAGTGTAGACTCCCCGCCCGAGCAAATAACTCATTGTAGTGATAAATTGGAGGAAACTGAAGGGGATTGAATTTAAAATAAACTAAATTCTCCCCCAATCATTCTCATTCCACTTCAATCCATAAATACCCAAACAACCATACTCTGAGATGATGCGTGCTGGCAAGCCCCCGGCGGGAAGGGACTCCTATCCGGTTTAGCCCACCAACAAATGTACATTAAAGTTGGGTTGGCACGGCCCAGCTACACCGCATATTGTTTTCGGTTCACCCGGGGCCGAGGTATATGACAATAGGAGTCGCATGTGTATACTATACTACCTAGATAATCGTACGTGGCTTGATAGCATACATTTGGTCTTAATCCATAATATTATGTTCAATCTCTTATATTGTCACATAACATAAATGATATTAAACTAGTTATCTATAAATTATACTTCTACTTATTCTTTTTTAGTCTAATTTTAATGATTACCTAAGGTTTGTGCCTTCCAAAATGAATCGGCTGTATGGTCGAGCGAGATGAAAAATGGGTTGGACACAACAAGGTCGGTCATGATCAGCCAACGAGTTGGATAAAGTGGATTTTGCCTAGCAAGTTAGGAAAATGCAAAAGAGGTCGGCAACAAGTCGAATATGAACATGATTTACTTAGCCATGCAAGAATTATAGAAAATGAACTCCATAGTGTTTAGATTAAGTTAATTAAGACTAGCTTGAAAAAGGTGACTAATGACTGGGTCGTTACATTCACTTGATGATACTCAATAGTCAACAACACATGATGTAAATATCATTTTTATTTCTCGAAGCCATGTGATATTTTTCACCAGATGATGTATATCATTTACTTTGACTCCATATCCTCATATAATTGGCACGGATAATCCATAGCTTCACATGACCTATCATGGCAAAGCCTTGGATGCTCTTCACCATTGCCTTGATTCTTTGGCACCAAGCCCTTTGCTTGCTTTTCACCCTTATGTGGTCCATCGCAATCGAACCTTGCTTACCCTTCACCATCTTGCCATATAAAACCACTTTCTATCACGCATCATCAATGTATTCACTTTCTCATTTTGATCACCATGGTTGTTGATCACCAACTTAACATATTCTTCCACAATGGCTATTGTCAGCACCACGCCTCCTGGCGGTCTAAACTAGCTGTCTAAATCCATGTGTCTCGCCATCTCCCACATGACCAACTTCCTACTCACTTTACACCCGTGGCCGAATCTCTAAACAGGGATTCGCCAAAACTCTTGCTCGAGGGTCTCACACACCGTCAGTTATTGATCACCAACTTATCAAGCTCTTGCTCTTGATGTTGTTGCTCATCATATTACCATATTCTTCCTTTTGATCATCGTCAACTCATGATGTTCATTTGATTTATGTCCACATATTTATTGTTGATTCTCAACCAATGAACAAATAATACACCAATTTTAGAAAGAACACATTGAATTATAAATGGAAGACCAAAACATTTTATTTTAAAAAATACACAATGACAAAAGATTGCATCAATTTTAGACTATGTTTTTCTTATATAAAAACAAAACCGTAAGTTTCTTCCTCACGCGCCCTCTGGCCATACTGGAGGAGCCGGTGGAGGGCCGCGCTCATCGGCGGCCTCGCCGCCGGATCCTCGCCGGTGCACATCACCCCCGAGCTCGAGCACGGCCACCATGTCATCCAGGAAGGCCGGGTCCTGAATCTCCCCGTCGACCAGGTCCGCCCACGGGCTGCCGCCCTTGTACCGCTTCGACGCCCACTTGGCCAGGAAGCTGCCGAACTCCGTGCCGCCGTCCTGCGGCCCACGCCCAGTGGCGAGCTCCAGCAGCACGACGCCGAAGCGATGTAGCCGATCGTCCCGCTGACGGCTGATGCCTGCTCTGACTCGCCACCGGCCGTGGCGAGGATCCGGGCGAGCCCGAAGTCGGCGATCTTGGCTCTGAACCCACGATCGAGCAAGATGTTGCCGCACTTGACGTCGCGGTGGATGACAGGCCTCGTGAAGCCGTGGTGCATGTAGCTGAGGCCCCTGGCGACGTCCACGGCCCGTGCTTCCGGCGCCGGTGAAGGAACCAGTCCAGGCTCCCGTTCTCTATGTACTCGTAGACGAGCAGATTCGTGTCGTCGCCGGAGACGCAACAGAGCAGGCCGATGATGTTGCCGTGGCGGAGACCGCTAGCGACGCCACGTCTGCACCTCGGCTTGAAACTCCTTCTCGTGACTCCCGTCCGGCTTGCCGGCGTTCCCGATCTGCTTCACGGCCACCGTGGAGTGGCCAGCAGCCTCGTCACCGCCTTTCCCAATTACCTCTTCTTGCTGCTGAGATGGATTTGGTAGACATTCCCTGACCCATAACCCCTGCCGATCAAATTCTCTTCCCGGATGTTGTTGAGTACTTCGAGCTCAGTAAAGTCCAGAGTTCGGAATGGTGTCATCTTCCACGAGGATGTCGCGAACTGCAGCGAAGCTGAGAACAGCAAAGCTGCAGATTGCAAAGATCATATTCTCAGTTGCAACCTGCAGGAGACGGGTGCAAAGATATGCAAAGGTCAAACTCCGGCCTACCAGTACCCAAGTGCCGATAACAGACGGGGGAGGAGATGGAGGAGGGGTGCATCTGCACCGTTGATTCCGGATGGAAGTATGGAACGGGCAAAAATACTTGGGTGGGAGGTAGACAATCTCTAATTAAACCTTAACTAGGTTTGTGCCCGTGCGTTGCTACGGTGTGCCAAAATGTATACTATAATTTTAATTATCAACAAGATAATGATGTCGTAAAACAATTATGAACTTGTTAAAAAAAGCTAATCCTAGAACATAATTTTATTAATAAATAGAGGCACAACATTAGGCATCTGCATTTTCAGAATGATCAGTGTGTATCTGCATTTCAGAACACTTTCTGAAGAACAAACAGTCGGAGCATTTTTCAGAACTAACTGCGTAGTGGTACTTTTTTTTCCTTGATAGACACTAAGCATCAAAAGTTGCAACTGTTATACTCGATCACCACTAAGCATCAAAAATGGCAATCGTTTTACTTGATCATCACTAAGCACCATCACATCACAATAAGGCCTACCGTAGCTGTTAAACATAAGTCCATCCTCATTTTCTCTACTAAAAATTTAGAACTACAAGCAGGACAGCCGATCAAAATAAAATTTCCCGGAGTATGATAAGGCAGTTCATTCACAAACATGCATTTACCCAAACATAATTATTCTCATTGGCATCTGTTATGCTTGGCTAATAATGAGAAAGCATGCCATCATGGTTTCAAACATTTGCGTAATTATAAAGTAAAAAATAATGAAAGAAGGACACCTTATACACCCGTACCTTGAATGAATGAAATAAGGGATGCCTGATCATGTATGTCTCTCATATACACAAATCCATTCGTTCCAATATGATATATTGGCGATGTTGAAGAACTGAGCAGAGGCAGGATTCAGGTCTTCCAAGCAAGCAGTAATTAACTACCCAAGGACCCAGCAGCCACAATCGAGAATCATCTGCATGATCAGGCCCATGAGCCTGACATAAATTGGAATCTAGCAGTGCTGAATTTTTTAGATGCGATAACAAAAGTATAAATTTGTTTGCCATTTTTCAATCTTTTCCTGGAAGCATGAAGGACAAAGTGTCAGACAGGTTGATAGATTCAGAGAGACATGAAAATAAAATATTTTCAAATTAATGACTATCAAGGATGTGAATTCTGACAGTACATTCTTTACTGAAAAAAAATCTCAAGCATCATAGCATCAGAGGAGCATTTCGTGAACAATTGCTGATAAAAAAAAAGCTAAGGAAGTTGAGGCAAAAGCCCGTCTTCATGGGGTGTGTGAATGCTAGTTAAAAAGCTAACAGACAAACAGGAATACTGGAAGAAAAAACCAATGTCGCTGAAATTCACAGCGGAAGATAAAACCAGGTGCTCATGAATGGAGAAGAGTGACCACCTCCCTGAACCCTCGCGTGTAGATTGATCTCCCATGCATGGCCGAGCACAAGATCGCCCTCCCTCACTTCATATTAAATCAATCTTAAGAAAAATAACGAAAAATAATTAATAGGACAGAGGATGCAGCAAACTAACAGGATAAGCAAAAAAAACAAAACAAAAAAACAGCAGAGGACATGACCAATCAACTGAAGAAATCAACCAGAGCACATACCTTCCTCAGTGGCCCTGAGATGGCATCTTGGCACTCAGGTACCAATGCAATTGAGCAACATTTCCTTGAATCAGAAATGACAATGTGGTAATAACTAAACATAATGTAAATATCTTCCTGTAAGGACCAAAATAGATTCTAATCAGCTGCGTGAACCTGAAACTTTGACAAGCAAAACACATACCTGTAACTGAATCTGAAAGTTTCCGTTACTATCTGTTGTTTAACCATGGAAATTATTCACTTCTTCAAACAAACAGCATCTGAATCTGATATGCACAAACATGCAAAACACATGGAAATTGACGTATACGCACATTAGGTGCCTAGGTCAAAACGCATGAACGATGCAAGCGCCGAGCTGGCTGTTAGGTGCTTCATCTGATTCGTCCAATGCACAAGTACTCATCATTCTATCTTTATATGTTTCGTTCTTTTCCTTCAGATCAGCCGGTAGCCACTAAGCCACAGCTGTTGGGCCAAAAAAAATATACCTGTGATGTATTGAGCGACGTTGGATGGGTGACGGCTCCTCAGAACGGCCCATCGGAGACGGCTGTAATGTTGGGCGTGAGACGGCGGCGATGGGCAGACGACTGCGTCGTGGACAGGTGGACAACGGACCGTGGCTACTCTGGACGTCTGTCGCCTTCAAGGAAGGGCCTGCGGAAAGGACGAATGCACACGCAGGGGGTGGGCCGGCGGATGTCGTGGTTGCGAGAGCGGCGGGACGGGATGACGTGAGGGCGCACGATTGCAAGACGCGCAGCGCGGGCGAACACGAGGGTGGCGGTTTCGCGTGGTTGCGAGGGCGGTGGGACGCTCAATCCCCGGTGTGCGGTCGCGGACAGGAGGGCGAGGTTATGGACAGGTCGCAGCGATGGCAATCGCGGTCGCCGACGGCAGTCTGGTAGCGGGCGCGAAGGGGGAAAGAGGTCGTGCGGAGAAGGAAGTGGGCCGAGCGATCGTGGGTGGTGGCGTGGCGACGTACGTGGATGCGGCCGAAGGGACGACGTACGACGAAAACTGTCGGAGGTTGGATGACGTACCAAAAAATTGACCCCCTTACGTGCTTTTTAGGAGTAGAGATGGGTTACATGGTTTCCATAAACAAAGACTTTAAAGTTTTACCTCACTGCAGCTCAAATTTACTACGGACTTCCTTAAACCATTGCATATCTTCAGGAGATGCAACACGCTCGGCAAAGTGCGATGGCAAGTCCTCACAATCGAGACTCCTCAAGTCCTTGATGAAAGTGAAGCATCTCTCTTTTCCCTGCCCAAAAACGCACACACAAAACATATCCAAGCAAGCGTCAATATTAACACACAAACTCTCTACTCTGGATCGATATGGTCGACCGGTCGAACTCAAACGAGAGACGATTTATGATCAGCTCTCTGATAGTATCAAACCGCCGCAAGATTGCTGGTACTGGGAATCGCAGATTGAGCACGAGCCGCTGGGCGTGGCGCCCTGCCTGGGCAGTCCATCATGCCGTCAGACTGAGCTCCTCCAGGCACGGGCACTGCGAGGACGAGACAAAGGATCCCAGCTCTCGGCCGTCCATCATGCCGTGGTAGATCCCTAGGCACGTCAGCACCGCGAACGCGCCGCCAGCCATGGGCGGCGGCCGGAGCCGGAAGTGCCTCCTGAGGCGGATCTGGATGCTCCTCGTCGCCAGGCAAACGAGCAATGTTTTAAATAGCCGGCTAAACTACTGCAATAGCCAGCTATAGCTGCTAGAAAAAAGCTCTCGCTATGGCATTTATCCCGCTATTACCGGCTATATCCCGTAACGGCAGTCATGCCGCTAAACGTCTTAGCCCGCTATTTAAAACATTGCAAACGAGGTCCTGCCGCTTCCTCCAGCTCGGGAGCACTAATTCCGCGGGCAACTAGAGGAAGAGCTCCCCGGCGACACAGTCGATCGGCGGCGAAGCGGAGCCACGGCGCGGCGTGGGGGGCCGTGACGCCCTCCCACAGCAGGTTCGAGGCGACGGAGGGTCGGGGTGGAGCAGGCCGCGAGGGCCCCGTCGACAATGGTGAGGCACGAGGCCGGGCAGACCGGGCGCAGGCTCTAGAGGTAGAAGTCGCGGAGGCGCGTCCACAGGCTACGCCATCGGCGGGAGAGGACGCTGGTGCTCCTAAGGCGGAGGAGGATGTTGTGGAGGAGGTCGTCGGGGAGGCCACTGATGCGGTCCGTCACGCCTCAGGGGGGGGGGGGGGGGCCTCCATCTCCATGATCAGATGATAATAGATTTTGGCCGCGGTGGCGGCAAACACTATACGTGAAGCTCTGAATTCCGATGAGTAATGCGGATGCCCTTGTCCGTCAGCCCGGTGAGTGGGTTGATTACGATGGGCCGCTGCAAATTACAAGTCACTAATTAGTAATGCATATATAGAGTATGTATTTTGATTGTATGGTAAAGCTATATGGTATATGCTGCTCGACAATGAAATTTATGACTGACTCTGTGTTGATTGAATGGAATGCAGAGGTGGGTTATCGATCAGCTGAGGACCCGGCAAAGCTATAGCTGGAGAAGATAGTGGATCACCGGAGCGGGCGGAGCTTGTCAAGCTTCATTTGACTTAACAGTCCACCTCGCTGCTAGCTTTACCTGCTAGTTGCTATGGGACGAAGGTTTGATCCATGAAGCTAGCAGGATTTTGGTTATCTTCGGATATTAATGACCGTCTTTCCCATTTGTATTTTTCTGCCGAGGCACACGGTAAGTGTAGTGACCACATGACACTCAGTCACTCTTGTGGTAGTTGTGTTAATGGCGGTGCGTGTTATCCTACTTGTGTATAGGAGAGTTTCCTGTGTCGTTCTCTCATCAAATCAACCGGGAAGACGAGAGACTTGACCAGTTGACATCAGTTTTGAGGGATCAGCTTTAGCTACCTCCTTTGTCTAGACGAGTTCACATGTACCAGCTAACCAGAATTTTTTCATGGTTGAAACACGTTTAAAAATTCATACATATTCGGCACATGTGGTGTCTTTTTTATAAATTACACCCACCATACAACAACTTGTATGGTTGTTTCACTTTAGTCCAACAAGTTGCAAAGTTTGCAAGCGGATACATGAACTTGTCAAATGTGTACGTATATGGTCATATGTATATCTGTAGATATATTTTGCCTATGTGACAGGTGGCAAGGATGCTATTATGCATGCAACCTCCTATTATTTTGTCTCTCCTTCTCATATGTATGGTAACCATACGTGAAACTAACCGATGCAGGAGGGTACGTTAATTCCTAACAAACTCCTTATTATAATATAATAGTTTTCAACAGTAATGTATAAAAATATAGCAACATAAATTTTATTTTAACACTGATATCTTAATATCAGTTAGTGATAAGTGGTTTCCAACGAGAATTAAGTAGGGATAAAAGTGACTAAAAATATGCAAAACTCATGATTTTTCAACACTTGTGAATTTTCCTTTTTTATGGAAGGTACGAGTAAATATTGATGATATGGAAAATGACTAATCGGTTTGGATAAAACATATATTATTAAACATTGCACTGACAGCTAACGCAATATTTTTTTACCTTTATACCTACCTCATCTTCTATGAAATATAGGGATATTACATACATAGTCAATCGATTTTTGCTGTACAACGTTTAACCGGCCAAGAATAAAACGTATATCTGTAGGTGTTTTGAATTGTTTACCAAGAAAGATAAAGATAGGCGATAGCATGAAACAATTATTAAAAAATACAAATGCATGGGGGTATATGTGACCATATATGTACCCCTTTGACAAGTTTGTCTATCAATTTGTATGTTCTACTACTTGTTGGATCAATGTGATACGACCATACAAGTTGTTGTATAGTGGGTGCTATTTACTCTTTTTTTAAACAAAAAAGAAGGTAGATATGGTACTGTATCCAACCGATTCCACTGAATTAGTACTCCAGAACGTATAGGCGATTAAGCAGTGCTCCTCTTAAAATAACACATAACACACTTTCTAGGCTAAATTTCAACCGACGCTGGAAGATAACTAGACCCGTAAAATTTTTCCCTTCCCAATATGACATGAGTTCTAGTTTTGATTCCCTATGTGACATTTCTATTACTTCTACAAGCTAAGATGGGGCAAAATGACCTTCAAATCACTTTAAAAAATCATGAAAGTTATTTTAGTGATAAAATAAGTTAAGATAAATTTATTCTTTCTTAAAAATACATAAACACCTTTATTGTTTTAAAAATAAAATTAACCAAATTAAGCTGCTTTCTAAACTTTATGTGGGGCCAAATAGTTTTTAAATTATAGAAAATAACTATTATTCTTCATTAGATGTAATAAATTATTAAATTATTTCCAACCATAAGTCACATAGGGAAATATGAAGAATGAAGATTTTGAAAAAAATTAAAAGAACCTCATAATTCTTTATGTAATTATGATAGGAACGGATTTTCTAAATTAGTACATCCCATATGAGAAATATTATTTACTTTTCCATAAATTTTTGAAAGCATTTTGTGCCATAGGTATACTCTAATAAATTTTAAATGCAACTTAATTTGATGAATTTAAATTCTAAAACAGTAAATGTATATACTTGTTTTTAAGATGAATGAACTCATCTTTATGTGTTTGGCGACTAGAAAAATTACATTAATTTTTAAGATGATTTAATGGTCATTTTGTCCGATTTAACTAATGAGGGTGATAAAAATGGAAAATAAGAAATTAAAGTTAGAACACAGTGTAATATGAGGGATAAAAATTTCATCAAAGCCAAGAAAGGATTTAAGTCATCCTCTAGGGTCAAATAAAGAATTTTCTCTAGAAACTAGGAGACAGAATGGCCAAACAGAGAAAGTAAGAGCATCCCTAGTGGTGATCCGATTCATTCTCTCTACGCAAGCATGGATGGAATCCACTTTAGTTTCTCTCTTCAACTGTCAGATCAATAAAATTATAATCAATGGGCCCACTGCAAAACTGAAAATTATATTTTTCTCATAGCCTTCTTCGCAAGAGCAATTGTAGATGGAGCAACTATTTTTTTTATTCAGCATGAATCCGCTCATAATCTTGAATCATTCTTCTCTCTTCTCTTGAATCGATGTTCTCTAGTCATTGCATCGATTCATCCACTAGCCACGTTGCCTCATGAGTCGGTCATGAATCAGTCACCAGAGATGCCCTAAGCGAACACGGTGAGGTGGCGAGGCAGCAAAGACGACCTTACTAGCTGAGCAGCTAGTAACTACAGAGACAGTGGAGGATTAGTAGGCGATGGCAAAAGTGGGGGACAAAAATTTTTTTCAAAGGTGAGTTGTGCCTACAGTGATGAAAGGCAACGACTAACGAGCATCTCAAAAAGCTTCTTGATCGAGTCTGTCATAGATGAACTTGGATTTTGATGTAACATCATGTAGACTTGTGCTCTTGACCATGTCGACAACTAACCAGGGAAAACAATCGACAGTGGAGTAGTGGACTTGACTTGACCGATGACCCGTGTAAGGGGCGCCTCATTTGTCATGCCGGAGATAACACGGTAGAACCAGGCTACCATCCAAATGAATTCTACTGTTCGTCACATTCGTGATTCGTCTATGAACATTTTAGTCGTCTCAAGTCCAAACGGAACACTGCTACAAGCTTCCCCATTCATAATGGCCAAGCCCAAGCTCCCCACGCTACTCCTCGTCACCGTCTTCATCATCATCGTCCTCGCATCCAACTCCGACTCTGCGCGGCCCAAGGACGCCGAGCTCCGAACTCTCTTGACCATCATGAGAGATTGGGGCAATCCTACTGCACTCAGCTCATGGAATTCCCAAAACACTTCCTACTGCAAGTGGCAAGGGGTCAGCTGCAACAATGGCCGAGTGGCCAAGCTGTCCTTCCAACTTTTCTACATTACCAACCCAATTCCAGCTTCCATTTGCAGCCTCAAGAACCTGACGTATCTAGACATCTCCTACAACAACCTCACCGGCGAGTTTCCGGCGGCGGCTCTCAACGCCTGCTCGGCGCTTCACTACCTCGACCTGTCCAACAATATGTTCTCCGGCGTGCTTCCGGCTGACATCAACAAGCTGCCGCCCGGGATGGAGCACCTCAACCTTTCAAGTAATGGTTTCAGCGGCAGTGTGCCGTTGACAATTGCCGGGTTCCCCAAGCTCAAGTCGTTGCTTCTCGACACCAATAGCTTCAACGGGAGCTACCCTGGAGCTGCCGTCGGCTACCTCACTGAGCTCGAGACGCTAACTCTGGCAAGCAACCCGTTTTCACCGGGGCCTATCCCTGATGATTTTGCCAGATTGAAGAATCTGAAGATGCTCTGGATGTCAGAGATGAACCTGACTGGCGTCATCCCCAACAAACTCTCGTCGCTCACAGAGCTGACCCTACTGGCTTTGTACGAGAATAACCTTGAAGGCGCAATCCCGGCGTGGGTTTGGAAGCTTCCGAAGCTGGAGATCCTGTACCTCTACGCGAACAGCTTCACCGGTGGGATTGGGCATCATCTCACCGCCTTCAACTTGCAGCAAATCGACCTGTCCACCAACTTGCTCACCGGACCGATACCAGAGGCCATTTGTGACATGAAGAACTTGACAGTGCTCTACTTATACTACAACTTCTTCACCGGCATGATTCCACCGAGCATCGTCCTTCTCCCGAATCTGGAGGACATCAAGCTATTCGACAACAGGCTCGTTGGCCCTCTCCCGCCGGAGCTCGGGAAGCACTCGCCACTCGGCAACCTTGAGGTGAGCAACAACTTCCTCACCGGCGAGCTCCCCGAAACCCTCTGCTTTA
Source organism: Digitaria exilis (assembly GCA_015342445.1). Classification (NCBI taxonomy): domain Eukaryota; kingdom Viridiplantae; phylum Streptophyta; class Magnoliopsida; order Poales; family Poaceae; genus Digitaria; species Digitaria exilis. Next base: position 1,479,963 of record JACEFO010003289.1, on the reverse strand, counting down.
AAAAGAAGCTCTACGACATCGTGGTGTTCAACAACAGTTTCTCCGGGGAGTTCCCGGCGATCCTCGGGGAGTGCGTCACACTGAAGAACATCCTCGCGTACAACAACAACTTCACCGGCGTTTTCCCGGAGTTGGTATGGTCGGCGTTCCCTGTGCTGACAACCGTTATGATACAGAACAACAACTTTACTGGTGTGCTACCAGCTGAGTTGTCCCCTAATATCACAAAGATTTATATTGGGAACAACAGATTCTCTGGGACCATACCACAATCAGCAACAGGCCTACTTTGGTTCGAAGAAGAGAACAACTATTTCTCCGGTGGGCTACCTACGGACATGACAAAGCTTGCCAGCCTAACTGTTCTGCACCTTGCTTTTAACACAATCAGTGGATCAATACCAACGTCCATAAAAGACCTGAAGAGGCTTAATTACCTCAATCTTAGCAGCAACCAGATAATAGGAGTGATCCCGGCAGGGGTAATTGGATCGCTCCCGGCGCTCACTGTGCTCGACCTCTCCAACAACAAGCTCGGCGGTGACATACCGGACGACTTCAACAATCTCCGTCTCTCGTACCTGAATCTGTCGTCCAATCTGTTCGTCGGAGAGGTACCAGCCGCACTACAAACCTCGCCGTACAATGGCAGCTTCCTGGACAACCCTGCCCTGTGCGTCGAATCAAACTCTGCTCTACCCGTACCCAAGTGCTCCGGTCGTAATTCTAAGGCAAAGATCATATTCTCAGTTTCAATCACCAGCTTTGCTGTCGTCAGCTTCGCTGCAGTTTGTGTTGGGTGGGACATATACCGGCGCAAGAAAAACCGGCGCGATGTTCTTACATCGTGGAAGGTGACACCATTCCGAGCTCTGGATTTTACCGGGCACGACATATTCAGCAACATCAGGGAAGAGAATTTGATCGGCAGAGGTGGGTCAGGGAAGGTCTACCTCATCCATCTCGGCAGCAAGAAGGTCGCAGGGAAAGGCCGTGACGAGGCTGCCGGTCGCTCTACGGTGGCCGTGAAGCAGATCGGGAACGCCGGCAAGCCGGACGGGAGTCTCGAGAAGGAGTTTCAAGCCGAGGTGGCGGCGCTCGGCGGTCTCCGACACGGCAACATCATCGACCTCCTCTGCTGCGTCTCCGGCGACGACACGAAGCTGCTCGTCTACGAGTACATGGAGAACGGGAGCCTTGACCGGTGGCTTCACCGGCGCCGCAACAAGCACGGACCGTTGAGCTGGCCCACCAGGCTGAGCATCGCCGTCGACGTGGCCAGGGGGCTCAGCTACATGCACCACGGCTTCACGAGGCTGGTCATCCACCGCGACGTCAAGTGCAGCAACATCTTGCTCGATAGTGGTTTCAGAGCCAAGATCGCCGACTTTGGGCTCGCAAGGATCCTCGCCACGGCCGGCGGCGAGTCGGAGCCGGCGTCGGCCGTGTGCGGGACGTTTGGGTACATTGCTCCGGAGTACGTGAGCAGGGCCAGGGTGAGCGAGAAGGTGGACGTGTACAGCTTCGGCGTCGTGCTGCTGGAGCTCGCCACCGGGCGGGGCCCGCAGGACGGCGGCACGGAGTCCGGCAGCTGCCTGGCCAAGTGGGCGTCCAAGAGGTATAAGGGCGGCGGCCTGTGCGCCGCGGACATGGTCGACGGCGAGATTCAGGACACGGCATACGTGGACGACATGGTGGCCGTGTTGGAGCTTGGGGTGATCTGCACCGGCGAGGATCCGGCGTCGAGGCCGGCAATGAGCGAGGTGCTCCGCCGGCTCCTCCAGTGTGGCCGGAGCCACGGGGTCGTCGTCGACGACCACTCTGACAAAGACGTGTGTGGCGTTGACGTTGATTCTTTGGAGGGCATGGTATTATGACGTGGCCTTGTGAGATGAGGTAGCAGTCAAGCGCTCTCGTCAAGGTGTCGCTGTCGCCGTTGAACTGCTACCTCCGTTTTAAATTGAGAAAAATTTCTAGGTGCCATTAAAATCAACACCAATTTTACATGCTATTGAACATATAGAGTTCCCTTGATGTTATTATTGTAATTTTTTTCATTCTTTATCTGTCATTCGGTCAACTCTCAGCTGTTAGAGTAACGTAACTTTCTTTCCTGCGCCGTTTCTGTTCTGTTCGTCTCTTGCGCTGGATGCCCTGCTCTGTCGTCATCTCCTGCTGCCCTGCGTTGGATGCACATGCACGCTGGCACGGGAGACTCGGCAAACGCGCACGGCCACAACCGCGTCACGTCGCGGTTTTATCTGGGATTTCCAGCGCAGTTTTTTCTCCGTCGGCATTTTTTTTCAAGGATTCCGCAGGAAATCGCCAATACGGCTGATCAGTTACATCGAAGCCGAATGTCAACAACGCATGCCAACTACATGGGCCATGGGCTTGGCGAGCCCAATACTTGGCTGTACGAGTGGAGTATACAAGGAGTTGCGCATCTGGGAGGGCATCAAAGAATTACGAGAACCAGAACATATCATCTTCTTCCTCAACCTCAAGTTTCTCTCTCTTCTACTGATCTTCCTCTTACGCTACCTGTTATTCCCTGGTGTATCTCTCGTCCCTCTCTGATCCTCTACTTTGCTGCACCTCCCAAACTCTAACTCTTGCCTATTGTATCGGATTTGATTTTATCAATTGCCTCTTCATGCTTGCAATGAAGTTCTAGTGATTGGGTTGCTAACAATTGGTATCAGAACAGTTCGAATCCTTGGATTTTTTTTTGGGGGGGGGGTCTAGAGATGGCGTGGAAGGAGCAAGTGAGCAAGAGTGAATTGGGGCCAGTTTGCTTCAACAATGGTGGTTGCAATACCGGTGCATGCAACTTGTTCGACGAAATGCCTGCAAGTGATTGGAGGTCACCTAGCCGCGTTCTGGATATCACAGTTCGCCGGGCTTACTATCCTATAACCGAGAAGGTACTCCGTCTTGTGTTTGAGCCATTTGGAGAGGTGGAGCATGTGCACATGCTTGGGGGATCAGATCATTTGTTGGCTCTAGTTGTGTTTGAAACAAAGTATTGTGCAGCAGAAGCATTTGGGGAGTTACATGGCTGGTGTGTATATCCTGGTTGTTGTCAGTTGGATATCAACTGGGGGTTCTCCCAGGAGTCGGATGTTTCTATGGTGTCAAGCAAGGGGGACACAGTGACTAGCTCATCATCCACGCAGTTCACTTCGGCTCCTCCTTCTATGTTTACCCTTCACAAACATGGCCATGAGAAGCTTGCTGTGGAGGCTGAGATAGTGGCAAGTGGAGAAAACACTGCAGCGGCTACTCTTACGGCAACAGTGAGTGAAGACATTATTCCTATTTCGCTCGCCGCCGTCTTGGATGTCATGGATAGTGATGATAATGACGACCTTCCAATGCCAACAATTATGGAATCAACCATCACCAAGGAGCAGGTTCAGGTTGCGATACCTGTTGTTGTAGCGACACCTACCTTGGAGACTGATCCCAGTTACATCAACATTGAAGTGTCTGCCAACTACCTAATGAGGTTTCTTGAGTTCAACTTCAGCAAATATGTGCATGTGGATGGTCTAGAGACTATTCTGATCCCCACAAATCTCGATAGATCCACCCTGAGGCTCTTGATGTCAAGTTTGTCAGTATCACTGCATGTAAATCAGAGTGCACACCATGTGTCGGAAACTGCACTGTCCATACAGTGGGTTGAGAAGCAACCATGGCCACCACCTACACAGCTGGAACCTACATAATGCAGTGACCCTCAAGGACATGCGGCGCTTGAGAATAATTATATCAAGTCAAATATCATCTGTCACTTGAAAGGTCCTTTTGAGATGCTACCTATTTGGCAATTGTTGATGAGAAATAATCTGTTCAAGGCTCCATTTCATGAGTGCAGTTAGGTTACCACTGTGATTTTTACAGCTGATAGCAGGCAAGGCAATAGTGGAGTATTTAAGTTTCAGGGATTTTTGCTACTGTTACCAAATGAAAACGGTATAATTACAGAGCATTCCTAGTTCATATGGTTGGGCATCCTTCCAACTTCAACATGTAATTTTGGTCAGGACTTTCAGAGGGAAATATGTATTATAGGCAGCCAAGAAATGATGATTGAATGGCCTCGAGAACTGCCAAAGATGATAAGTGAGGGACCTGCTCTGCATCCAAGGCCATGGCCATCCTTCCAGTTTGATGGAGAATCCTTGATATGGACTCGCGGTATTTCCAGGAAACCTCCATGGCCCCCTCCAGCTCGTAAATACTTCAGATCAATGACTGTTGAATCTGTTCCCTTGGTGACAATCAGGTTAGCTGAGCTTAAACATTGCCCACCTCCTATCTTCGTAAGAAATGAAGTCACAAAGTACACTCAGTTTCAAAGTATTGAAGTATCTATGTTCAAGCCTAGTAGCCTGACTTCCTTTCAAGCAAAATTTGCACTGCTGGCAGTTTCATCTATCCTTCATTGCAGCGAGAGGAAGTCATTGCTGCAAATGTTTGTTATGCTGGCAGCAGACGATAGGTCATTCATTATTCAGGAGAAGTGGTGTTTTGCATACTGCTTGGAGATTATAGTTGTTAATGGTGATGATCATGACCTCAGTATGCAAGAAGATGTTGTCATGCTCTCATTCTCTGTGCTGTTGTTTACGAACAAAGTTGTAACACCCCGGTCCAGGGCTTAATAGGATTGATAAGGATACTCATACCAATAAGTTGCAACTTCTTTTCCGGAAGCTCATCCTGAAAGAACTCCGAGGTTAAGCGTGCTTGGCTCGGAGCAATCTTAGGATGGGTGACCGACCGGGAAGTCATTCCCGGGTGCGCACGAGTGAGGACAAAGTGCGTAGGAAAGACAAGTGTTGGTCTGTGGGGACATTCTTGGTATCCTAGAGAGCTATCAGGGTAGACGAAAGTGCAGAGTCATGTGATGCTCGAGATAATGACATTTTTTGTGCATCAGTTTGGCATAATACAAGTTTATTATTGTCCAGCTGAGCAGTATGCACAACTGGGCACTAAAGAATTGCAAGTTCCATGGGGTTCTAGTGGTTGTCAGCTCTTGGTTGTTGGAGACAACAATGCAAGCTTTCCAGTTCATATAATCGGCTTGGGGGCAAGCCGATTCTTAAGCAGGGGAGAATGTCAACAACGCCTGCCAACTACATGGGCCATGGGCCTTGGCGAGCCCAATACTTGGTTGTACGAGTAGAGTATATAAGGAGTCGCTGCATCTGGAAGGGCATCAAGGAATTACGAGAACCAGAACATATATCTTCTTCCTCAAGTTTCCCTCTCTTCTACTGATCTTCCTCTTAGGCTACCTGCTATTCCTTGGTGTATCTCTCGTCCCTCTCTGATCCCCTGCTTTGCTGCACCTTCCAAACTAACTCCAACTCTAGTGTATCTGGTGTATCTTCATGCTTGCAATGAAGTTCTAGTGATTGGGTCGCTAACACCGAATCATCGTGCCGTGACCATGATTGGACGTGCACACATGCTTGAGCATGGATCCCGGTCCGGGCCACCGGATGGCCGCGTGCATCACGACATCACGTGGCCGCACAACGAGGTGACTGCACACAACACGCGTGGCAGTTTCCACCACGATCGCTGGCCGATAGACAATGGCTGGAGGCCCGGCGCCGCGCCGGCGGCGGCCCACACCAGCACACCGCGGCGTCTGCACGCGACTGAGGACGACACGGATCAGCGGCGTGCGCATGTGCCGCAGTGCCGGCGCCATATTCTGCACACGACACGACTGGAGAATCGGCCAACACACTAAACGGGCTATGCTAAACTTCCGCTGACCCCTAAGAGGTAAGATCTCAATCATCAATTTTAAAATAAATAAAATATTTTAATAATTATTCATATAGAGAGGAAAAAAAAATGCAATATCTATAGTTTTTCTTAACTGGTCTTCCTAATAATTTCCTCCTCATCCCTTCTCATGCCACCATTCTCTCTTTTTATTAACTGGCATGTCAGGTTCTGCCACGATATGTATTTTTTTTTTTCAAACGTTCACTTGATATCATGTTTCAAACATTCGCTTGTAACTGGACATCACGTTTAGCTAAAAATAGAGGTGTCATAGATGCTATGGATATGACTGGCATAACTCAATGAACTTCACCCTTTTTATCAAGGAATGGAAACATGGTAATGTTTTTTCTTGTATGGCAAATTTATATATCAAATATTTTAATGCTTGTCTTTTTATATAATGGATCTTCATAAAATTATAGAATTTCTTAAACATCGAAAAACAGAATGCCAAAGTAAATAGAAACTAGATAAACATTCTTAAAGAAAAAATCAACAGTGGAACCAAAAAGAAGAGAGAAGGGATCTGTGTGTGTCCGCCAAAAAGAAGAAATAGCATGCATCCGAGGGTGCCTGGATGTCTACAACGTGTCTTCATAGGGGTGTCTTTCTTCTGATATAATATTACCGGGCACCTCCAAATAACACATAGGACTAGTGGTGGAATTGAGCTTAATAAAAAATCATGTTAACTATTTAGCATTGAAGAACAAGGAATGGTTACGGACCTCGTGATCACGAGTACATACGTACAAGAACAGAGCTCATGGCATGCGTGCTTTTCTTTTTTATTTTTAATTTGTTGTGTTATTAATTAATAATCATTACATCCAAAGTTTATAAGGTATGTTCAACGTTTTTGAAACTTACTCCATCATTTTTACATACAAATAATTTAAAATTGTATGTAAAAGTGTCGAAATGTAACATTCAAAATGTGGACGTTGAGTTGTCGAATCAGCCATATATAGTGAATATATTGGAATACTCATATTCAAAATTTCTTCAAAACTTAAATTAACACTTTGAAAACACTAGCTTAATATTTTGTCAAAACCAGTTAAACATCTTTTTTTCGTTCATATGTTGAAATAGTTTATTATGGATGTTGAATTTCTTAAAATCATAAAAAAATATATATAGTGCATATCATATTTTCAATTAAAATCTAAATAACACATTAGTTAAAACCATTTAAAGAAAGACATAATCCGTCTATGAGAAAAATATCTATTTTAGCATTATATGAGAAAAATATAATTGGAAAATGGAAGTCAAACTCAACGCCACATGCGGCCCAGCAGGCCCACCTTGTGATATGACCCATTTCTCGTGTGGGTCATATTCCTGATCCAATTGCGGCCCAAAAGCAAACGCACGGCAAACTTTCTATCTATAATGGCCCTGCCCATTCACGGATCTCTTGTTTTGTTGTTTTAGAATACGCGGAATTTCTATTCATCTCCAAGTAGATCTAGACTCCCATCTTTTAGTATTTGAAATTCGTGCAACCAATCATGGTCGTGAGATCCTGCACCTAAACCCCATCCCTCATCTCCCTCCCTTGCTACCACCGCTACCCCGGTACCCCCCCCCCCTACTCTCACGTCGGACAGCCGCTCCATGTGGCCACCCACTCTGCCGTTTCGTTGCGCCTGCTCCAGAGAAGAAGCTCCTCACGTTATTGTTCAACATTTTGAATTTGCCATTTTAACATTCTTTTGCTTTATTTTAAGATTTGATCTATACATTTTTAACATTTGAATGTCAAATATTAAATATTTAAAAAATATTAAACCTATTAAGGGGAAATGTGGAATATGTGCGCAACCTAATTGGGCCAAGGTGGACTTCAAAGGTGAATAACTTTTGTATTTTTCACAAGATGGAATGGAAACATTCGCATGATTGAAAGTTGAACTCAACTGAAACCATGGAAAAAATGGAAGCGCCTACGCTCTATAGTGTATTGCATAACAGGTACCACCGTACGTCCATACCTCTACGTATATCTCTTTGCTCGTTTGTACTTTATATTGCCAGCGTACCTCTACATATCTCTGTTTCTTTTCTACTGTATTTTCTCCCTTTAGGATATATAAGAAGACAGCAAAAACTGAGCAGTTAAGCTGACTGACTAATGATCAGTACGTATATCATGTGTGAGCGTCTCGATCCAAGCCCAAAAAGAACCGAAAGAACAAAGCACTGCTCGAGTTGCGGCACGGATGTCAAGGCGCCTGCTTGGTGAATGGTGATGTCCTCCGCGTGCGTGCGCCGGCCCGAAGCAGGCGTCTATTTTTGAATTGAACGTAGCAGCAGCGTACGGCTGCGACACGGCGACACCCTCCCTATAGAAGACCTACATCCGTACATGTAAAGTTTCCCCAACGTTGCTCGTGAGTCGTGACGCTGTACCCTTCTCAAGTTGCAACTGAAAAATGATGGCACGAACTTCAAATTACACGCCCATAAAAATGAGCCCCGCGACGACGGTCGACGGGTGCGAAAGTTATGGAATCTTGCACGTTTTTAGGTCATGGCTCAGCAGCTCATGTACACGCACGCATACATTTCTACGCTATGAAAGCCAGGTTGTACCAGACATTTACATGCATACACGAGTATTTACTGACAATTCTGTAGTACATAAAACATGCATAGTACACAGAAAGACACACTAACTAAAAAAAGTAACGGAATGCGATTTTAGAGGACCACTTTTGGTGGTATGTTACGTAAATGACAATCTTGTAATTGTATTTTAAATCTTTTGGTGTTATATAACCAAATTTTCTTTCAATAATTAGATATTTTCATACTAGATCATTATCTAATACTAGCAAAGACGCACGTGCGACACGCACGTGAGACAAAAATATTTTTTAAGGATACATGACTATATATCTGAATGTGGTATACTGACCAAATAACTATCAAAGTATCCCTTGTTTTGCCATTAAATTAAGAAATCTTTGGTGCATGGAAATACCTTTGGACCTGTGTAGTTAGACTTATAAGTTACACTTCAGTCCAGCTGATAAACACTATTGTTCATGTATAGTATATTATTTACACGGTGGTGTTAAAGACTTAAGGTTCCTGACTGTTATACTTTGCTTAGTACACGTTATCGGCGAGATGGCATCTAGTAATATTTGTTGCTCTGTTTAATTTTGATGGCACTACGGGCATTGGAAGGGGACGAGCTCCGCTTGTAGCAAGCTAGGTGGGGCTCGAGATTAAGCACCTCCAGCTGTGATTAAGCATCTCCCCGACGAGCTTGAGCGGAAAATGGCGATCTGTGCGGGCAAGCTTGAGCTCCTCCCCGGCCAGCGCTGCGGACGACTCAGCCGAGCTCGAGATCCTCCCAGACTCCTGGCAAGCAAGTCGGCCTGGCCGCCTGAGCGGGCGAGCTCGAACCGAGCACGGCGGCTGGCACAACCGAGCTCGAGCTCCTCGCCGGCGAGCACGGCGTTCGAACGGAGCACGGACGCCAGCCCACCGAGCCGGCGAGTTCGAACGATGGTTCGTGTGGCCTGCGCTTAAGCATGGGATGAGGAGCAGTAGTTCCCGTGATTGATGGAGGTGGAGGCTAGCGTGCTTGGATCATGCCCAGTCCCGTAGTTGGGCAAAGAAAGAAAAAAGGCAGGGATGTGGGGAGATTGGGTTTGGTGGACGGGTACGGAGGATTAAAGGTAAGATTTTTTTTTTCAGAAACATTCTCCAACATGTTATTTTGGTGGGGTTTGACCCTCTCCCCAGTCCCCACCTCCGTTGACCCTTGCACGTGGGTCCAATGTGAGAGGTAAGACGGGCCCGATTTAGGTGAGAAACGTTTTCAATTCTACTCGTTCTTTTATAGATAGCATTTCTTTGCCTTATTAGATACATATTATATGTGTATGTACATAATATATCTAGATGTACAATAAAATTTATGTATTTAAAAAGGGCAAAACGAATTGCTTTTTATACATCTTTCTATTTTTTTTAGAAACCGTACATCTTGCGCCCAACCAAGCACACCGTGGTTTATAGCCCAGCCATACTCAACCCATTAACGTCCAAGGCCACTTCAAATTTCAGGAAACAAATCATGTTAACATGCAAGCCCATCCAAATGTCTTTGAAAACAATGAAGCCCACGAGAGCCCGTGTTCGACGCCAAACTCGGGCCGCGCATCTCCCGTGAGCGTTCGAAGTTTCGTAGGGAGTATTCGCGTCTGGCGTTGGCGCTAGCTGCTTGCAGGTGGGGCCTATCGACTGCAGGGGTACGACGTACCATGGTGTCAAAAATAATTTGTTTTTGGCAGAAACATTTTCTAAATATCACTTTTGGGGGGTTTGACCTCATCCCCACCTTTGTTGACTCTTACAGGCGGGTCCGGCGTGAGAGGTAAGGTGGGTCCAAATTAGGTGATAAACGTTTTCACGGCCGGCGGACATCTCCTCGCGAGCGCAGGAGCGGCGCAGGAGCGGCGAACAGGAGCCTGTCGCTGATAGCTTTACGTGGGCCACTAATGGGCCGAGCACTCGGTGGAGCGTTTGGACGCTGGAGTCCTGCTCTTTTACACAGCAAATAAATAATTTTGGTGCCAATTAAAAAAGGAAAATAATTTTGGTGGGTAAGAAAACATTGGTGACAAAATAATTATATTTTTGGCAGAAACATTTTCTAAATATCGGTTTTGGTGGGTTTGACCACCTTCCCACCTCCGTTGACCCTTACACGTGGGTCCGGCGTGAGGGGTATCGTGGACCCGTTTTAGGTGAGAAACGTTTTCAATTTAACTCGTTCTTTTATAGATAGATTAGTATAAGTTAATATTAAAAATCAAATATTCTCTCTTCCACCTCATCCAGTCATCCTTTCTCTGGCCGGCGGCCGCAGTGATCAAAACTACCACTCGGGGCGCATTCCAATAATCGAGCAAGCAGCTGGCGACTTAGCCAACGAGCATCTTTTGTGGGACATTATGTGAGAGCAATTTAATATAATCTCCCCTCCACCTGCTCTCTTTATATTGGCTCCCAGGACCCCTGCTTGCTCCGCGCTAGCGACGAACAAGTCGCCGGCGACTTGCTTTTCCCTGATACTCTCTCCTCGACATCAGCTCCCAGCCCAGTCAGCTAGCGAAGTCGCCAGCCTTACGTGTGCTCCACTGGAGACAGCTCCTACGGCCGCTCCCCCATCATGCTAAGCTAAGCCGTTGGAGCGGGATTCCCTCGCATCAACCCTCTCAACTGGCCCCGTCTACCACCAGACCTTCTTTTTATCCCATTTCTTCTTCTTATCCTGACCTTTTTTTTACAAAAGGAAAAAAATAAAAATTTGTAAGTTGACTGATGGCTTGTACGCATACGTAGCACGCGGGGGGTGCCTCGATCCAAGTCAACAGTTTGCATTTGGCTGCAGCGTATATTCTTTTTTTTTTAGATAATCTGGTTGCAGCAACTTGCACACAGATCTCTAGATGGCACCAATATACTACACACTGCCAGTCCAGCTTGCAGAGCCCAACCATGCTCCTAGCTCGTGACATTAGACGTTGCAACTGGATAAATATTGCACGTTTTGCCCTATTCTACAGATAGTGATAAACTGTTTTGAATAGCTTCACAGAGCCCAACCATATTAAAACATATGTTTCTTAAATAAAATTTGAAGGAAGCCATGTTCAGAGTTGTGAAGCACCAAGCTGGCGTGAGCATCCCTTCCGGAACCGGATACTAGTTAGTTCCTTCGTCTCTGCTGCAATTTCATCCCAGATCGGGAAGGATTAACTTTGTTTTGTTTGAGAGGGTATACAAATGCAGGGTAACTGGCTGTACTGCTTCTTCGTTAATATCGCTAATTCACAATATTATCCCGGTCCACATAAAAGTTACTCACTTACTCCCTTTTTCCCGAAAAGCATACAATACTCGCATCTAAAAAGCCAACCTATCTCAATTTTGACTAAATGTGCATAAGAAATTAATATTATTTATGGCACCAAATAATTATAATTAAATTTATTATAAAATATATTTTTATACCATATATATTCATAGTTAGAAAACTTAATAATATAGTTTATAACATTAGTTAAACCCAAAAAAAAAGCTTGACTCAGTATACACCCAGAATTGCATTCTTTATGAATCGGAGTACATTACAATTACAATATTATATCTTCTTGTTATAGTTAGATAAATGTAGCATACAGGTTTCCCTGATGAGTGCAAATTCGCTGCTCTGGCGTTAAAGTCACTCTAAAGTTAATATGTTAAACTGTTGTTTAGACAAAACTGTACTATACTGTTGAAACGGCTTCACGGAGCCCAACCATTTCAAATCATGTTTGTTTAATAAAATTCGAATCAAGGCATGTTGAAAGTTGTGAAGCGTTCCTTCTGCAATCTGGACTAGTAGTTCTTTTGTCTCTCCAGTCTTTTCTGTTGCAGAAATTCAGTTTTTATCACATGTCTGGGAGGATTAATTTGTTTTGTTTGCGTAGGTACCAATGCACTGCAACTCGCTCTATTTCCTTCCTTAATGTCATCTTTTATTTGCTACCAACGTTCCCACAACATTGAGAACGGATTATCTTGGTTGAAAAGTTAAAATGCCTTGCAAATTGGCCATGGTGCTTGTTTCCTATACGAAGAGAAAAACGAGTAGCTAGGGCCTAGGATCATTTGAAAAGCAAAAATAGGCCCGTGGTCTTCTAACCCGCACATGGCAACGGGATAAACTACTCTTACGACAGATCAGCTCCAGTTCAAGCCTCAACTCCCACCTGCATGCACTATACTCAAATCCTTCCATTCAGATCGTTGGCAGTTTTAAAACGTAAGATTCTTCTCCATGCCATGTTCAGTACAAAGACAGTTGTTGGCACTATTCTAGTTATTTACACTAAGATGTAACTTACATGTCTGTATCCGTATTGTTTCACACACAGCTCATCCATCTCTGAACAAGGATGCACAGCATGTTCAGACATAAGGTCCTTATAAGAATCGCAAAACTGGCATATTTTTAATCAGAGAATCAGAAGCTGCTCAAGCAGACTGCTGTCTATCACATTGGGACACAATATACATGATCGTTTGTGCGTTACATTTTTCATATTTATACCCTCTGACAAATCAAGAAATGAGGCCTTTGACAGCCCCCCTATCCCACCTTTGTACCCCCACCGCAACGAATTCAATCAAATGGAGATGTACATGTATGCAAACATTGGAACTGTATGGAAGAACTACTTTCCCCGCTCCATTTCTTCAGTGCGCTACTTTGAAATACACTCTACAACAGAGTGGCGTGCTCATGATGACTGGATGATCGGTTGGTCCGCAAAAGGGCCATATAGCCAGCCTTTAGCGATATGGCGGTAGGCAGCCTCTGTCAAGTGAATGCCATCCCAGCTCCAGTGGGTTGTAGGATCAGCACACGCAGTCGCTCCAGGCTCACCACATTTTGCCGTCACATTGAAGTTGTAAGCGGCTCTCTCAGGAGTGGATGGGGCCCCACAACAAGCTCTAGGCAATTGCTTGTAAAAACCTGTATGGAGAAAAAGTTTGTTAGGTCCCACATTAAAATCAAAGGAGTAATGCTTGAAGCAAAGATGTCTTCCATTTCAATCAAGAATGACATCTGCCTCCTTTTCCTCTAGCGGTTGAGACAGCGAAGTGTCTCTGTCAGCAAATTCACGGCAAATAAATATAAAAGTACAAGATCTGCCTATATGGCAACAATGAAATCAGGTACAGGTGCTCTAGAAATGACAGACATGGCATCGTTCTAGATCCTGTTGGTTGCTATCCTCCTTTATTTTTGTTATTTATTATTTTTTTAAGAAAAAAACTAGAAGGTAAAAAGCAAACCAGAGGTTCATTGTCAGCAAGGAAAGAAAGCAACAGCTAGAAACAAAAGTGATCACCCAAAACGATGGCTCAGCTAACTGAGCAATTTCTAGATGTTTGTACTTGCCGCAACAACCACTTCTTAAATTTGTAATTCAGCTATGCTGAGAAAGCGGGGCAGCAAAAAGTAATAACACTAGGTGCTCATCATTTTATTTAACTCCAATAGCGCATAGACAGTTTCACCCTTATGAAATGTTTATCTTAATAGCATGACGAGCAAATATATCTAATGAGGTTTTAGTACAAAGAACTGCATGTGCCATTCATATATGATGCATGCTTTTCATAGCAGCTAGTTCAGGTCCTAAAGTCATAACACAACATTGTAAAACTATAATGTCAAAAGGAACAGGGTTGCTGTGACCATGAATTTTAAGCAGGTAAGAGTGTCACTGCAGTGGAAGTTCTCATCCTGTCATCCATAATTAGACAGCCAGCCTTAATGAAAAAGACAGGTCCTATGTTTAGTCAAACCATCCTATGGCAAGCCCCAAGTGACCCATTGTGATGGAATCACATTTTCATTGAAAAAGGCCTTCATCATTAAGTAGACAACTATTAATGGGAAGCACTCAGACTCAAACAAAGTGTACTAATAGCAATGGTACCTTATAGCCCCCCTTTACAGACTAGATACCAGTTCCAAATGAGCAAGGTGCGAGTACCTTTGCTTTCAAGATACTCTGGCTATTAAGCTGGCCCGATTGATTCTGAACTCATAATTTTGTACTGGCCCTTGAAAACATGATTTTATATTATGCAACCTGCTATCAGAGAAGGCTAAACGCATCTCTACCGAGATCTAAACCATAGTTATAATATGTTGTGTCTTTCAAGGTGAACAGTAGGACATAGTTGACTCATTGCCTAAGCATGAAGCATCTAAGCAAAAAGTAAGCATGAACAAGATCAAGAATTTAAGGACTCACCAAACTTCTCTGGTTGAAGCATGAACTGGATAACTGGAGTGTAGTAATCACCATAAATTATCCTCACATTGGGGTGCTTAGCCCGGAGCTTCTCAAGCATGGCCTTGAGATGTGCATTGTGCACCCAGGAGAAAGTGTTGAACTCACGGACACACCCGCTGCGTTCACCATATCCACCTTTTGGCACCTCAAGCATGTTTAAGTACACTGGGAAGCAGCCGGTGGGCATGACACCAGGCACAATCATATCCACTGCCCCCTCAGCAATCAGTGCCTGCACCACACACAAACAATTGCAGTTGGAACCAATTTCCCTGGCAATTAACATTGAACACTACACAGCCAATGGAAGCAAGCACTACCTCAATACCGTCGGAGATGCCCTGAATGACATCCGGCATGAACTTGTAGGCCGCCTTGATACCCTTCCCAGCAAAAAGGGGAGCATTGTAATCGTTGCCCCCAAACTCACCCACCACGAATAGCGCTTTGGCGAAGAACTTCTTGCATTCTGCACAAAAGGAATGCATCAATCAAACCAATATTCACAGGAAGTATCCCAATTCCACACATCATACATCACCGCCAGTACAGCTAAGCTACCAAAGGTGAGATTTTTAGATTCCCTTACCCTGGGTTGTGTTGCAGAAGAAAGGCTTGAGATCACGGAACCACTGGATTTGGGTCATGAGCGCGCCGGAGTTCCAGATGACATCGCCAAGCCCCCTGGCCACGAAGTAGGGCGTGTCGAGCGCGGTGGCGCCGGTGATGGCGAAGTTGGCGCCGTACGTGAAGCTGGCGTTCGTGGCCTTGGACGGCGGCAGCAGCGGCAGGCCGAACTCTTGAGCTGCAGGTAAGCAGGTGCCAGGAAACCCGTCAGCAAACGCCAAATCTGGGAGAAACCCTCGAAGCCGAGGCAACCCCCGGATGCGAAATAGGCCGTACCAAGGTGGTCGATGACGAGGCGGCCGTCGGAGCAGCGTCCGGTGGCCCTGCCGAAGTAGGTCTGGCCGTAGGGCAGGCGCGCGGTGGCGAGGATCTCGGGCGTGCCGTTCTGGATGAGGTTGCCGGCGTCGGCGAGCGAGTCCCCGAAGTTGAAGAGCGCGTGGTACCTCCCCTTGGCCGCCGCCTCCCTCGACTCGGCCGCGGCGCCCCCGGCCGCCGACGCCGCCGCAAGAACCACCGCCACCACCGCGAGCATCGCGCCCCTTCTTCCCATCTCCGGCCTGCCCCCTGGATACTCCTGGATCTCCGGCGGACGGAACGGAATAGGGGGAGGTGGAGTCGCGAGTGGGAGCTAGGGGAGGTAGCTATCGGCGGTGGGGGTGGGGGGCTGCTTCTTGTAGCAGAGGCGGGCCGTGCGAGGAGAGGGAAAGGAGGGGTTGGTGGTGGTGGTGGTGGCTGGCGCGGCGTTTTCTTGGGCGCTTGGGCTTGGCTTCCTCCTCTTCCCCGCTGCGGCTGTGTGTGTGGTGGCGTGGCTCAGTCGGTGTTTGGCGGATTAATTTTGTTAGGCGTGGGGAGTTATTGCGGAGGTGGGGGAAAATGGAAATGGAGATGGAAATGCAGGGCCAGGGGTGGTAGAAGAAGCGAGGAAGGTGACGGGCGGATGGATGGAGAAGAAGATGGCCGTCGGTCGAGTGAACAGCTAGCAGAACGTGACCGATTGGGGAAAGTGGACAACACGGTTTGACTTTGGGAGGGTTTTCCGGCTCCAGTCCATTTTCCGGCCTAAATGCGTTGGACCTTGGAGCTCCACAGCCTAACACATTGTAGGAGCGGGAAAACATAAAATCAGGTTGGAAAGGAGTACAAAATAGTGTTAAAACACATTGTCAAAATATAAGAAAAAAAGTCTAAAAAAGATATATAATAATATAATAAAAAAGAAAGAAATTATGTCCGGAAGGCAAGCGTTGCCAACACGTAAGAAACGTAATAGTGGATCCTTCTAACCAGGATCGATGGTCAGAAAATAGGTGTGGCAAATTGATTAGATGATATACTGTACATATTTCTTTTATAGAATTCATACATTGTAGTAAAGTTTTATGGTCCATTGTTTATATCTGGGATGTTGGTGTTGTTGCCCCTGCTGGGAAGTCCAATTATAATTCTACCATTAATCCATCATTTTGTAAACTTTGTTGTTTTGCCCTTACTTTGTGAAACAAACCCCTCGTTTGACAACTTTTTTTCATTGTTATAGATGAATTGAGAATAAATAAAAATCAAAGAAAGAAAAAATATTGAGAATGGAGGCAACGACCATGTTAATGTGTCCATCTGTTTGATGTCAAAATTGGGACAAAATTATAGGGTCCCAAACAAATAAGGGGGCAAATCCGTATGAACAAACTTGTCTTTTTACAGCTGACGGAATAGGGCAAAACTCAATCTTCAATTTGAAATGCAGGGTAAAAACTGCAAAACTGAAAGTAGATGAGGGTCAAATCATAATTAGACTGGGCTCTAGAAAAAAAAATCCCTTGAATGTTCCTTCATTTCTCATGGAGAACTAGCCCAATTACAGCCTCTAATTCTTTCCAAGCATATGAATATTAATCCCTTTCTCAAAAACTTCAGATATCTTTTTATATACTTTTTAGGCTATATGCAATTTGATCTCACAAACCTCAACAAATATGGAGAATGGTGATTCCGATTAGGTTCGGGAGTTGTGTAAGTGCGAACAGAGTGGAAAATGGGAAGGAGAGTCCACTCTCACACTCTCACAGCCAGTGAGACTGCCTAACAAGTAACAGGTGAGGCTTCGGTTGACTCAGCGATATCGATGGATTAGATCATTAGGGGTGTGTTCGGTTGGTTGTATCATTTGATTCATGTGTGAAATGATACAAAATAATAACAATTATGTTGTTTGGTTGGGTGAAGTGTAGCAACTCAACCAGGATGGAACCATCCCACTTAATACATTGTTGTATTAGTTAGAGCGAAGCAAGTGGTACAAGCAAATTGGTTGAACTATTCCATCCAGGATCATCCATTCATGCAACATGTGATGCATGCAACCAAACACACGGATGTGCATGTAGAGGTTGAGGAAATGAAGGGTGAAGGGGGATGGTGGTACATTGATAGGATGATCCCATCCAATATTTGCTCTTCAAGCAAACACATCCTGGACGTGAAAGCTGTTGACCATGTGAATTATATATTTACATGTAGTAATACTAACATGATCATACATGATATTCTTGCAATATACTACAATAACAATATTTGGTTCAGATGAGTTTCTACATATGAAACAAGATAGTTCTGATGGATAGACCAATCCATTGTCCAATTGGGTTGTATTGTATTTGGCTAACACTTTAGAATTGGTCAAGTACTCAAAGCCCTCTGTCAACACTAATCACAGCACTCTTCTTTCTAGTGGCCGGTCAAATATAATCATATCACAGTGTATACCAACCGAGAAAAGGATACAAACACAAACGTGCTACCAAACACCAAAACAAACAGTTTCTTTTTGAAACGAAAAGGAACAAAGCTACGACAAGTTGAACAGTGACAGTTCATGAAGAAGATTTTAAAACACACCACACACACAAGATGAGTCGAGAGCAAGTTTTGTCGGTTGAACATTTTTTGGTGAGGCGATTCTTTCGCAGCTACCAATCCCACTCTCCCGTAACATGGGCCAGGCCACCAAGTCAGCAGCCACACTACAAAACCAACAGAATTAGTTCCCATGTGACGGATTATATTTCATGTAATCCGAGCATCTAAATCCAGCACGGAGTGGTTTGGTGAGAGGTCAGCAGCCAGCACCGAACCCGTCCAAACCGAGTTGGTTCAACCATAAAAAAACCCAGATTTGAGTGGAGTGGTTTCTTCCTTCCTCCCTAAACATTGTTGTCAGGTGATCGTTGGCAAGTGCACATCGATTTCTTTCTCTTTTTTCCCTTTTGGTTCCTATAATGGTGATGGCATGTGCTGAGCTTTTCTTTTTGGTTTGTAAAATAAATAAAAAGCAGGTACAAAA
Organism: Digitaria exilis; assembly: GCA_015342445.1. Classification (NCBI taxonomy): domain Eukaryota; kingdom Viridiplantae; phylum Streptophyta; class Magnoliopsida; order Poales; family Poaceae; genus Digitaria; species Digitaria exilis. The sequence goes on along the minus strand of JACEFO010003289.1, from coordinate 1,461,288 downwards.
ACCTATATAATCTGGTAGCAGTATGTAGTAGATAGCTCATAGCAGTAGCGTGGCCCAAATGATTGGGGCATGAAGCAGGCGGCTAAGGAAAGGCAACGGGAGAGAGGTGGCAGACTATATGAGAGAGATCAGAGTTAGAGATCGGTTGTAACCTTTCGTGGAGTGTCTGCAGGCAGATTGATGGATGTGGCCATGGATGGTATCCTGTTATGCGGCACATGCATAGAAGGGGAACTTTGGAACCTTCGCTAGCTAGCATAAAAAGTTTCTTGGATCTTTGCTTCTGCTCTGATCTGTGCTGGAGTGGAACTTAACCACTTAGGCATATATGCTAGCTAGAGAGTGGAAAGTGAATTTGAATCATCTTGCTGTATTATGGGCTGAAAACACGAGCCACACAGCTCCTTACAACGAGCAGAATTCACATCAGAAATCCAGACAGAATACATGTGCAGACCTATCCATTCCTTTGGACGGTTCTGCATCATTTGCCTGCACATTTTTCTTTCGCACCAAAAAACCCGGCTGTTACAGACACGTCACAAGAAGCTTCCCGTTTCCCCGCATGAGCATATAATCCAAGGCATGTGACAAGCTATGGCATCCCAATCCCAATAATGCTCAGCCGTCAGCACCACACTCCTCGAGAGGAAAAATGTAGCAGAACACGTTGATTGATTCGCGTTTCCTTCATGTACGCTAGCAAAATAGCTTGTTCTAGGCTATCATCGTTTTAGCATAAAAGGGGTACGAATCGTGCTGGTTGGCTTCGAGCCTTGGAACCATATAGACCACACTGTCCTCACCACCTTCTCTGTACTCAGGAACCTACCTGTACTCTTCTTCTAAGATGAGCTACCTGCCATGGCATATTGGCAGTGGCTGCCCAGCCTTTACGCACATTCATCACACACCAACAGTTCCTGCATACGCAAGGCGCCAACCCAGACACCTCGATGAACCAAAAGCAACAGCACAAAGCGTAAGAGCATATTATCTGAAACGGGCAAGACAGCCATCTCAAAAGAATCCGATTCATGGGTACCATCATGACCGGGGCAGGGGAGCCTCGCTCGCTGCTACCCACCCAATGCAAAAAGCTGAAAACATGGTCACCTATCATATTCGAAGAAAGCACTCCTAACCCAAAACTGGACCATAATGCTAACCAAAAAAAAATAAACTGAACATTACCTGCTAATATTCTGAATAAGAGATGGCGCCAGCAGCCTAATAAGTGAACGGGGATTTGTCAATGTTTTTCAGTTCACAAAGGAAGAAACTGTTAGAAATTTAGGCAATTTTAGGTTTAATTTAATCCAGAAAAATATGATCAATATGTTTGTGACATCAGATATGTGCACGTGTGATCCAAACATGATGATCATATAAAAGACACTAATTATCAAAATAATTGTATACCCAGCGGCAGAGCCGGATGCACTAGTCGACATAGTGCTTGTTGGTGTAGTCGTCCCGCTCGATGCAGTGCAGAGAGGTTGCCGTGCCGCTCAACGAGACGCCGGGAAGAAGACGATCACCGATGCCACCAGAAAGAAGAGAACGAAGCGAGTAGTCGTGCTGCTTGTGGACACTCCCAAAAAACGTGATTGCCGGCCTTCACCCGAGCAGGTGAACTCGCGGACAGCAGCGTTTCGGAGGCCTACTCTTCCAGTACTCGTGCCCGCGAGGACCGGAATGGGGAAGCTCGGAATGCAGCAGAAAAGGTGGAAAAAACTATACTTCTATTCTCAAGCACATCTTGATTTTTATAAGCAACTCAAGGAAGTTGAACGGGTGCATACACAAGTGGCAAAAGGCAACCCAACGGGTAACGGAGAATGCATAAGGAAGAGCAAAATTCTAGTAACCTTCCTCATTAACTATTCTCATTAGAGACCAAAACTCCCGTAGGTTATTCTCACCGGTTAATACCTTGAGTGGTAAAACCAGCCTCATCCATGCACCACATGCATGCGTTACTCCCAGCCATAATTAGCCAATGGCACAATTGCTTGGCCACTTATGTGTATCACCAATTCCAGCACTAAATAGCTTGAGCTCATGCATGCACCACACACGTTAGACTTGGCTAACACCACCACGGTTTGTCCAACGATTCAATGTGCAATATTTAATACGAGCCTTAGAATTTATTTGATTTAATTAAATAAAATATGGGCCAAAGCCCGCATTAAATCTAACAATCCCCACCAAATTCTAAGACACGTGTTAAATAATATCAAAATCCACTATTCTTTCATATACCAGATTTTCGACGGAGACTGTTAAGTTGAACATCCGCCTAGAACAGGGGTTACACTTATTCGCAACTGAACAATGGACTATGCCTTGAATTGACAGTTTTGTGCGAAGTAAGTTTTCACCAAAATTCTTTTCTAGTACTAGGCTGCAATAAGCATCCCCTCTGTTTGAAGCATATAAGTCACACTTCGAGACCTTTCATGAGTATTTAGAGATTACCCAATCTCATAGATTGTGACTAGCAATCAAACTCATATAGGTGTGTTCCTTTTAGGATGTTCTGTAGGACAACATCCCTGCTTAAGTAAGCCACTCGGATCACATTAAGGAATTAACCATCCTGCCATACAGCATAGGAGAAACGTGCATCTCAAACGATTTGGACTTTATTATAAGGGGTCTCTCCATCAGTCAACCACTAGCTTGTTTCACCATTCTACTTCACGGGATCTCCGATCACATAGAACAGGTTACTACCATAGAATGACTTCTCAAGTGGGTCGCAAGCCCATTTCCCTTGATGCACCTTCTATCACATTACGTGATAAACCCTTAGTGAATTGATATGCCAGATTCTTAGATGTATGGACATAGTCCAACGCAATTACTCCGGAGTTTCTCAATTTTCTGACAGATTTTAACCGCCTTTTCACATGCCTAGTAGACTTCATGTTATCCTTAGAACTGTTCACCTTGATTATCACTGCTTGATTATCACAGTTCATAGAAATAGCTGGTATTGGTTTCTCAACTACCGGCAAATCCATAAGGAGTTCACGAAGCCACTCAGCCTCAACTGTGGCAGTATCTAATGTTGTGAGTTCTGCTTCCATTGTTGACCTCGTTAAGATGGTCTACTTGCAAGACTTCCATGAAATAGCGCCACCTCCAAGTGAGAACACATATCCACTTGTAGCGTAAATCTCATCAGCATCAGATATCCAATTTGCATCACAATAACCCTCCAGTACCCTTGGATACCCGGTATAGTGAATGCCATAGCTCATAGTCCCTTTTAGATAGCGCAATACTCTCTCAAGAGCATGCCAATGATCATCTCCCGGATTTGACACAAACCGGCTGAGTTTGCTCACGGCAAACGAGATGTCAGGCCTCGTGGCGCTAGCTAAATACATAAGAGAGCCAATGATTTGTGAATATCTCAATTGATCTCGTGCTATTTTCTGATTTTTCCTCAATAGCACGCTCGGATCATAAGGAGTTGGAGAAGATGTGCAATCACTGTATCCAAAGCGATTCAACATCTTTTCCACATAGTGGGATTGCACAAGAGTAACCCCACCATTTCCTTCTCTTAATAGCTTTATGTTAAGAATAACATCAGCCTCTCCCATATCTTTCATTTCAAAGTTACTAGACAAAAAGTCTTTCCCTTCCTTGATCACATTAATATTATTTCCAAATATTAGTAAATCATCTACATATAAACACAAGATCACACCTTCTCCCCCACCATACCGATAATAAACACATTTATCAGCTTCATTCACAATGAAGCCAGCTGATGTTACAGTCTTATCAAATTTCTCATGCCACTGCTTAGGTGCCTGCTTCAGGCCATACAAAGATTTTAATAACTTACACACTTTTCCCTCTTGACCATTTGCTACAAAGCCATCTGGCTGATCCATATAGATCTCTTCCTCAAGCTCTCCATTCAAGAAAGCTGTCTTAACGTCCATCTGATGAACGAGAAGACCATGTGAGGCAGCCAAAGAAAGTAACACTCGTATGGTCGTCAAACGGGCAACTGGTGAATAAGTATCAAAATAATCTTCACCTTCTTTTTGGGTATAACCCTTGGCTACAAGCCTTGCCTTGTACTTTTCAATAGTACCATCGGGTCTAAGCTTTTTCTTAAACACCCATTTACATCCAACAGGTTTGCACCCGAAAGGACGATCAAACAACTTCCCAAGTTCCATTAGACATAATTGAATCCATCTCACTTTGCACTGCTTCTTTCCAGTAGTCAGCGTCAGGAGAGGAGTATGCCTCTTCAATGGTTCTCGGAGTATCATCCACAAGGTACACAATAAAATCATCACCAAAAGATTTTGCAATCTTTTCTCTTGCTCCTCCTAAGAGCTTCATTGTGATCCTCCTCCGGATTTTCCACATGAGTTTCAATATCAGCGTGTATTACCGGTTCATGTGTCTCAGGGAATAAAATAGATTCATGACTAGAAGTGCTAGATGTATTTTTCATAGGAAACTCAGTCTCAAAAAATGTAGCATCTCTGGACTCCATAATTGTACCAACATGCATGTCGGATACTCCAGATTTTATTATTAAGAATCTATACCCAACGCTGTGAAAAGCATAACCTAGAAAGATACAATCAACTGTTTTCGAACCGAGTTTGCGTTTCTTGGCAATTGGTATGTTTACCTTTGCTAAACAGCCCCATGTACGCAAATATGAGAGTGTCAATCTTTTATTCTCCCATTTCTCGAATGGTGTCTTCTCTTTGTTTTTCATAGGAACTCTGTTAAGAGTATGGCAAGCTGTCAAGACAGCCTCACCCCACCATTCCCAGGACATTCCGCTGTGTCTAACATGGCGTTAACCATCTCAGTTAGAGTGCGGTTCTTCAGGACATTCCGCTGTGTCTAACATGGCGTTAACCATCTCAGTTAGAGTGCGGTTCTTCCTTTCAGCCACTCCATTTGACTCAGGAGAATAGGGTGGTGTTCTCTCATGAACAATGCCATGTTCCTCACAAAACAAATTGAACTCATTTGAAAAATATTCTCCACCTCGATCCGATCTAATATGTTTTATCTTTCTCTCAAGTTGATTTTCAACCTCAGCTTTATAGACCTTAAAATAATGTAACGCTTCATCTTTTGTTTCTAACAAATACACATAGCAAAACCTAGTACAATCATCTATGAACGTCATGAAATATCTTTTGCCACCTTTTGTCAACTTCCCATTCATTTCACACAAATCAGAATGGATTAATTCTAATGGTGCCAAGTTCCTCGCCCCAACAGCCTTGTGTGGCTTGCGAGGTTGCTTCGATTGCACACATACATGACACTTAGAATCTTTGTCCAATTTAAATTTCGGGATTAAATTCATACCAGCTAAGCGTGTCATTCTACCGAAATTTACATGACATAAACGAGAATGCCAAATATTAATCTCATTATCAAAGCTCACATGGTTCACAGAATTAACACAAGCATTAGATAAAGACAAGCGGAACAAACCTCCGCTCTCATAGCCTTTCCCAACAAATGTCCCATACTTAGAAAGTACACACTTATTGGACTGAAACACAAGTTTATAGCCATCTCGACACAGCAAGGAACCACTAATTAAATTCTTCCTTATTGAGGGGACATGCTGCACGTTCTTCAGTTGCACGGTCTTTCCTGAAGTAAGATTTAGATCGATCGTACCAACACCATGAACAGCTGCACGCGCACCGTTTCCCATCAACAAGGAGGAAGTCCTCCCGACCTGATAAGAAGAAAACAAAGAAATATCAGCACACACATGAATATTGGCTCCAGTATCAACCCACCAATCAGGTGTTTGAAAAACTAAAAGAACTGTAGGCAATAAATTACCATACCCCGATGTTCCTCCATCAGCCTCAACCATGTTTGCAGATTTCTTAGGCCTATACTTGCTCTTCTCGCATTCAGCGGCATAGTGTCCCTCGACACCACAAGTATAGCACTTGCCCTTCCCTTTGTTCTGTTGATTCTTCTTCTTCTTCTTAAAAGGAGTAGTGTCCTTTTGTTTGATCTCTTGCTTGAATTTCCTCTTGTGGGAATTTTGAGGACCTTTCTGTACCACATGGGCACTAGAAGTTGCCTCAACAATTTTCTTGCCACGGACATCTTTAGCTCTCGCCTTCTCTTCAACTTCCAAAGAGCCAATGAGATCAGCAATGCCAAACTCTTGTCTCTTATGTTTCAGAGAAGTAGCAAAATCTGTCCATGTTTGTGGCAGCTTTGCAATGATGCAACCTGCCACAAATTTTTCCGGCAACACACAACCAAAATTCTCGAGTTCTTTAACCAGTGTTTGTATATCATGAGCTTGTTCTACCACAGAACGGTCCTCAACCATTCTGTAGTCATGAAACAGCTCCATGACATACAACTTGCTACCGGCATCAGAAGCTCCGTATTTGGCCTCCAGTGCATCCCACATTTCTTTGCCAGTGGACATTGTCACATATGTATCAACTATGGAATCTTCAAGCACGCTGATCATTGCCCCCTTGAACGTAGTATCCGCATCTATGAACCGCTGCTCATCCTCAGCAGTATGTGGTCCAAGCGGTCTAGGTTCGACAACGAAATAGCAATGCATAGCAGTCAACCATAGAATACACCTTTGACGCCACCTCTTGTAATGAGCACCCTCAAAAACATTCGGTTTCAGCATTTGTGCAAAGCCAGTAACCGAAAAATGCCTATCACGTTTTTGGATTGTTAGAAATTTAGGCAATTTTAGGTTTAATTTAATCCAGAAAAATATGATCAATATGTTTGTGACATCAGATATGTGCACGTGTGATCCAAACATGATGATCATATAAAAGATACTAATTATCAAAATAATTGTATACCCAGCGGCAGAGCCGGATGCACTAGTCGACATAGTGCTTGTTGGTGTAGTCGCCCCGCTCGATGCAGTGCAGAGAGGTTGCCGTGCCGCTCAACGAGACGCCGGGAAGAAGACGATCACCGATGCCACCAGAAAGAAGAGAACGAAGCGAGTAGTCGTGCCGCTTGTGGACACTCCCAAAAACGTGATTGCCGGCCTTCACCCGAGCAGGTGAACTCGCGGACAGCAGCGTTTCGGAGGCCTACTCTTCCAGTACTCGTGCGCGCGAGGACCGGAATGGGGAAGCTCGGAATGCAGCAGAAAAGGTGGAAAAAACTATACTTCTATTCTCAAGCACATCTTGATTTTTATAAGCAACTCAAGGAAGTTGAACGGGTGCATACACAAGTGGCAAAAGGCAACCCAACGGGTAACGGAGAATGCACAAGGAAGAGCAAAATTCTAGTAACCTTCCTCATTAACTATTCTCATTAGAGACCAAAACTCCCGTAGGTTATTCTCACCGGTTAATACCTTGAGTGGTAAAACCAGCCTCATCCATGCACCACATGCATGCGTTACTCCCAGCCATAATTAGCCAATGGCACAATTGCTTGGCCACTTATGTGTATCACCAATTCCAGCACTAAATAGCTTGAGCTCATGCATGCACCACACACGTTAGACTTGGCTAACACCACCACGGTTTGTCCAACGATTCAATGTGCAATATTTAATACGAGCCTTAGAATTTATTTGATTTAATTAAATAAAATATGGGCCAAAGCCCACATTAAATCTAACAGAAACAATGGCTTGTCAATGCATACAGCAATCACATTACTACATACTGCAGCCGATTTATTAACACATATAAGAACCATTAATTTTTCAAGCTGCCGCTAATGTACAGGCTACTAAGCCAGCTAGGGGACTTACCAAGTAGCAACGATTAGACAATTACCTCAGGAAAATAGTAGAAGCATTACACAATCTGGCATGTCTCTGATCAGCGGGGTTTTTTTTTTTTTTTGAGATAAGGCTCTGTTCACCAGTTAACCACGGCCACAACAAAGGTGCACAGCCTGGTCCTTTGGTTTTTGAGGGCCAGAAGGTTCCCAAACGAGACACCAAGCGCAAAGGCAAATTTATGCGCAGGCCCATAGCCCCATATACAGGCCAAACTTCAAAGCCCAGATGTCTACTGTCCCCCCCCCCCCCCCCTTTATGCTAGGAAAAAGTCTATTTTTCACCTACAACTATTACAAAAGTCTGATTTCCAACCCACAACTACAAAACCGGATACTAAACACCCTCTAACTATTCAAACCGTACAAAATTAGCCCTTTGGGTGGTTTTGAAGGTGGTTTTGTATTTTCTAATAAAATTAAAAAATAATTTGGTATTAAAAAATCCATAACTAATTTATTTTGAACTAGAAAAATTAGAATCTGGTGCAGATGTTATTTGTAAAAATGTGACCTACATGTTGGTGCAGCATTAGAAGTTATTTGCATATTATTTATTTTTATTCTAATTATTTTTAAAAAACAATAACACACTAGTAATATAGATATATAATACCCAAATAACATTAAATGGTGTGCCAATAGGTTGGTTACATTTTAAGAGAACTTTTGGCACTTATTTCATATTTTTTGGGTCCAAAATGAATTAGCTATGGTTTTTAATGTTTAAATAATATTTCTGCTATTTTAGAAAAACCAAAAACACCCTCAAACCACCCAAAGGACCAATTTTACATGGTTTGGATAGTTGGAGGGCCTTTAGTATCCAGTTTTCTAGTTTGAGGTTGAAAATCAGATTTTTGTAACAGTTTAAGGGTGAAAAATAGACTTTTCCTTTTATGCTAAAACTATAAAAACTGAGTTTCTAAGGCTCCAAGCCATTCAACGCATTAACGATGGACACCACCTTAAACTATAAAAACTAAGTTTCTAAGATGGCATGCCATATAGTCGGTTTTGACACGATGAACACTGAGGTGGCCGCCAAAGTTTTTCTAGGTGATCCCGACGAGGAGGCCCACCTACATGTGACACCGGGTGTTCTTCGTAGTTGTTGCCGGCCACTCCCTTTTCCTGTGCTGGTGGCCGCCGCTCTCTCCCTTCCTCCCGCGCCACCATCCATGCTGCTCCCTCCCTCTTATGTTGTGCCGCCTAGGCTTCGACATAATTGACCGCAGACCAAAAACTGCAAAAAAAAAAAAAGGGACCGAGCTGAAATAACGAAAACTGGAAGAATCTTCATACCAAGCTGAAATAACCAAAACTGGAAGGATCTTCGTAGTTTGGTTCCGGGTTTGTAAAAACTGAACTTGTCTCGATTTTGTAGTCCAAGGTGTGATGAGATCCACCACTAATACGTTGGGGGGGTTTGTAGTCTTTTTACTATCAACTTAGCAAAACCACTTTAAGGGGTTATTTATATGGTTTTGTAAAGTGGAGGGAGTTAAAAACCCGGTTTTGTAGTTCATGAGGAGATTTGATCCGCCATTAATTGATATGTTGGGTGGGGTTATGTAGACTTTTTTTCTGCCTATTTAGAATGTATGTTGGATACCGGCTTTGACTCCGATTTGGTGGAGTTGTGAAAGTTAGGATGTTCTGCTCTGCCTGCTGTTGATTCCTCTATTTTATCATCAGATTGACTTTTACAATACCAGAGGGGTGAGGGTTCTTGTGCCTTTTTCAGCATTACCTGGTAAGCATGCTCTCTTTTTTTGAAGTCAAGGCCATATGCTTGTTAATTTGGTTTTCTTAGTCAAGGTAAGATACATCTTGAAAATTCAGAAATAACCAAAAACTAATAAAAAAAAGAGCTGGAGATCCGGGGTCTCCAGCTTCGTTAAAGAGATGCCGTGATGGTGGCCACAACTGAGGCGGCATGCATGAGCACCAGCTAGCCATGGGTTTGTAATTGACACCATGGCTAGCTGGTCAGCTACTGCTCAATGCTGCTTATGCGGACCACCCAGGCTAACTGCCTAACTTGGGCGATCACCCATGGGGGCACCGACCACCGAGCCACCGAGGGCGGGACGATCAACGAATGTTAGCTAGCTTGATGAGTAGTGCAAGCAGATCTAACGACGCGGTAGTAGCCCCCAAGACACATGGCATGCCAATGCCATCGTGTGAAACTGTGAATATATGAAATCATTTTATATATAAAGTATCCCATTTGTTTGTTTTTAGTAGGCAAAATATTCTGCATGGGCAGACGTAAACTCCGTTTCACAATTTGACATCATGGAGAGCGTATTGGCATTTTGCCAATAAGTAAGTAGCGTGATGACAACGACACCTGGACGTCACACATTCAGAAGATGAAACAGTCATCAGGTTACTAGTGATGCTGAGGATTAGGTCCTCCGGGGCTGAGCCTCTTGGAGCTCCCGTACACCTCCTGGGGCCAGTCGGCCGTCGCCGTGGTCATGCTCGCCGCCGAAGCTTGCGCCTGGCTGATAACCATGGCATCTGCATCTGCATCAGGTGGGGTACACTGGATGGGGCAGCGGTCGGAGATGGGGACGAGGGAGGAGGAGGCGACGAGGAGGAAGTAGATGCAGAGACACACGATTAGCTTCATGATCGCTCCAGTGAGCTTACGCCTTCACGTTAACTGAATGGAGACAATGCAATCACAGCTATTTGTAGGCAAACCGTTTCAGTTGGTGCTGTGTGTGCTATGTGCTGTGTGCTGAAGACCGCGGAAACGTCCAAAAATTCCAAACAAGCGACTAGAAAAAGCACGAAACCTTTCACTAGCTGCTCGCGCGTGCAATGTGATTCCAGTACTGCATGCACACATCTTACAACATTGTCATGCATGGTTGGATTTACTCAACCGTATTCCCTTCGTTTGATATTTCGTATTTCTCATGGAAAAAATTCAGTACAAACCATCTCTTCTGTGGAGACTCTCTAGAAAGTATGGAAATTTTTTTTAAATGATGTTCATCGCAGTTCGTTAGTAGATTTACATTATCATAAAAATTGAGTTGTGCAATCTGGAAAATATTCACACGAAAAATGGCAAATTGCAATGAATGTGCATTAGAAGAAGAAAAAAACTGGAGAGAATTAGTTGTATGCCATGTAAATTTACATGACTTCCTTGAGTGCCATCAAAATTTTCATTTTCTCTTAGCGCCATGAAAATTTTTCAACTCTTACTTCAGTGCCAATTCCGTGAGTTTATCTCTCCGTGCTCATGTTATAAATCTCAAATGACATGCAAGGAAAATGGCAGAATTATACTTCGTTTGTGTGGAGGGAGGGGCAAATAGGTCTTTTCAAGTGGCTGTTAACTGTAAGATAACTTAAACTCACGGAATTGGCACTGAGGGAAGAGTTGAAAATTTTCATGGCACTGAGAGAAGAATAAAAATTTCGATGGCACTCAAAGAAGTCATGTAAATTTCTGTGGCATACAACTAATTCTCTCAAAAAACTATGGAAATTTACCTTATATAGAGCACATGCACATGAAATTTGTTATTTTATAACAGATTTTAATATAGAAATTTTTCATTTCAACTTTTTCGATGAATATGTACCGTCTAATTTTTCTTTAAAGGTTCTAGCTATATTTTTTAGAGGGTTTTCATATTTTCCCTGAAGAGTGGTTACTGAATGTTTTCCCATTTTCTTGTACGCATGCTTTTATGTGACACATGATCAACCCGATAGTGTTTTTAACATATTACTATAAGCATCTGATGTGGGATGATGACACTTGAGAGTGAGACATACCTGCCAAAACCGACGGAGAACCTAACTGAAGGGTCAATTATCTGGTGAAAATGATTCATTTTTTTTTTCAAAATGATATCTGTGGCAGATATGATGGAAGATTATCACATATCCAAATTAAGCATTTTTCAAGGGTACAAAGCACCGTCAAATCAAATATAATGGAACACGAGTCAAAGCACTACCCAATTCGTTTTGTGCAACTGCCATGTCATCCTGCATTAGCCCGGCCAACCGTATCTCTTATCCAATGAATATGAATAACGATATGCTCGTCTTGTCCCCTGTCCCATTAGAGCAACATGATTGGGAATTTGTAATGTGATTTCATAGTTCCATTATCAATTGTGCAAGTACGTAAGCACATTTGGCTTTGTGCCGGGTTGACCTATCGTAATGTGACTTCATATAGTTCAACATTTCAATTCAACCAAGTGTTAGGAGAGTGCTATTTGTTCACAGGACTTTCTATTTGTTTATTTTCTACTCATGCTCAAATTAGGTTGCTTCAAACGGATTTTTTTTGAGGTGAAATTCCTTATTTACCCGAGTAGTGGCTGGAGAAAGCTATGTATGTTATGTACTAGGCTCCAGTGGAATGCAAGTGAGCTTGATGATCTGCAAGAGGAGCACTTCTGCACTTGGATGCACGTTTCCGGCCCTTAGCTGCACCAGAGGCTGGAGTTGTGCGGCTTGAAGCCTCCAAAGAGATCAAGGTCGGAATTTTATTCCATTATCTTTAAAAAAAGCTGGAGTTGAAATGTTGAATTATGAAAGCACCTAGCTAGCAAACCGTTGGATATCGTTCACGAGTGGGGCTCAATGTATATGCTCAATGGTAGTGCAGTTCCAACTTGTTCTGCATCTGTAAGAAAATGTCCCATAAATGCACTTGCCTGAAGAAAAAGAAAATAATTGGTAAATTCTTATTTGTGTGTGTTTCACCAATAAATGCGACAGTATATTTTAGAGTTGGGAGAAATGTTTTTAGCCTTCCCCAAATTGAAGAGTAATTTCCATGTGAAAATTTGTGGAAATAAAAGTTCAGATGAAGCTATACTCTCTATTTTTCAGATCACACCGTATCATGTTTTTGAGATAAAGAAACATAAAAGCTAAGTGAAATCTTGATTATGTCATTTCACTAAGGGCTCTATAAAGTGAATGGGCATAGCTTGTTTGGTTAGGTTGTTTGAAAATACGATCAACCATGTTGAGTCGTTTGAACATGACTCAACATGGCTGATTGTATTTTTCTCGATGCATATATGTGAGCATATCCGTGTATGTAAAATCTTCTGAGGCCAAAACCAAAGGACAAAGGAGTGTCAGCCCCCTCCTAAGATATTCTCGCTCCATCACCACCACCTTCGTAACATTGTTGTTTTTTTTTCGAATCACACGGTACAAACGCAGATATTCTCGCTCCATCACCACCACCTTCCTAACATTGTTGTTTTTTTTTCAAATCACACAGTACAAACGCAGACGCTCACATATATGCACGCACACTTGTCCCTACAAACATACGCACACAACCCTACCTCTATGAGCACCTCCGAAAGATTGGGCCGGCAAATCCTCCAAATTGATGAAGTCACCACAGACGCCTCGCTATCGACGGGCACGTCGCCTACCACTGAAAGAATAGCGCCGGTTAAATCCTGGAATAAATCCAGAAAAATGCGAGCATCAATGCCGAGTCGAGGACTCGAACCCTGGTGGGCTGGTTCCACCACAAGAAACCTTGCCAGCTGAGCTACAACTCAGTTCGCTTCGTAACATTGTTGTTGGCAACTGAAAAACCAAGTGATCCTATAACATTAGACTTTGATTTCAGGAACCAACTTAACTTTTTTTTTAAAAAAAAATAGACCCCGCGGGGATAAGAGTCCCGGGGTTTTTCGTTAAGAAGCGAGACACCTTTTCCGAGTCTAGAAAAACCCCTGAACCCGGCTACGCCGGTAAGGGGATTTTTTTTAACAAAACAACCCATAAATCTGCTTCCATGAGTAATTGAACCCAGGGTTAAAAATCCTGCTACAGTACTATTTTTTTAAAAAAAAACCAAACTGGCATACCGGTCTTACCGACCAGTAAACCGAAAGGGTCGGTTTGCTAGATTTGGTCAGGGGGCGGTAACCGAGCTTTTTTGCTACTGGGCCAGACCGGTTTGACCGGTTACCGCGGTAAGCCGGCCGGTTTCGAACGGTTTTTTAACCCTGATTGAACCTAGGTTGGTGCGATCATACCACCAGTCCCTAACCACTAGGCTAGAGGACCTTAGGTAACCAACTTAACTTTTGAAAGTAAATAATCTTCTATTAAGAACACATAATTGAGGTTTTCAATTTACTGAGCTAAACTAATCGAGATCTAGTAGAGGTGAGAACGCCAGGCACATATATAATCTCCAATTCCTAAAAACTATATGTACTTAAGGTAACACCTAAAGTACGTCCGGTACCTAAATTTTTTAGTGGATTTCTGTACCTAAAAGAAAGGGTGACACTCCTGGTTATACTTAAATTATAGAGTTAAATACATCGGTGACCCTTAAACTTGTCCCGAGGTGCCACTTAGATCCACGAACTTGCAAAATCGAAACCTGACACCTTGAACTTGCTAAATTGTGTCACTTAGGTCCATACACCATCGTTGAATTGTTCGATCTGACGTGGCATGACAACGTGGCACCACATGGATGGATCTATGAAAAAAAGCCCTTGAAAGAATACGAAGAGGAAGTCAGGGACTAAAGTACAAAAGCTTGGGGGATTTGTCTCATGGCCACCGCTGCCGCTGGGCGGTGCAATCGCCGTCGACTTGGCGGGCTAAGACCGGAAGAGAGGGGAGGGCAGTAGAGAAGAGAGCGAGGGGCCGTGAGGATGTTCTCACCGGCTCCAGGGGCACAGTGCAGGGGCCGGAATTTGTCCAGCGGCGTGGTGCTCTTCATGGATGGAATAGACACGGTGGCTTCCAGTACTCGAGAGCACCATCGTTGTGTTCATGCAGAAGATTAGAGACAGATCAACGGACATCTCGCAGATTATTGGACCAGTGCCGCCCGACGCTACAAGCTGTGTCCGAGCATCGATGCTGCCTCGTCGGTCCAAGCTAGACTGCTAGAGACGCTATCTGCTCCGTCGTCGGCCGCATCAGGCCGTGAACATGGCGAGGTGGCGTGCTTGCATCCTAGCTCCAGAGGAGCCCGGATGCTTCGCCGTCGCCGGAGCAGGCTGTCGGTAGCCCCAGTGGAACGGGCCATGGCGCCGCCGATGAGCCAGGGTCGTGGTTCTTCTCCTCCCCTTCGCCGGCGTCGGAGGAGACCACCGCGGGATGGACCGTGGCGCTGGCGGCGAGCTTGGACCGGCGTACGGCCCGACGGAGCGTCGGCGGCGTGCAGATCTAGCGAGCGATGTGCAGCTCGGACCGACAGCATCGCGGGCTGATGATGGGCATGCCATCGTCCTCAGCCGTCGCCTAACCCGCTTCCGTGCCACTCCGTCTCTGGACCCATCGCCACGCCCTGCTCCTCCTGCGAGCCGTCGCCAGGCCCCTTCGCTGCCACCACGAATCCTCGGGCTGGCCGATGCGAAGAAGGGCGAGGCCAGTGAGGGGCGTACCCAACACATCCCCTTGGCCTCGGCGTCGGTGCCGCCATGCCATCGTCCGTGCACCCCCTCGCATCACGGATGCGGCCAAGGCAACAGGGGAAGCTTTGCCGAGGGTCAAATAGAGAGAGGGAGAGCAGGATGCAAAGATAAAAGATAGCAATACCAGGGTTGTTTTTGCAAATATTCATATACTTGGCGCCAGGTAGGCTCGCCACATCAGATCTAACAGTACGATAAAAGGGGCATGGACTTAAGTGGCACAACTTACCAAATTCAAGGTGCCAGATTTCGATTTTGCAAGTTCGTGGACCTAAATGGCACCTCGGGACAAGTTTAAGGGCCACCGGTGTATTTAACTCTAAATCTATCTATAAAAAAATGAGTAAAATTAAAAACGTTTCTCACCTAATTTGGACCCACCTTACCCCTCACGCCGGACCCACATGTAAGGGTCAACAAAGATGGGGAGGGAGTCAAACTCATCAAAACTGATATTTAGAAAATGTTTCTGCCAAAATCGATATTTTTTTCTCACCTCGGTGTATCTACCCATCGCGGCACTGTAAATTAAATTGCTTTTTTTTTTAGAGGAAGGTAGGAATTTATTAACTGCAAATGGGAACATTTACATCTAGAAATACACGAGGAGAGCCCAGCCAAACATGACGTCCAGGTCCAAGAGTACAAGCATATTTTGCAAGATAATGAGCTTCCCTATTTGATTCCCTACCTTCATGTGTAAAGCACACATAATCAAAAGATCTGGACATCAGATCTATGCTTTGAATAATCATCATATAAGAACATCTAGTCATTTCTTTAATATTTTTAATAACATTTAGACAGTCCGAAGCCACCGTCATTTTTCTTATGCCACAATCTTGAGCAAGTGCTAATGCCTCTTCACACGCCATTGCTTCCAAAGTTTCAGGTTCAATTATATTCGGTATCACCAAAGCACTTGCAGCAATGAAACCCCCTTGATCATCTCGGCATATAACTCCAATACATCCTTTATAATCAGCCTTGGCAA
The DNA here is from genome assembly GCA_015342445.1 of Digitaria exilis. Lineage (NCBI taxonomy): Eukaryota > Viridiplantae > Streptophyta > Magnoliopsida > Poales > Poaceae > Digitaria > Digitaria exilis. The sequence continues at coordinate 1,445,001 of JACEFO010003289.1, read as the reverse complement.
TTGCAGCATCTGTATTTATCTTGCATTGACCACTTCCAGGTGGTAACCAGTTTCTTGTTTTCGATCTTGGTTGTGACAGACCCTTTTCTATACTCTGAATTCCCTCAACAATCTTCAATTCATCTATCACCCTTTTAATTGTTGCCATTAGAGATAAGGGACTTTGAAATATTTCATCAAAGATTGCTTTTCTCCTTGCCTGCCAAATAGCCCAACAAGTAACGAGAATACGTATAGCATCAGCTTGTGAAACATTGCTACATATAAATGAAACCCAATGCATTGGGTCAGAAATACGTACAGTAGCAATCACTTCTGTTACTTCTTCATCTAACTGAGCCCAAACACATCTGGATATAGTACAAAATAGTAATGCATGGTACCATGTGTCCTCATCCGCGCCACATAATTTGCATTCAGCCGTATCAGCCATATTTCTTTTCTTTAGCACACTACCAGTAGGGATGGAATTTAAAGCGAGTCGCCAACAAAAGATTTTGATTTTGGGTGGCAATTTAATTTTCCATAATTGTTTCTATTCTCTTTGTCTTCTTTCTACATCAGAACAATTAGTTTTTCCTTCAAAATAATCTTCTCTACTTTTCTTCACTTCAATCATCATCCGATAAGCCGACCGTACAGAAAACAGTCCACTTCTTTCATAATGCCAAGCCCAACAATCATTTTGTATACTCAAACTTAGTGGAATCTGGAGGATCGCTTCACTGTCCATATGATTGAAAAATCTTTCCACCATGTCTTTCTTCCATGTCATAGAAGTGTGGTCAATTAATTCAGAAACAAATGTTGGAGGATTTGGTTCCTTTGAAAAAAGAGGCCTGAACATTCCAGCTCTTGGGATCCAGTTACATCCCCAAATTTGAGTGGTTCTACCATCACCAATTCGTTTGATCAACCCTTGCTTCAGCACCTCTATTCCATCACATATCGCTCTCCAGGTCTTCGATGGATTACTCCCAACAGAGGCATTGAGAATATTACCACCTGGAAAATAAACTGATTTTAATACTTGGAAGCATAAAGACTCAGGTCTGATCAACATACGCCATTCCTGTTTTGCAAGCAATGCAAGATTAAAAATTTCTAAATCTCTAAAACCCAAGCTCCCCATATATTTTGGCTGGGTTATTTTCTCCCAAGCTACCCAACAAGATTTCCTTTTGCCTTTTTGACTCCCCCACCAGAACATTCTTATCAAAGAATTAAGATGCTGGCATAGGCCTCTTGGTAATCTAAAACAGCCCATGGTATAAATAGGAATTGCCTGTGCAACGGATTTTACTAAAACTTCTTTTCCACCTGCTGATAGTGTTTGCTCTATCCATCCCTGAATTTTATTCCACACTTTATCTTTAAGATACTTGAAAGTTCCATGTGTTTTCGTTCCAACTTCTGTAGGTAAACCCAAATATTTTTCATTTAGCGATTCATTCTCCACCTTAGTAATACACTTTATATTGTCACGAATTCTTTGTTTGCACCGTTTACTGAAAAAGAGAGATGATTTTCCCAGATTTACCTTTTGGCCTGAAGCTTCACAATATTTGGTGAGGAATTCTTGCATTGCTTGTGCATTGCTTGCATCAGCTTTAAAAAATAAAAGACAATCATCAGCAAACAATAAATGGTTGATTTTTGGTGCCGTGGTTGAGATCTGAATACCATGGACATGCTGATTTAATCTTTCTTGTTTTAACAAACATGACAAACCTTCAGCACACAGTAAGAATAAATAAGGGGATATTGGATCACCTTGTCTAATGCCTCGAGTTGGCTTGAATTCTTGCAACCTTTCTCCATTAAATAGAACCGAGAAGGAAACTGATGTTACACACTTCATAATTTTTTCCACCCAAAGTCTACTGAAACCCAATTTTAACATTATTGCTTCTAAGTAGTTCCATTCCACTCTATCATATGCCTTCTCCATGTCCAATTTCATTGCACAGTATGCATTGCTTTTTGACCGGTTAGTACGCATGAAATGCAAGCATTCATATGCGATCAAAACGTTGTCGGTAATGATTCTACCAGGGACAAATGCTGATTGCTCTTCAGAGATGATTTATGGGAGGACCCTTTTCAACCTATTTGCCAAAGCCTTAGAAATTATTTTGTATACCACATTGCAAAGGCTAATAGGTCGAAACTGGCTCAACGACACTGGATTCTGAACTTTTGGTATTAGAACAATGAACGTGCTGTTAATTTCAGTAGGCATCTCATCACCATTGAGCACTTTCAGCACCATCCTTGTTAAATCATCACCACAAATATCCCAATTACGCTGAAAAAAATGTGTAGGAAAACCATCAGGGCCTGGTGCTTTGGTTGGAAACATTTCAAATAGAGCATTCTTTACTTCACTTTCATTGAAAGGAGCACATAAAAATTTATTCATTTCATCTGTGACCTTACGAGGCACATGGTCAAGTACCATGCACATATTTGATGTTCCCTCTGACTTAAACAAGTTGTTGTAGTAGTCGACTGCCATTCCATGCATTTCCTCCAGTTCTGTGCATTCAGAACCATCAGCTCTATTTAATGTAACAATTTTGTTCCTAGCCCGTCTTCTGCTTGCCTTTTGGTGAAAAAAAACTAGTGTTTCTATCCCCTTCTTGTAGCCATGTAATTCGTGATCGTTGCCTCCACATGATCTCTTCTTGATAATTCAGTAAAATAATACGTTCCACAACTTTCTTTTCCTCCTCTGAAATGTTATTTCTAGCTGGGTTAGAACGTAGTTGTTCTAATTTTTTCTTTTGTTCACGCAATTCTCTTCTCACAGCACCAAATGTAGTTTGTCCCCAAGACTTGAGTTCTTCTCCAAGGTGACAAAGTTTGTCCTTGATATCTTTCACTGAATTACAGTGTCGACCGTCTCTCCAAATTTGCTGGATTAAGGAAGATAGTCCTTTATTTGTCTCCCACATAAGCTCATACCTAAATGGCTTCCCTATCCCTTTAATATCCTTGCCTCTTTCCTCTGGCTCAACTGATAAGAGAATGGGGCAGTGATCAGATTTCACTGCCATGAGGTGTCGGACTGCAGCAAAAGGAAAACGAGCACACCAAGTGGCTGATGCTAAAACCCTGTCCAAACGAACTCGAACAAAGTGCCCACCAGTCACTTTCTTTTCAAAGGTCCAATCTAGACCAGTGTAACCAATATCACACAGCTGACAAACATCAACTGCCTCTCGAAAGCCCTCCATGAGATACTCTTCCCTATTGTTAGGACCCAACTGTTCTTCTCTTCTGAGAATTTCATTGAAATCACCAATACATATCCAAGGTAAATCTGTGTCACTTCTCATTTGCTTCATGATGTCCCATGTGCGATGTCTTAGGGATCTTTTTGGTTCCCCATAGATAAACGACATACGCCATGGTTCCTTCCCATGCTCACTTACTATTGTGTCTATGTGATAGTTTGAATACTTCTGAATAGAGAGATACACATCATTCTTCCAAAATAGCCCAAGACCTCCACTTCTTCCAGCACTTTTAACAGCAAAACTAGACTGAAAGCCCAATGTATATCGTAAATTCTCTACTCGGTATTTGTCTACTTGTGTTTCCATAATAAATAACACCGAGGGGGCATAATCCTTCGCGAGATCGCGAAGTTCCTTAACTGTCGCAGGGTTGCCAATCCCGCGACAGTTCCAACTTAACGTTTTCATGGTTCCCGGCGGTACTCCTCAAGGGAGCCCGCCGCTTTCATTTCTATGTCATCAACCTCGTCGTCTTCATTTTCCTTCCTCTGTCTTTTTGGGCCTCGCCCTTTCATCTGTCCACTCTTTTCCATTTCATTTTTATGGACATCCTCTGGCACAAAACCATCGCTAGTTCCAGAATTATTCAAAATGTATTCCATCTGTTCAGCACCCGAAACAGTAGCCAGCACTAGCTTATTATCATCATTTTCATTCCCTAGCGAGATACGCTTTCGAGCCCCATTTCCGTCAGACTTTGTAATCTGAACATATTCCTTCTCTAGAGAGCTTCTCGCATCATCTTTTAACTCAATATTATCACCAGTAGAACCATTCTGATTACCATCTCCACTTTTATTCTCATTGCTTCTTTTTGGGATCAAGATCATACCTAATTCCTTGGAATCCAATCTGTTCGTATCTGCCAATGTTGTTGGTCCACTTCCCTTAATTCTTCCTTTTTCTCAGGGCTAGCAATCAACCATTCTCCATACTGATACTCTGCCTTATCATGCACTCCATCTCCACTCAGAAACAACATGACCTAGTAGCCCACATACAGCACAAAACTTTGGCAATTTTTCATACTTTACACGAAAAGGTACACGGTCTTTTTTTTCTCCCATCAATACATCAACAATCCTTGTGAGTGGCTTTTCGATATCTAGCTTTATTCTTATGCGTAGATAGTCTCGCCACCCAGCAGTTTTATCATCCAAATCCACCATTATAAATTGACCAATTTTGTCTCCAATTTGGCGCCCAATATTTTTTGTTCTGAATCCAGTTGGAACATCATAAACTCGCACCCAAAGATTCTAAGTTTCTGAATTTCACCAAGTATGGTTTTGTAATGCCATCATATTCTTCTAAAAGAACTGCATTTCCCCTGAATAACCATGGGCCATCATCCAGAACCTTGCGCCAATCTCTTAGACATGAGAATTGGAAAACAAACAGATTCTCATCTATTGCCTTAAAGTTAACATCTTTTGCCAAACTCCAAGCATACTTCATATTTGCTAAAAAAATGCAGCATGACTAAATGGATTTGGGGATAAAACTTTGGCCAAGACTGTCCAACGTGCTCCAGCTTTGAGATCCTCTAGGTTTTCTTCCAAGACAGTATCTTGATCCTCATCCTCACGTATCTTCAAATGTTTAATCAGCTCATCCAATTTAGGCTCATTCCTCCTATCGGAATGCAGCAGGTTTGAATCGCTCATCTCCCCCACCTAAACAGAACGCTCACAAGTACCCCAGAAATCGCAACCAAGGCCGAGAAACAAACCCAATGTTTGCCCTTTAGCCAGCCCGAGTCGCAATCTGGAGACCAGAGCAAATACAAATCCAAATAGGAAGGGGAAAGGGAGAACTCACACTTGAATCAGTGGGAGTAGGAAGAACCCTAGGTGTCACCCAGGGGAAAACTCTCGTAAATTAAATTGCTAAACCGGCTCGGCGTTGGCTTGGTGTGTGGCGCAGGAACAGCCGGTGCCTGCGGCCCGCCCGCGTGAGACCGTATCCCGCATGCATGCACTTGCCGGCCCATTAGCGTGGCCCACGCAAGATTAGCAGCTGGCCGCGTGGAGTAGAAAGCAGGCCGCTCATGGATCAGGCAATCACGGTCATAGCACGGCACATATGAGTAGGTGACAGGTGCTTGACATGTTTTTCTATTTTTTTTAAACGGAAAGGTAGATCCATGGGCGTGTTGTTCTTGGCACTTTCTCAAATGAACCCAACACGATCTCCTGCCCTATTCATTTTAAAAAAAGTCTAAACATGAACTAAATTAAGTAAAAAGTAGTATAATAATAGTGGTAAAATTACATTACTTATTAAATATTAGGGCTCGATCCAAATCGGACTCGTCATACCATCCATTCGACCTAGCTAGAAGAGGTGGCAAACTCTTGGAGAATGTTTCTACCTAATACTAATTATTTTTCTCACAACTCTGGTTCCTTATCCATTGCATATATCTTTGTATCACGTGCGTGTCGCACGTGCGTCTTAGCTAGTTATTCTAATGACTGAGCCTTTTCCTATGTCATCGTTAATGACATGATCCTGATAGATTGCTGCATCAACGGAATTCCGATTTGATTCACCGATTAAACTGAAACATATAGATTACAAACTTGGGATGCTTATTGTAGGTAACCTGATACATTGAACGTACAGAACTGAAACTAAAACTTCAACTTAGCATTCCAAGTTTCAACTCCGTACTTCTCCAACTTTTGCCAGTCTCATCAGTTTCCAATTGAAAATTTCTTGATTCAACAGAGAAATTTTGAAGTGCCAATCCAGTAGATTTTATGGTCAACAGAGCATACAAAATAACTAGAACAGATTTAATTGTCAACAGAGCATATAAAATAATTAAAACTTTGTTTACAATGTATAGATAGATAAATATATTTCAAAAAGTTCTTTCTTAAAACACACGGTGAATATAGACATTAATGTACACACATGCAACTCTACCCCTATAAGTAGATACAAGAGATTGTTCCATAAGGTCTCGAGATTGAAAAAGCCACCACATGCGTCTCATGTCAACGGACACGTTGTCTATGACCGAAAGAATATTACTGGGTAAATTCTTGAATAAATCTAGATAAATTTGAGTACTTGTACTGAGTGGAGGACTCAAATTCGAGTGGAGAGATTCTACCATTAGAAATCTTACCAGCTATACACTCTATTCACTATATTTTAAAACTCTGTTCATCCTCATGTTCAAAGTGGCTGTTTGGAGAGAGAGCACAATATTGCCAAAATTTTGAGGGAAAAATCTAGGGACGTTATTTTCCTTTGCCAAACCTAAATATTATAAAATATTGAATATAAAGTTGAGAAGACATGATTCCACATGTTCCGAAAGCATCACGAGTCCTGATTCCAAATACCTGTCATTTATACATGGTAACAAATATGGCACTTTTGTGGACCAATGTGTACCATTTTTCATAGATAAGTTTGTATATTAAAAAAAAAAGTTAAATACACCCGGGGTCCTTGAACTTGTCTTAGGGTGTCACTTAGGCCCACGAACTTGTAAAACTAAAATCTGACTCTATAAACTTGTTAAGTTGTATCACTTAGGTCCATACCCTTTGACGTGGTGCCACATGACACACATATATGAAAAAAAGCCCTTCAAATTTGTTATCTTCCTATCTTGAGGTCCTCCATATTTGAGGGACAGATAGAGGGAAGGCATGCCGCCGGCCCGCCGGCCTACATATACACATGTTGCCTGTTGTTGGCGGATTGGGCGGCGCCGCGCCGTCGTCATCGCGGGCGCACCCGATGGATCCTGCATCGTCCCCATCACAGAGGGCAGGGTCTAGAGCAGGCACGACGACCTGCACTAGCCGCTGCTACTGCACGCAGCAGGATCTGCGCGGACGGATTTGGCCAGCAGCTCCGCCTGCCCGTCAGTGACACCACAACACTCACGGACTCACCACGTTGGGCATCAATTTAGTGGCTGCATATTCAGTTGCATAAAGTAATGGGATTCGCGACGCTCCAGCTGCCACGGCTTCGGGTGGACGAGGAGGGCAGCGGAGCGACTGCAGCTGGCTTCCCCGTCGAGCACGAATGCCACCTGACCCATCTGCCCCGCCGCCGGCGCCAGCGCCCCACCTCTCAGCAGCACCGTGCATCCTACGCCGAGCAGCGCAGCCAGCCCCCTGGTCCCCGTCAACCTCCCTGCCTGCGTGCCTCTCATGGGGGGCCTTCTTCTCCAGTTCGCTGCAACCGCACCTTGGAGAACCATCCCGTTCTACCACCGTGCCGGCTTCGGGGGCGTCAAATCCGGCCACTCCATCGCCGGATCTGCAAGGCTCACAGACGGATTTGCCTCCCCATGCCACGAACTCCCCTCCAGAAAGGCCCCTCACCTACGCCGACGCTGTCAGGAAGGAAGCCAACGCCGCCGATCTCCACTCGCCTGCTTCTGGTCTTCAATCTCCCGACCACCGCGGCTATCGAACGGTGGACTGCATTAACCGGCACAAGCGAAGGCGCCGGAGTCGTACTCACCACGAGGCTGCGCCACACCGCCGGTGGGTGCCACGACAGACACCTCGGCCTCCACTTGCACCGGCCCCGCGCCCGCCGCCGCCGACGGCGGCAATGAAGGCCAGCCTCCACCCACGCATTCTTCGTCGCGAAGATCACCCACCACCCCCTGTCCATCCCCCGTTCCCGCACGGCGTCCGCTTGTGGGAGCAGTTATTCACCGCCAGCCATGGAGGCCTAGCAGATCGCATCTACAAGCTCCTTCCAGAAGCCCCAGATTTCAAGATGCATCCGACCGCAGATATGAGGCGCTCTTATGCTGATGTTGTCAAAGCCGGAGTCAAAGCTCCTCACCGGCCCGGGGGCAAATTGGAGTCGCACCAGGCTGACAACACACGTCCACGTAACCGTCCATGGCGTGCCAGCCCAGAGAGGAGTGGTGCCACGCGTACGACTGCTGGCCGCAATAACTCCGGCGAGAGAACCTTGATGCGGAGGGCCTGGAGGCCGCGTCAACGATCACGCTCCCCACGTTCCACGGCTACGCCCATAACGCAGCCTAAGTGGATGCCTGCGCGGGGCCAGAGGAAGCGCTCTCCACGTCCGCCGTCCTTTCGCCACCGAGTTGATGGCAGACATGATCGGCGACATAACGACAATTCACGGCAGCCACCAAGACAACCACCTACCGAAGCACTCCGGACCTTCACTCGAATTACTGCTGGTCGTTGCTTCAATTGTTTAGCTCCCGACCACCGCGCCTCAGCCTGCAGAGACCCTGTGAGGTGCTTTCGCTGCCGTCGGTCGGGGCATCGCGAGAGGCAATGCAAGGTGCCTCCTCCATCTTCTTCGTCGTCGCCCCCTCCACGTCCGCCACCGCCTCCGCCACCCCCTCCACCGCCGCCTCCGCCACCCAGTGACCACGTCCTGACACATGTGGTTATCGGCGATCCCCACACGTGCCCAGATGTGGAGGACCACACGTGCCCCGATGTGGAGGTGGTGTCCCTGGCCAACTCCTTCGACCTCGAGGGCACGCCGCTTACCCCAGGAAACGCGTCATCTCCCGCAACTAAGCAGCCTCGTAATAAGGAGACGGAGAACGAGGGATGTAGGTGGCCCACCACGATTCCTGTGAAGCATGTCTTCACACGGCTATTGACAACGCTCCACCCAACACCAGCTCCGACAATCGCTGATGTTGAGGCGGCCCTCAACGCTATGGCCCTAAATGCTACAGCTGCAACGATGGCCCAGCTGCCTATTGTGATGGCGGCGACCACGACGACGACGATGTTGTCGGATGCGGCGGCGGCGAGAAAGATGACCGACAAGTCTGCAATGATGACTGACCTGCATGCGGCGGCGACATTGCCGAACATGCCACCAACGATGGATCACGATGCCATAGCACCGATGCCGACAGCGGAGAAGGCCCAAGTGCTCCCGACTGCTGGATCTTCAGAAGAGGCCTATGGGCCACCCACGATGGAAGCTCAACATGGCTTCACAGCACCTGAGCCTCCAGACACCGACGATACAACCCAGCAGGCCGGCATTGGAACCCTTTTCAAAAATCTACCACCGGCCGCCCTCCCAAACCCTCCACCGCCGCCAGCACCGGCTCGCAAAGAAGGGCCAACCACCCAGCGGTGTAGCGCAAGGCTGGCCAAGAAGCCGAAGCTGCCAGTGGCAGAGATGGCCCAGCGCAACCTGTGGCGCAAGCTGGGCATAATCAACGCCGTCGACGATGACGACGACGTCAAGTCCCTAGAGCAGGTCCTCAAGGACGTCACGGACATGTTCACTGGACCATTACCGCAGCACCTTATCGGCGCTATGACGACCTTGTTCGACCTCGACAACGACATGGCCGATGCAGTAAACGACGCCCTCATGGAGCACGCGGGGGATGGGATCGACGATATTCGCCAGGAGCAGGATGCTGCTAGAGAGAATGCCACTAACCATGGTTAGTGATAATGTCGACATCATGTGCTGGAATGTCAGAGGGCTTAATGCCCCCGCGTGATGCTTAACAGTGCACGAAATGCTAAAATCGACGCCATGTCAACTAGCGTGCTTGTAGGAGACCAAACTCCAAACTATCGATAAGGACCTAGCGGCTTTCCTAGGGGGCTACAGGTTTGATAGGTTTGCGTACAAGCCGGCAAGGGGAACAAAAGGAGGGATCCTACTTCTCTGGAACGACACAACGCTACAACTATCAGAAGAAACAATAGGGCGATACTCCTTATCCGCGACTGTCACATTAAGGAGTACCACTACCTCCTTCAAGCTTACCACAGTTTATGGGCCCTCTCGAAACCCTGAGAAACCGAGCTTCCTGCGCCACCTGCGACGTCTCAAACTAGAATATGATGCAAAATGGCTCATTTTGGGCGATTTCAACTTAATCTATAGGGCTCGCGACAAGAACAACAACAACCTCAATGTCCGCCTCATGAGACGCTTTAGGGCAACGCTAGACTTCTGCAAACTGAAGGAAATTAAGCTACAAAACAGAAAATACACTTGGAGCAATGAAAGACAACGACAAACCCTGGAACGGCTCGATAGAGTCTTCTGCAACAATGGTTGGGACATTTCCTTCACGGATCACACGCTGCATGCGTTATCATCTACACACTCTGATCACTGCCCTTTATTGCTATGCAAGCCATCCGGACCGAGAAGGCCAGCGTCTTTTCGTTTCGAGAATTTCTGGATAAAACTCCCAGGCTTCATGAATGTCATGTAGGAGACGTGGAACAAACCAACCTCCACACTGAGCCTTTCCATCGGCTAGGGCAAAAACTACACCAAACTGTCGTCGCCCTTCGAGCGTGGAGCCGGAATATAATCTCGGACGCCCGCCTCAAGCTGCACATGGCTCAGGAGGTTATACTACGCCTAGAGGAAGCCCAAGATAATCGAGAACTAACAGCAGCCGAATCCTCACTGCGCACCAAATTGAAAAAGAGGATACTTGGTTGGGCGGTGATCGAAAAAGCCCGCAGGAAGCAATGTGCAAGGATAAACTACTTAAAAGAAGGGGATGCCAATACAAAATTCTTCCACCTCAGAGCAAATGCGCGCAGGAGAAAGAACTTCAACCAGAGATGCTGGCACACGAAGAGAAAGGCCAGATCATTCAGGACCACTTCAAGTCGATGATGGCACAACCGCCGACATGTATGAGAACCTTCGACTGGGATTCCCTACAACTCCCTGCCACCGATCTCGCCCACTTGGACGAGCCTTTCTCTGAGGAAGAGATATTAAGGGCAATTTCACAAATTCCACAAGACAAAGCTCCCGGACTAGATGGCTTCATGGGACATTTCTATCTAAAATGCTGGCACATAATCAAGCCTGACGTCACGGCGGCCATCAACTCCATCTACAACCAAAGGTGCAGAGACTTCAACCTACGGAACAAGGCTAATATAGTCCTCATTCCAAAGAAAGATGGGGCGAAAAGTGTGGCAGATTTCCGCCCAATCAACCTTATTCATGGCATAGCCAAGATAGTCTCCAAGCTCCTATCGTTACGACTCGTCCTGCACCTCAATGAGTTAGTCTCCCAATGCCAAAGTGCCTTCATCAAAGGTCGGAGCATCCATGATAATTTTCTGTATGTGAGGAACCTCGCCAGACGAATGCACCGAAGCCGAACCCCATCCTTACTACTAAAGTTGGACATCTCCAAGGCTTTTGACTCTGTGCGCTGGGACTACCTCCTGGAAATGTTTAGTAAAAGGGGCTCCCCCCCCCCAAATGGTGTAATTGGATTGCAGCGACACTGTCCACATCTTCATCACGAGTTCTCCTCAACGGCATCCCCTTATAATCCATTCAGCATGGACGTGGCCTACGTCAGGGGGACCCACTTTCCCCTTTCTTGTTCATACTGGCAATCGACCCGCTACACCGTCTACTAATGGAGGCCACTAACCGAGGGCTACTAAGCAAGATAGGCAGCTGTAGTGCACGGCTTCGAGTCTCTATATATGCTGATGATGCGGCCATTTTCATCAAACCAACACCCATGGACATACAAAACATCCAGCAACTGCTTTCCTAGTTTGGTGAAGTCACAGGTCTACACAAGAACTTCCAAAAGACAAGTGTTACACCCATCAGATGTGAGACCATCGATCTGGTCAACATACTACACGATCCGCCAGTAAAGCGAGCTGACTTCCCAATCAAATACCTAGGTCTTCCATTGTCCATCAAGAGACTCAAACGGATACACTTTCAACCGTTAATCGACAAAGCGGCAGGCAAAATGTCTACATGGAATGGACGCAACATCATGGCGGCAGGACGTAACTGTCTGGTCAAGGCAGTCCTCACTTCTCAGCCGGTCTACACGCTCACAGCCTTAAGACCTCCCAATGAGGTCATTGACGACCTCGACAAACGCCGTCGATCCTTCCTGTGGGCTGGGAACGGAGACCTAACTGGCGCCAAATGCAAGGTCAACTGGACTCGATCATGCCTACCCAAAGAAAATGGGGGACTAGGCATCCTTAGCCTACATCAATTTGCGCGCGCTACGTCTCCGCTGGCTATGGCACGAATGGGCGTCCCCGGAGAAAACCTGGGTTGGATCTGAACTGCTATGCGACGCAACCGATAAACTGCTTTTCGCGGCCTGTACGACAATCACAGTAGACAATGGTGTCAAAACAAAATTCTGGAAGGACGGCTGGATCAAGGGGACCCGGCCAATGGACATCACCCCAAGTCTATATGCTAGAACCAGAATGAAAAACAGAACGGTGGCTCAAGCCCTTCAAAAAATAACTGGATCAGAGATCTAAATCTCCGTGCGGGGTGCACACTGACACAGTTCTACAAACCTGTGGGAATTAACAAACACCATTGATAGAGACACCTCACTGGAAGACCAAATCACTTGGAAGCTAACCAACACTGGCCGGTACACAACTTCCTCTGCATATAAGGCACAATTCATAGGGTGCACATGGAACCCGCATCTGAATGCAATATAGGAAACGTGTACTCGCAACAGGCATGGAGTCGCCGGGCACGACGACCTCCTCCTGGTACATTACTCGCAAAGAGTCAACACAGACTATAACCAATCTTTGCCTGCAGGCCATTCCGCTCCTGGATTCCTTTGAATTTACTCTGCTCAACCTTCCTTGTGTTTCCTCAGCTACTGCAAGTTTCTGGGCGCAAGCTGCCACAATGGCAACGTGGGGAGGAGCAGCTGGGCGCCTTCAATTCCAGCCGTGCGGACCAACGCCATGCACTGCTTCCCTTTGGCCGATGCCGCACGCTGATCGCCTCCGTTGGGGTGCTTGTTCGATTGATAGAGGTGAAAGAGACGATGGGACCTAGATACAGAAGATGATAAAGGTCAAGGACCTTTTTATATATATTCATGTCATGTGGCGCTACGTCATGGCTTGTGGACCTAAGTGATACAACTTAACAAGTTTAGGGTGCCTAATTTTGATTTTACGAGTTCGTAGACCTAGGTGGCACACCCGGACAAGTTCAAGGACCACTGGCGTATTTAACTTAAAAAAAGTTGTACACATGAACCATGCGTTATTAAACTATGCAGAGCTTTCATAATTAAAAAGTCAGGTTACACGAATTTGATTAACCAAAAATTGTAAAATGACCTACATTTGGATTCAGTGGGCTTATTTTGTAGATTTTCATGCATTATTTCATACGATGGGCCTCTAGTTTTCTATATGGGCTATTGGGTTTCAACCTTTCTTTAGGCCTGAAGTCCTGATAGCTGTGATGAAACCTAGGCCGTGTTTAGTTCCTAAAAGTACTTTTTACTTCCTATTCATCCCCTTCACAGAACATGCATCCCCAAAAATTTCTTTTTTTTCTTTTCTATTCATCCAACTCACATAACACGCATCTGGAAAAAAAAAATACTTTTTCGCCCACCGCAACTAGAGACGGCCTTATCCTACTATTCTTCTCCTCCGTCCCTTGCTCCACGGATCTGCAGGACCCATGAGTGGCGACAAGGGTTCGCCAGCCGCCAGCCGCCGCAGGTTCCCGGCGCCAGCGCCGGCGCCGCCGCTGGACGACGACGACCTCCTCTCAGATATCCTCCTCCGCCTCCCCCCGTCGCCCTCCTCACTGCCCCGCGCTTCCCTCGTCTGCAAGCGGTGGCGCCGCCTCGTGTCCGACCCCGCCTTCGCCCGCCGCTTCCGCGCCCGCCACCGCCGCAGCGCTCCCCTCCTCGGTTTCTTCACCGAGAGAGATGGCATCCTGTCCTTCACCTCTACCCTGGATCCGCCTGACCGTCTCCCGCGCGGGCACTTCTCCTTGAAGCTCGAGGACAGATGCCGATTCTACGGCTGCCGCCATGGCCTTGTTCTTATCATCAACCGGATGGATCGCCAATTCCTGGTGTGGGAACCCGTCACCGGAGATCTGCGGCGCGTAGCCTTCCCCCCAGAATTCGGTAACGCTGGCGACAAGTTGGTCCAACACGCGGCGGTGCTTCGTGCACCCGGCGATGTCCACGCCGGTGAGGACCATCAATCGATCCCTTTCCTGGTGGCCTTGGTAGGCAGCGACGAAGCATGTACACGGGCATTCGCATGTTTGTACTCATCGGAGACTGGCGTCTGGAGCAATCTCATCTCAACGGAGTGCCCATCCATGGTGCCTATGTACTACAATCCCAATACTCTGTGTGGAAGTTCCCTTTACTGGTTGCTTGGTCCGAGGATGGCTATCCTCGAGTTTGATCTGGATAAGCAGTTCCTAGGAGTGATAGATGTGCCGTCGAGTGATGATCGCTACAGAATGTTCCAGCAATGGGTTATACCGGCTGAGGGCGGTGGCCTTGGCTTTCTTTGTATGTCAGGCTACACTGCCCAATTATGGATGAGAAAGGTGGATTCTGGTGGTATTGCTGGATGGGTGCTGGGAAGAACTATTGAACTGGATAAGCTTCTTTCACTTGATTCTGAGGTCAATTTTCCCCCATTGATAATTGGGTTTGCTGAGGAGGAAAATATGATTTTTTTTATGACCAGTATTAGTGGCATTGATATTAGTGTCAGTATTGTCCAGCTAGATTCAGCTCGGTTTAAGAAACCTTTCAGGATTGAAAAAATTGATTACCATCATCCATTTTCCAGTGTCTACACAGCAGGTAAAACCGTACTTGTAAGTAACAACATAGGTTTTTTTTTTTTGTACTTATTGATAGAATGATTTATCACAGAGGATATGTTCGGTCTGATGGATATTGAAGACGGTTGGGGGGTATTAAATGAATCCCTCCCAATCCATTGGACAGAGGATTAACTGAACAAGAATGTCAAATTACAATTTAAATTCTGGTTGCATCAATTGTATTTGCCCCTTGATGATGCCTTAAACATATAGCTACAATGTTTTCTGTGAACATAATGGTTGGAGAATTTTTCATGAATATTAGAACTACAGTTGATTGTTGCTTGCGTATTGCCTCGAAATTCTTTACATTAATGCTTCCATTTACAAATCTGTAGGTGCCTTTTCGGATGTGATATACATAACTGTAGCAGTAGCATATGAAAATTAAGCTTAAAACAACAAGCAACTGAAAACAACGCCCTGTATGTAGCAGTATTTGTTTGGACACCCACCAACATCCCAGACACCTGGAGCTCAGATTACATTAACACAAACAATGTCTTACATGTGGGACTAGGATCTCAAATGTTATCGGAACTCATGATAATGTCTGAAAGTTTAACTTTGTGATACTATTGGCAGTGTCTGTAGTTTGTGAATTAGCATCAAGAACTGTAGTCTTGTGTTAATTCAGCGCATGTCAATTGTGGTTCTTCTGAAACTTACTATATTATTTATATGTGTGCACTTAATTTTTCCTCTCATCCATTCTGCATGTTGTTAGACATTGATTTTTTGGCTTATTTTCATAGGCCTGGGACTTGGTGATGAACATGAAGGAGCTGAATTATTACTCAATACATAAGATGATGTGGTGCCGAATATATATTGTAAGATTACCTTCTCAATTTTGGTTTATTATTTCTTTTTTTTTAAAAAAATATTGTTTGTACCCTTTCCACTGCTTAAAGCTCCAAAAATATAAAGAATGAACATAATTATCTCTGCAAGCTTTCTGCTCAGTAGGTTAACATTTCGCATCAGGCTTTCTTGGCTCCTTTTGTTAGGCCTGGCTTCCTCATCCGGAGCTGAGCAGCTTTTTTCCTTCTATATTGTCCTGGGTTTGCTCTTTTACTTGCCCCATTTTCATTCAGCATTTGAGCTGCATATATCTTCTTTAGGCTTTTAATGCGTAGATAAGTTGATTTGGACTTGTTAGTATCTGACTAGATCCTGTACATTTCTAAATGAATTTGCTGACTTCACTTGGTTAGTACTAACTGAGTAGCTCTGAACGTTTCTAAAAATTTGCCACATAGTTCTGTTTTTTTTATATCTGCACTCCTCAGGCCAGTGAAGCACCTAATGTACTGCATATGATTTGAGTCAATGAATCACTGATCTTTTAGTAGCCATTGAGATCAGTTTTGTGGCGAAAAGAATGAGGACTTACCAACGATAGGAGTCTAGCCTATAACCTGTATAGATTATTTTATTCTTGCATTTATGTTCTCTTTTTCACATGTGGTCTTATGTGTATTGTGTAATAATGCTGAGATTATTCAAATTTGGAAATTTGTGTACAAGTCTGAGTGTTCCACAAACACAAGTTTATAGTTAATGTTTATTGTTTGAACCCTAGTAGTACAATTGTGCAATTAGTTGTGCTGATGAGATTTACGGCCCTGCAGGCATCTATTGTTTTGTTATGGCTGCCGAGATGCATCAGTGGCTTGTTCAGGAGGGTTTGTCTTCATTTGGTATGCTGGATGGCTGGACTTGCTATGTGGTACCATGCTCCATGATGAAACTGAGCTTTTATGTAGCAATTAACATGTCAGCTTTATTGTGAAGCACTGTTGCGGATGAGTTGCGATCAGTTTAGTTTGCAGTCTTCACTCTATTTTTCCAAGTTTCTAGTAAGACATAAGTGAATTGGCAGGATTGCACGGTGATTTGCTTTGACTGGTGCAGGAATGCTTGACTCTGTTAGTGTTTTTGCAAATTAGTGCGTTCATTTGTTCATTCGCTGTTGTCTTTTGACCAAGTGTTTGAGCCTAATGCACGTGTGCAGGAAGGTTTAGAACCGCAGATGTTTGTTTTATCTAATTTCTTGTTTTATTCAAGCTAACCTCGTTTCCTAATAATTGGTACACTAAGACGATTCTAGACAAGCACCATTTAATAGCTTATCAACTGTTATACGGAGGGTTCATTCTTTATTTTTTTTAACTAAAAAAAGGGAAAACTACTGAGTTCATTTCGCTTTTAATCTTAGGCCCTGTTTGGATCCATCTTAAATAAAGTTTAGTTATTTAATTGGTAAAGGTTTTTATTAGCTAGCTAAAATTAAGCTAGGGGTATTTGAATAGTCTAGCTAATAGTTGTTGGTCGAAAATGTTGACTGCTTACCTTCGTTAATTGGTTACTACTCTACTCAGCAGACAGCAGAGAGGTGAAGGGTAATTTCATCTTTAAACGAGTTTAGTTGAGAGGGTTCAGTCAGCTAAATGGATAGTTGGTTCCCAATTAGCTAGGAGGGCTTTACCGGGTCCTTTTGCTGGCCTGTTTGGATCCAAACTACTAGGCCTTAGAGGTCAGCTTGTCTTGTTTGCATTTGTAGCTTCCTTATTTAATTTGCTCGAGGGAGGTATTTTGTTTCCATAATTCGTTGGTTTCTACTCGGAAATGTGTCTAAGTAAAATGCACAGGTTATGCTTTACTAGGACACATACCCGTGCGTTGCTACGGGCGAGCCCCATATACTACTTGATGTCAAGAATGATCTCATGTGTCACGTGATAACAAGAGGCATGGACGATCTCCCGTGATTATATGAACCATGATTGCATTATGTATTTCTTTAAACGATTTCATTGCATTGTGTATTTATCGTGATTATATGAACCATGATTGCGTTATGTATTTCTTTAAACGATTTCATTGCATTGTGTATTTAATTTATGGTCGTTCGCTATCTATACTTTTTTTTAGAACATCGTTCGCTATCTATACACTCTCTATCCTTTTTAAACGATTTCATTGCATTGTGTACTTAATTGATGTTCAAATTGTACTGATAAATATTCCACTCTCTACGCCAAAGAGCCCAGTGGTTAGTATAAAAAAAGAGCCTAGTGGCGGCCTCGTTAGCTGCTTCTTTTTTTTTTTTTTTTTGGGAAGACTTATAGGCTGCTTCTCGATTGGCCCAAAAAGACTGCAGCCCATCTTGGTCGGTTGGCCCAAGGCCATACCTCACGACATCTGATCCCCGCGGCCTATTGCTATCTGCAACGAATCAACAATCCATCCTCTCCTCCTGGCCTCCCCTCCTCCCAGCCTTCCGCACGGGCGCCGCCAACCCCCGTCCTAGTTCCGCGTCTCTCCGTCCCCGTCCATCTCCCTCTTGAGGTGCTGCGAGCGAGCAGTCTGCATCGCTGTGCGCTAATGGCGGCTGGCTAGACCTAGACGCGCGTCTGGCGTCGTTCGGCGGCAGCGGTGTGGGCTATGGCCTGTAGCGGCCCGCATGAGCATCGACCGGTCAGACTCTGGTCACTGATGGCGCGAGGCAGTGGCGACACGGCCAAGAAGGCGGGGACGTGACAGGAGAGCAGCCGCCGGCCAGGGAGGCGCGGTCTCCGGCGAGGCAAGGGGCAGCGGTGCCAACAAGGTATGAATTGCAATTATGGATTCCAATGGATTCCAATCGAATCTTGTGGCTTCTTTACCATGTTCTTATTCCAATCGAGTTCGACCAGGTGATTTGCCTCCGTTTGACCTGGTGATTTGCGGAGTTGGCGATTTTGATGTGGACCGAAGGTGGGACCCATATGTCGGGCGCTGGGAAAGGCATACGCGTGACCGAGATATGTCTCGCCGGCAGGTGGGCCCCGCTGTCCGTACAATGGACGGAAAAAAAAAAAGCAGAAACCTTACGTGCTTTAGGAGTAGGTCAAGATTGTTCATCGGACGAAAACGGAAGAGTTCTTGTATATCCATTTGTTGTGACTTAGCTCCGAGGGACAGGAGAGCAGTGAGTAGGAACTTTTGACATGGATGAACAGAAAGACCAAGAATAGAAACAGACCAACCGCATAATGTTGCGCAAAAATACCGTGGAGCATGCATGCCATCGGTTATATGAAATGAGGGTAGGAGTAGATGTAAGGTTTAGGACATGCCCTGCTGGTGTGATAAAAAAAAGTCACCGTTCCAGGATTCATTCCCTGCTGATGTGAAAAAAAAAATGGTCACCATTCGAGGATGCATAGGATTTCAGAGTCTTCAAAAAGTTATTTTGAGTGAAAAAAATGTAGGGACAATATTTTTGTTTACCAGACCTAAATATTCAAAAGATATTGAATTGAAAGTTTAGAAAAATTGATTCCACATGTTCTGAAAGCATAACTATTCACTGGTCCCTCTGAATCCAAATGTCTGTCACTTATACATGGTCACAAAAATATGGCACTTCATTTGATAGTTTTGCTAATGTGTACAATTTTTCATAGATAAATTTATATATTATGATTTTTTTTGTAAAATGAACCATGGGCCACTAAACTATGCAGAGCTTTCATATATTAGAGCAACTCTTTATATCCCTCCTAATTGTTAGCAATAGAGATTTTGATGAAAAATACCCTCCAACAACTTCTCCAAGTGGTTATCCAATATAGCTATAATCTATTTCAGATTTCTCACTGGCCAAAGGTAGATAGCGAAAATGGCTCTCTAAAGTGTGAACAAGATATAGAAAAGTTGTTGAAGATTAAAAATATATAAAAATTGATTTTTATATAAATAACTTTCCGAATGATAATTTAGAGAGTGAAATTTAGAAAGACTCTTGGAGATTCTCTTAAAAGGTTAGGGTTAAACAAATTTGATTAACTATAAAATTGTATAATGGACTACATTTGGATTCAGTGGGCTTATTTGAGGGTTTTTTTTTTTTAGATCTGAGGGTTTTTATGCATTATGTCATGTGCTGGGCTCATAGTTTTCTATATGGGCTCTTGCGTTACAACCTTATTTAGGCCTGAAGTCCTGATCCTATTCTATTCTTTTCCTCCGTCACTTGCGCGTACTGATCGGCAATTCTCGGCCAGGGTCCGTGAGTGGCGACGAGGGTTTGCCCGCCGCCGGTGCCCGCCGCCGCAGGTCCCCGGCGCCGCCGGCGCCGCTGGACAACGACGACCTACTCACAGATATTCTCCTCCGCCTCTCCCCGTTGCCCTCCTCCCTGCCCCGCGCCTCCCTCGTCTGCAAGCGGTGGCGCCGCCTCGTGTCCGACCCCGCCTTCGTCCGCCGCTTCCGCGCCCGCCACCGCCGCAGTGCTCCCGTCCTCGGTTTCTTCACCGAGGGAAATAACAGCCTCTCTTTCACCTCTACCCTAGATCCGCCTGACCGTCTCCCGCGCGGGCACTTCTCTTTGGAGCTCGAGGGTACATGCGGAATCCTCAACTGCCGCCATGGCCTCGTCCTTATGTTCAGCCGGTTGGAATTGAATGGATTGCATCTCCAGTTCCTGGTGTGGTAACCCGTCACCGGCGATCTGAGCCGGGTAGCCTTCCCCCCGGAGTTCCAGTCCGGTAACGGTGGGAACATGTTGGTGTTCCAAGACGCAGCGGTGCTTCGCGCACCCGGCGTTGTCCACGCCGATGAGGACAATTCGATCCCTTTCCTGGTGGCCTTGGTAGGAAGCGCCTTAGCATCTATACGGACCTGCGCATGTGTGTACTCATCGGAGACTGGTGTATGGAGCAATCTCATCTCAACGGCGTGCCCCGATTTCCCTATTTACACTCCCACTACTCTGGTTGGAAGTACCCTTTACTGGTTGCTTGGTCCGGAGATGGCTATCCTCGAGTTTGATCTGGATAAGCAGGTCCTAGCAGTGATAGATGTGCCATTGAGTAACTGTCGCTACAGACCGTACCACCAATGGATATTACCGGCTGAGGGTGGTGGCCTCAGCTTCCTTCGTCTGTCCGGCTACAGTGCCGAATTATGGATGAGGAAGATGGATTCTGACGGTATTGCTGGATGGGTGCTGGGAAGGACAATTGAGCTGGATAAGCTTCTTTCACTTAATTCTGAGGAGGGGTTTCCCATAGAGATTATTGGGATTGCTGAGGACGACAATATGATTATTCTTTTTGAGAAGTGTTAGTGTCTTTATGGTCCAGCTACATTCAGGTCTGTTTAAGAAAGCTCTCAGACTTGCAAACCTGGATTACAATCATCCATTTGCCAGTGTCTACACAGCAGGTTGGTGTTGCTAAATCAATTCCTTGCAGTCCCATTGAGGAGAGGATTAACCAAACAAGTGTTAAATTAATAATTTAAACTCTGGTTGCGTCAATTATCTTTGCCGCTTCATCATGTCTTTACATTGTTTTCTGTGAACACATTGGTTGGAAAATTCTTTCATGTATGTTAGAACTAAAGTTTATTATTCCTTGCCTAGCGCCTCATGCAAGAAATTCCTTACATCAATATTTTCATGTACAGATCCACATGTGACTTTCTTTTCCGATGCAATACACACAAGTGTTGCAGTAGCTCATGAAAACTAAGCTCAAAACAAGTATGAGCAACATAACCCTGACTTTCTTTTCTGGTGTGATATACATAATTGTAGTAGAGGCACATTGAATAACTAAGCATAAAACAACTTAAAACAATGCTCTTTGGATAATGCTACTGGTTTGGAGTTCGGACACCCACTAACATCGCAGAACACGTAAGAGACACCATGAGCTCAGATTTAACTAAAACTAACAATGTCTTACATGTGTGCCTAGGATCTCAACTGTCAATCTGTTATCCAAACTAATAGTAATAGTGTTGTCGGGTCATCTTATTGCCTAAAATTGTAGCATGGTGATACTATTGCCAATGTTTGTGTAGTCTGTGAAATGGCCTCAAGAATTATAGTTTTGCGTCAATCCACATCAATCGTGGGTCCTCTGAAACCACACCTATTTTGTCCTGTCTCAAATCTATTCTTCTTGTTGTTGGACATTGATATTTTTTGCTTCTTATTTTTGTAGGCATGGGACTTGGTGATGATCATGAAGGAGCTGAATCGATGCTCAATACATAAGTTGATGTGGAGTCGAATATATAATGTAAGATTACCTTCTGAGTTTTGGTTGATAATTTTCTTTTTTTTGGGAAAATATTGCATGTCCCCTTTCTACCTCTTCAGGCTTCAAATACGAAGAGTGAACATAATAATCTCTACATCCTTGCTCAGTATTTTACCATTTCACATCAGGCTTTCTTGGCTCTGTTCTCAGCATCTCTAATTTCTTTCAAAATTGTCCTCTCATCTTCCTTCTCTTGTATCCACTTATGTTTCACCCCTGCCTGGGCTAGTTTGCATCCCTTCCATTCAGCATTTTTCAGCTGCACGTATCTTGAGGCTTTTACTGTATAGGTATGTTGATTTGGACTTGTTAATATCTGACTATTCCCTACATTTCTAAATAAATCTACTGACTTCACTTGTTTGGTACTAGCTGACTAGTTCTTAACATTTTGTAAAAATTATGAAAATGTATGAACTAAGTAGCCAATACTTCTGCTTTTTTATATCTGCACTCATCATATGTGAGTGAAGCACATAATGAACTGTATATGATTTGAAGCAATGAATCACTGATTTATTCTAGTCACTGAGATCAGCTGTGGCAAAAAGAATGAGAACATACCAACAATAGGAATCCAGGGTATAACCTGTATAAATTAAATGTTCTTGCATTAGTGTTCTGTGTTTCTGTATGATGCTTTATGTGTGATAATGCTGAGATTGTTCAAATTTGGAAATTTGTGTACAAATCTTGAGTTTCCTACAACCAAGAGATTAGATTTAATTTTTATTGCTTAAGCACTAGTAGTACAATTAGTTATGCCGATGAGATTTGTGGTCGTGCAGGCATGTAGGGGTTTTGTTCCGGCTGCTGAGACATGGCTTGCTGGGGTGGTTTGCCTTCTCCATTGTTTTGCTGGATGGCTGGAGCTGGACCTGCTATGTGCTATCGTCTATCACGGTCCATGTGGAAATAGACCACCTGTGTTGCATGTCAGCTTTGATGTGAAGCACTGAAGCGGATTAGTTGGGATGAGTTTTTAGTTTGCAGTTAACACTCTGTTTCCAAGTTTCTGAGGCATTAATGAATTGGCAGGATAGCATGTTGACTTGGTTTGACTAGGAATGTTGACTCAGTGTGTTTGCAAATTAGTGCCTTCAGTTGTTCATTCGCTGATGTATGTTTAGCCACATGCCCGTGTGCTGGAAGGCCACAGATGTTAGTTTTCTCTGGTTTCTTGTTTTATGCAAGCTAAGCTCAATTCCTAATAGTTGTTATACTGGATTGCAGAGAGCACAACTTCTTAGCTTATCAACTGTTATGGTGAGGAGTTGGTTATTATTTTTGTTATAAAAAAAATATGCCGAGTCCATTCCGGCTTTTGATCTTGGAGGTCATGCTTGTCTTGTTTGCATTTGTAGTGTCATTGTTTAATTTGTAAAGGGCGGCATTTTGTTCCATAATTGCGTTGGTCTCTCACTTGGAATTGCTCATCTTAATGAGCTGGTGGTCCCAGGAAAATGCAGACTGTTGAAATACTTTTTTTATTGTCTATATTCGACGAAGTCAATTTCCACGGCGGAATTTTTTTTCTTTCATTTATAGAGTATCCATTTGTCGAGAGCAGTAAGCAGGAACTTGTCACATGCATGCATAGAAAGACCAGGAACCTATGCCATGTATAGAAACACCATCTGCTTACTGTTCGGACAAAAATACTGAGGGTAATGCCATCGATCAGATTGAAATGAATGCAAGAGTAGATGCCAGGCTCAGGACGTACGTGCCACCCGGCTGATGCCAAAAAGAAAAAAGGTCACCATTCCAGCCTTCCAGAATCCAGGCATTCAGCGGATTTCAGTCTTCAAAAGGTTATATATGCAGAGATGGGAAAGGGAAAATAGGTGTTCTTCTTTGATACAGGGTGTGTATACATATATATAATCTGGAGGCAAGAAGATGAGGCCAACGGTAACGCCCTCTGAGAACGAACACAGGAACGTGAGGCTACGAGCTCATCTCTGGTGCCCGTCGCCGTCGCCGCCGGAGCCCCCTTATGCCTTCCACCATGGATCCTCGCCGGTCCTGAAGTCGGTCTCCACCCACGGGACGAAGAGCACCTTGCCGTCGTCGACGTCGGCGTGGACCAAGGCCAGCGACTGTTGTTGTTTCAGAGAAGAGCAATTCAGTTCAGTTCAGCTAAGCAAGCATGGCCATCAGTTCATCAAAGCAGGAAGAAAATGCAAGTCGTTTGTTATTATTACCAGAGGCGCCGGGCCACGGACCACCCTGCCCTGGTTGTTGTACTGGGACCCATGGCAGGGGCAGATGAACTTGTTCTCGGCGCTGTTCCACGGCACGACGCAGCCGAGGTGGGTGCACACGGCGTTGATGCCGTAGGTGGCCAGCGTCTTGTCCTGCTCCACCACCAGGTACGTCGGGTCACCCCTCAGCCCCTGCGCCAGCGTCCGGTCGTTGGGGCCGTGCGTCTTGAGCCATTCCTCCACCTTGATGTCGTTCCCTAGCTTGTCCTTGGCGTACGTCCCGCCGCCGGCGCCGCCGGAGCTGCAAACACCAACAGCAATCCGGCCGGTGAGGAGGTGAGGTGACAGGTGTTGGCCGTGGGAATAGGCAGTTAGCAGGTCACTCACCCGGCGGGGACGAAGAAGGCGCCGTAGGGGACGACCATGCCGACGGTGGGGAGGGAGATGGCGCCGAGGAGGAGGAGGTTCATCAGCTTGCGCTTCTCCATGTCGGGGACGCGGTCGGCGGAGATGCTGGCCGCCTGGCAGGTGGTGATGCTCCGCGGGGCGCGCTCCCGGCCCATCCCGAGCCCCTTCACCGGCTTGCCCAGCGAAGAAGAAGCGCGGGGGCGGCAGAGCTGTGCCATTAGTTGCAGGCGCGGACATGCAAACAAACAACAGCATATGGGATTCAGAGTTCAACTTCAGACTTGAGTTCGAGTAAAGACCAATCGAGTTGTCAATATATAGCAAATGTGTATTCGGTGAGCAATTAATCCATGTCCAAATCCCAAAATAATGTCTATATGTTTGACTCGTCCGTCAGCTCTCGTCATGTAAATCCAGTGCCAGAATCAGGTGAAATCTATAATAGTGCTACTTGCAGGTAGGCTGGTAGAGAGCTCATGTTCTCATACAGCGAAGACGAACCACACATGGCCAGGCTTTCTCAGCCGAAATTACAGCAGCCATGGAGGGGAGAGACGAGATGCGTGACGCAGAGGAAGAAGAAGAAGAGAAAAGGAAGTAGCTTGCTGACCTGTGTGGGGTTGGCGGCGGTGGAGAGCGCCGTGGAGGCCGCCATGGCTGCGGGTGCAGGATCGGTTGCTGGGGGGTGTCGAGGATACTAGTGTCGCTGGCGTCCACAGGCTTGCGGATGAGCCCCCGGGGCTATATGCGTGTTCCGGGTGGAGGGGGAGGCGGCCGGTGATTGGTTGATGAGCAGCCACCGGGCAGCGACGGCCACATGTTTGCGAAGGGGCGTGGCCGTGGCACGCGCGCGCACTGTTACGGCCTTATCAGTACGATCTCTTGGCTTCGGCTTGCCAAACAAGGACAAGTATCTTTGGGTGTTCATGCCTTCATGGTCGTGGCTGTGTGCCTGTGTCCAACCTCGAACGTGGCGAGTGGCTTCTGCTGCTTCGGCTGGGAGATCTTTCGGCCTTGTTTTCCCCAGAGTACTCCAAATTTGGCTAGTTCGGTGCAGATCTGGCCCGGCCCAGCCATGGCTCAAACATTTTTTTTGGGGGGGGGGTTGTGGGGGTACGCACTCTCTTGGTCTCATTCTTTTTAAAATATCAATTATTTTAGTTTCATAATAAGTTATATATTTTTAGATTTAATTAAGTTTATACAAAGTTTATTGCCATTTATGAAATAAAAAATGCATTGAACAATACAGTTATACAGACCCACTCTCGCTGTAACGGCGTAACGCTCATCTGATTTGCCAGGATGGGCGGAATTGGGCGCTGTTCGACTTTGGGCCGACGACCTCACATGGGCCCACGACCTAGCTAACATTCTAACAAAAGATACTGGAACAGCCCATTCCGCCCACATGTGGTTCGAGACCTTCTTGTGAAATGGCTCAGATTGAGATTGACTTGCAAGTACCTATCAGTGTCCAACTAAAAAAAAAATTATCAGTGTCGCTTTGCTGAGCTTTACATTGTTTGCTTCACAGTTTTCACCTTCAACCGGAAATCGTGAAGCCAAAAATCATGATACGGTCCCAAATCCGGAGGTGGTTCAGGCCTTCAGTGAGCACTGAGCAGGTGTGACTGGCAACCTATTTTCCAATGCAATTCCACCCGTCGATGAAAGTGGAAAAGAATTTTGCTGTTACATGTTTTTTTTCTGGAGAAAGTTGTTACATGTAATTCAGGGAGGTCAAACTTGTAGCCCGCCCACTACCGCATGCTCTGATGGATTCCACTGCTCCGAAAGGAGATCCATAGATCCAGCGTCCTGAACAGTGAACACCCAGCTGCTCTGGGAGAGGTTTCGTTCAGTTCATAACCGCCCGTCTATTGTAACGAATTCTGCTCAATTGTCCTACTCCTATTCCAAACAATGTGTTAAAAGAATGAAAAATTCACGGCCCGAATCAACTGACAAGCAGATCGATTCGGCTGCGCATCCAGTAAAAAAAATTGAAGGAAAAAAAAAGAATGAAGAATGGTGGTGTCCAATTGCCGTCTCCTTGAGATGGAATCGTTATATTCTGAACCCCTTCACGAGCGAGTACCTCCCCTGCTTCAGGGTGACCCCGCCCGTAGCGCTTGCGTCCGCCCGCACGGTCTCTGCCACTGCCACTGCCACTGCCACCTCCGTCTCCGTGCCAGCGAGCGCCGGTTCAGCGGTCGCCGGAGACTGGCACTGGGCGGAGACGAAGAGGTTCGTGATGTCGCGGAGCGGCGGCCGCCGCCTCCGCGTCGCCCTGCTACCCAGGCCAGGCTTCTTCTTCATCGCCGTGTGGCTCTTGACGGCGACGCCGCGCGCGGTCGACGGCGGCGCGTTCTCCTTGTCGTCGCCGCCGCCGCCGCCGCAGCCGCCGCCGAGGTTGAGGATGGCCATCTGGGATGGGATGGGATGGGATGGATCCCTTACTTGGAGGAGCTACGGCGGCAGTGGACTGGAGCCGATCTCGCGGTGGAGCGGAGAGGGTCGGAGGAGGGGATGGGTGAGCAGGAGGCGGTGGTGCTCGCTGGTATTTGTAACTGTTGGACCAAGGGAAGGACGGGAGGCCGTGCCTCCCCGCCATGGCTCTGAAAATTTTGGGGATTCGGAGAAAGGTTTGGGAGGGAGGGAGAAGGCGGGTGGGAAATGGCGCATGGCGGAGTCCATTTCCATTTCTGGGTGGCTGGTTCGAGTTGGCGGGGAATCTTGGAAGCGGAGGCCGGAGGCGGAGGGCGAGCGCTTTTGAGATTTGGATTCAGCGAGCGAGCTAGGGAGGCGGAGGCTGCGGTGCGAAGCTGTCCGTCTGGTTTTGCCCGCCAAGCGGTGGCGCGGGGGATGGGCGGACATTGGACGCGCGGCTTTTGGGAAGGTTCGAAATTTTTCTGTCTGTCCGGTTTGGAAGACCGTCCTCCCGAGGACTTGCGCCAAATTTGGATTGGACGCGGGGCGCCAGCGCGCCAACAGCCACCACGTGATACGGCGACGCTGTGGTAGTGTGGCTGATGCCTGAATGCCTGATCGGTGACAAGAGTACGAGGCAGATCCGGAAATCCAGTTGGACTTTGTAGTTGTGAGTACGTTAGACACGTTAGATGCCTCCGAAGAGTGAATGTATTAGTTTAATACTATATATCGTTTACACTCTTCATCTTTTTTTTTCTATCCACGTAGTTACATTTCATAAGAGGTGTGGTTTGTTCATGCCATGGCGCCGCTCAAGCGAAAACACTGTTGATTAAAGAAAATACTGTTGACCCCAAAAAAACACCGTAGATAAAAAAAAAGGTGAGTTTAATGCTATATATCGTTTACACTCTTCATCTTTTCCTAAGGGTGAGTTTAGTTTAGGGAAAAAACACTGTAGATCTAAAAAAACACTGTAGGTTGTGCTGGGAAGCGTGTTCTGTGAGTGGGAGGGATGAGATGAATATGAAAAAGTTAGATGAATAGTATTTTGTTGGGAGAAGTTGAGTGATCTAAATACACCCTAAACTAAACTCCCCTTAGTCCTTACCTTTTCCAAGCCGCATGTCCTCCTTTTGCACACATATGGATGTCTACTCTTATACTCATATACATGTGTTTTCATCAACAAAATTTATAGGTGTATAATAAAAACTTGTAGATATATCAACGTGGTATATATAATAAGGGGAAAAGCTTTAAACTGAGTGGAAGTGTGGAACAAGTGTCGATTATAGGTGTACTGGTCCACCATCCACGGTTCTTGTCACCTTTTCAACCGGCGGAGGTCGAAATCTGCTAGTACTAGGTGAATAAAACGAGGCTGCAACCTCAGAGAAGTGAAGTGGTGTGACATAATCTGCTAGTACTAGGTGAATAAAACGAGGCTGCAACCTCATAGAAGTGAAGTGGTGTGACATTCTCACATCCATGAGCAGTTCACTACTACAGAAAGTATTTTCGGAGGCGGGCAAAAACCATTTTTGGAGATGGTTTTTCGTCCCCCTCTGAGCATGCGCTTATGTTAATAGGCATTTTTGGAGGTGGTCTTCCGCCCGCCTCCGTTAATCAGATTAAAAAAATAAAAAACCCAAAACCCTAGATGGGCCCGTCGAGCCCATACACAGGCCCGCCGAGCCCATCCAAGGCTGCTACCGCTGGGGCCGGATCTGTGCCTACCGGCGCTAGGTCCGTGCACGCCGGCACCGGTTCTGCACTCGCCGTGTGCGGGTCGACGTCGCCTCGCCGCCGTCGCCGCCGCTCGTGCACCACACGAAGAAGAGGAGGAGAGGACCCTGACGCCGGATCTTGCGCCGCTGCCGCCTCGCGGATCCAAGAGGAGGAGGATCCGCCGCTATCGCCGCTTGCAGATCCGCCGCCTCCGCCGTCGCGCAGCTCCAAGCCGCACAATGCAGCTCCGTCCGCAGCCACGCCACTGCTCGCGCCTCGGCTCCGAGCCAGTGCATCTGGAGAGGAGAGGGCGCGCGTGAACGGAGGAGGAGATGGCGTCGCGCAGACAAGGAGAAGGCGGCGCGCGGACGGAGGAGGAGATGGCGCCGCGAGGGAGTGCAGAGGAGGAGAGGGCAGCGGCTATAAAGAATTTTAGGAGTTTAGGAGTCGGAAATTAGGAAGTGTCCGCCTCCGAAAATTGATTTTTGGAGGCGGACACCTTAAGAAGACCGCCTCCGAAAATAGATGATTTTCGGAGGCGGTTGTTTTAAAACATCCGCCTCTGAAAATCGATTTTCGAAGGCGGACAGAAACAAACGCCTCTGGAAATAGAAAATGTCCGCCTCTGAGGACTTTTTTGAAGTGTCCTCTAAAATATTTTTTGCAGTAGTGGTTGAGCACAAAGTGTGGAGAGAAAAAGCGTCTGATTGGTTGATTAATTGAACATTGGTCAAAGGAGTGCCTACAAGGAGGAAGAAAATAAAGTAACAACTGAGGGAAACATATCTTACTTCTCCTTAAATTTTATTGAACAGGATGTCGACTTCGCTTTTAAATCATTGAGCTTCTTTACAAGGAGGTAAACGCTGGAGTTAAATCAACACACATCATGATAGGGAGACAAGTTATTCCATCACACTTATCCTTTGTTACAATTACAAGGAGGTAAATGCTAGAGTCAATCAGCGCATAATGTGAATAAGTGCACTCAAGTTTAAAAAATAAATTATATTTGTAAATGTCATAAACTTCAAGTTTTACAAAATGTTTTTGTATTTGCGTAGAATATATGTATTCTCCAAACTATTATTGAATTCATGATTCTATTATCCATTCTATGGTTCTATCCTGCAAGCCAAAAATGATCTACCTAGGATATTTTCTTTTACAACATTAAGTGCCTATTTCTGCCTATTAAATTTGGTTTCTTATCTAACATGAATTTAGACGCCTACTTCTTATTAGTAGTACATATAATTTCTCCATTACATTCAGTTTCCATCTCGGATCAAATAGAAGTGAAACATCTGCAGGAAATTTTGTCCAAGCAAAATTTTTGGACGCATTGCGAAACGCAACAACCCGGGAGAAAAAGTTAAGAGGCGTCGGATAACCCAGCATTAGGATCCATTATTCAATGATGAAATGTCCTTGGTGGGTACAAAGGCTTTTTTGTCGATAATGGCTCAAGAGTATCCTATGCCGTACACTGGATAAACAAACACTTGATGTCGCTGTGACAGTGCTGCTGATGCCTCAACTCATCAATTGTGGCCACAAGTGAAAGAGGCATACAAATTCATCAGCCAATGGTATTGCGATGTCACCTTCAGCCCGGCATTGGAGTAGCCATCCACCTGATTTTCATGGATGCAGGATGCAGCTAGCTAAGGGCCTGGTTAATCACTCCACCTAATTGTGCAGATTTTGCTTGAAGAATCATGGGATTTGGGTGAGATGAAACCACATCTCGGGGGTCAATTGGATGATCCAGAAAAGGTTTGGGGAACAAGTGAACAGCCATTGACCAGTATGCTTTCTGGAAACATACAGAGTCATAAAAAAGCTTTACAGACATTCTTCAGAAGAAGAGATCTTCACAAAGAAACTGCATAACAAGTGTTCGTAGAAAAAAATCTGTTATAAAATGCGAATTCGCATACAGGGTGATTTCAGAGAAGCTTCTCACTGACAAAGAATGCACAAACGGAATTAATTACTTGCCATGGTTCAGACATGGTTCATCTCAGTACAGGAAAATTGACACCCAAATCATCTACTCAGCGAGCCTATATACAGAGACTGCAATAATCCATTGACTCTCTTCGAGGGAGAAGAAGACAGAGCAGATCAAGAAGCAACAGACGCAACAGCAACAGCTACCTACCTTTGCCTCTCGCACAGTCAGCCTCTGTGGCCGCGCGCGCTATACTTGGCTCTCCAGGTCCGGCTGCCAGCCGAAGGACCCCGCCACCGCCGCCGCCTTGGCGCCGGACTTGGGCGCCTGCTGCGGCGGCGGGAGCGCGGGGCGCGCGCGGCAGACGGGGCAGGTGGCGCGCTTGCAGAGCCATGCGTCGACGCAGGCCACGTGGAACGCGTGCCGGCACCCGGGCAGTGCGCGCACCGCGTCCCCGTCCTGCATCGCGCTCAGGCACACCGCGCACTCCACCGGCGATCCTCCGCCGTCTCCGCCGATGTGCGCGTCCGCCTTGAACCGGAGCACCGGCATGGCCGCGAGCGCCGCCTTGTCTATCCCGGCGGGGAGCCTCTTCCGAGCTGGCATCCCCGCGCCGGAGTCCGTCCGGTGCACGCCGTCGCGGCCGCTCCAGCGAACGTACAGGTAGTTCATGTAGAGGATCACACCGTACAGCACCAGGCACACCGCAGTGAACGCGCCCACGAGCTCCAGCGTGGCGCTGGAGCTGCAGCACTTGCCGGTGCCCGGTGGCGGCGGCGACGGTGACGCCGGAGTCCCGTCCGCTGCGGACATGCTGCTCGCTTCGCTCCCGCTCCCTCGTCGATCAGGTACCAGCTGGGACGATGCCACTCTGGATGAGCAGACAGCGTCGTGGCGCGGGCGCGTGTTATTTCTTGCTAAGGTCGACTGGTCACCGGGTTGGTGCGAGGAGAGAATTGTTATGGGATTTGGGGAGTAATGGTGGGGGGGCACGGATTGGGGGTCTAGAATGGTCGGGAGGTTTGTATAGGAGCGGGTCGTGATTATGTGAGCGATTAGAGTGAGCCAGTGAGGATTAAGCGAATAATTAAATTGGTGTTTGGTGTGCTCTGTTGCTTGCTCACTACTGCTCATGGATGGAGAAAGGTAAGGAGATGGGGCTTTTGTTGCCACGAATGGTGCGGTTGGGCAGGATGCCGCCATCCTGAATGGGTTGGAGTGGCAGTGAGCACACGGATTTTGATCTGAATAGAAAAAAGGCACATAGATTTGGAGTTAAAGATTGACTTGATCACTTATAGCTAGGCATAGTAACCTAGTGGGATTATTGTTAATTGCATCGTGTTTATTTTTCCATTGTTATTAGATTATATGTTTAAGGGAAGTGAGCTAGTGTGGGTTTTTGTGTGCGAGTGAGTGTTTGGACCTGTGACTTTCAAAATAAACTACATTTTATTTACGCATTTGTTTTAAAATTACCATTTTTTCTTCAACTCATTTTTTTAGACTTTTGGTTGTTGTCAATTAAAGTTATAGTCCGAGTAAGATGAAAAACGCTCAGTGTAAAGGCCCCTCCTATTATTGTGCTTGCTACAAGTAACCGAGCTTCACCCCCCTCTAACACTAGGGTGGCAAGACAAAAACTTTGGAAATGACCCAAATTCCTATCTTTGAATTATCTATACCCTGAGTTAATCCATAAATCACCTCTACTTTTGGAAATTACATCTTCCATTCAGTTTTAGACTTTCCTTTTCCTCTCTTGATTAGTTTATATCCTTTGTATTTGTGTGTATCATCATTAGAAAAAAAAGGGAAAGCTGGTGGGGCTATATTAAAGACATAACGATGGACGAGCATGTAGAATGAGTACTTATCAAGAAGGGAATAAATTTATAAACAATTAATGAATAATCCATTACTCTAAACATGGCCTTGATTATTTATCAAAGAAGGTCTGTGTACTTCTCTTTACCATCCCTGCAGCGGCGCATCCGGATTCTTCACCCTGTTGAAGTTGATTCGTGGAATTGCACAGATTATTTCCCGAGATTGCAAGAAACAAATGTAGAAAACGGGACAAAACTATTTGAGTGATGATAGGGACATGGGAATTAGGCAGAACTGGGCCAGAGGCATCTAGAGCAAGTGGACAATAACATGATGCCTATCCACAAGCAATGAACAACCCTGAGCACAACCTGCTCAGGGAGTCAGGGTCTCGCATTGTCTGGATTAGAAGTTTAGAACTGGTCTCCAGTGGTAAAAGGTGAAGCTGAAAACTACTGAAAGAGATGTGGAAGTGGAACATAATTCTACAGTTCTACTCGCGGCAAAGATCTGCACGACGAAATATCACATGCTTCAACACATTACATGTACAGTACGAATGGTTTTTGGAGATTTATGAATAGGAGGAAGTAGGGAGTAATGGAAGGGGTAACATCTTGATCCGTTTCGGTTGTCTGAATATAAAGAACTAGCCGTGGTCAAGTTGTGCGTTCAGCTAATATAAAGAACTGGAGGTCTTGCTCTTGTGTACTGGATTATGTTTTTTTGGGGCCAATAAGATGGGAGAAAGCAAACACAAAGATGGCAAACGTTTTCGCCTATTTAAGAATATCTTGAAACATGGCACATGACATGTTGCATTATCCCTGTTTCTGACTATAATCTTAGAATGCCACACGTCACCTTGCTGACTACGTTCAATTCTTTAGCTATAATGATGCCATTTTTATAGATAGTGCAGGTTTATATTAATTATTTTTTCTCTCTTTTTGCAAGGGATAGATGTTGGAGCATATTGTGGCTGAGTTCAATTGCCCTTGTTGCTATGCGAAAACCAATTCAAGGTTTCATTATCTGCACGTAAGATGTCGCATCTCACGATAGTTATTTCACACGATGGAGACACAACTAAGGGCGTACTACAAGCATACTGGCGTCGAAACGTGAAGCACAAATAGATCAGGTTTGGACAGTGACCCAGAGCGTAGGATGTGGTCATGTGGAAAGGCAGCTACCAACCAACGGTTGCGTTTTATCTAGCGGGTTTAATTTTAGATGCCGGCCCGGTCAAGTTTCAAGAATAGGTCAGTTCCAGATGGTCTTGGGAGTTCGTACATGCATATATCTATAGATTGAACAAATTGAGGACACTTTTCATCCATAAACATATCCTTTTATCTCTCACAGCGGACCCACATACCAGGCTAAACGGTGGGCCTAGGACGATCAAAGGGAGGGGGAAGATTGATTTGGTCGTCCTCACCCAGTTAAAAAACCCCCATCCCACCTCCTCACCCCCAATTTTTCTTCACCAACAAATACGCCCAACAACGGAGTAAAATAGAAAACATTCCCTCCACTCTCACTACATCCCATCCCAATGGCAAAAAATGGAAAGCCCCTTATATCAATGAGAGATATAAAAGAAATAAAAGGAGGTGATTTTTAAAGGAAATAAAGGTGTGCTATTAAAGGAAAAAAATAAAAGGTGCGCTATTAAAAGAAAATAAAAGATGTGTTATTAAATGGAAATAAAATGCACCTCTCTATGGCCACCATTTTCTTTCTCTGTATTCCAGTGGCAAGAAAAATGGAAAGCTCCTGATCTTCTCTCTAACGCATGAAATAAATCTCTTCATGGCCAAAATAAAAGGAATCTCTCCATGATGCACGGTTTATTAAAAGGAAATAAAAGGAGGTGTTATTAAAAGTAAATAAAATATGTGCTATTAAAAAGAAATAAAAAGTGTGCAATTAAAAGGAAATAAAATGTCCACTTTAAAAGAAATTAATTTAATCCTGACACTTATCACCCGCAAACACACCCTCTTACCCCTCACAAAGGATCCACTTTCCATAGCTGAGCGGTGGGCCTATGACGACAAAATGGGAGGGGGGAGATCCTTACATTTGTTTTTCTCATCGTCATCTATGCCACCCCCAGCCAATCACATGTTTCTTTGGAAGGGAATAAAAGGAAACATAATACATAGAATAAAGGAAATAGCCCCCCTCCCTCTCGGCCAGCTAATCATGCCGATTAGCATCGCCAAAGTAGGCCCCAAGCCACGTAGCCATGCAAATCACATATTTCTTTAGAAGGGGAAAAAAGGAAATATAATAAATAGAATATAGGAAATATCCCTCAGCCAATCACGTCGATTAGCATCCCTAAAATAAGCCCCCATGCCAAACACGTCGTCGGAACCCTTTATTTCTCGTACTCGCAAATCACGCACGATGGAACCACAGCCATCATATCTATATATCGTGCCGCCACCTTGACATATCCATTGAGGAGAAGAAGCATGGTGAGAAGAAGAAGGGCAAGAAGAAGGCGGCCAGCGCGGGTCGTCGGCGTGGAAGCTATGTTTGAGCGCCGGCACTGACTGACATGATGGTCTCTGGTGTCTTTCGCCTGCATTGCCGCACTGAAGGGAGGACTAGAGGAGCGGACAAGTTTGACCACGTGCTTTATTTGTTTCTGCTTCATGCTGTGGAGTCGGGTGTTTTGGCGCTCACCATAGTCAGAGGATACCTCACACGACACATCCTTTGCCACCTTGATATGTGCAACAAGGAGGAGTGCCATGATGACCGTACCGATGCGGCATCTGGTGCTGCTACTACAGGAGGCTGGCTCCAACCGCTACATACCACCGCTGATTCTGGATCGAGCAAAACTAGAAGACCAAGCACTACGTGAGAATCCAGTCACCCGTGGTCTTGCCTCTTGCTCCTCCGATATCCTGAATCTTCTGTGCTTGTGTGTAATGCGTTCGAAGTTTTGCCTTAATAATCAGATATGTTCTCCTTTCATCTCCTTGTGCATGATAGGGCATTTGGTTCATCGACGATGCTTACCTCGCTGATATGTTGTCTGAGCTGACAAAGTGGATTGGCATGCACTGCTTACTCTCGATGCAGATATTTGATCCCCACAAAGGTTTGCTATTGTGCATTAAAGATCCAGTAGCTGATCTTTGACTATATATTCTGCGTCTTCTCCATATTTGATACATGATGATCGTCGCAATTTAGATTACTGTTGAACTGATATATCATAGTAGCGATGTGTGGGTGCTTGGTCATGAGGAAATACAAATGCTTGCAGTATAAATGCAGATTCAAGGGCCAGTCGCAAAAAAGTTTCTGCGGACACAAGAAACAGTATTTCAGAATCAAGGACCTGTTATGTGAGTTTTATATCAAAGTATATTTATTATTACCTATTCTAATCATATCTTTATTATTACCTGTTTGAATATCCTAATGTGCTAGCTACATATTGACTTCATTAATGCTTAATGAGCAATGCATAATATGAAATATATGCTACTTGATCTATTAGACAATAAATAATCTAAATTGTAATTTCCTAGATCTTTTTGAACTATTGTATTTCTATAATTATATTTTATTCATATTTTGCTTACATGTTTTGTTCTCTTCCTCTTCAAAGACATGCAATTTCTTGGAATCCAAATATAAGTGGATTTGTAATTTATTTTCCTTCTATCCCCTCTATCATTTTTTTAACTGCTTTTCATTTTTAGGCCCATAGACAGTTTTTTTTAGATGGTGCTACTTGAACTTGAGATATTGGCTGGCGAACTTTTTATGAGTAGTCTGTAATGACTATCTTAGACTCCTCTTCTTTGGGCTTGCAACCTTGTAAATGTACATATCCTTAGGTAGAGACTCCCCTGCTGATTACCTGAAAGAAGTTTGTTCTTTTCTTTTATTTTTAAGTCTTGCTGCATTTTCGACAATTTAATATTCTTCATGTTGTATCAACTCCATTTTCAGTCAAATCTAGGTCTTCGACGCTTTACGAATATCAATAAAAATGCTGCTTATTGGAACTCGATAATGACTATTGATAGTGCATAGGATCAAGAGTAGAAACTTCATAGCAGGAAGGTTTCGTTAAAAAGAAACTTCATTACAAGAATGTAGAAATTTTATAGTACTGAAGGTAGGTTGGCAGATCACTGTATGCTATACTTTTCACTTTTGTTTACATGCTCGTCAGAAGCATCCATGATATATTACAATGCTATTGTTTTTCGCTTTTCTTAATTGTTATCTATTGTTAATTATTTGAATTTTCTACCACGGAGACAAACAAGGGAAAAAATATGACTATGCAAATTTTAAAGAGCATATCTCTGCAAATGGGTAAATTTGGTGCATCCAGGTCTTCCATATTCTTGTGATAATGATTTGCAAGTTAGCACCTGCTGTGAAATATTTGAGTTTATTGTGATACCCTATCCACTTCTTTCTCCCATTTTTCCTTACGCAGAATTTTGGAAAGTGGAAGAAAAACTAAGCAATAAAAGTAGGAGTTGTAATAGCAATAACAAGATCAATAGGTAAATTGACCAGTCTGCAGTAGTTGTCGACCATGTTTAAAAATGAGATCACATCTATATTTCACGCAATTGCTGATAGAAAATATTATGCACCGCAGACACATAATTTAAGAATGCTTAGGGTGTTCGCTAGGATGTTTGTTCTGCCTATGTGGGAGAGATGAAATTGCCATCTTTTTGGAGCATATAAGCATCGAGTTATATCCAAGTCAAATGTTGTTGTTAACCTCATACTCAGATGGTCCTTTCTCTTACTTCTCTATTGCAAATGTGTTGTCTCCATAGAGTAATGTGTAATGCTATTTTTATATGCCCGAGTCAAATGTTGTTGTTAACCTCATACTAAGATGGTTATGTCTCTTCTCTATTGCAAATGTGTTGTCTTCATAGAGTGCTATGTAAAGTTATTTTTTGATTTATTTTCTTTTAGAGAAGTATATAGAATGTTGCTTAGGTTCTTTTATTTTTTGTTTATTTCCATGGTTGTATGGGCTATAGGGAGCAAATTACTCGCCTAATTGTCACCTACTGTTATTTTTTTTGTTACTGGTAAGCTATCGAGTGATGTTTAGGATGTTTATTTTCTTTTTTGTTTTCTGCAATTGTGTTACTATTCTTGCTACTATCTTGACTCTACTAACAATAAAAGCATGTGGTGTTTTTTTTTCTTTTAACAATATGGGTATGTGGCATTTTTTTGTTAACTGGTAAAATTATTTCTTTTTTAACTATATTTTCTTTGAATTGAATGTAATGTACCATGTCTTTGTTCATGTACAATACTTCTGTAGTTTAGCACTTCTTGGCACCTTTTAGTTAAATTGGAACTATAGCAATACTTGTAAAATTCATGTCTATTTCTTAGTTGATTTGTTATGAAAAAGCCTATGTTTTCCTTTTGTTGTCTCCGGGTTAAAACTGTTACGTGCAACTCAAAAGTATTCTGTGGCTGCTTCCAAGGATAACTCCTGGCGCTTCTGTGATATTCCAACTTACATGAATCTATGGCTGATTGTAGTAATATTTGGCTGGTTTTAATGGTATGTTCTAAATGATTTTTCTACGTTCTGAATTCATTTGGTACACAGAGCATGGTATGTGATGTATATGCTCTTTATGTACAGGTGCATAGAGATAAAACTACAAGGAATATATTTAACCTGGTAATGGTATACGGTGACGAGGAGATAATGTTAAAGATGAATTTGCCTGTTGGGTTGGAGGGAGTAGATTCTTACCGTGGGTTGAAGAAAGGCATCGCATCTATCATTCTTTTTTTTTCCTGTTTTGGCATTTCTTTGGTATGTCAAATTAGAAATGTTCTTTTACATACTGATAAAAAAATATGTACGATTATTGTCTTGTATTTATGAAGTACATTGTTGTTGCTTCTGTGAAAATCAAAATATTAGTGGTTTTTAAGCTTTTACTGACCGTTGAACAAAGGCGTTGCTACTTTCATTTTGTATTTTTAGCACATTATTTTAGGCAGTGTGGGTGAGACCTATTTTTATATACTTTATATTAAAATAAAAGGTTTTAGCTCTACTTGGTTGAATTGAATTTAATTTTCTGAATTAGTTAATTTTTCTTTTCTTTTCTTTTATTAGCACGTGCATATCGCACGTGCCAAAAGACTAGTTACAACAACAACAACACAGCCTCTAGTCCCAAGCAAGTTAGGGTATGCTAGAGATGAAACCCAAGAAACAAAGCTCAAGTCCCATGTTGCATGCAAAATAAAATTTCAAGCACAATTTAGCGATTTTTGTAATTTTCCAATGTTCAACGTTCAGGGAGTTTTCGGTAATGGCTATGCTAATTTTAATTGTACTCCTCCATTCCAAATAATAATTTGTTTGACTTTTTTGACCTAATGTTAGTTTGATAGTTCCTTTTGAAAAAATATTAATAAGGCAAGGGATAACAAAAAAATGACATTTTGCACACTTTTTAAATAAGAAGAATGACTAAAATTGGGGTAAAAAGTCAATCGGAATATACAATTTGAAACAAACTTAATACTTTAGAAAAAAATAATCAAAATTTAATCATCGAGACCAGGGTTTTGGCATCGGCCTCTATTTGAAATCCATGACCTCAGCCTCGTGGGACTAGGGGCCACGCAATCCCTAGCCCTGCCTTATGGAGCATGGACACATATACCATTGTTAGAGCTAGGCGGCGAATCGACGACGCAGGTGCTATCTACAAGTGTGGGGAGAGGGATGGGAGGTGGTTGTCCCTTATCTGCGAGAAACAAATTAGGAATTGTTGATGGTACAGATGGTTGTTGGTTCAGTTGAAGACTTGAAGTATGGCGTATTGGCATTCCATAACCAATGTTCTTCAATTCAAATTTACCGAAGTTGAAGACTTGAAGCTGGAACAGAGATGGCACACGCTCAAGTTGCAGTAAGCCGGTAACTAAAGGTTACACAGCTTTGGTCATTTTATATTAAAGAAATACAATTATGGGAGTGAATGTCTAAACAAATTTGCTCATCTAATTCTAAAGCTTTGAAGCTGTTGAGTGAAAATGGGAATGGGAAACTGATGATTGATTATTGTGTTGAACTGTTACATATTTATACAATCCCAAAGGGTGCCTATCTATGAAAAGGTGTCTATACTAAAGGGTGTCTGTACAAAAGGATGTCTATACAAATGGGTGTCTATTGATCACTAATTAATTACTCCTAATTAATCCTAACACTCCCCCTTGATCAATTAACTTATTGTAGGCACCGTTATTTTGTCCATCAGTTATCGTCTTGAATCTTTAGAGAAACCCTGTGGGAAAAAAACTAAAGTATATTGATATACCAGGCAAAAACTCCTCAAAACCCAGTGGGAAAAATAAGGAGAAAGTACCATGATATATATTGTGTCATCAATATGACACTATGTTTCATCATTACCTCATTAAAAACTTTATATGAGAAAGCTCCTAAGAGTAAAACTTATATAAAGAAAAGAGTGTAATATGATGTATGAATTCAGGTTATTTTAGAGAATTTCTCCCCCTGATTCTTACAAATCCCTAAGTCTTCTCATACCAATTCCTTTAATACAATTATGAAATGTAGAGTATGGTAGAGACTTTGTGAATAAATCCGCAAAGTTATCACATG
This sequence comes from Digitaria exilis, assembly GCA_015342445.1. Lineage (NCBI taxonomy): Eukaryota > Viridiplantae > Streptophyta > Magnoliopsida > Poales > Poaceae > Digitaria > Digitaria exilis. The sequence continues at coordinate 1,404,661 of JACEFO010003289.1, read as the reverse complement.
ACTTAGTTTGCAAGATTTCTATCTCTCCGTTCTTTTGTAATTCATGAGGATAGAATAGTTTAGGGATAATATGTTTAGTCATATTATTTTTAATATAACCTGATTCCATCTGCTGGACACATGCTGCATTGTCTTCGAAGATAATAGTGGGTGTGTCAAGTGTACCTATACCACATGATTGTGTTATGTGGTTTATCATTCTGCGAAGCCATACGCATTCGCGTGATGCTTCATATAAAGCAATTATTTCGGAATGATTAGTAGAGGTTGACACCAAAGTCTGCTTTGAAGATTTCCAAGAAATTGCGGTTCCACCTTGTAGGAATACAAAGCCCGTTTGTGATTTACCGTTATGGGGATCTGATAAATAACCAGCATCTGCATATCCTAACAAAATAGGATCTTTACTTTTACTGTAAAATAACCCAAGATCTCTTGTGCCATTTAGATATCTAAAAATAGTTCTAATTCCTATCCAATGGCGTTTGGTAGGAGCGGCACTATGTCTTGCTAACAAATTTATAGCGAAAGCAATATTTGGTCGAGTGGTATTAGCAAGATACATTAGTGCTCCAATAGCACTAAGATATGGAAAGTTAGGACCCAATATTTTTTCGCCTTCTTCCCGTGGTCTAAAGGGATCTTTTTCCATATCTAAAGATCGTACTACCATGGGGGTTTTTACTGGATATGATTTTTCCATATTGAATTTTTCTAACACCTTCTGCACATAGGTAGTTTGGTGTACAAATATACCAGAATTTAAATGCTCAAGTTGTAAACCTAAGCAGAATTTGGTTTTACCCAAATCTTTCATTTCAAATTCTTTCTTCAAATGATGACGTGCTTTATTAATATCAGTCGTTGCCAATGATATTAAGATCATCAACGTATACCGATATTATACAAAATCCAGTTTTTGATCTTTTAATGAAGACACATGGACAATCATCATTATTTATGTATCCCTTCGTACTGAGGAATTTACTTAACCGATTGTACCACATTCGGCCTGACTGTTCTAAGCCGTATAAAGACTTTTGTAATTTAACGCAATACATATTGCGATTTCCTTTGTGATCTGGTAATACTAATACCATCAGGTACTTTCATGTATATCTCAGAATCCAGTGACCCATATAAGTATGCGGTCACTACATCCATTAACTGCATAGTAAGATGGTTTTGTACTGCCAATGATATTAAATATTTGAATGTTATACCGCTCATTACTGGAGAGTAAGTTTCGTTATAATCTACACTTGGTCTTTACGTAAAACCTTGTGCTACAAGCCTTGCTTTATATCTCACCACTTCGTTGTTTTCATTCCGCTTACGGACGAAAACCCATTTGTATCCCACAGGGAAGATATTAGGCGGTGTCAGCAATACAGCCGAAAATACTTTTCTTTTTGAAAGCGAGGCGATCTCTTCTTGAATTGGTACCTTCCAGTTATCCCAGTCCGAGCGCTTTTTGCACTCAATCATAGACTTAGGTTCTGAATCAATTTGAAGGATATTTGCAATTTGTTTAGAGAAAAATGTGTGTACAATTATAGACTTACGGTCATAAGATTCTCCAGTTTCTATGAAATTTATAGTAATTTCATCTACCCTTAATGATTCATCATGATTTCCCGAATTGATGAATGTTGGGTCTTCCGATGTTCCAGCCTCAGGGTTTATGCGCATAACTGAGCTAGATTGTGGATTATTTGTATCCACTTCTAGGTGTCCTTCAACCAAAGGTTGAGTTGTTTTAGTAGTCTTCTTTTGCTTGCTAGCAATCACATCTTATTTCCTGGAAGTGCTTCTCCCCCTCTTATTTACAACTTGGGGTTGAGTGGTTTTATTAGGTACCTCCACTCGTTCTGGCACATTCCTTGCAGGATGGAGAGACTTTGTAACACCTTTATAATTTGAAAAAGCATCTGGCAGATTGTTTGCAATATTTTGTAAATCAATGATTCTCTGAACTTGTTGTTCAGTTTCTATAGTACGTGGATCAGCAAAAGGAATGCCATGTGCATTCCAATCAATTTCTCGGCATTCTGTTTGGTACTTATCTCCCCCTAATGCCGGAAAGTGATCTTCATTAAAAATACTATCAGCGAAACAAGCGGTAAATAGATCTCCTGTGAGAGGCTTTAAATACTTTATAATCGATGGGGATGAATATCCCACATAGATCCCTAAGTTCCTGTGAGGACCCATTGATGTTCGCTGAGGTGGTGAGATGGGTACGTATACAGCGCACCCAAATTTACGCAAATGGGAAATACTCGGAGGATTCCCACGTACTAACTGTAATGGGGAAAATTCAAGATATGCAGTTGGTCTAAGTTGGATCAAATCAGCAGCATGTAGTACTGCATGACCCCAACAAGATGTAGGTAGTTTGCAATTTATCAACAAAGGTCTAGCAATGAGCTTGATTCTTTTAATCAACGATTCAGCTAAACCATTATGTGTATGTACATGAGGAACAGAATGTTGAACTTGAATTCCCAATACCATGCAATAATCATTGAATGCACGAGATGAGAATTCAGCGGCATTGTCCATTCGGATAGATTGAATCCTATGTTCAGGATAATGTGTCTTTAATTTAATAATTTGGGATATTATTTTGGCAAATGCATGATTGCGTGTCGATAAAAGCCACACATGAGACCATCGTGTAGATGCGTCTATTAGTACCATGAAATATCTGAACGGTCCCGACTATGGTTGAATCGGACCACAAATATCTCCTTGAATTCTTTCAAGAAATTTAAGTGGTTCAACTCTAATTTTAAGATACAACGGTCTTAAAATTAATTTCCCAGTAGCACAAGCAGTGCAACAAAAACTTTTATTTTGTGGGAATTTTGCTTTTTCCATATCATGACCAATGGAATTGCTAATAATTTTCCTCGTCATCCCAATGCCAGGATGTCCAAGTCAATCATGCCAATTTTGGAATGTATCAACGTTTTGGAAAATTACCTTATAAGCATCATATTTTATAGGCTTTATGTATGTAAAGTACAATCCAGATTGGAGTGAAGAAATTTTTTCACAAACTTTCTTGCCAAATCCAGTAAGTTTAGTTAAAAGAAGAAATTCTTCCTTATAATCTTCATGTGTTTCCACGTGAAGACCATTCTTACGGATATTTCTATAACTTAAAAGGGTACGAGTCGAATCAGGATACAATAAGGCATCCTCTATTGTAATTTGTGTACCCATAGGGAGAGTAATGGTAGCTCGTCCTGAGCCAACTATGAGTGCATCTCGACCAGCATGGTCATAATATTTCCTTCTTTTTTCTTAAGAGTTTGGAAATGTTTCATCTCTCGAAAAATAGAGTTTGTGGTGCAAGAATCCACGAGGCATAATTCTTCCTCCTTTGGATCAATATCGACAGACATCTATATGTAAAGTAATAAATAAATTTGATATGCACTAATAAAACAGATATGTATATACTATATTGGAGAGTAAAATATAAGTATAATTTTTACAATAACAATAGGTATATACAACTTTCAACTATAAAATATTGAAAAAAAAACTATGAGGTTTGTTGGCTAGATTGCAACCTATATCTAAGGTTGATATGAAATACGGATGGATATTTATTCTGTATCTCCGAACATGTCTCCAGAACTAAAATCTAGGAGTATGTTATCCGTCGATGGAAGCTTCTCTTCAATGTCAAGAGTTTTGTTGTTTGTTTGTTCTTTTGGAACTTAAGTAGAACAGCCAACTTCTTGTGTAGCCTCAGATGCAAGATTGAAGTGTGATTAAAATTTTGCACCTCCTGCTGACTTGACCATTTTTAGAGACTTCTGATACAAAGCAACTAAATGCTTGGGTGTACGGCAATTCTTGGCAAAATGCGAAAAATCACCACATCTATGACACTTGTTGTCATTTTTGGGTTTCGCACTGTCCCTGTTCCACTTATACGAATTAGACATTTGCTTCTTGTTGAATTTATGCTGGCCAGATTTGGTCTTTGAATGAGATCCATTGAACTTATTCTTAGGTTTATTTTGTACATTGTGAACCTCAGGAAGAGGAGCAGCACCAATGGGGTGCTTATGATGATTCTTCATGAGAAGTTCATCATGTTTTTCTGCCTAAGTTAATGTATGAATAAGTTGAGAGTAAATCTGAAATTTAGAGGCCCGATATTGCTGCTGCAATATTCTATCTGCAGGAAGCATAGTAGATAGAGTTTTCTCTATTTTATCTGCATCAGATGGCTCTTTTTCGCAAAACTTCAATTTGGAACAAATTCTATGAACAGCGTGATTATAGTCTGCCACTGATTTAAAATCTTGGAGACGTAAATGATTCCATTCATGATTGGCCTCTGGCCAAATGAGTTCCTTTTGCTGTTCATAACGTTCTTTAAGAGCATCCCATAAAGCACGAGGGTTTTCAATCATAAGATATTCTGCTTTGAGATCTTTATGAATATAGTACCGTAGCAAAGCCAAAGCAGTATAGTTTTTCTTGTCAGATATGGCAACCCCTGTTTGAGGTTCCTGAATGGTAGACAAAAGTTCTCTAGATGCAAGGGTAATTTTGATATCAGAAGCCCATGTAGGGTAATTGCTTCCATTTAAAGCAAGTTCCTCAAATTCTCTTGTAGCCATATTCCTACGTGCACAACCATGTACTAATTAATTTACCTTATGGTAAATTAAAAATAAACATGGAAAAAATTACAATGTATAAGGTAAGAGGTAGAATGTTAATTTATATCCTATCATAGTTTTGGAGTATTGTAGGTGGTCACTTAAATGTGTAGGCCAAACAATTATTCATAAATGTTGATAATCACAAATTTGATAATCTCCGTGTTAAAAACAAAGAGTAGATCATATGGTAGGCAAAATCATTGCACCCTAAGCATGGTCTCTGGGCAGAATAATTCATAAAAGAATTAAACGCAGCCAATGCTTAGAACTCTACCACTTTCGTGTATTTATCAACAATAATATGATAGAAAATGATAATCACACAATGGTGTAGACCATTTATTACTATCCAAAATCTTTATTTTGATTAAAAACACAGTGTAGGTAGTCATCAAGTTTTGTGACAAAACAAGATGTAGACCTCTCAGTAATGGTAAAGAATCACTGCTAGGACCCGGTCTCTGGGCAGAATAACTCACACATGAATTAAACGCAGCCAGGGTCTTCGGCTCCACTACCTTGTGTTATTAATCAAAATAAACAAGATATAATAATGATTGCAATTTTTAATCTTATATTTGTAATTGTGTGAGAAGCATCTACTCGTACGTGATGCAAATAAAACGTGATTGAACAAGCAAAACAATCATATATTATTCAATTGCAATGTACATATATTAGATTCAAAACACAGATATATATATATATATATATATATATATATATATATATATATATATATAAAGACACAATTACAATCAGAGCATAAAAGTAAAGAGATGTTCTTGCAGGATTTAACTAGCAGTCAAGATAATAAATTAAAGCTAGTAATCTAGTACTATTGCAAGGAAATAAAGAAAGAACTATTGTTTCTGGAAGGAAACAGAGGCAGATGAAGCCCAAGACGCAGCTAACAGAAGGCCCATCATGGGTGGATCATGATGAAGCGTATAACTCCTAGGGTTAGAAAATCTGTTTTCTTTCTCCCCTGTCGATCCCCTTCTGCATCCCGACGCCGCCGCCCTTCTGCTTGCCCACCGCCGTCACCTCTCTGCCCGTTGAAGCCATCGAGATCGGCGCCGCCGGGGTTCCTCTACCTCGTCCTCCTTTCTCCCCCAAAGCTCGCCGGCCATGGGGGCTGGTCGGCTGGGACGAAAACCGCCCTTGCCGACCCTTGATCTGGTGCTCAGAGGCGGGGAAATGCCTCCTCCTTGGAGGAGACGAACCCAGCCCCAAGGGCACTTCCTGATGGGAGGATGGTGCGGTTGTTGGCGGCGACGTCGGCGTAGGAACGAGGAGGGCTTGGCAGCAGTGAAGGTGGAGGCGCGACGTTGAGGTCGTAGGCGAAGCCAGGCGGCCACTTCTTTGCGTCGACGTTGCTGTTGAAGAACGGAGGCACTCCATGGCGTGCAGCCATGGTGCCAACCACCTTCCTTGGTGGCGTGATTGGCATCGGCGTCACCAGTGGCGGCGTGGTCGTCATCAGTGCCGCTGCTGGTGGTGGCGCCGTCCCCGTGCTTCTAGCGAGGAGCAAAGGCGCCAATGGTGGTGGTGGCGCCCTTCCTGTGTTCCTTGCGCGGAGGACAGGACCCGCTGCGGCCTGCAGTGTCGACGAACGGCGCTCGTGGTGGCCGGTGGAGCGTCGGGTCGGAATCCGGTTGTGGTGGATGTCGCGGAGGACACGGCGAACAGCGCCTTGCACCATGAAACGACGAACACCACCGGATTGATGGCCGCGGATGATTGCGGTCTCCACTACGTCGGTGATGGAGTCGACCATGGCGTTCACCGAAGGTACGGTCGGAGTCGTCATCTTTTCTTACCGTGGTTTGAGAACTTCTTCTCTCTGTTGAACTTCTTCTTCTCTCCGTTGAACTTCTCTCTGTTGAACTTCTACAGGGAAGTTTGTATCGATGAGTTCCTTTTCTGGGAAGTTGCAAAGAGTCTCGACGAATTGTAACTGGCGTGGAGAGCAGCGTGCGTGATAACGTGTTGAGTGAAAATGGGAATGGAAAACTGATGATTGATTATTGTGTTGAACTGTTACATATTTATACAATCCCAAAGGGTGCCTATCTATGAAAAGGTGTCTATACTAAAGGGTGTCTGTACAAAAGGATGTCTACACAAATGGGTGTCTATTGATCACTAATTAATTAATCCTAATTAATCCTAACAGAAGCCAGTATATATGTTACGCGTCGATAGTTAGAATTTGAAAAGTTTGAGAAAAATATTATATACTCTAGTCATAATTATATACTGTATGGAGGCAAAAATTTTACTCTGTAAACGTCATTTGTTTACGGAAGGAGGTAGTAATATTTTTCACTAGAAGAGAGTACCATATCCCCCACGTTTTGCTGTGTTGTAAATGCGCAAAATCTTTTGTTAAAAAAGAGAGGGTAAAGTGCCCGTTTTGGAGAAAAATGGCACATCATTCATCAAACGTCCAGAAGTTAAAGCCCGTGTCTACTAAACCCATTGCCACTAGGGCGGCTCACGGTGGCCCAGACTGCGGCGCCTCACCAACAACAAAACCACCCCCGCCGCCGATCGGCCATGTCGTCCTACGGCCCCACCGCCGCCGCGTCGGACGCGCTGGAATCTGCCGCCGGCGGCGGTGGCTACCGGGTGTGTGACACCGTGGTGCTCGTCTGCCTCGCGTGCGCCTCCGCCCTCATCGTCCTCACGGTGGCCGTCTGCTTCCGGCGCGCCTTCCTCGCCAACGGGTACGCGGCCGCCGCCGCCGCCGCGAACGGCGCTGGGTCCTCCGCTGCCGCCGGCAGGAACCTCTGCGGGCTGCCGCCGTCCGCTCTCTCGGCGATCCCCGTGCTTGCCTACCGGAGGGGCGCCGCCGCCGCCGGTGCCGGGTGGGCGCAGTGCGCGATCTGCCTCGCCGTGGTGCGCGACGGGGAGACCGTGCGCCTGCTCCCGGCGTGCGGGCACCTGTTCCATGTCGAGTGCATCGATCTCTGGCTGCGCTCCCACGCCACGTGCCCGCTCTGCCGGCGCGACGTCGGTGAGGCGGCCGCCGAGAAAGTTTGAGCTCGCCGCCGGCTGGACCTGGATGACAACACTGCACGCCGGCCTCTAGTGCAACTTGTTTCCCTCCGTGATACCTGTACTGTACATGCTTGCTAGGGAGCTAGGCATAGTTTCATTTTGATGCTAGAATTGAAGGATTTTCTAGCCATCTGATTGTGGTTTCTTTAATGCACTTGGTTTTGGGATTTTTATAATCTCCAAGACCTCAATCATTGATGCAAGATGCACATTGAAATGTCTGGATCAGGAGGGAGACCTTGCAAGGAATTCTGATAAGGATTTGGATTAGATTGGAGTGTAAATAAAGGCAGGATGATGATGAAATGGTGGCAATGTTGGTCAACTTTGGAAGGATATTGTAAGGATCTATATCTATCGTTAAGGATATTATACGAACAATAATTTTAGTTCGTCTTGTATCCTGATTTGACAGTAGCCAATGTGAAATAATCTTTGAAATTGATACTTCTGTCTTGCTACTGCAGGTCCATCTGTGATGTCCTCATTTAGAATTTGTGTGCTTGTAACTCAAGATGTCACTTGCCAATGGAATGGCCCAATATACCATGTCGATTTGAAGTACATATTATTTTCCTTGTCGATTTGAAATACCATGCCAATGGGCTGCAATTTGTTAGGAGAAAGTCTTGATTTGTTTACCTTTGTTTGTTATTTAAATATATTCTTAATTGCTGCAAAATCATTGTTATACTTAAATCATTTGTTCCATAGGAGAGTCATGTGTCATTTCATTGGAGAAAATAAGTATATAGTATGAGTCTATGGTGCAAGGATGAGGGCAAGCACAAGCACTATAAAACAGACACTGAAAACTAATAATTTATAGGATCCCCCGTTACTCAATTGTAGCGACCACCCAATGAAAACATGATGAGACTATTTGCGCTGCGCGTCGATTTGAAAGACATAATATTTTCGTGGAGAACATAATGGACCACTGCCTAAAATATCTTGTGTCGTTGTTACAAATTTGTTGTCACTGTTCTGTTCTTTCGTTCAGTTTGAATGTTTGACAGAGCAGCCTTTGCTGAATCTCAATCTTACCGCTAGAAAGTAAACCATGCATGTGGATGGGGGCCGAACTTGTTGGAAGCTCCCCAGCCGACAGTCATCACAAATTCCCAACTGCCACTGCTACTTATTAATTGGACAATGACATTCATATCTACATCCAACGGGAGATCCTTCAAATCGAAGATAGAACAATATCTCTGTTTCTTAAATCTGAACTCGATTTAGATACTAAGATAAGTGTTGCACAGAAGATGACTATATAAGCACAAATTGCTTTTTTTTGTGCTGAGTGGAGATACATAATTAAAGGGGAACTTTCCCATATTAATTGTAATGTGGCGGTGGACGGGCGAGGGTACGACGCCACCACTAGGCAAAAGATTTTGATTACACACATGCGAGTGCTTCTAATGAGTTCACTTTAAGTGTGTTGATAGACTGTGTAGTCGTGGAGGTGTGAGTAATGTGTTTTTATGCATGTGCGTCATCTTGTAATCACAAAAATGATACACAATGCAATGAGTGGTCATGTATAAAATTGTTGTCAGATGCATAATGAAAACTGATGGAGTGTTTCCTAGTTACTAATAATTTTTATTTCCAAAATAAACAGCCCATCAGTTTTGCCTAGTGGAGTTTTTTACTACTAGAATAGAACAATACAAAATATACAAGAATAATAAATTATTATTGCTGGAACAATAAAATTTCATTGATAGAACAATAATTTTTTCACTAGTGCACAATGAGTTTTCACTATTGAAATAGTACTGGAAGATTGGATACATAGACCATACAACAATATTTTTTCTCAAGTGGAACATTACACTATGGAATATAAAATTTCATTATTAGAACGAATCCACAAATATAGAGTTATGCGGTGACTTTTGACAACCAGAATAATATAAATATACCATGGGCAACAATTTTGACTGTGAGAACAATCTAAGATATATCACAAAAGCTATTGATGATACATTTGGTAACATTCCATTATAAGAGATAATGATGAATAATTATGAAAAAGATGAATTTCATACATAACAAAAATGTATACAAAGAGTTTATATTAGAGTAAAAATAATAAAATAGAATGACTATGGAAGACAATATACAAAGAAAAAAAGTACATGGATAAGAAAAAATAATGAAGAAAAGGGAAGAAAAAAAGATATACAAGAGCCCATGCATCATGTACGCAATAAACGAAAATTTTGAATGCGCGTGGCTACTCCGCGTGAAGAAAGAAATGTATAGGCTCATCATCTCCAGTGCTCGGATTTGCAATCAATATTTCCAGTATTTTCCCAATTCAAAACTTCTCTTCTCCCTCCTCCCAACCCAATTTGGACTACACTTCTGGCCCGGCCGGGACGCATTAGTTTCATGGGCCGTCCTTTCCTGTCAAACACATGCTGGCCCAAAATATTAATTCAGTTTGTTACCTAGCAGTCTCATTCATTTTCGCTGATAATGATATGATACTAGTTTCTACTATATTTTTTGTTTCATCAATCATTTTTTTTGAACGGACTGCGAAAACTTTTGCCGGATTTTTATTAGAAGAAAAACAAACAGCAAAACAACCATTTTGTGTTTCATCACTCATGATGGTTGAATTTTACATGCTAGAGTAATACAAAGCCGCATTAGTCTCTGTCATGGTTTTGTCAGAGCTCATCAAGATGCGTTGTTAATCCGATGGTGGCTGTCTACTTGGAGGAAGAGCTTACTGTCAAACACGCTTAAACAATGGAGCCGTTGTGCAGTGCAAAAAGGAAAGATGAAAGAGTGACAGGAGCTTAGATCTCGAAAGATTTTGTAGGCTCGTAAGTTATCCGCTCGTGGAGACTCCATTTGGTAAGTGGGTTATCCATGACGCACATATGAGAGCAACTGAGCAAGAGCTCAAAAATTAAACATCTCAGATAAACCAAGGCAGAGTGAATGTGACCTTCCCGTTGTGCAATCACCGAAGCTTTTCTTTATGTAAATTCCATCAACTCGGATTTGTGAGGTGCAGCTGTGCTATTCGCATTTTACAGTTACCAAGAAGCCACTCACCTTCTTGATCGGGCTGGAATCTTTGAATCATCTGAGTCGCAATCTAAAGTAGAGAAACTGAATAGAGGTATGTAGTCAGTCTCATGTCTGTTTTGATGCAAAAGTAAGAATTAGATCCTTTCTGGTGGGACTTGACTTTGGGATTTAAGCTATCAATTCAGTATCAATTTAGTATGGATGCTCGTTTTTTCTTAATTAGTAATAGTGAATTATTCTTTCAGTAGTTGCAGGTAGCTTCACTGTCACTGCTTCACTGAAAAAACGTGACTGTCATTGATTGCGAGCCACCTGTGTTCACCAATTACAAGTTTTTGTCAGTTTAGTGTCTCTTTGTGTTTTACCATATTTTGTGAAAATATGAACTTACATACATAGTCATATCTGTTTTTATTTCCTAATAATTAGACCCTGGAACAAAAGGGAAATATCCCTCGAAACGCTGAGAATGAAATTTGTTCCACTCTGATTACCAATTCTTTGACTAAACAAAATAATTTGAATTGTGGTCTGGCGCATTTCACGCCACATCCTCATCCTCATACTACTTCTGAAGAGAATGTCAGTACTGTGGGCAAACAAGCTGCGCCCCAGGGTACATTCTCATGTCCATGTAAACAAAACCAATCATTTAAACTAAATAACTAATATCTGTCTATTGTTAACCACGCATCCATGAACTTCAACGCAAAAGAACAGAAGTATTTCGCACAACTAGCGCGGCTTATTATATATAGCCAACTCCAAACAGGTTCATCCCCTCGAAAAATCCAAGATATACCAGCAGCTGCCTGCACTGGACTGGAGACTTGGAGAGCGAGGCGACTGCCTGTGGTGAGCCATGTCGCTGTCGTCCAACACCAACTCGCTACCCTACTCGACGGACAAGGGCGGGTACAGCACCCACGACACGCTCGTCCTCCTCGGCATCGGCTTCTGCGCCACCGCCGTCTCCATCCTCATCATCGTGCTCTGCGAGTGCCTGTGCTGCCGCCACCGCCGCCGCGCGGGGGGCACGGTCGTCTACGTGGCGACCCGGCCGTTCTTCCTACACGGCGGCGGTGGCGGGCTGAGCCCCTCCGCCGTGGCCGCGCTGCCGTCGTTCGTGTTCCACAGGGGCGGCCTGGCCGTAGCTGGCGGCGGTGGCCATGGCCGCGGCAGCAGCAGCGGGCATGGATGGGCGCAGTGCGCGGTGTGCCTGAGCCTTGTGCAGGAAGGGGAGGTGGTGCGGCGGCTGCCGGCGTGCATGCACCTGTTCCACGTCGGCTGCATCGACATGTGGCTCCGCTCCCACTCCACGTGTCCCCTCTGCAGGGCCACCGTGGAGCCTACCAAGGAGGCGTCTTCAAAGGAGCAGGCGACAGCGCCAGCGCCACCGGTGTAACAATGCAAAGCATCGCAATTTGTCAGTGGCAATGTAAAATACCACTGGGTTTTGTGTGCTAAGTAGCTATAGGATGTAATATATGCGTAGTCAGGTATACGAAAGTTTTCTTTGTAAGTTTGGAATACGTATGAGGTTTTCCTCAACCGCGTATCTTCAGAGTCGAACGGAATGATCTTATGAAATTCATGTAGAATCCATGCATCTTTGGACTTTGGGGGCGTAATGGTGATGCGATGGTTGCTACTTGTCCATTGCTGACAGCATATCTATGTCTCAATATTTGTGTGGTTAGTATTGGCAGTGATCCCCACGATGATGAAAGAGTTAGAAGCTTGAAATGGTCTGGCGACTCTGGTTGGTTCCTGAGATTGACCTGTTACAAAATAATTGAGAAATCATCTTCAGAGTCAATGAACTTAATTCTTTTCTATTATTATCTTGTTATAATTGAGCACTTCAAGATCCAAAGAAATGCCATCTATCCGATGCTCATCGTTCCCCTTAGCTAGGCAGAGCAATTCAAGTTGTCATCAATTATATGAAATTTATATGGGCGTAAGCAGGGAAAAAAATTTCGGTATAATAAAAATTTCGATGGTCACCGATAAAAGCGAAATTTCGGAAATTTCGGGAATTTCGGTGATTACTGTAGCATTTTTATTTCTAAAAGTAATTAAATTTGCATAAAAAAACAAAAAATAATTGCATACCGGTAATCTTTACTCATTTCGCTACTTACCGGTAACAGCGATATTTCGGAAATTTCGCCGAAATTTCGTCGAAATTTTTTTCCCTGGGCGTAAGCAAACGTGGATTAATTTTGTGTTCGTTGTCTCAATGCAACCGCCGTCTACTTCACAAAACTGTCCCGCATAAAGGAGCATGTTGAACGTAGATGCTATATATATATATATAACTTTTCGTCACGCCAAGCCCAGTTCTTCGAACAAGCCCGTGAACATTACCCTTGTCTTATAAATTAAGATGATTCTGCCGTTCCTTAAAAAAAAAAAGATTCTGATGCATCCCACTATAGATGTTGATCAAACTGTTTTACTTACATGTTATAATGTCATTCCTCATGTAAATGCATGAGGAAGAAAAAAAATCTTACCACACGCTAATGTGCGCGCAACAATGAAAATAGTATTATGAGTAGTATTGTTTTAATAATTTCAAAATGTTACCAACAACAATCTTTAGTAATTTTTTTTAGGGGAACAATCTTCAGTAATTGGGCCAGACGCCATGTACAAACGAACTTGATGGGCTTGATGATCCAAAATGCAAATATTTTAAACGTCGATCTATGTAATGTATGACCCAACTTTGGCACGCATACACTGGGTCTGACCACCCAAAAGGCGCCAAAAATTAACAACCTACCCATCAAAGTCGTAGCACTCGTCACAAAAGAGGGCTGAAATTGTCTTAAAAAAAACTAAAGAGGGCTTAAAAAGGTCATACATGTACGCTTCCACAAATTCAACTGCTGCCTCTGTTTCAACTATAAAAGAGTAAAATCTATAGACGATTCCTAAACTTCTGTTGGTATATCAGTTAGTTCGCTAAACTCTCGAAATATATTTTTAGGTCATGAACATGTCCTGATATGTCATCGAGGCTCTTAACTCTTAAAATTCATTTGTAAGTTCCTAACTTGTTCAAGGTGTCATATGAACCCATAAACTATAAAAATGTGTTTTAGACCCTTCAATCGTCATAGGCATAATCACAAGTCTAAACGGCGGAATGGATAGATCTCCTCCTCTTCTTGTGATTTATCTCTCCCTTCCAACCATCAGGTCTTTCCCCATGCTCTATTCTTCTTCCACTTTAACCAAAGCCACTGTTCTCTCAGGCTCAAAAAAGAAAAGCTACTGTCCTCTCCCAATCAAGGGTCTCACAACTGTTCGCCGATACTTTTATGGTGCATGACTAGGTCTGAGCCTCTAGTCATTGTCTGTCTCTGATTGAATTCTCCAATTCTCATCCTGCTCCAACGTTCCCATTCTCCCCACGTGATCACTACCACAAGATGGTGGCAAAAATGCCGAGTTAGAAATAAACAGTGCCATTTACAAGTTTGAGGGCCTTAAAAAGATGTATTTTGAGAGTTTGTTATGGACTTAGAAGGCATCCTTATTACTTAAACAAGTATAAGGACTTAATCATATGTTTAAATAATTTGAGGCACTATAGGAAAAAGGGGCTTCACTACCGGTTGGGAACGATTAGGACCTAGGTGGCACACTAGGACAAGATTGGGGGGCTTAAAAATGCATTTTGAATGTCACCGGACCTAAAGATATATAAGGCCCTCCACACTGGGGAGCGGCTACCAATGCCCAAACCCCATTTTTTTTTAGTTTCAGGCACCGCTTCCAACACTGTGGCCTATGCTGCCCGTGACTATCGTGCCCAAAAAGAGGATTCGGCGCAAGTACGTGCTCCGCTGCCACTTTAGTAAAAAAACTAATATTTTACTGTATCGCACAGGAATGGACGTTGGAAAGTATTTTTTTCACTCCAACGGCCGAGCTTCCAACGTTCACATGCATGGATACAACCGTTGTCCATTTAAACAAAATCAACCCAGCTGCTCACATGCTATATATACAAGTGCATTCATACATTTTTTTTTCACCCAGCTACAACAAGAGCACTTTGTGGACATGGAGGGCTCATCTTCGTGTTTCACAGACTTTGCTCAACTCCTCAAATACAAGTACAAACCCAGAAAATCCTACTACTCAACATCAAAATTTCGGATCACACTAGCTGCCTATGAACTATCCACCACCATCACAATTTCGTCCAAGCTATCATCCGCACTACCCATATCCATTCAATCTTTTTGGAGGCCAACAAAATTACCCACAGTTTCCATCCACACCAGGAACCTATGGCTCACCTTATCAAGGTTACATGGGGCAGTACCCAATGACAGAGTGAAAATTTGTCTTTTGGATCCATGCATTGGAGCATTGGTGGAAAGCTGTGAAAGATCAACCCAAGTGGGGTATGTCTTACCCAATTGAAGAGCTAGTCAAACGAGCTAAGCTGAATGCATCTGGATGTTACTGCACTTCAAATGCAGACAGAAAAGATAGAGATGTCACACAGAAGCGTCGACCACAAGGGCGTAATGCAGCTCGATGCACAACTCTAACCTATTGTATCAGTCAATGTTTCTCTACCAATGATACGCTCTTTTCTAATTGCGTAGCCTATAGTACTTAAGAAAAAAAATCAGCGCCAAGTACTAGAAAGAAAAATTACTTCTCTCTTACTTTTCTCATCTTGGTGGTGGTAGACGGATCATGCACTAGCTGCCTGCTTACCAGGATCTTGCATCGTGGTCCTCCCGTCTTGCATTGTGGTGATCCCTCACGGAAGCACACATCACGGCTCCCTCACGGCAGCGCACACCACTCCGTGGATTGCGGCCGCTGACCACGGCGTCCGCACACCACGTCTCCCTTTGCGATTTGTGAGCGGATGACGAACCAGCCTGTGGGAGTCACTGGACTTCTGCCGTCGTCGTCTACGAGGATCTCGCGTCATCTTGACCTCGCCTACAAGGCAGAACTCACCTGGATCTTGCAGCGTGGCGACTTCTTTCAATTTTTTTTTGCCAGATCCGAGCAATTGAAATAGTGGGGAACAAATTTTCGTGAGGCAAATTTCAATTGCAGTGAAATGATGAAATAAAAAAGGGGATTGATCTGCCTCTAGAGGCGACGAGAGGAACAAGAGGAGGTGGGGATTTTTTCTCGCGCGAAGGAACTGCCCTCAGGACAAGGAATACATTTTCCTGCCATGTAGCCAAACTTGCATAAGACTTCGGTGCCCACCGTTGTACAACTCACGCCCCGCTCTCATTTTATCTTCTGTGGGGCCCAGTTTCTGTACCAGAGCCGCTCCCCATTGTGGAGGGCCTAAGGACAAATTTTGGGACCGTCCATGTATTTTACTCTATTTAAAAGATCACATAGGGACCTAGAGAGCTAGGACAGATCAGCTGCATCTAGAGGAAATTAGGAGAAGAAGAAAGCTAGAACCGGAAGGTGTGTTGATAGTGTGAGTTATCTAATTTATCATGGTCATAGATGTATGTCCCCATCAGCCGTAATAGGCTCGACAACCTATATTACAACACTACTTGACCTATTATAGGGCCCCCGACGGATGGGTGTGACAATATGCTCCTTGCTGTAAAAGAAAATATATCACTTTCGCTTGTGGCGATAGTTTACGGTTTACCTCGTTCTGCAAATTAAGAACGGATCGATCAACACACCATGTTGTAGAAACACGCCATCAGCTTGGGCGTGCTGCAGCCGGCGTTCAGACGCTGCTCGGTGACGTACTGCCATGTTGTGGAAACATGGCTACTACTTTCGTTTCCGACGTAATGTAAACCTGATGCGCTCCTTAATTTCACACTTAAACTACTAACTCATCCACTAGTTAAACTGCGTCCATTCGACGCACTCTCTGGAAGAGAACTGGACTACTTATTGCCGCGCGCGCGCAAAAACTTCGGTCGCAGCTAGTATATACCGTACTCCACCCACACTACCACTCTACCATGTCAAACTTGTACACGAGGCGGCTCTTGGCCATCTCCAGCGAGGCAGGCGACGTCGACGACGACAGCGACGGCTACGGCGTCTTCGGTGGCGTGGCAGCAGACGCCTACTCGCTGATCGTCGCGTCGTGCGTGCTCGCCGCGTCCGTCGTCATCTGGGAGGCGTGCGCCTTCGCCGCCATGGCCGCGGCGCTCGTCGCCGGCGCCACCTGGTGCCTGAGCATCGTGGCCGCGAGCCGTGATGGTGGCATAGAGTATTCTGCCGGCGTCCACCACCACGGCGGCGCGTGTGGTGGGCTCGCCGAAGTGGACATCGCTCGGGCGCTGCCGGCGTCCCCGTACCAGCAGCGACATGTCGGCCCGGCGGGTGGCGCGACGACGTGCTCCGTGTGCCTGGAGGAGGTGCGCGGCGGCGAGATGGTGCGGAGGCTGCCGGAGTGTGGGCACTTGTTCCACGCCGTGTGCATCGACCTGTGGCTGCACTCGCACGTGACGTGCCCTCTTTGCAGGTCCGACCTCTCGCCAAGGCGACGAGATACAAATGCCGCAGCTGCAGCGCTACCGCAGGGTACCGGTGCCTTACCGTCGCCGCGATTACTGTCGTTGTAGAGTGTGTGTGACTGTGTGAGAGTCTTTGCTTGTTTTTTTTTTTCTTTTGTTTCAAGAAGAGTGTTGACACTTGACACATATATATGCGCATGTTCCGACAACATAGAAATCTCTGGCTCCATGAACATGATACTATGAGCCAACTTCTTGCTGGAACTTATATATATGGACAATAGATTACAGTACTTTGTTCCATCACAAAATCGACCACACTCTCAGGCTTGTTGTGCGGCTCTTGCGTGGCCGGCGTCGACGGCTTGCTTGTGCGAGCTGCGTCTCCGGTGTTGAGGACTTGAGGTGCGTATGCTGATGCTGCAGGACTTCTCTAGAACCTCAATGCGTGCGTATCCCATGGGGTTACGGCCTTTGGAGCCTCTACCTCCCGACACTATGATGCTCGCATTATTGTGCTCGAATCCCTGTGTATAACATCTCAGAATTTTTTTGAAATGTTATTTGTGCAAAAATCGAGATTCTAGAAGTTTTTGTTTGAATTGTGTGAGCCATGAAATTTGTTTGCAATTTATTAAAGTTAATTTGCTCCTTTCTAAAATTCCAAGTAAATAAAAGGGAACACGCATAAAAATGTTTAAGCAAACCTATGCATGTGTGATATGGAATTGTTCGAATTTACTTGGAGTTTATTGAGTGTGTGGTTTAATTTGTATTTGAATACCGGCAGTCAAATTCAAACAAATGGCTAATCTAATCTCCGTAGCTTTTCTTTTTTGAGCAAAATCTCCGTAGCTTTTTTTTTTTGAGATCATATAGCAACATCTCCGTAGCTAACTAGCCCTAGCCTACTAAACCGGGCAGTACTAAAGTAGTAACCCAACCTGTTCATGGGCATGTTAGGGCTTTGGGCCATCAACCGTTAGCAGCACGTAACCATCAAGCCCAGCTGCTAATCGGCCTAGTCCAACACCAACGAGAGCCTGACCCAGGCGCGCGCAACTTGCCCTACCTCGAGTCCCGATGATCGACGCCGGACCCAACCCTAGCCCTCTCCGGCCTATATAATCCCCGACTCCACGGGATTGAGAACTCCCAGTCCGAGCCGCTCGCCCCTTGGGTTTTCCCTGCGCCGCTGCCACCTACCAAGAAGGAAGAGAAGACGCCAAGAGGAAGAGAGGAGAAGCCGAAGCGGCGTCCGGACTCCGGAGGGAAAAGACGACGACAGCGATTACAAGCTGAAGCCGCCGGCCACAAAAAGCGGAACCACGAGACGCGGTCACGTACGCCAGGCAAGAAGACTGCGCGACACACCACAAGCTGAACTGCGAGCAACGACGCCGACGCCGGGAACGCCGCCGCCGCCATGACGCCCTCAACGCTGATGAGCCGAGCCTGCTTCCCTCCATCGCTCCTTGCGGCGGAACGACTTCGCAGTTCGCTCGAACGCCGACCACAAGCCTGCAGGGTGAGCAGCCACCAAGAGCCCGCCTTTTTCCTGCCCTTGTTTGATCCCGGCTTGATGCTGATGACGAGCCTCGGCGCCGGGCCTAGGCTGCCAAGGCTCCGCACACCGGCACGCACATGCCTATATAACCACGGCAAGTGCAAGCACGGCCATGCTGCCTGTGTGCCAGCCCCAGCAGCAGCCAAGGTGTCCAAGTTGCAATGCCACCGTGCGCGCGTCCCTGCCTCCGTGCAGACGCGGCGAATGCCTTTTGGGTATTCTGCCGAGCACCTTCGTGAGCTGGCGAGCACCGCACGAGCAGCCCGCTGCCTTTGCCGTTCTCTGCCTCGCCATGGCGCTGCGGACCTGGAGTGCCAGTGACCTCACCTGCGCTTCGTTAGATGCATGTCGTGGTGCCATGACGGGAAAGAAACGAGGTGCAATGAGGACGGGAAAGAAACGCCAATGCGGCCTTTCCATGAACACCTTGCCGACAACATCTCGAACGCCTTTACCTGCCCTGCAGCCTGCTCAATCTGCTGTGCTGCACCCGTAGTTGCTGGCTTGTGCACCCGTAGTTCAGGGATGCACATCAGTGTAACCAGAATCTTAACCAAGCCGGGCTGATCTGACCCATGGGACCCATGTGCTGACATGTGGCATGCACTAACTATGCTTAACTCTAACCTATTATATCAAAGCTCGGGAGTGATTTTTTTATATCTGAAAATAGGTGTTAAATCAATGGTAGCTTAGAAAAAAAAATTGAACTTGTTTCATAATGTCTCTAAAATCTTACTTGAGCTACCCGTTAGTATAATATTTGGGTCACCATTACATCCTATTTGGAATTTATTTGCAATTAGGATATTTTATATATTTGTACTCCACTCATTAGGATTTGCGGAAGACATTGGAGAACTTGAACGACGGTGACATCATCATGAATACTTGAAGTGAAGGAGGTACGCTCATCCCAACTCTTATCTATTATAGCAATTGCAACTAGAATTATGATATTATCTTTGCATGGTGTTCTTTATATTTGTATTCTTTGTTGCCTTATTCGTATTGGCCAAGAATAGGATATTCCTATCCATGGTGGGTGTTGTTTTTCAAGGCAAACATGATTCGGGAAAATAGTAGATTGATTAGAGTATAATATACAGGCAAGGATTTTCTAGGGTTTATAGAATGCACCCAATCAATGGAGATCCTTGTCCAATCCATAACCGTCTACCATAAAACCTAGAAGCAGTCCAGTCATAGAATGATCCCTGCGATTTGTGGTACAAATGTATTAAAATAGTATAAAAGATGAAGGAAAGCGAATATACCAAATTAGGGAAAAAGTTAATATATCACAATGATGGTTTTTAAGTTGAGCTAATAGTATTTCCGCGATTGAGGTCGCGTGGTGGGACTAAAACCCTGTCGTCGTATGCATAGATTTGTTGACACGTAAATGGGCAGACGCATTTTAAGGATGCTCAGATGGCTTTGGTTCAACCACAATTGGGATGATTCTATTGGTCGTTCCTGTTTCCTTAGCTCCTCGGCTCATCCCTATCTCTCCTCTCACTGATAGGTAGGCCCCGCATGTCATCTTGTTCCTCCCATCATGGCCAATTCGGACTGCAGACCGAGTGTGACCCTCGTCGCGCTGCCTCTCTTGGTGCGTACACAATGACTCCCTTGTCGTCTTCTAAAAGGCGCCGTCGAACCCCTCGGCCCCATTTGATTCATAGCCCAAAGAAAACCTAGCACCTAACCTACACATCAGTGCAAACCCTAGGCCACCACCACCACCGTCGGTTTCAACTCTCCTGGAAGTCGTCTGTTCATCATCGAGGGCACCTCGATCCAGGAGCTCGGTAAGGAGGTTAGGACCTCTTCTCGCTCTCTCGCCGTCTGGACTCAGTTTTCACAAATTAAACCAAATTAGTTTAGTTTTCTTTTATAATTGTTTTGTGTTATCCTTATTTCTTAAGTTGACAACTATGCTTTGTAAATCAGGAAAATGTCTAGAAAATTTGCTCACATGCCATGCTCTATTGAAACATTTATGGACGTTCTAGAGCTAGTGGATTTCGATAAAGGGAAAAAGATGAGCGAACATGTGTTAGGGGGCTTGCTTCATATGAAGAGGGTAGAGATTCGAAGTACTTTACTTGAGTGTTTACTACAAAGTTATGATCCTACAGAAGAAAAGTTCTTCTTCGGATAAGGTGAAAGCTTTTCAGTTTATCATTATGATGTTGAAGACATATTCGGTCTTGAAAATAAGGGCATATTTGCACAACTGGATGCCATCACCGGTGATATCCCTATTTTGTTTACTGAAAAGTACACAAAAGATGGTTTTCTTATCACTGATAGGAGGCGTCTTTTATGGAAACTAGGATCGTGCCCGTGCGTTGCTACGGGACGGCAACAATTGTGTATGAAATTACATTGAACATTCCAGAAGACAATAATTCATTGTTTATTATGGTAAAACAAAACAATTTACTCTATTAAAAATTAATATCAAACATGTGACGAAGAAATTTTTTTATATCTTCTGGAAGCATCTTTCGATGTATATTTGCTTCATTCGATAAGACATCAACAATGAAATTCTGCCGCATTGCGGTCGGATCCTAAACACGAGGAATATATGTGTAAGTATCTTATATATGTCACCCACAACCATGCCTCGAATACTTTTTATATAAATTACAAGGAATTACTACACTAACCTTATAGATTAGAGTATTCCGGCCACTCTTCCACGTGCTCATGTATTATGGGATGAGGAAACCACTTTCAAACCTATGCAATTACTGATTGTCATATCTCTACTGTAAAATTGCATATATTAAACGTCTATTTAATAAACTATAAATGATTGATAGTTAGTTACCCTTTGTCCTCAAGTTCAATACCACATTCATGGGTATATGGCCACTTGAAAACATCCTCATGATTCCAGCTGGAGCTATGTACATTCATTGCATGCATATATTTCGGGGACCATTGTATGATTTGTTTGACATGATCTTTGTATGACATGTCTTCACACCATTTTGGAACTGGCTTAGGTTCAATAACAATGACTGTTTTGTTTTTATAATCTAACACATAAAGCAAAAATCTTTTGGCGTCCAGCCATGGCAAGAGAAATTGAAAAAAATTCAGCTATTAGAGATAAATAATGACGATCAGTGAAAAAATAAGAGTAAACATCCTTACGTATCTGCAACTGGATAGGTTGTATTTTATAAGTTCCCATCCACCAATTGCTTCAGCCCACTTTTCATGACTATGTCTTGTACGGTAATTTGGAGCTCGTGTTAACTCACATATTGTCTACGATATATAGTTGTTGAGTTAGATGAAAACCCATATAAAAATCGTAGATCATATTTATATAGAGATACAAGAATATGGTTAAACCGAGAAATTTATTTATATGATAAACAAACTTACACTGAAATGAAGATCAGTGTAGTGCTTTAAAATCTCTTGGTTGCGACACTTCAATCCTTTGTACTCACGGTATGCACGAAAATGGACTCCTATGTTGAAACATCCAATAGGCATGGTTTGATTCTCATGTAATGCCAATTGGATATCATTTAGGGTTAAGGTTATGTCATATGGATAAAAGCTTCGCACCCAATTCCTCCTGTAATAAAATATAAGACAGCTGAACGAAGCATAAAAGTCCTAATATTCTATTATATTTTTTATCAACTATAATACATTGCGTCGATAGAGGAAGCTTACTTGAGTTTCGCATCATCGTCAATTGACACAATGTAATCACACAACACTTCTTTCAGTTCTTCTTTGCTCAATGGCATACCCGCATCAAATAAGGATTGAAACCATAACTTCTCATCGCCACTTGGCTTGATTTCTATTTGCTGAGTTTGTTTATTGTTTGGTGTTACCTTTTGAGATGTCAAATCAACCTCTTCAATATGTTTTCTCTTGTTAGGATTTTCTGTTTCCACAACATCATTCGGGCTACCACTGTTTTCTTCATCTGTTTCTAATAACATATGGCATTCTTGTATTTCATTGCGCTCTGACAATATCAAGATAGCAGCAAGCTTCATCCTAAACATCTTCATATTGTCCTGTATGAGAATAATATTACATTTTTGTTGAAAACATGTGTTGCTAAACAATCATGTTTAATTGTTAAATGAAAAACCTGAGTCACATCATCAGACAAGCGATCGCCGGTCCAATATTCCATGTAGTTCAGTAAAAACAGACCACATGAAACACAACAAGACATACAAATAAGATGATCATTTGTACAGATGTTCAAAACACTGGGCGATTTAGCTTGCCAATGAATTTGTACATACCCATCGAATTGCATGCTCTGCTTAAGACTTCTATAATTGGCCAAGAGTCAACATTGATGTCTGGCCATTTGTGTTCTGCAAGATTAGTGATTTGCAACACATACTCTATCCCTTTCCGAAGGCCAGTCAACTAAGCATACACAAATTCTGTAATTAGCATATAGTAGTCGAACCAATAGTAGTATTGACGCGTCCTAGAGATTACTTACAGTAGTTACAAGGTCGTTGCGTTTAAACATAGTAGAGCACGAATCGAGGACTTGTATCTCACACTTGTTTGCATTCACAACAGCAAGATACCAGTGGTAGTCAACTATATTTATTGGAAGAAAAACCTAAAAATTTATTAAGAGTATAACTTTGGGTGCATGTATTAGGTATTTTAATAAGTTCAGCCAGCCAAAATATATGGTTGAACAATATAGATACAAGGTCTAGCAGTATCAGTTACCATGTCATGGTCCAAATAAGATAGGACCCTGTGAGCCAAAGCAGGAACTTGGTTACCGCGAACTTGGTTACCGCCACGTACTGGATGATTATCCACTATGCTTTGGTCTTTTCGGCCATCACGCTTCATGAGGCTGGTTATGTGCGTATCTTCAAGGTAGCTCGTACCTCCTGACCTCTTAACCATGTCATGTTTAGCCCTTATTAATTATATATATGCATTGATGATCTGGGAAGATAGAGCAATGAGAAGTTGTACTATTGCAAAATAGTTGTGTTTGCACAACATCATATATGGAGTTTACCTCATCATTTATGGGTTTGATGTTGTCAAAAAGACACTATGTTTTGTCTTTTGACGATAGCACCACTGATGGACACAACTATTTCACGCCCAAGTTGTTTAGGAATTTCTTTCACAGAATCGATTACAGATATATTTTTTGTGGTACATTCATAATCTGAAAGGAACAAAGATCCATTAGGTGTTTCAATGACTACATGTGAAAATGTACGATAAAGGCATATTTTATCGAGGTTTTAAGAAATTGATATAATACCTTCTTGTACAATTCGGGCCGATGGGTTCTTCTTTGGTTTGTTATGACTTGGACCCTCTTTCGGATAATGGTACACTGTACTCATCGGAGCCTTGTCAGTGGGCATGTCACTGTTGTTTAAAGGGAAAAAACGCTACATTAGTTTAAACAATATAACCATTCAATTCACAGTGAGTGAGTGAGTGAGCAAGCCTAGATGTGTAAATAGATGTGACCAAATGTGATAGAATCGTGCTGGACGATAACCGACACCGAGAGGAAGGAGCTCCTCGCCGGACTCAACCTCCGCCACCGATGCCGGGCGCTGGTTAATATCTCTTGTAATATTAGTTGTTTTTTTGGATCTACTATTTGCGTCGTCTCATCTGGTTAGTATCTGTTGTAAATAAATGTATTTATAATCAAAATGCTTGCCCTGTGCATCTACTGCGTCCTATTTGCCTGTGCGTTTAATCAAGCAATGAGATGGACGGACGGGATCACAGGATCGATCGCACGACGTGGCATCGTTACGATTGCTCAGTCGTAGTACTTGCTAGCTATAGATGTACGTGTGCCTCGGACGTCTGGCAGGTCGTGGCGCCGTCGTGCCTCAGACGTCCGATTGGTCACGACGCAATGATGGAAGGGATGACGCTAACTTACATCGGAGGGATCAGATTGGATCGGATGATGCTGGCTTGCTCCGCGGACGGTGCGGCGGCATGACCGTGTATCGTCGAAGTCGTCATTGCCGGCGGGTGTCGTGTCGTGGTCATGGACGGATCTGCTGGACGTGGTCGATGCCAAGGAAGTAGAAGGACTGGCGTCAACGGTGTGGTATCTGCGTGCTGTAGGCGTTGGTGGTGTTGCGTCGTAGGTCTGGGCCGTGTCTGTTGGGAGGGGGAGGTGGGTGTATGTGTTTTGGAGGAGATCGGGCGGCGTGATCTGCGCTCGTGGGCAAATGCAGAAGGGCGTGGTCACCGCATCGTATCTTCTATCTTCCTTTTCTTCTCTACTTCCTAATCTGCAGCGCGTTTTATTATGCCACATGTAGCAACTAACATAAGGCCTTTTTGTTTTTTTTGAGGGGCATGTGGGAATAGTGCACGACCAGTTGAAAATCAAGTATGGGCCTCCAGATAGACCATCTGATGGGTAAGGAAATTGTTGAATGCAGCAACGCACAGAAGGCCTTTTTGTTTTTTTGAGGGGCACGTGAGAAGGCCTAGTGCACGACCAGTTGCAAATCAATTATGGGCCTCCAGATAGACCATCTGATGGGTGTTGCCCACCACGAGGAAAATGTTGAATTGGCGACACCATTAAACAATCCAGTTCGACACGTTCGGGTGATATGCCTACTTTCTGCACTCAGTCTAAGGACCATGGTGTCATCCGCGACCAGGAGGCTCAGGTCGATATCTATGCTTTTGAATAATCCACATGGTTAGTAGCTTTTCATGTGGAAGCTTTCTCATAGAATTTTATATCAAAGTTTAAGATATTATGAATGGTCTGAAACCCGAAAAACGAGTACACAAGAGCTAATACACTCCAAAGATATCCGGCAAATCCGCGCTTAAGTTTCTAGTCTGTTGAAACCATTGACTCCTCCATGTTTAGCTGTACTTCTCCCAGGGCCTCGTGAGGAGGCCGGCCTCCAGGTTCTTGCAAAGCAGGTCGGACTTGTCCGAGTGCATGGGCCACAGCAGCAGCTCGTGCAAATTGTTGCACTTTGCGTGCGTCTTCACATATACGATTCCCAAAGCCTACAAATATAGATAAATTATTAAGAATTCAGTGCTATAGCTAATGTAAGCCAAATACAATGAGTGATATGGTCATAGTATGTTACGTTGCAAATCCCACGTTTGATTACAAACCGGAGAGAAAACCAATTGGTTGTACTCAGTAGTAGTTGCTCCCCCTAAATGGATGAAAAAAAATAAAATCTTAGTAGACAATCTAAACTTGAATTCAAAGTTTTCATAATGGTAATCATCTTATGTATTGTCCCATCTTTTTTGACATGGAGGGCTGCTAGAGTCAGAAATTTAGAGGATGCTTTTTGATATGCCGACAAGTGTTGCACAAGGAGTTTATACGTCACATAGATGGTGAGCACATTTCCCCTGCATGATATAGATTTAATATATGATCCGCAAGTATACAGATTATATTAATAATCAACTATGCTAATGATGAACTTACCTCTCGTTGATGATCACCACACGCCGGGCCGGTCGCCTACCATTCCTATCATATATCTTGGTCACATGGACAATCAGACCTATAACGTCTTCAAAGGACACAGCAGATATAAGCGTATTCAGTCAATACCATATTTAATTTATCATGAAATAATAAAAAAGGCACAAAGCATTTTTCTAGAAATACCCACAAACGTATTTTGTGGCTGCTGGTACACATCCTCAAATTGTCGGAAGGTTCGAGGACACTCTGGAATGAAAACAGTTCGCGATGGTTCATTGATCATATTGTCTGTGCCAATGAGAACATAGTAATCGGAATATAGATGGAAAATATTGGCTCTAGGATGATCATATGTGTGTGCAAAGGCGACTCTCCTAAAATCATAGGTCTCTCCTTGAACAAGCATATTGTCGATCAAATTGAGCCGCGCACCATATACAATACCCTCCATTTTGGTTCCCTGCAGCCATGCATATTACCAAGATCATCGTCGCCATTACTCGCAGCACGCTTCTTGCGAATCTATTGTGCGGCTCTGACTTCGCCCATAGTCACACCAACCTTTGGAATTTTGTTTGACAGTCGAGTTCACCTCTTGGAAAGAATAGGAGGGTATGACAATGGGTCGTAGCATCCATGGTATGATCGGATGCCATGTATAGATCTATCCCTCCCTTGTAGCATAACACTATTCTCAAACTGTCCACGACGTTCGCTCCCCTCAATCCACACGGAAGCAACCTCCGATGTGAGTGGCACATTACAAGTTCTCTGGTCTAGCCGCTGGTCAAGATTGAATTCAATACGGTAGTATTCAATTTGCCCAATATGCCCCATAGTCCTAATGTGTTCAGTGTACGGATTACCATTAAGGATTCTCACCTACCCTGCAATAACTTCCTTATCCTTTTTCATGTATTCTTCACGGTACTTATGGTAGCGGTGTTCAAGAGCAGGATCATCGTCATAGAAGTAAAGCTCAAGGTGATCCGCCTCTTTGTCCTTCTCTTTGCCAAACGAATGCATGTTGTGGTACATTTGGCCATGGGCCCGGAATGTGTAGATACCACCAGTGCGCACATCAGTGGTAATTCGATCCAGGTTACAATATAGGGACGTGAATGAGAAGTGGCCGTTAAAATTCCTGATGTTTTTACGAAAGTGCCTTGCATCGGCATCTGAACTTGACCGCAATCTCATGAGTTCTAGTGGTGTGTCGGGGGTGGACAGGTGTATCTTTCCGCCACGACAACAGAATCTCGGTGGCTCAAATTCAAACTTCTTTGCATTGCAATACTTGCAATTCGGAATAGGTTTCAACACGTGTGTTTCAGAAGGAACATTGCTATAAACTACCCTGTAGGGATTGGGGACTTCCAGGACGCTAGGATTGTCATCTTCCACATCTTGTACTTCCACATCTAGTATGCCCTAGTCGTATTCCTCTTCATCTGAAGCATACAAGTTGACCACGTGTTATTTAAATAAATTAACACATTACAATGCAAAATCTGGCTTATATAAACACATACACTGTCCAGCGAAAAGATGCCGTTCATCCTCTTCATCATCCTCAAATATCACGTCCTCATCACCATCTGTCATTCCATTGTTAAGTTTACGGATATAACCAGTGTTTTACGAACATACAAAGCAAAATTGTGGAAGATTACCTTCTCCCATTGTAGGTGCTTCCGTAGATGGTGTCGTGTCTTGAGGAGGAACCGAGCCGAGTTGTCCTGTAAAATACACATTATATATTGAATAGATGAGCATAAAAGAGACATACACACAACTTACAAAAAACTTTGTGTATAGAAAGTGACACTTTGGTTCCATAATGATGTTATTACATCACATGCAAGCATGCACACTTCTAGGTTGAATTTTCATAGGCGTATTCACATTAAGTATTCCTTGAAGCTTTTCCAAGTTTATGCTTGTATGGTAAGGATTGAAACCGCTCACCCATTCTTTCCTGTATGCATGTAAAAAACAAAAAATAAATAAACAAAGGACTTGACATTACTTGTATAAGTGCTCGACAAAATAATATACGACTCACTTACCCTAAAAGCATCACCATATGCTATATAAGATATAGTCGCAAATTGTTTGAGTTGTATCTCTAAAGTTAGTGTATGTCAACTAAATTGGCTGCGGTGTTTCTAGAATGACACAGTCATTTGAATCAATTTCTCATCCACATTGCTCTGGTCATCTTGGCATTCTCTTGTAGTGTTGTTGTCTGGTTCCAAAAGAATGACAACAAGCTTAGAGTAACTTCATGCATGCCCTAATAATCTAATAGTTATGAACAATACTTATGTCACCATTCAAATATCAGACCTTATAAGGAGACAATTGAACTTGTGTTGTAACGAAAGCATCGTCCACTCACACAATAATTTGATCGTCTCCTAAACCTTCAAATGACTTACTAATCTTATTATGTTCATCACACGCATAATCTGTGGCTGGTAGAAAGCATCGTCCACTCACAAAATAACTTGATCGTCTCTTAAACCTTCAAATGACTTAATAATCTTATTATGTTCTTCATCACACGCATAATCTGTGGCTGGTAGAAAGCATCGTCCACTCACACAATAATTTGATCGTCTCCTAAACCTTCAAATGACTTAATAATCTTATTATGTTCTTCATCACACGCATAATCTGTGGCTGGTAGAAAGCACATCCCATAATGACTATAGTGGCAAAATAGGTAGCATATAATTTAGTGCTAGAACATGTACCTTGTGCATAGACTACGTCGACATGAACCTTTTTGGGCTTCTTATGACGCCTAACTTTACTATTGTTTCCAGTCCACCTTCAGCATTTTCTTCCATCTCAATCTGAGTGAGGAGGCTGCGTAGGTTCTCCACTTCTTCAAATTCTATCACTATATCATTGGGGATCTCACTATCTTTGTTTGACGACAAAGGGCTGTTGTTCAGCATGGATGCATCTGAAGTGACCACATCAAGAGTGCACTATGTTTCTGCATTGTGGACAACGCCATCCACACCAGAGTGCACTGCGAAACCATGGTGACATCTTATGAAACCTGCCTAAAAAACATGAATTTAAAAAGCAAATCAGATCAAAGTCACGATTAAAGTAAATCATTGTCAATGCGACTACAGATTAATTACCTCAATTGAGAGTCTTTTGTCACCAATTGACTGCACTTCATCGGGACCAGGAGAAATCATGGTGACATATGATGAAACCTGTCACCACCACCATCGTCTCAAGTCCCCATCACCAACTGTCTGCACTTCATCGGGACCAAGAGAAATCATGGTGCCATATGATGAAACCTGTCACCACCACCATCATCTCAAGTGCCCCCCTAACACTCACACACAAACTCCGACCCACACTCACAACCCTATGACCTATAGCTCTTTGGGCTAACTAAAACCATAAACCACGTCAATTCTTGGTGGACATTGGATACATGTGAAACACCCATAGTATATGTGCGTGGAGACATAGAACAAAGACCCAATTAGGCTAAGAGGGTGCGATGGACCCTTGACTAAGGAGTGGGCCTAGTATGCAAGCATTGATGCATATGTTAGCTACCAGAGTTATAGGTTTCATATTAGGAAAAAAAACAATATGGTGTTTAAGTATATGTTTTATTGGCCATTTCACATATTTTGATTTTTGCCATCAGAGTACTGCATGTATAGTAGCTTGTCGAGGGTATTGATTATGAGTCAAGCAGTACACTTGGCTCGATACAAAAGAAAGTAAATCTAGACATATGGACTGATACTCGGCTAGAAAGAATGCAAATATGGGATATGACTTGTAAAACATATACATAAACATTCACACTGTTTTTTTCTTGAGATGATGTGTGTAACTCTCGTAGCTGACATACGCATCCATACTTGCATACTTGTCATGGTCCATAGTCAAGGGTCCATCGAACACTCCATCTATAATTGTGTCTTTCTTCATTGTATCCATGCACGTATGTATCACATCGCATGATATGTCCACCAACGATTGACGAGGTTTATCAGTTTTAAATAGCCTAAGGAGAACACACTGTTGGCCAGTGATGTATTCTACCAATAGGCCGATGATGCATCTTTCATTGTGGGGCGTTGTGTTTAGCTTCTCAAGGGGGTTTTCTATGAATCTGCCCACTGAGCATTTTTTGGACGCAGACATAATGCACAACATTATCCAAACATGTTGAAACAAATTATGATGATGATGATGATCTAGATAAAGAAAAAGGAAATGCTAGTCAAAAGAAACCTTGAGAACTTCCACCAGTCATGGATTTCTCGGCCACCATAGCCCAACCATTCATGAGGAGTCAAATATTTACCACCAAGTCCCTGTTTAGTTGCATGGTGAAATTTCACCAAAAGTTTTTACACTTACAACCATGTCCTCTCACAGGGCAGGCTTAGTGTGAAAACTTTTCATCAAATTTTACAGACCCTGAAATAGTGTGTGCTTTTCATGAATATTGTGTGCTTTTCATGATAGTCATCATGTGTTGGTTGTGAGAAAAGTTGGGACAGGACCGTTCCATCCCAATTTTCTGGAAATGTTTCATCTCATCTGATGTTTGGTTGGAGTGGGATAAGATCATTCCATTTTTTGTTTGGTTCAGAGTTAAAAGAAATGAAACATACGTCTCTTTTAACACCGTTAGGTAGCAGACCCCATTTGTCATAAAAGGGAACGTATGTCATGAGAATTGAGTTCAACTATGAGAACTCAATCCTAGATCATAGGATCCTAATCCGATGTCTATAGGTAATGGTGGATTACATTAGCACTAAAACCCCCTCATCCCACCTTAATCCTTTCTTTTGCAAATAACTCCTCTGCGCCGCCCCACCCTAATCTCGACGCCGTGACTCTGTTTCGCGAGGACGCCGTGACTCTGTTGCCCGAGCTCCTCGTTCGGCCGCCGCCCAGACTTCCCGCGGCGACGCTTCGTCGCCCGCCGCCGCTCCTGATCGCCGCAGCATGCTCGCTCGTCACCCGCCACCCAGACTCGGTGCCAGGAGCAGCTGAGGCCGCCGCCTGCTGCCCAGGAGCTTTTGCTCAATGCGTGCTGCTCATTGTGGACTCATGAAACCAGTATTTTTTATTGAATGTCAGACGTTGCATGTTCATGTCACGCGTGCTGTTAGTTTGCTCAATTGCTCATTGCGCATGCATGCTGTTACTTGTGCTCATGCATGCCGTTAGACTTTTGCTCAATTGCTCATTGCACAATTTGATCATGCATGCTGTTAGTTTCTATACATGTTCATGCGTGCTCATGCGCACAATTTGTGGACTTATGCGTGCTCATGCTAGCTCGCTACTGCTAGCGGCTTGCTTGTCCATGGCGGCGGAGTCCATGCGTACGCCAGCTCCTGGGCGATCAAGCTGCTGGGAGGAGGGAGAGGAGGACACGGCAAGGTAGCTGTTCTCATAGTCCTTGGCTTCCAGCGATCAGGAGTGGCGAGAGGTGATGTCTTCTCACGAAGTGTCACGGCGGGAAGTCTGGGCGGCGGCTGAACGAGGAACTCGCGCAATGGAGTCATGGCGTCGAGATTAGGGTGGGGCAGGCGCAGAGGAGTTATTTGCAAAAGAAAGGATTAAGGTGGGATGAGTGGGGGGTTTAAGTGCTAAAGTAATCCACCTTTACCTATAGCCATTAGATTATGATCCTATGATCTAGGATTGAGTTCTCATAGTTCTCATAGAAACTCAGTTCTCATGACATACGTTCCCGTCATAAAACAGCCCCACCTGTCATCCTCATTCTTTTTTGGCCTTCATTATTTGCCCTGGCGGCGGTGGGCTGGAGGCGGGCGGCCCAGCTGTAGGTGGGCACCGCTCACGTGGTGGAGGAGCATGTGGTGGCGGGGCTGCTGGCGCTCGGCCAGCCCAAGTAGCGACACTCACCCGTGGGCCCTCTTGCGGCCCAGGCACCAATGCAGCACCAGCGGTGGGTCTGCAACGCACCCTGGCCCGAGCTGCAGCGTAGGCGCGGCAGGCGGCAATGGGGAGGGAGCTCACGCACGCACTCGTCTGGCCCAAGCGACGGTGCAGCAGGGGGCCTGGCCATTCGCCGCTAGCGGTGGATCTCGCCCGCGATGCGGGCCCGTGGTGGTGCCGCGAGCCTGACGGGCGTCAAAGTGGGATGACCTGGTGGACTCGTTTTGGACAGACTCGGTCATCCCTTACCTGGAGAGAATATTCCTTCCTAGGGATGACTCCATTTCACAAGTTCTCCGACCAAACACCCTGAAAAACGGTATCGACCTATCCCATATTCCCATCACATATCGTACCAGCAACCAAATACATGCTCACAGCATACTCTGCACTTTGGACATGTGTGTGACTCATCAACAAGACACCAACGTACTCTTTCCGGTAGACAAAGCGGACCAAATTGTTTAAGTGCAAAGTCACATCGATTTGATGCTTCCAAAGACAAATGCAATATCTTTTCTCTGTTTCCCCCTTTTCCAATGAGTGATGAGCAGTTGACGTGAAATCGCTCGTTATATGCCTCTGCTCCCCCGCACGTAAAGGACCGGCCGCCGTGCGATTCCTATGGCCGGCATCCGGACGCCCTGTTCAGCACGTCACGGCGACGGCGGCGCACTCAATTCCGCCGTGCGCTGGCCAGTAATAACATCCTTAATCCATTAATTATTCGTTCAGATAAAAGAACACATATGCGTAACAATAGTACGTACAGGCTCAGTAGCTGACTATTCCCTTATTAAACTCGACCTAAAAGAATTGACCCCAAACTGCACCAGTCACACGCTAAAGCCTCCATGCGCCAAATTCCCCAAACCGAACATTATAAATTGCCACGAAAACAATCGTTCATGGCGGCAGGTGCCGGCACGTTTTCCACGTGGGGTGCATCGACATGTGGCTGCACTCGCACCGGACCTGTCCGGTGTGCCGCTGCGTGGTGTCGACATCGTCCCAAGTAGTGGCACCCAAAGCTGCGGCGGCAGAGGAGGTGGAGGAACGGGCACCAGAGTCTTCACCTGAAGATGATCAGTTGCCGCCGGTGTAATTGACTTGTGTATATTCTCGATGTGTACAAGTAGATAATAACAAATATGTATCTTTAGAGCATTGTGTTATATTATTTAATAGACAAAAGAGAGAGTAAATAGATCATTATATTTATTATCTATAAAACTTATTTTTATATTAATTCTAATTAGCCCGTGTAGGAGCACGTGTTGATGAACTAGTACTATAAATCATAGTTGTTGTTAGTTGGGTCGATCCCTGTTTCTCCATTCCAAACGCTGCCCTATGTTTGTTCCTGTGCACATGTATAGTCAAAATATTAAAAATAACCTACTTAGTTTTGTTCTGTGTAAATGTCTCCAACAAAATATTTAACAAAATATCCCTTAATTTTAAACAATAATTTAAAATTTAAGGTCATAATTGTCCATATTTTTCTATATTTGTAACATAATTATTTTTTTAACATATACTTCAACAGAAATTAGTGTTAAATGAACATTTTTGTAACCTACGTCGCTGTCTAAATGCCGTGGCCTTCTGTCAATGTTTTGGATTAGCGGTAAGGCCAGGTCTCAATATCATTTTCGTTACGATTTACCGAGCCATTTCGTCCTCATCAACAACTAACAAACGAATACAGGCAAGCCCGGAAACTGCGACCGTTGGCTGGTTACTACACCAGAGGCCAGAGCCACAAAACCTTGTCCCCAAACCGCGCACACGCTCGCAGAGTTCACAGCAGTGCCAGTTCCTAAAGCAATCGAGCGCTATCCTTTCCCTCCAGCTTCAGTCCCGTGCGGTCTGCCTATTTCTTGCCCTGGCCACCATGTAAACCATGCCAAGGCAAACCCTGTCATCCTTGGGGTAGAGCACACCGCAGTACCGCACAGAAACATCATAATCATCATGAGCAGTGGCACCACGATCTTGCCCCCAGTCCCAGTCCCAGCCGCGACGAGCTGGGCTGCGGCAGGCGGTGACGACGACGTCGACGTCGAGTGCCGAGCCTGCTACGGCATCGTGGTCGCCTGCGTCTCGCTGCTCCTTTTCTGCGTCCTCGCCGCCACGGCCGGCGTTGTCAAGGCCTGCGCCGTCACCGGCCTCGCCGTGGCGTTCTTCGGCCTAATCGGCTGGCTGGTTCCCCCCGGCGTCTCGACGCGGGGGGCGCCCGACATCACGGGCGCACGGCGAGCCGACGTGCCACCGGCGTTCGTGTACGAGTGCTCCGGCGAAGACGACGGCGGCGGTAAGGCAGGGGGAAGCGCGCTGTGCGCGGTGTGCCTGGAGGACGTGCGGCGCGGCGAGGCGGCGCGGCGGCTGCCGGCGTGCGGGCACATGTTCCACGTGTAGTGCATCGACATGTGGCTGCGCTCGCACACGACGTGCCCGCTCTGCCGGTGCGATCTCTTGCTGTCGACATGTACAGTAAAATCTGCGACGGCGGCGGCGGCATCAGAGTCGTCGCGTGATGTGTTGCCGCCGGTCTAGTTTTCTTTCGCCGGGATGCAACAGTGGTTTTAGGGAAGAACACATTGTCCTACGCATCATTGCCTGCCGGCCACATTGTCTGGTCTGATGCAATTCGTGTAATTTTATATGGGTACATTATTGATATGTAGCTCGTGGTAAATGATGAAATAGATACAGGTTGGTTCCAAGACCAGAGTACTGTGCAGATTAGGAACAGCAAAGAACAAGCAAGTTGTGAACTCTTAGAAATGCATAGAGCAAGCTGCATTTTAAGTTGCAAGAATTATATGCAGGTTGCAAAGCGAGGGACTAGGCTGGCCTTCAAGCTCAATTCAACTTACAACAGTAATCTGAAAAGCTACAGCTATCATATAAATGTTTAACCTTTCCAGAAAGGATAAACCAGGCAACTAACGAAAAGCAAATTATAACTTAAAATATACTGAATTATTGAGTCCCCATCTGCGGAGGAAAGAAGCTTTCCGTCGTCTAATCAAGGAGACAAGGACCCATTGACTAATTCGTCTAAGATAAGATCTCTGGCAATTTACAACACTAAAATCAGCTAAAGGAGGCCGGAATCCAAAACCAAACTGGAATCAAACTACCAAAACTGCGGCCACCAACAACGAGCTCGCCAATACCTGGGGCCCAAAGTCCCAAACCGTGCAGCGCTCGCCGCCGGGGATTGGAAGCCGAACGCGGCCGCACGCCGCAGAGTCATCAGTCATCATCCAAACACTGACTAGCCAGCCGCCTATTTCTTGCCGCCACGACGCCGCGCCATGGCAACACCTCGTGCCGTGACGACAACCGCACGCACCTTGATCTTGATTTGAGCCACCTTTACATTTCGCATTTACCAATGATGAACCCGCTGCACCGGCCACGGCCGTCGCCGGGCCCCCGTCCCCGCTCCGACGACGGCTCCCTCGCCTGCTACGCCGTCGTCGTCACCGCCGCGTCGCTGCTCCTGTTCACCATCCTCGCCGCCACCGTCAGCCTCGTCAAGGCCGGCGCGCTCGCCGGAGCGGCCGCCGTGGTCTTCGGCGCCACTGGCTGCCTATCTCGTGTCTGCACGAACGTCGAGGCGGCTCCGGTGCTTCTGACGACGGCGATGTCAGCGGCGCGCGCGAGGGGGGCGTGCGGGCTGGTGGACGCGGCGATCGACGCGCTCCCGGCGTTCGCGTACGCGCGTCCTGGGCATGGAAATGGAGCGGACGGTGGCAGCAGCAGCAGCAGCAAGGCCAGGAGGAGCGCGCTGTGCTCGGTGTGTTTGGAGGACGTCGAAGCCGGTGAGGTGGTGCGGCGGCTGCCGGCGTGTGGGCACTTGTTCCATGTGGAGTGCATCGACATGTGGCTGCACTCGCACGCGACGTGCCCGCTGTGCCGGAGCGGAGTCTCGCCGCCGGGGCGAGTTGGTGTGACGAAACTCATGACGGCGGAAGGAGGTCCCCCGGACGGGGACGATGCGCTGCCGCCGGTGTGAGATCGGTGGGTTTTGCTGGCATGAATGAGTCCTCCAACGAACAGTCGTGGATAAGTAGTTTGCAAAGTCCATTAGCCTTTGTTCATCTGTTGTGAATAGACAATGATTAGGCAATTCTTGTCAACAACTGTTGCGCAATTATGAGTTTATTTACTACACCATGAGTGACAGTCTCTCACTGGACAAGGAGTCAATGAACCAATCAATACGGAGTGAGATGCTCTAACATGAGTCATTGACATATGGGTTCCACCATGTATGGACCCATATGTAAATGTAAGTGACTCAAATTAGTGAATCAAAGTTAAACCAAACGGTCTTCATGGCCAATTTGGTCTCTTGCGTCGTAGGGGGTAAACAGAGTACCGGTAGCATAACGCGTGCCGAGCGGAGACGGAGGAGTCGCCCAGCGAGGGGACGTTTTGGCCAGCACATTGCAGGTAAACGTGTGGAAAGTTGGGCCAACTACTGGGCCTAATATATACATTAGAAAAAATTAGAGGCCCCTTTAATTTGGGGGTCTTGTGCCGTTGCACGGCCATACATGTACTAGGCCCGGGCCTGCATGTACATAAATTAATCATAGCCTTAGAGAAGATCATGTCAACAAATATAGGGATGACAACATTTTAGGTAGATGCAATTCTTTCCTGTACACACAGTTCCCAAATCTCAAAGGATCCAACAATAGGTTAAAGTGGCTACTATTGGGAGAGTGTGCACTCTAGATTGGTTACTATCATTATCTACGCAGTCATGGCTAAGTCTTACCATAGAATTAAAGATATATGAGGAACGAAGGCATGTATGTGAGCTCGAGTCTTTTATCCATCACTTTGTTAGAGTATTTGCATGGCAACAAATAGAGGAAAAAGAGTAAGTCCGTGCTCATAGACGAAGAGAGCTTACAAGTCAATCACTCATATTCGGGCAGCAACACGTGTTAGCGGTGTGTCGACAAGTGTCAGAGGTGGGTGCGGTGGTCGACGTGTGTAAGAGGTTCGTATGGAACACATGGCAATCGCCATAATATGGTGGTTATTTGCCGCCGAATACACACAAC
The DNA here is from genome assembly GCA_015342445.1 of Digitaria exilis. Classification (NCBI taxonomy): domain Eukaryota; kingdom Viridiplantae; phylum Streptophyta; class Magnoliopsida; order Poales; family Poaceae; genus Digitaria; species Digitaria exilis. The sequence goes on along the minus strand of JACEFO010003289.1, from coordinate 1,367,192 downwards.
TTAATATAAAGAGCTGTCATCCAACGATATATGTTTTGACGCAGACATGATCACCCACGGCACAAATACCCATGATTTATTATGACGACAGCTGCGCCATCAGACCACAAAAGTTGGACACTATAAAATTAGCCACCTTGGAACAAGAACCAAGCGACCAACGTCCCGGTGCAAGAGTGATCCTTTTCAAAGAGAGAGATGAACCTTGCCCCGTCGTCCGTGGTGGACGGTTCCTCTGTGTGTGAGGTGCTCGCCGATGAAGGACTACTTGGGAAGCTCCTCAGCCGCCTCCACTGCCCAACCTATTTCCTACGCGCCGCACTCACTAGCAAGCGCTGGCTCCATAGCACCTCGAGCCAGGCCACTATCCGTGGCTTCCGCTCATGGCAATCACCCCACCTACTTGGGATGTATGTCACCAGCAACGGCTTCTGGAAGCCGGATTTCGTCCCGCTTCCAGATTCCTCGAGTCCAGAGCTCGCTGCTGCGACCAATCATGGAAACTTTGGTTTTGATGGCATCGATGGGTTGCCCATGAGAGTTTGGGATTGCCGCGGCCACCGCGTCCTCTATGGATCTGGTGAAATCTTGAACGCCGACCTTGCTCTGCGTACACCACTACAGTGCGCCGGAGAGGACACGGCCGTGTTGCCATCGCCGCCGCCCATAGCTTGGCCTCATCAGTCTCCTCACGCCATGCTCCTCCCTGACGATGGCGGCAGCGACGTCTCATGCTACAGCATCGACGTGTCCACCATTGGCCAGACGGTCTATGCAAGGGTATTTGCCCTGCAGGCCGGCTCCTGGACCACCCACTGCTCAGCCTCGGCTGGTCTCTCTAAGCCGCCGGCGACGATCCCGAGGATGACTCTGCTCATGTGCGGCAAGATCTACATGCTGGCCATGGCAGGATACATCCTCGTGCTGGATCTGGCCGCCGCGAGATTCTCCACTGTCGATCTCCCAAAAGGTGTGGTTTTTGACCATGCCAACAACTTTAGCCTTTGCGTGGAGATGACTCTCTTCTGTACCTCATCCACCTGAACGGGGAGGACAAGCTCAGCGTCTGGCTCCAGAGGATGGCTGACCATGGCTTCGCCGGCGGTTGGATGCTCATGGACACCATTTCCGTGCGTGAGGCATGTGAGCATCTGGTGGATCAGATTTGGGGGCCGGAAGAAGGGCAGGATGGGGATGTGTCGGTGGTCGGCGCCGGGGACAACGCCAAGTTCGTGTTCTTGGAATTCATAGAAACTGACGTCTTCGTGTACATCCATCTGGATAGCAAGGAGGCGAAGGTGGTGTACCAGAGGGACCCGGACAACGATTTCGAACTGCGTGTTCATCCATTCATGATGGATTGGCCTCCGGTCTTCCTAGAACTGGGTGCAGGTGAAGGTCAAGGAGTGAATCAAGAGTAGCCACCCCAGTAGAATAAGGTTTGTAATTGGAACTTGGAAGACGCTCCATCCAGGAGTATGTATGCTTTTACTTGAATTGAATAAGCTAGTTTATAGATTCAGGGGCAGAGCTGAGTATTGCGAGAGGTTGTAATACTGTTACTCTGAATTATGAACAAATTTGACTTGATTCTCCTCAAGCCTTCAGACGAGTTAAAAAGGCAAGTAGTATACTTTACATTGGTTCTTATTTTCTGGACCCTGCTCAGTTTAAAAGCTAAAGTTTGCTTGACTGCACAATGAATTTCAAAGTTCATATCGTTAGAGTGGCACAGCGGAATCCGGTCCGGCCCGCGGTACACACGAGCCGGTGCCTCACAGGTCTAGGTCCACGGAGCGCAACAACAACCAAGGTCTCGGGCCTAACTCAACCCAAAAGACTAGCCCTGATAGTATGAGGACTGCCCCACCTTATATGTTGTGCTCCCCCACCATCAATTACCGATGTGGGACTAAATCTAACAATCTCCCCCGTCACACATCGGGCCCAACTCTTCCATCACAACCATCCGTGTGATCTTACAGAAGACGTTATCACAGGCCCAGAGTATAAACTCTCCAGCCAACTTGTGTGACCAATGGTCAAAATGACCTAACGGAGATATCAACGGGCTCCCCCGTCAACATGTGACCCAGAGATGTTACCGATTTTACAGTGGCTCTGATACCACTTGTTAGAGTGGCACAGCGGAATCCGGCCCGGCCCGCTGTACACACGAGCCGGTGCCTTACAGGCCTAGGTCCATGGAGCGCAACAACAACCAAGGCCTCGGGCCTAACTCAAGCCAAAAGACTAGCTCTGATAGTATGAGGACTGCCCTACCTTATATGTTGTGCTCCAACACTATCAATTACCGATGTGGGACTAAATCTAATACATATAATGTGTGTTACTCCTATATGGTCTACCTAACTAAAATCCTGACCCGGAATCAACACTTTCCCCTGAATCCGAATCAAGAGCTCAGGGTATTCAGTTGCTCAGGCCACGTGGTATTTTGGACGTGTGAAAAAATCTGATCGTAGAGCTATGTTGAGGATGACCCAGGAGGATTATCTTCTAGATTCTGATGGCAAAATGTAACATTAGGAATGGTTGTCCAAGCAATTTCGGATACAAACGCATCACAATCTTAGCACACATCCTGTATGCTCAAACTTGCATCGTAATAGAATTGTTCAGGCTGGCTCTTGCCCGCCGTAGTTTTCCTCAAAAAACCGAGCACAACATAGTATTTTCTTTCTAAATTCATAAGGCCAGCATAGAAAATACTGCTGACCCATAAGTCCAAAAAGAAAAATTAGCACGCCGCTTGTACCGTATCACCGTTGCCATTTCCATCACGCAAGCAGAATTCAGCAAAGACCTCGCGAATTCCCGAGAATTTCTGTGAAATTTACGAATTCCCGAGAGCCATGGACTGCTGCCTCCGCCGCGTGTACGGGCACAGCCTTCCTCGTCTTCGCGCTCGTCAAGTTCAAGCTCGCGCGGACGCCACACACCAGGGGCGGCACCGTCGTCGCCTCCATCTTCCTCGTCTTCTGGCTCGGCGTCAACGCCAGCATCTACCCTTCCTTCTGCGGCTCGCTCTTCCCATGCCACCGCCGCCGACGACATCGATCCCGGCGTATGAGCAGCCGGAGGACTCGTCGTCGGACTGTGCAGTGTGCCTTGGCGGAGTGGAGAAGGGGGAGATGGTGATGTGGCTGCCGGCGTGCCTGCACATGTTCCACCAGGTGTGCATTGACATGATGTGGCTGCGCGACCACGCCACGTGTCCTGTCTACCGGTGCAACGTCTTGGTGCCGGGCTGACGGTCCAAGTAGTATGACGATGTTTTGCATCTAGCCATTTTTATGGATTCATTCATGGAGATGATGGGGCTTGGACACAGCCGAAAGTTGGTTGGAGCCATCAATTTTTGTTTTCTGGAACCATAAATCGGTAATGTACAATGGACGTGGTTGTGATGACATGTACAGTTGAATATTGTTTTACTCTGTATTAAAGAAAGTGATAAGTTTCCAAAGATTGAATATTTAGGTAGGAAGTTTATTTGTGAGCTAAAATCTTGGAGCAGAACAAATTCATAAATATTGTTTCTCAGAGTTTATTTTCGAGATTTACTTCGTAATGTAAGGATTCATATGTTGTTCGCACCACCACCACTCCAATGTGCTTACAAAGACGATTACAATAGGGTTAAGAATTTCATACGAAAATCGGTGTATTCATATATATGGAAGTAACTTTGCTTTCATTCAGATGTAAATGACTCTGCGATCAGCCTCTATCTAGAATCCTAACTCCCAACCTACAGCCCTAGCATGCGGAATTTCTTGCTAAACTTGGGGAAGACAATCATGAGAATGAATCACATCATTGGTTATCAGAAAATTGAGTGTGTTAGTTCTCAACAAAGAAAGGAAAATAATAAAATGAATTGGATACCTTCGAATTCTTTAGTGCTCTTTTAATGGTTGTAGGTGTAACTATATACAAAAGGCCAATCGGTTGCAGCCCCGCGATTGCATGCGGGTGTGCAGCTGCTTTTGACCAGCTGCAGATTTTGTAGCTGTTGCATGCTGGCTGTGCAGCCACAGGCCACAGCCGCAGGCCTGCATGCAGCCGCATTGTAGCCAGCAAGGCCTGCTTCGGCCACGACAAAACGAGCCGCCACCATGGCCTGCTTCGGCTGCTCTCTTGCCGCGTGATGACGCTGGCTTTCGTCTACTTGCTCGGCCCGGGCCGAGGATGAAGACACCCCCACGTACGTCATCCTCATCGTCTTCATCTGCGTCAACGCTAGCGTGTACCCAGTCTTCTGCTGCGTGCTGTTCCTGTGGTCCACGCTACGATGGCAACGATGCTGCCGTTTACGGCGCGCAGGCAAGGCCAGGCTGCCATGGACGTCAGGACGTGCTTCCCAGGGTGGGGCCCAGTTGACGGTGGCGCCGCACGGAGCGTCGTCGGAGTGCCGGGTGTGCCTGTGCAAAGGTGGATGGGGAAGGGGGAGATGGTGAAGATCTTCCACCAGCGGTGGATCGACCAGTGGCTGCACGGGCGGCCACTCGACGTGCCCGGTGTGCCGGTGCGGCGTCTTAGCGTCACTACCTACCAGTACCAGGACAAGTAGTATGACGTTCTTCTCGGTCTTTATCTCATAATTTTTTTTAAACTTTTTAGCATAGTATAGTATCTCATCATCTGCAGAAAGTAAACTTATGCATTTTTTTTTGCTAATCCCGTACCAATGTTACGATTCAAAGACATAATTTGAGAAAATTGTAACTTGCTTCTAAATTCAACATGGACACGTCGAATTAGAAAATACATACCATACTTGACAATGCATCTGAATTCTTAATCAAAGATAATAACCAATTGAAAGGAAACACGTTTACAGTTCAGAACAACAGAAATCTTACAGTGCCCCGCACTCGATTCCTACCTCCTGAAACTCTAAACTAGCTTATTCAATTCAAATTAAAACAAGTAAAGTAAACACAAAGTTCTGGGACGGCGCAGCGTCCAAATGACACACACTCCTTATTCTGCTGGGGCTGCTACCAGTTCTGCTAAGATGGGAGGCCAGACCGCCATGAACGGATGAACACGGATGATGAAGTCGTTGTTCGGGTCCCTATTGTACACAACCTTGGCATTTTTGCCGTCAGCACGAATGCACACGATGACGCCACTGTCTAAGAACTCCAAGAACACGAACTCGGCGTTGTCCGCGGCGCCAACCACTGACACAGCATCATCCAGCCCATCTTTCAGCTCCCAAGCCAGATCCTCGATATGGTCGCATGCTTCATGCAGGGAAATGGTATCCCTGAGTGACCACCCACAGGCGCTGCTGCTTCCAGCGCCGTCGTGGTCAGTCATCCTCTGGAACCAGACGGTGACCTTGTCCCCATTCACATGGATGAGGTACAGAGCTGAGCTATCTCCACGGCAAAGGGCAACGTTTCTGAGATTGGGATAGTCAGATTCTACTTCTACACCTTTTGGGAGATCGAGTGTGGAGAATCTACTAGCGGCCAGATCAAGTAAGAGGATGTATCCTGCCATGGCTAGCATGTAGATCTTGCCGCACATGAGCAGAGTCATGCTCTGGATTGTCACCGGCGGCTTGGAGAGATTGGTTGAGGCTGAGCAGTGGGTGGTCCAGGAGCCGGAACGCAGGGCTAATACCCTCGCAGAGATCTTGTGGCCGTTGTTGAAGAGGTCGACGCGGTAGCATGAGGTGTTGTCGCCGTGTTCGTCAGGGAGGAGCATGGCGTGAGGGCTCTGGGGCCAGGCAGTGGGTGGCGGCGGAGGCGGAGGGAACACGACAGTTTGCTCTGTTGGGCACCGCAGCGGCATCCTCACAGAAGGAATGTCAGAGACGTGGAAGGATTCGTCGAATCCATAGAGGACGCGCTCGCTTCGGGAATCCCAAAGTACAATCAAGGAGAGTGCATCCGTACCATCGAAACCAAAGTTTCCATGGCGGATTTCAGCTTGGAACTCCGGACACGAGGGGTCAGGCAGCGGCACGAACTCCGGCGGGCAGAAGCCTTCGGTGGTGACATAGATCCCGAGTAGGTGGGGTGATTGCCGCTTGCGGAAACCACAGATGGTGGGTTGGCTGGTGGCGTTGTGGAGCCAACGCCTACTGGTGAGTGCGGCACGAATAAGATTGGCTGGGCAGTGAAGGCGTTCGAGGATCTCACCTAACATTCCATCGTTGGTGAGCACCTTGCTTGCAGAGGTGTTGTTCTCCTCAGCCGGGGAAAGCTTCATCTTCTTGGAGAGGTTCATCTCTTTGGAAAGGATCACTCAAGGATGGGTTGTTGGTTGCTTTGGGTTTCTGTTCTGATTCCAAGCAAGGGGGCTAATTCTATAGTAGCGTCCATGTTTTTTTTGTCAAATGGCAGCTGTCGCCGCAATAAATCATTGGTATCGGCGCCACAAACCATGAGTACCCCAATGCATATCCCGCGGGATGACAGCTCTTCATAAATCAATTGTATGCATCATGCTACAGATCACCATCGTCTGCCTTATGTCGTCGAGTGACTTATATTTTACAACAACCTTATTACACGCGTCCACCACCGCACCTCACTGTCCGAACACGTGTTGTTTCCGCGAGGTTAGTGTTTGACACATGTAAGTTCCCTTCATCTATGAGCCTTGACTTTGTTTTCTGCCATGCAAATACTGCAATAGAAGCGGTGTACAGAAAACTTGAGCACACACATCAATTATCATATACCTCTCATTCTACCGTAAGTGTTATCTATGATTTGAAGATAAACGATAATTACCGCCCCACAGCGCAATCTTTTAAGAGTAGCCGATTGATCAATTAATTGGATCCTTGAGAATTGGAAACTATGTAGCAATGAATATTTCCATCTCCCTAAAATATGGTGATCTTTATGTCTATTGGCATGATGTTCTCTAAGGCTATGATTAGTACATTTAAATGTATGTCTAGAAAAGAGTACATATATATAAATTTAATCTCTTTACATTGTAATTCACTTGCATATATAGCAATTTTACACAATAGTGGATTTATGTATTGTATATGATTGGTCTGTGTAGAAACAAAATTGATGTAATTCTTTGGATGTGTACTTCAAAATATATCGCAATGCCTTAAGTCAGTGCAGTTGATCACATTACACCTCGATAGTATTATTCTGTGTTCTTGTGAATCTTGTTGTGCAGGTGCTGCACTCATAGCTTGTTTATGGTGGTTCATGGCAAGTAAAATGATCCTATGTCTGCAATTATAAAAGAGGCATCATCCTCTATAAACGATGTGAAAAGTATCATGTCTTTGTAAAGGATCTCTCTAACAAAGGATTTTCCTACTCAGTGGTTCATCTTATTATATTTCCATAGAGGTGGCCAGTATTACTAATATTGTCCAACCCTTATTATTGAATGAATGACAGCTGTCACCAATATATATTACGCGTATATGTGGTGTACGTAAGCCGGTCCTAGGATACCTCTGATGCCACCTATTCCATAATGATCCCATATGCATGCAAAAAAAAATATCTCATAGAATGTGAAGTATCTCAAAAAATGAATTGTACATGCATCCCATGCTACAAATATATGGCCTGCACCATGTAAAGAATATGCCACCTTTTTCCACAAAACCCCCATACACACGGCAAGGAGCTCCTAAAAGCATGTACTCCAATTCTACCCTTTTGCTCCCACGATGATCTCTCTCTCTCTCTCTCTCTCTCTCTCCATTTGTCATCAGCACCAAGTTACTCTATTTGCTGTATTGGTTATCATGGAAATACTGGAACATAGTGAACAGATTACTGCACTCATGCTTTTTCATATACCTCACATTCCAAAAATAGGTAAAATTATTTGACAATAAGAAATCTATGTACCCACGGTAGCTGCTTGAACTTATCATTTGGATCAATAAGATTACAAAATTATGCGTACAAATGAAGATCTGTATTTGCCTATAACTATGACTTTGGTATATCTGATAGTGTTATCTTCCAGAAGCCTACGATTAGTTCAAATATAGGTATGTATTCTCTTTATGTTGCCAACTTACTGTAATACGTTTGCATAGCATGTTAATACCTTAGTGCATGTATGTGTGGCATGTGGTTGCTCTCTACTTGAAATTGACATAGGAGTGATTCTTTGGATGCGTGGATCGGAATTGTTTTCTTATGCATAAGCAACCTCATAAATGGATTATGTACTTTGCATTTTGTGAAGTGATCCATTTTATAATAAGGAATGGTTAAAATTTTGAGATCCAAATGTACAAATTTTTAGAGATGAACATTTTTATTTTCCTGTACTAAACTACCATTTTGGATTGGACTTGGAAAGAACATGGTAAAGAATGAGTCATAATTTGGACATTCAAATGCTAAATATGTATAGGCATATGATACAAATTTGTTTGTATTAATTTTAATCATGCTCGGGTTGGTGAAGGAGAAAGGCATTTGCCCGATCAAGCTTAATGAAAACCTCAAACTATGATAATTAAGATCTCCGATAAAACAAATAAAAATGCTATAAATTTGAGATGTGGAAATTATGAGTCTGAACCTCCTTCCAATTCAAGTATGTATACTTCCATTTTACCATCACACCTTTGAAGGCCTTCGGATATTACATAATTTGCTAGCGCTTCGTAGTTGGACCCACAAATGTTCTTCTAGCCAATCTACCCAAGAAGTCGTTTTGATAGCTACCTATACATGATCTTCACCATAGTATGGTTGTACCACCAGCACTTCAAAACCATTGGAATGGTTCATGTGAATCATCAAGTCATGCATATGGTTATCCCATTGGTGCTAGAGTGGTTGGGTTGGTTGAGAAGCTTACTCAAAACTTGTTAGATATGGAGGAGAGCACTTGAAGGCCCTTGACTCAGATCATGGACTCTTTGGCTTTGACTACAAGCATTAAGCTCCACTAGCGAACACAATCTTCCATAGGGATCCATATGTCCAGCTAGGCAAGGTTCTTTGTCTCAAAGCTTGCATAAACGTTGGGGGGAAGGGACCCTTGACACCCCCCCCCCCCCGCCCCCAATGACATTTTGCACACTAAATTGTTAAGATCTGAATTAAGGATTGTCTCCACCTTTTTGCTGAAATTGTGAAGGGCTCATTGGTGCTAGGGTAGGACTCAATAGAATGTGGGGTTTAAGGGATATCTATGGACAGAGTTGGCAATATATATTTAAAGATCATATGATAGAGACAGATTGGCATGTAGTATGTGGCTGGTGTAGGAGTTAGAGGTCAAGGCATGGTACATGTTGATCACCATTGAATCATGCCTTGCCTATCAACTTGTCGGAAATAAAGTTAGGTTTATACTGTGTTCCATACATATTTTGCTGATATATAACAAGTTTTGGGTGATTTGTAATGGCAGAGACACAATGCTAAAAACTAAGGCAAATGGGGTTAAATCCCAGGATGAGCTTTAGGATGCAATCCTTGTAATACCTCAGTCCATTAGTGTTTTATTTTGGCATGTTGTGGCTTATGTGTCATGTTCTGATGGATTTAGTCTCACCTTGGTAGTCTAAATAGCTTCAGGCCAGCTTATAAGCCTTTGTATTCCAAACATATCCCCTCCGGTTTAACCCTTTTACACGAAGCCATGATGAAAGTGTTAGCGAGATGGTATGCATATGTGTGCTCATTTCACGTGAAGAGCTGGGCCATAAGTAGATTTAGCAATAGGGTGTTACAGATGGTATTAAGAACATGCACCACACCCAAGTTATCAAATTACTGAACTCCACCTAACACGAAAGTCTTATGATGAGGAAACCCGATTTGAACAGCATAGCTGAACTCACACAGACAAGGGATCCATAGATCAAATATATTAAATAAATAAATTATTGAAAGTAAAGAGAAAAACTTACGAGATACTAAATAAAGCTGAGGAACTTAGTCAAAGAAGCTTTATTCCTCCAAGGTGAACACATTATGAAAACAAGATCGAAAAACCTGGCTCTACTCCTCCTGGCTTGGCTCTCACCCAAGCTCTCACCCAACACTTTCCCTAATCTACACTAAGGTAGAGGCTACATCTTGAGAACGTTTTTTCTCTCCAAGCATGGTGTGTTTTACAATGGAGGTGAATATTGCCTTTTATAGGTCCTCAAGGGTGGTAGCTCAACTTAGAAATCAAGCTATCCCACATGAAGGAGACCATGTAACTCCCAAGAAGCAAGCAGGTCGTCCTCACCCAGGTTGGTTGGCCTGAGATTTTTGCCACTTGGCATCACCTTTAGTGTGGACGCTCCATATCCCCTTCCCAAGTCGACAATTGTTGCGTTTGTCTGATTCTCACTCATCGTGGCCCTCTACTGCATCGACCTATTCATCATCGTGTGAATGTTGTCCAGAGAGGTGATTTCGAGCCAATAGATCAGAGTAGTTGTTGCATGTGGGTCCATTAATATGTGGCCTAGGACTTCTGAATGTAGGATGCACTGAGTTGATAGGCTCCGGTGGGGATGAATTGGAATTGTGTTTGTATCAATGCAGGTGAAGTTTGGACCTGAAAGGCCCTAGTGCCAGCCTGTCCGGTCTGGGATTTCTCCCAAATCGGTTCAAAAACGTGAATTACAGACTGATGGTTCATGAGCTACTTATACCGATGCATCATTCGTCGCTAATTTCATACTTTTACCGACTTACGCCCGACAGTAGGGTTGTCGTATAGTGTGAGTTCCTGAGATCAAGTAGACACCAAAATTGTAACACCCCGAAATCCACCAACACCCCGATTCTACTAAAACACACCAACAACAACTGAACTTAAATAAGTGGAAAATTCAGCAAAATCTCCTCTGAATTAATAAGCAATGCGGAAGCAATAACAATGGATATAAATCATATAAGTACCACACTCGCATAATCAACACCCTAGATAATATGAGAATAAGAGTTTAGCAACCACACTATGCTTTAAGCATAAGTCTCGAGTCTCCCACTAACAAAACATTCACTTGAATTAAGATAAAAGGGGTCTATAAAAGATGAGTTGTGATGTGCAACTAATTCCTCTTTTCCCTCTAAGCAATCATCAAGAACCTGGAATGAGTAAAGCAAGGGTGAGATAAAAATCTCAGCAAGTGAATTTGTTCTGACCAACTATTTAAACCACAAGTTCAATCAATCATCAGTTTAAAATACCAAGAAGTAAAGCATATACAATGCTGCATATAAGACCACTAAACCTCCAATATAACATATCATGTTATTCACTTCAATGCAAAAGAATGCATATGGATGCAATGCCATGACCACTTTTACATCGCACCCCTCCTCGGGCAACGCACGATGTGTACCAGTACAATTGCAACCATAGGATTGCAACAAACTTCAATGCAAATGAGATGCTATACTCATGATATGCCTTATATGTCTCATAATGAGAAATAAAACCTCCACTACCTCAACTTCAATTATAACCACAACCTCAACTTCGGTTACAACTACACCCTCAACTTCAATTATAATGGAGATATGACAACAAACCTCAAGTGAGTAAATAAGGAATAATAACATAAATATCCTCTATTTAACACAAGTATATTCAGATTATAATTAAAGTGGTATGGTTCTGAATATCAAAGTTTAGGTGATAAAAATAGCAAGGAAAAACGGTAGCAAACCACCACTACATTCACTTGCCTTCGATGAAGATCAAAAGAAAGTGAGCTAAGCACGATGCGAAGGTGCACCACCTGTTCACAAATATATTTCATCACCACACAAACATACATGTTAAATAAATACATCAATTAAAGCGTTCCTATGTCAGAACCCAACGTCCTCACATTAACACACACAATTCTAGTCAAAACAGCAGCACTGTTACTTCTCTTTTTTGTACACATTGATTCGGACCACCAAAAATTATCATCCTCTACCAGATGAAGGTTAACTTCAAATAATTCATCTTCATAATTGTACTTAAAAACAGAAAACATCATTAACATAGGCTAATCTTTAGGTTAATCTTAGACTGAAAATCTGACAACCGCTGCACAACATCCCCAGTCAAACAGATATAACTGGAGCTCCAAAATCTGTATAAAAGTTATCATTAATAATCTGGAAACCTTATGGAATTTCTGATAACTTTTATTTAGAACCAAAATTCTAATTATGTCGTTTAGGTTTCATAATCTTCAAGGGAGAATAAACTGCACAGAATTACGGCACTGGAAAAGTGCCCGATTAAAACATCGATATATCCCTGACCACAAATCCGATTGGAGAGTTCTTTATGGATATGGAAGGGGGCCTAAATCTCCTACAACTCATATAAAGACTTTTTATTTTGTTGCAGCCACGAAGATCACGTAAAACTTCCAAAACCGAAAACTGAACAGATCAACAACGTGTTGAGAACAGCGACGTGGGTAGAACCTAAACCCTAGCCCTCAATGGCGACGAACACCATTACACGCAGGTGCTAAAACATTCAAAACCTTAGGGGAAACATGATTAGAGAAGGGGCATGTTTTACCTATGGTTTTCCCTTCGAAAAGAATAGGGCAACGGCAACGTCAATGATCCCCTCCTCTCTTTTCTTCTCTTCTCTTCCTTAGATCGGGGGCAACACAGGGGAGGAAGTTCACGGACAGAAAGGGAGGGGGGGCAACCCAGGGGGGAAACTCATGGTAGGGAGGGGGGCGATGCTGAAGTCACGGAAGGAAGGGGGTGTTGATCCATTGGGGGATCCAATATGGGCCGGTTGGGTTGGTTTTGTACTTCATCACTCTTCGAGAATTGGACCTATGTGACGGCTGGGTTTAATCCAGTTGGCCCACAAACTAAATCAAAATTTTATAGTTTTATTTTCTTTAAATTACAGGCGTTACAAAAACTAGTGGAACTCATCACAGTAAATGAAATCCCAAGAAATATTGATAGTAAAAATAATCAAAATTGATTGCCAAAAGTATTCCACATATCACCTTTTACATAAAGTGAGGATGAAAGTGCAAGCGAGGTGGTATGCTTATGAAGGTTCACTCCATGTGAGAAGCTAAGACGCAAGTAGATTTTAGAGCGGAGTGTTATAGTCATGGCCCTAGCCTCTCTTGTCACATCATTGATCTAGGTGCAAGGAAATACAACCACATCACTCCTAAGCCATGCATTTGAAGATGGTTTAATCCAATGACCCAAGAGGAACTCACCTTGGATTGAAGGGCCCGCCTACAGGCATGACTCAGACAAATCACACAAAACCTCCTCTTGGTAAGCAATCTAGAGGGTCCAGTGCAACAGCCAAAGGTTCCTTATGCCAACCGCCACGTGGAGCAAATCTGAGCCAAAGATGATCAAGTATGTGACATCGGTCGACCAGCCAGCCCGAAGTTGGTGCTAATAGCTCAACCATTTTATGGAGCCCCCCTCCCCCGTTGTTACTCACTAGTATAAATAGGGGTGCATCCATCACTTGTAGACAGACACACCCACATACTCGCACCCCAAAGTAGCTCTCTTTCTCTGTTTAAGTTCTTAAGTAAGTTTAGTAGTATGGGAGTTAGAGTCGAGCCAAGCTTGTCTCAGGGTTCCAGAGTCATCATTGGAAGTCCATGACATCTGGGTTCTTTTGTAACATTAGTAGTAGGTTGCCATTGACTCCCTCTCTCATCCCTTTCCGAGTTATTTCTCTTCCAGCCGCCCAAACTATAGGGAAACTTAGAGTAGATGGGGTCGATCAAGGACTAGGTTAGCGAGGCTTTTAATTCACGTTTTTTTAGCATCACCTAGAAGAGCTTCTTTTTTTCTGATTCCTCCTTATTTGTTTAGTTAATATATATCACACAGTAAAACCTGTTCACTTTACAGTAACCAACTTCAAGAGTTTAACACAACATAGTAACCAAGGTTACGCCGAACCACTATGATGCTCCTTGGGCATCAACTGTGATGGTCTTCTGTGTGAAAGCCACAAAGTGGACGATTATATTACAAAGGAGATCAATGCACAACAAAGTACTCACTTGAGTGGCCAAGATGACACTAAAGGAAAGGGACGTGCAGAAGAATCTATTTTGAATTAAAATGGATGCCCTGATAAAACCGGCCGTTTAGCTGCAGCGAGTACATATATCAAACAATCAGCTGAATACAGAAAATCATGCTTCATTCGTTTTCTTATAGTTGTTTCCCACTGCACGAACCAAGCCGTTGACTCTGAAAAAGAACATGGTTTCAACCAATCTTTTCCCCGTCTCCATTTCGCAGGCACAGCGAGTAAGAACCTCGGAAATTCCCTTCGAGCTCACAAACTAATATCATCATCCTGTGATCCTGTCCCGCACCCCCCCCCCCCCCACAGCCAGTGAAATTGTACTCGAGGCAAGCTGCTCCAGCTTCAGCATCCCGAGCGCCGCGAGAGCTATGGCCTGCTTCATCCGCGTGTTTGGGCTGGCCATCGCCAACATGCTCTGCGTCGGCGGCACGGGGCTGCTCATCAACTCGCTCGTCCGCAAGGCGCGGATGCCCCACCGGACGAGCGAAATGGTCACGCTCTCCCTCTTCTTCGTCTTCTGGATCAGCATCAGCGCCTGCGTCTACCCGGTCTTCTGCGGCTTGCTCTTCCCGTGGCGAGCACTGGGCCGCGTCTTGGCCCCGCCGCTGCGCGCCGCGGCGTGGCTGCTCTGCCTGCCGTGCCGGTGCGCGCGCACGGCCAGTTCCGTGCTGCGGCTCCGGAGCAGCAGAGGTGGCCCGGCGTCGGGCGCCTTGCCGCAGTTCATGGTGCAAGCATCGGGAGGACAGGGCCATGGCATCCACATGCTCCCCCGGGAGCCGCCGGTGCGAGGCGGCGCGCGGGTGGTCGCCGTCGACGACATCCCGGCGTACGAGCAGCGAGACGCCAAGAGGCCGGACGGCGCGTTGTCGGAGTGCGCGGTGTGTCTCGGGGAGGTGGAGAGTGGGGAGATGGTTAAGCGGCTGCCGGGGTGCCTGCACATGTTCCACCAGCAGTGCATTGACCCGTGGCTGCGTGACCACTCGACGTGCCCGGTCTGCCGGTACAACGTCTTCGCTCCTATGCCGGAGCAAGTAGTATGACGACGTTTCTACATTCTACTTACCCTTTTAATTTGCCTCGTCAAGTCTTCATACATAGTGAGAGAGAACGGTAAGCTCACTAAGGATACATGTAAATTAGTTTTCAAGAAAAATCGGCAATTGTACTGCTGGCAAATATATGAGCTGATTTTGTTGAAAGAGACATTTTTATTGTGTCACGGGAGCCCATTGATTGCTAAACGGTAGGCAATCACAAATAGATAAAAAAAAAAAGAGAGTAAAGTGCATCCATCATACATGAAGGTATATTATTGTTTCATTTTGGTGTAACAAGTTGTAAATGTTACACCCATCGTGCACTAAGTTGTTCACGATGTACATATACAATCCATTATACATTAGAAATCCATATTTTGCAAGTGTAGCACGTTAGTAAGGACTTGGAACATATACAATCGACTACTTTATTATTTTTTTCTCATTTTATTTTCAGATGATCTTTTTTAATCCTAATCATTTTTATACTAAATATGGGACTATATCTTTTTTTATAAATGCATCTCTACCTATTTTCTATCACAACATATGAAACAAAAATATTGTTAGTAGATCACCATGGATTGCACAAAATCATATTAACACATTATCTTTTACCATATCTCATTGTATCATACAATTTTATGTGTTGTTTAACATCTGTAACTCGTTGGACCGAAATGAAACGAGAGAATTTTGTGTTTGATCTCATCTATTCTTCTAGCAAGTCCTCGTCAACATGCATGCCATGTCTTTGAATTACGGATTCAAGTGTATAGTGTGGATTGTATTCCCATTGTGAACAACTTAGTGTATGGTGGTTCAATGTTTGCATGTTGTTGAACCAAAATAATACAACAATACAACTTCATATACGTGCGTGCTTTTACAACTTATTGGACTAAAATGATACAACAATGCAACTTCATGTGTGATGGATGTACTTTACTAAAAAAAATTAGTAGCTGATCCCTATCTCATCTTACTATTTCTAAGCTACCTAGGATATTAGGTAGCAATTTAAAAAATAGATAACTTCCAAAAATTCTCACAAAAATCATAATCATTCATTCATCAATACGATAACTCTGATCATAATAGTCATTGGATTGGTTTTCTTTATTACTACTTGGACCCTCCTTTAGAAACCTCCGTGAAGCAACCTAGGATACTAGATGAACAATCTAAAAAACAAGAAAGAAAGTCTACTTACCCCCCCCCCCACCTATGGGGGGTGGAACACATCACCTCTAACCTATCACTACTAGAAAAGGTACTTCTCTTGTTTCATTATTGACGTTCTGAAATTGCGTCTTTAAAGATACCCCTACTATGACGAAACTTTTAGTTTGCTCATGGATCGTAGGGGCCAGCCCTCGGCCTCTTTGGAACAATGATGAAACTAAAAATATCATCAATGAACAACATTCATCTCGTTAGCAAACGTTGAACCACCGACAAATTGTGTTTGTGACGCCCACATTTCGTCAAAATACTGATGGGCCACATCTTGTAGGGCGGTCGAGGTGTATAGGGTCCCAGCGGCGAGGCAGGACCAAACGTTGGGCCATGTGTACGGCGTCCACCTGCGAGGTGGGATCGAGCATTCGACATGTATGGGTCCACTGATGAGGTGGGACCCAATGACCGACGTGTATGGTTCCACAAGTATGGGTTCGACCGCACATTTGCAACCATGTGGTCCACGTGTAGAGGGCCTAGTGGAGACGTGGGACCAGGCGGTTGTCCATGTCAGCACTGGACAGGCAGGACCCGATACTCTATGTACGGAGTATTCGGGTTCCACCGGATAGGTTCGCCCTAGTAGAACAGAGGGTCCATGGCGGAGTTCGCCGGAAGGGACAAAGTTGATAGGCTCCAGATCGAGGACGACACACGACAGAGGTATGAATCCCCATTTGGGTTAGCGATGCAACGGATTGGCGAGATATTTCCACGAATGCAACATTCAACGAGGCAAGATGACAACGGCGTGCTTCAAGTGGGAAGGAAGATGATGACACGATGAAGGGAACGAAGCTGCCAGGTGGTCTCCATCTGTTAGTGATTGAGCGCTACTATCCGGACACGGAGAACAGTCGGGTTGTCTTCGGCCTCACCGAGCCGAAGGAGATTTGGTAGCCACGGATGTTACCAGGAGCCGAAGGAGCTACCAGGTATCTTGGGCTTAACTAGCCCGAAAGGAGATTGAGGGCAAGTGGAAGTGTAGCTAGGCTGTTAGTAGTCGCAGCCATGGAGAGCTGCTGAGCTATCTTGGGCCTAACCAGTCTCGACAGGGGATTGAGGCTAAGTGGACGTGCAACTAGGCTATTCTACGCCAAAATGGAAAATCATGGATAACATGGTGGAGTTGTGGCATGCTATCAAGACTAAGCTGATGAAAGGAACAATATAAGCTAAAACAGTTTAGGCAGGGCCACAGCTATTTGATCTTCACATTGAAGACATATAAATGACAACATAGTACAATCATCATTCCTAATGATTCCGACAACAATACTGATTCCATACCCATTCCAATATTACCATAATCAACCAAAATCAGCATCCAATACTGATTCCACTATATAGTAGGACACTATATATCAATCTGAGCTACAACTATATATAACTTGTTGCGCTTGTTAATAAAATGAAGCTGATTGAGGCATCATCAGGCATCCTTGTCCTCCACAAAATACCATTGTCCAGATTTCCATTTCCTCTTGATAAGAAGGCGAAGCTCCTCCACCTTTTATTGTATCTATCATATTCAAAAGGTTGACCCTCCTCAACAAGTGATCGGCAATATCGATGAATGCGTCACTAGGCACAAAGCTAGGATTTCGCTCTTTTGTTGCTTCTTTTCAACCCCTAGGATATTGGACATGCTCTTTCTGACTCAAACATAAACACCATGCATGAGCATTTATTTTTCAGCTATAGTTTATGATGTATACTTTCTTTTCTTTAGAGGTCACACACACAAAAACTATCTTAATGATGCATACTAAAGATACTAACTCAGAAATACTACATTGATAATTGAGATTACATTTATACTACATGATCTAATTTAGATAGGTACTACAAGTGATCCAGAGAAAAAGAAAACCATCTTAACTAGATAGCTGATTATTAAGTAAGCCAATATTTGTTCATGTCATGCCTTGGTAGCTTCATCATAGCCTGATGTGTCTTTATATAGAAGCACCATGTATTTATCCATCATCTGTAACTTTGTCTTCTCCTTCTCAGCCTCTGCCATCTTATTATCAGCTTTATCTTCGATTTGTGAGGCTTGCGCCTTGGTAAGTGTTGCTCCAGCCATTTTTTCAGCACCAACAGGTTGTCTTAACTGAAGTTCATTGAACAGGGTCAAATTTTCTTTTGACATGTTGTCTTCTGACTGCACTGCCTTGGCCTTTGCTTCCTATTGAGCTTTGGCTGCATTTCTCCCAACTGGTCGACGCCTTGCTGCAGGGACTGTATCTTCAATTTCTTGATTTGAAGAAGTATAAGCTCCTGATGAACTTAGCCTAGTTCTCTTGTTCATTATTTCTTCGACTGGGTAAGCTTTACTTCACTTGGGTTGATCGTTCATTGCTCTCCACTGATACTCTAGTGTAGACGGTTTCTTCCTTTTGACAAGTCCTTTGTACTATGCTCAGGCTCTTTCCATGATGAGTTGATCATTAGATTCACCACTAGCATGCTCTCTTCTTGCCTTGTCGTAGCATCCATTGAACTAAAAGGGATAGTCCTATTCCAATGGGTTTTGCAATGACTAGTAGTTCTTCTCCCTTTAGGTGCATGGGAATTGTACTATGCAACAACATCCTTCCAGTACATATCGCGCCTTCTATCAACTCCAACGATAGGATCATTGGAATTCTTCCACCAAGAATTAACTAACTGAAGGTTTTCCTCTTCTCCCCAATACACATGCCCTTCCTTATTTTGTCTTTTCTCGGGACTGCTTGCACTCCTCTCACTCCAATCTTCTGAGTCATCAAGATCTTACCAAGTTATGAGGCTGCGCTTGTGACATAGGAGAAACTGGACCAACAGTGCTGCTTTCATCAGCACGAGAATCAGTACCTCGGCTACTTTGGAAGAAAGCCATAGATCCAACTGGTGATGGTTGGCCACCTCCCTGTCACTGCTGCCTCATGCCCTTGTAAGTACATTGATAGCATCCATGTATGAATTGGAATTGTGGGTAGCTTGATTGACCTCCAAATGTATTGAACATGTGTGAAACTTAGGGTTTAAATTAAATTGGGAGGAAATTGTGGTGGTGGATAATTCATGGGGTATTGGGTTGAAGGGAAATGTTGTTGTTGACTGATAGGATTTTGTGGATCACCACTTGTGATTGCAGACTTCAGCAAGTTTGAGAAAGATGAAGAAGTGTTCTCCATGGTTGCAATAGGAGAGCAGCATCGGTGGGTTTGTGTGTATGACATGTATGTATATAGAGAGCACTTTGGACTGAATGTGCGGCAACGGTAAAATTCAGATTTGTGGCCATTGAATGTGGCCGTTGTGTGTGAACATGGCTACAATAACTTTGTATTTGTTTATTACCTAGCACCGATGCAAGAAGCTGTCCGACTTTAGGTTTTTTTTATGGAATCGTTTGTTTTTGGCATCACTATGTCGACACAGTGTGTGGAGTGATGCCCAAATGCTCTCTCTCCTCTTTGGGCATCACTCCAAGCACACACTGTGGAGGGCCTCATATACGGAGTGAGCATGTAGTACCTTCACGAGGAAATACCTCTGCATCGAATTATTTTACGAAATAATTTTCTATAAAAACACCATGTATCATACTATTTAGATCGTACCATCCTCGACATAAGAAAACAAAGTATCTATCTCCCCAACCATATAATATCCAATCCATCGATCCCCATTAAAGAAAGCGGATTAAAATATATAAAGTACTATACTATCCCTCCAACCTGATTTTTCATCTCTCAGACATTTAATATAAACAACTAAAATGACTCATATCTATATAATATCCACCTTGCTCCGAATCCAACTATCAAACCCCCACACACAGTTTGGACCAATCTCCTCTGCCATTTAGTTGTTTTTGTTTAAACAGGGGAGGGCCTTCGGAGATTCTTCAGCGACTCCTCTGTTCTTTGGCTTATATCCTCCTCTTCTTCACGCCCATCCGCAAGTGAAATCCTCTACGGAAGGCAGCAATTGACGGTCAGGGCCCAGCGCGAGACGCTGCACAAGGCAACGAGGCGGCTCCAGAAGCTCGCCCCGTGACGGGGCACCTAGCTGCAGCCTGCAGCCATCCATGGACGAAGACTTCTGCTTCGATGTGCAGATGATGGTCATGATGAGCACCGTGCTCTTGGGCGGCGCCGGGTACCTCGCCTACCTCCTCGGCTTGGCCGAACGGTCCGACAGAAAGGGCAGCATCGTCGTGATCTCCGTCTTCCTCGGCGTCTGGGTCGTCCTCGGCGCCTACATCTTCCTATCCTACCTCATCGACTTCCTCCCGTTGCCCGAAACGGGGCTTCAGAGCCTAGCCCCTCACCTCGGCTCCCTCCGGCGATGCCTGCGCGGCGTCGCGTGGCTCTTTCGCCTCCCGGTGCGGTGCGTGCGCGCCAGGCTGCGCCGCCGGTGCGCAACCGCCGGCGGCGACGACGCTGCCCAGACCTTGCCCCAATTCATGGCGCCAGGTGAAGGGCGGGGCATGGCCGCGCTGGCACGGGAGCTGCCGGTACGCGGTGGGGTCGTCGCCGTTGATGGCATTGCGGCGTACGGTGAGAAGCGCGACGTCGCGGCGCCGGAGTGCTCCGTGTGCCTGTGCGAGGTGGAGACGGAGGTGACGGCCAAGTGGTTGCCATTGTGCCTGCACGTGTTTCACCGGGAGTGCATCGACCGATGGCTTCGGGACAACTCGACGTGCCCGGTGTGCAGGTGCGACGTCTTTGCGCATCTGCCGGGGGAAATGGCGTGACCGGGAGACTTCCTTCTGGTTTTTCTTGCCCGCATTTGATTTTGTTTTCTTGGTGGTGAGGGTCAACTGAATGTCGGCTTAGTTAATTTCGACAGAATTCAAATAAATGCATATATAGCAGAGTTGAATAATTCTACTAAACATGGATTGTGCAATGTACTATTGATAACTGTGCAGAGGCTAAGCGACTGTGCCAGAGAACATCCCTAAAATAACATGGTCACCGTAGAAATGGATAATAGCAGACCCATCGAGAGTACTAGACAACAATTGTTCTCTGTTACATTCCATGGTCTCAGAACACCGTTCTTCCGACGAAACAATAGGTGGTGGCAAGGCGCGCGCGGTGGCTCCGGTCGGCCCCGTTTGCTGATGGCGAGGAACAACTGACAGCTCAAATGTCGAACCAGTATGTGTAGTGAATGGTGATCCGTCGACTGACACTTTTTTTTACCACATCTAAGTAGGCGATTGTCACACCTGGTTTTAGAAAGAAAACCAGATGCATTTTATGATAACTAATTAGTGTGAGAAGTATAATAACTTCAATCTAGTCCACGTGATCTTAATCTGAGGGAAAGGTGGAAGAGGGGATTTGCAAAAATATGATTTTGCAAATCCAAGGAGGCGGTGTTTGCAAATTCCCTCTCCCACCTCTCCCTACGCGTTTCTGTTGGATCAAGATCATATGGCCCAAATTAGGGTTCTCATAGTTCTCACAAGAACCTGGTTCTCTCATTATTTCGTGACAAAATATCTGATATTTGAGTTGAGTGGTGTTTTCAGATTTCGTAACAAAATAAGAGGGGACAAAATGGACTATACTCAATTTCCACCACCGACCATTGATATAGACGTAATGAATAACGAATCAACTCAGCTAGCTAGAAAGCCTAGAATATATCAATATACAGGGTAAGATCGTTGCTCCTCCGCATACGAAAGAACAACGCTGACACAGTGTCCTGTCAGCTCAGCCAACCTGGTCTCTCTGAATTGCCATTTCAGGGTAACCGAGACGATACGATCCCAAAAATTCCAGAGGAATTTCTGCTCTTTTACCTCACATATATAATTCAATCGTGAGGAATTCGTTCAAAAAATTCAATCGTGAGCACTGAACAGACACCCCTCCACCAGTTAGACAAAGTATTTTTTTTTTTGCGCAAAAACCAGTTAGACAAAGTTGAACCCGGCTAGGCAAGCATTTCGGCACTTGGAGAGCACAGGCATGCGACGCCGCCGCGGGCGGGAATCATGGTGCTCGGCTGCCTGCGTCGCGCGTTCATGCTAGCCTTCGTCGCCTTTTGGTGCTTCGGCGGCACGGCCTTCCTGATCAACGTGCTCGTCGTGCTCTTGCGGACACCGCGCAGGAACGCGCCCCTTATCGCCGTGGTCTCCGTCTTCCTCCTCATCTGGGTCTCCTTCACCACCCTATTCTGTGGCGGATTCTTCAGGTGTTCCGAGCTCCGGCATCGCATGTCCCCTGTCCTTCCCACGGCGCTGGCGTGCCTCCGCGGCGTTGGGCAGCTTCTCTGCCTGCCATGCCGGTGCGCGCGAACCGCGCGGTCCTGGCTCCTCCGGCGCCAGGGCACGGGCTCGGGCAGGGCCAGCGGCGGCGGCGGGCTGCCACGAGCTGTAACGCAAGGCCATGTCATGGACGTGCTTCCACGGGAGGCGCCGGCCCGTGGCGGGTCACGGGTGGTCGCCATCGACGACATCCCGGTGTACGTGCAGCGTGACGGCAAGCGGCCGGACGGCACGTCGTCGGAGTGCGCGGTATGTCTCGGCGAAGTGGAGAGCGGGGAGGCGGTGAAGCGGCTGCCGGTGTGCCTGCACGTGTTCCACGAGACCTGCATCGACCCCTGGCTCTTGAGCGGTAAGTCAACGTGCCCGGTTTGCCGGTGCGACGTCTTTGCGCCACTGCCGCCGGAAATGGTGTGAGATCTTTCGAAAGCTTGCTCTATTTTTACCCCAAAGATGTAGAAATTATGGCAAATTTAAAGTGTATAAATGATACAATGGCAAGTTAAAATTATTGTTCAATTTGGCCAAAGATGTGTGGTACCAATGGCACAATCGCTGGTAATTTAGTTCACTAGTTCCATCGCTGCTACACGTAAACCACGGGAACCACCACGGCGCTGGCCTTGGAGTAGAAGTCCATGACATCGTCTCGAGCCCCGGAGCAATAAGTGTTGACCACCGGTGGTCGAAGGTAGCCGTAGACACGTGGCAGCAGCCAGACGGTGGCGAGGCCAGCGTACTACCTTGCCGCCAGAGGCTTACAATTGACGCGCCAGAGCGCGTTGCCGATGAGGTGATAACCTGCGCGAGTAAGAAGCACTCCTTCACCCCGCCGACGCACCACTCAACGACGGCGGCCCGCGTGCGCATCTGCAGTGACGACAGCATCCTATCAGCCTGCCAGTTTGCTTGGTCGTCGTCGACATGCCTTTGGTGCTCAGCCAGAGCATGGCGAAGACGAAGAAGAGGCCGCCCAAGTTCACGGCGAGCACAGAAGAACCACGCCATCTCCCGGAAGGCCCGAACGCGCTCTGGCTCGAGCGGTGACCGCGCCCACATCCTGGCGCATGAGGGGCACCGCAAGTGGTAATCCCTTCATTTAAACTGGTACCTACTAACCGATGGCATTGTGGATAATTTCTATGATGTTGTGCCTCCCGTAAACGGAAAAAAATACCGTCCAAGTTGTTGTGGTTTTTTTAGATGGCTACGGGATTTGTATTGGAGAAAATCAGCTTTTATCTAAAGTTCGTTGTAGAGGGTTACCCCTTTGGTTGGACTTTTAACTTTTTTTAAGCCAAAGCAGGTCCGAAGCCCAACCAAAAGGGGGTGTTATGCCATGTCCTCTCTATTCCTTTGTCGCCAATTCTGCTAGACTTTGTTTCGTTTCTGACGTTTCTTCCTAATCATTTCACACAAAAAGCTTAAAATTACTGATCTAGGATATTGGGACCCTAATAAAGTGGGGGGCACACTTGGTACCCTTGGCCATCTTCTTTGGTCCTTCCAAAGTGAACCACGCGGTCTAATGTGAAGTAGATGAATCAATTCATCATCATTGAAAATAGCCAATTCATGAAAAAGAGACAAAGATCTGAGTCATATTCTTGCATCCATAGATATGCGGCAGCAGGCATACAGCGGTGACGCCGGCGTAGTACCTCCCAGCGAGAGGCTTGTAGTTGACGCGCCAGAGCGCGTTGCCGATAACCTGCGGGAGCAAGAACAGTTCTTTCACGACGCCAGCGTACCACTCGACGACGTCGCCCCATGGGTGTATGTTCGACGACGGCATCACCACCCCGGCCTCCACGTAACCCTCCTGGTTGTCGGAGTCGCCGACGTGCTCTTAGGCAGTGTGCGGCATGGACGGCGAAGAGACCGGCCGAGTACAGGGCGAGGCATCCCGGTTTTTCATTAAGAAGTAAAAACCTCTTCTGGGTCTACAAAACCCCCGGATCCTAGCTACGTCAAACATCAGTCTCGTAAATCTGCTTCTGCGAGCAATGAACTCGAATCTACTGGTTGCGAGTTGCGACCATACCAACTTACGTAGAGGAACTTTGGTTCAAGCATAGAAATTGATTAACGCCACAGAACTTCCACCGACCTTTGCGATACACGTAATGATGAACCGAGTCAGCTTGACAATTTATTTTTGCCAGTTCTGATCACTGCTTCTCCGCATACGAAAGAACAACGCTGTCACAGCTACCTGTCAGTACAGCCAACCTGGTCTCTAAATTGCCATTTCTAGGGGCAAGGAGAGGAGACGATCGCCTAAATTCCAGAGGAATTTCTGTGTCTTCGCCTCTCACTCCATATAATCCCATGACTAGCTAGGCAAGCAATTCGGCGTCCGGACCGGAGAGCACAGCCATGCCACCGCGCGCGGCTTTTGCGGAGCGGTGCTTGGGCTGCCTGTGTGGCGCGTTCGTGGTAGCCTTCGTCGCCACGGTGAGCCTCGGCGGCACCGCCGTCATGGTCTTCGCGCTCGTTGTGCTCTCGCGGACGCCGCGCAGAAACGGCGTCACGATCGCCGTGGTCTCCGTCTTCTTCCTCGTCTGGCTCTGCTTCAGCGCCGAGTCATGCCGCGTCTTCTTCGTATGCACCGGGCTCGGGGATCGCTTGGCCCCCGTCCGCCGCGCGGCGCTGGTGTGCCTGCGCAGTGTTGGGTGGCTGCTCTCCCTGCCGTGCCGGTGCGCGCGAGCCGTGCGGTCACGGCTTCGGCGCTCAGGCACGGACACGGGCAGAGTTGCCAGCGACAGCGGCGGCGTCCTGCTGCGAGCTGCAACGCAAAGCAATGTCATGGACGTGCTTCCACGGGAGGCGCCGGCCCGTGGCGGAGCGCGGGTGCTCGCCGTCGATGACATCCCGGCGTACGTGCAGCGAAGCTCGAAGCGGCCGGACGGCCCGTCGTCGGAGTGCGCGGTGTGTCTCGGCGAGGTGGAGAGTGGGGGACGGTGAAACGGCTGCCGTTGTGTCTGCACGTGTTCCACCAGACCTGCATCGACCCGTGGCTCTTGAGCGGCAAGTCGACGTGCCCTGTTTGCCGGTGCGACATCTTTGCGCCGCCGCCGCCGCCGCCGCCAGAAATGGTATGAGAACTTGCGGAAACAGTAAATTGTTTTTCCCCTCAAAGATGTGGAAATAATGGAAAATTTAAAGGGTAAATAATGAAATGGCAAACTGAAGAGTATAGGCCTTCTTGAGTAATAGTGACTGGCAAAGTGGCAATTACATAAATGAAATTGTAGGTTAGGCAACTAACTCTGATAGCTGGGAAAGAAGAAAATCAAAGAGTCATCCAGACCCTTTTTGAGTAATGTGACTTTGAATCAAATAAAACTCTTAAGCAAACATAGAGCATAGAACAGTCTCAATCTTAAAATTTAGAATGGAATCATCCCATCTTATCTCGCTCTCCAACCAAACGTACCTTAACTTATCACTGCGCACGAGACGAATATCTCTCCCCACGGGAAGAGGTGATGGCCACCCACTTGTGCATCAAGGGAAGAGTAGGATTATGAATATCATTGCACCTCGGTGCAAATCTGCCATGTAAACTGATTAAAACCGTGGCAAGCTTGCTCAAGAAAAAATAGAGCCACACGTGTAAAAATCGAGGTAACTGCTAAAAACTTTCCAAATGACATATTATTCCTTTCCAAAAAAAAACAAAAAGAGATAGCGTCATCTACCTCATGAAGAGTGGAAACAAGTTGGATGTTCAGGAGATGAGAATACTTGCTACAACAAAGTTTCTCAAACTAGTTTCACGAACTAAACTAACTCTTACCATTTCAACATTTTCAAGGTAAAATGTTTAATACGATTAATAAAAATGTTAAACATGTTTATGGGAAATGTTGAACATATGTGCAAGTTAATTTGGCCAAAGTTGACTTTAAAGATGAATGGTTTATCTCTCTCCACAAGATGGATACGAAATATAGGCCAAGCCCGTTGGGGGGCACGGAGCCCGGCGTTAAAAAGACCAACTGGTCCATAGGGCATCAGGCCTATGCCAGCCTAGCCCGATGAGTCTGGGTGTGCCTTGCGGCCCATAGTGGCCAGATAATATGGCTTACTAGCAGGTCAAACCACAGCCCATAGCTCACACCTTGTTGTAGACGGGATCCTCCCTCCGTCGCTCCCATAGCCCCTGGTTGGCTGGCTCCTACCCCGGCCAGTCCGTTGTTGCAGCTCTTCTTGTTCTCCCTCCACCGTCACTCCTCCCTTGCCTTTGTCTTTGCCGTAGCGCCTCCCCCTCGGGTCCGCCACCACAACTCTTCCCGACATCTCTCCTCCGTTATCACATCGTCCTCTGCGATACAACGCTACGGGATCCATAGTTGGTTGCCACCACGCCAGCCACCGCCGCTAGCAGCCAAGTCGAGTTACCATCGTGTCAGACCTAGGCCTGGCCCATCAGGCCACCCTCGCCACCGGGCCTACCCGGCACTATGGGCTTGTTTGGTTTTTGCCTGCAACTTGCTGCCTGAGCCAAGCAACCTACCCAGGCCGTCGATTTTCTCAGCCTGGGGTCAGGATCGCTGCCTGGGAGAAGCTGTCTGGCTCAGGATTCGATCCAAACAAGCCCTACAAGTAGGTCAGCAATTTGGCGAGTAGGACGGCCTGGCCTGATAGTTCCGGGCTAAATCAAGCTAGGTCATCTATAGCAATCTAATATAACCTTGCCCCCGGTTGGTCGCGTTTGCTGATGGCGAGAAACAACTGACAGCTCAAATGCTAAACCAGTATGTGTAAGTTGGGGAATGGTGATCCGTCGACTGCCACTTTTTTACCACATCTGAGAAGCACAGCTGCACAGATATTTTTTACGAACCAAGCATAAAAAATGATTAACGGCCACAGAACCCTCACCGACCTTCGAGATATATGTAATGATTAACCGAGTCAACTCCACATCTTATTTTTGCCAGTTCTAATTGTTGCTTCCTCGCATACGAAAGAACAACGCGCAGAAACAGCGACCTGTCAATACAGCCAACCTTTCTCTCAACTGCCATTTTTCTGAGGCAAGATAAGAGATGATCGCCGAAATTCCACAGGAATTTCTGCGTCTTCGCCTCTTACTACCCCATATAATTCAATCACAAACAAGCACATCCGCCAGTACTAGCTAGTCAACAAATTCGGCATCCGGAGAGCACAGGCATGCCAATTGCAGAGTGGTGCTTGCTAGCCTTCGTGGTAGGCTTCTTCGCCACGGTGAGCCTCGGCGGCACCGCCCTTGTGGTCTACGCGCTCGTTGCGCTCTCGCGGACGCCGCACAGAAGCGCCGGCGGCATCGCCGTGCTCTCCGTCTTCCTCCTCCTCTGGGTCTCCTTCAGCTTCAAAATCTGTGGCGAGTTCATCGAATGCTCCAGGCTTGGGGATCGCTTGGCCGCTGTCCTCCGCGCGGCGCTCGCGTGCCTGCGCGGCGTTGCACGGCTTCTCTGCCTGCCGTGCCGGTGCGCGCGAGCCGTGCGTTCCCAGCTCCGGCGCCCTGACACGGGCACGGGCAGGGACGCCACCACCGGCGTCCAGCCGAGATCTGCAACGCAAAGCCATGTCATGGACGTGCTTCCACGGGAGGCGCCGGCCCGTGGCGGAGCACGGGTGCTCGCCGTCGACGACATCCCGGCGTACGTGCAGAGGAACGTGAAGCGGCCGGGTGGCCCGTCGTCGGAGTGCGCGGTGTGTCTCGGCGAGGTGCAGAGCGGGGAGATGGTGAAGCGGCTGCCGGTGTGCCTGCACGTGTTCCACCAGACCTGCATCGACCCCTGGCTCTTGGGCGGCAAGTCGACGTGCCCGGTTTGCCGGTGCGACGTCTTTGCGCCACTGCCACTGGAAATGGTGTGACATCTTGCGGAAATAGTATTTTTTTTTTCTCTCCAAAGATGTTGAATTGCAAATTAAAAGTGTACATAATGAATTAAAATTGCTAAAATGGTAATTATTCATTTGGACCACAGATGCGTGGTACCAATGGCGCAATCGTTAATCCATCAGTAGACGTGCTGCAGCTTATTCTTCTGATCCGTCTTCATTGCCCAGCCGACGATCTTGTAGTTCCATCGCTGCTGCACGTAGACCACGAGAGCGAGCACGAAGCCGACCACGGGAACCACCACGGCGCTCACCTTGGAGTAGAAATCCATGACATCGTCTCGAGCCTCGGAGTAGTAAGAGCTGGCCACAGGTGGCCGGAGGTAGCCATAAACATGTGGCAGCAGCCACACGGCGGTGAGTCCAGCGTAGTACCTCGCCGCCAGAGGCTTGCAGTTGACGCGCCAGAGCGCGTTGCCGATGACTTGCGCGATCAAGAACCACTCCTTCACAACGCCGGCGTACCGCCCGACGACGGCGACCCGCGCGCACATCCTCTGCGCTTCGTCATAGATCACCCTGGACATGCCGTTGGTGCTCAGCTGGTGACCAGCGAGGACGAAGGAGAGGCCGCCCAAGTGCACGGCGAGGCAGCACAGCAGCACGGCGCCGTCGCCCGGGACGCGCCCAGGCACGAGTGGTGACCGCGCCCGCGCCTTGGCCCTCGACCGCCACACCTTGTGGGCGAGGCGCGCCGTGAGGAGAAGCGCCACGAGGGTGAGCGCCTTCACAGAGCTGTCCATGTTCCAGCCAGGATGGTCAGGGTAGTAGTAGGACTTGTGTCTTGGCGTCGGCCACGCCGGCAGCATCTTGGCATCCGTGACCAGCGTCAAGCTGTAGCCGAGAGCCTGGACGCCGAGCATCACGAGGGAGACGTACGGCGCGACGTCGGCGTGCGACTTGATGTGGCGGAGCTGGCAGACGGTCGCGGCTATGGCGGCCGACAGCATGGTGGCGCAGAGAAGCCCCTCCACCATCGGCTCCGTCAGAAAGTCACACCGCTGCTCGCGATACACGACGGGCAGTGTGCGGAGCTCTGTTTCGTTGAAGTAGAGCGGGTCGTCCTCGTCCCTCGTGCTGGCGACGGAGACCTTTGCCGTGCGGCTGATCAGCCACCGTGTCGTCGTAGGCGGGTACTCCACGGTCATCTCTATGGAACAGTCCATCCCTTCTTCAAGGTCGTCTCTCCTCCTCATCAGGACTCGCCATGGGGCATGGACTTTCCGGCAGCCGATCAGATACATTCGCCCATCCTCCGGGTTGTACACGCCCTCCAACGACATCACCGGACTTGGGCTGAGGAAATTGTTCCTGGACGCCGTCAACTCTGCAGAAACATTCAGCATCTGCTGCTTCTGCACGGCTGCGTGTACTCTACCAAGCTGTTGGACCCGCTGCGTGTACTCTACCAAGCTGTTGGACCTACCCTGAAATTGCTGCTGAAATTCCTCAGAATAGCGTCCAACAAGGTCGCCAACAGAGAATATCTGGAGCTCCAAGAACGAGCCGTCGATCCATTCCGGCACAAAAGGCTGCTTCTCCACGCATCGAAAGCGGAGATTAAGGTCGTCGGCGAGGACTGACAAGCCCACCAAGTCATCGGCAAAGCCGGCGATATTTGGATAGCTGAGCAGTGACTTGGCAACAAAGGTGTCACGTAATCCAGTTGGTTCGCTGCGGCGAAGGAGCTCCCGAGCCTGCTCGACCTTGGTGTAAATGTACGACACTCGCGGCGTCTCCCCGGGTTTGCCATACCGTTGCAGCCTGGGGTTGATCCAGGGAAAAAAATTTCGGTATAATAAAAATTTCGATGGTCACCGATAAAAGCGAAATTTCGGAAATTTCGGGAATTTCGGTGATTACTGTAGCATTTTTATTTCTAAAAGTAATTAAATTTGCATAAAAAAACAAAAAATAATTGCATACCGGTAATCTTTACTCATTTCGCTACTTACCGGTAACAGCGATATTTCGGAAATTTCGCCGAAATTTCGTCGAAATTTTTTTCCCTGGGTTGATCACGCGCTGCTGAAACAGCAGCGGAGCGTGGCTGCCATCCATGGCGGTTATCTGCCCGATATTGATGCCGCGGCGAGTCATGGAGAACATCCTCCGGATGGATAGGGTCACGCGGTGGTGGCAAGCTGCTTCCTCGCCACCGCCGAGGCAGGCCACCATGCAGACCCGCCCCGTGGACGCGTTCCACACGCCCTCGGCCGACAGCGTCATGCCGCTCAGCCCAGTGCGCCTCGCCGCCGTGGGCTGATGCTCCCATGGGGGCACGTAGCGGAACACGGCCGTGAACCTCGCCGCCGGTGTGCCGTCGATGCTGGCCGTCGGCTTGCACTGGACGCCCTGCACCGCGATGGCGGAACGGGTGAGCGCCGCCATGTCCTGCGTAGCCCTGCTTGTGGTCTCGAACGGCCCGACACTGGTGCAGAAGGCGTCGGTCCCCTTGCAATTCCAGTTGGGAATCACTTCCATCATCTGGGAACCGGAAGCGAATTGGTCGACCATGTCCATGTCGCAAGGAGAGGCGGCGCCTCTATTCAGGAGCTCCGTGGCGCCGGCGTCGTGGAAGAGGGGATGGTCATCGCTGCACCCATCGACGGCATCTTCTGGCTGGTACTGGTAGCTGGAGTCGTACCCGAAGCTGATCTGTGACACCAGGCGGATGTTGTCGAAGTAGGCGACATCGGACGTGGCGCTCGTGCTCGTCATCTCGCCGCGCACGGCGCGAGTTGTCAGCGTGGACGTCTTTGGGTACCGTAGCACCAGCAGGATGTTGCCGTCGGCCACGACGGGCGGCTCGAATTTGCTCTCGCCGCCATGATGATTCTTGGCCCAGTCCCACGGGTCAGTGCTGTCGTTGCTGCTGCGCACAGGGAGGACAGCGTCCCCGACCATACACAGCACGCTCTCGCCGCCGGAGCGCGTCTCGGTATACACACCTTGGAGCAGTACATGGAGCCTGGCGAACCCTGGCGAGAGCTCGAACTCTGGCGACGCGCGTCGTTCCGCGTTAGAGCAGCAGCAGCAGTTGTGGGTGATGGTGAGGCTCAGGATTCCGCGGACTTCGAAGGCGGTTGACGCCCCTCGGCTTGGCGCCATGTCCATGTCCGTGACCTTGAAGGAGGCAAGTTGAACCGCTTCAAGCAATTCAGGACCAGCCGCCGCGGCATCAGCGCGGCTTCCATGGAACGGAAGCAGGGGAGCTTGACCGGCGTCCTGGCTCCAGTCGCCATCCGTGAAGGATAGCTGGTGCAACCGGACGCTGGCACGGTCGGCGTCAGCCCTGAGGTCTGCGGCCGAGGCGAGCACGGATTGGCAGTGCCGCTCGACGTCGGCGAAACGTCGCCCTGAGGACATGCTTAGATGGTTGGAGGAGACGGCGGCAGAGAGACATGGCAACAACAATGCAAGATTCAGCAGCAAGCTGGTGACTATCTTGCCGACGGCTTCCATCGATGTGGCCTGTAGAGAGAACTGTAGAATTAAGGAAGGAAGATCCCTACAGTAACTGCACATTGTGTGATCCAATTAAGATGAAATGAGCTGCAGAGGGGTGTTGATTACCTTTCTCTTAACTCCTTGAGTGTTGAAGGAGGCGCCAGGAGTCGAAAATGCAGAACTGCAGGAGATGTCAAAGTTAGGCAGTGTTACTATGAAAGTCGCCTGTTGACCGTGGAAGCTGCTCACATGTGCTCATGTGCTTTAGTATCTCCAGGATCAAACATAGAACTCGAATAAAAGGATAGCTCGAGATCCGATGCAACAAACCAGGCACCTAACCAGATGGCCAGATCATGTCCCAACAACAACTGATTGACTACGGAGTAAATAAAGAACAACATGTTTGTAACGATGAAAAATGTAACCCAGACATCCACTTAGCATCCATTCGCTTTATCGATGTTTTTTTTGGAACTCTTTATCGATGGTTTTGGGAAAGAACAAAATCATCATAAAACTTACAAGTAGAAATCAAATGGCACACATGTGACGGAAACATCCCATCAAAAATAATTTATAGAAAATATTTTCAATTAATCTAGTAAAGTATTTAAAAGTATTTTAATTATAATATATTAATAAATAAATTATCCAGATTAAACTAAAATAATGTTATTATGTCATGCTTTTGCTGTTGAGAAACTCCAACCATGGCTTTGTACGCTTTTGCTGGTGAGAAACTTGGATTTCCCCATATATATACCCAATGATCCATCTCGTTGTTCAGGGAGATATCTTGTATTCTTGCCTGCAGCTCGAGGTATTGTAGGTGTGCCTGCATGGATAGAGGCAGCTGGAAGTGCTGTGGTAGGGATGGAAGCATTCAAACATTTCTGACTGTGATCCAAGTATCTTTGTCAAATGAGAACAGTTCATGGAATTCAAAAGGATAACCATCCAAATTTTATCTAAATTACTCATATATCATTATGAAAAGATAACCCCCAAGTCTTTATGTGAGGTAGCTAGCTATCCACATGTTATTAAAAAATACACAATAACCAACTTCTCTCATTGTAAAAAAAAACATGTAAATAACCCTGCATCTTATCTAAATTGTCAACCTATATGATTATGAAAATATCTAAAATAATCTCCACATTTGCATCTGCACCTTATTAAAAAAACCAAATTATTTCTCTAAATCAGTATCTAAATTTCATGTCCCTCCCGTTATTTTAGAAAATCCAAAAATATCCACAGATAAACTTATCAAACTTAGTTGTATCTTGGGTCCATCTAGGCATCTACGTTATGAGCGGCAGGGACCCAAAAATTGAGTCGCGTCTGTAAATCCAGTAGTACTATACGTCTGTCTTAAACCCATAGCGAGCACAGTACCAAGCGTCCACATGGGTGGATACATCCACGGTTACCCATCACGGATGTATATATCCATGCATATGAACTTCTGTTGCGGGTTCAGTCAAATTTAACTTGGATTGCTAAATGTATGTGTGTAAAATGTGGGCCGTTGAAATATGGTTATGGATCGTCCGTGTGTTCGTAACAAGAAAGCTTGTATGTGACAGTCAGTCATCAGGTGTCCATGATGTGGTATATGTAGCGTGTACGTGACAATTTAACCGGTCACCGATACACATGAAGGTGGGCCCACAAAAAGTGGGGCTCGTTTGTGGGACCCACGTCACCAGGTCTCACAGGTCCCACAATGGATCCCATGTGTGGGGCTAGATGCCCTAAACCATTGCAAATCAGAAAAGGGTGTTCCATGCCGCTGGATGGGACGAACCGGTGGTTCATAAATTTTTACCGATGTGGCCATCTCCTAATGCGAAGGGATAGCGTACAAATCCCTCTTGAGCTGTTTTGACGACAAACCACCAGTACAATTTACGTGCTCAATGATGGTCTACTAATGCAATTACTAAATATAGAAGGCACCTATAGTATATATACAATCAGAGACGTAAGCAGTGCCTACTGCATAAACAAGTTGATGTCGATAAGTACATGAGCTTTATATAAACGTCTAGCACGCAACTGGCCATTGTGATAGCTACTACTTCATCCATACAGAATTTAAAAGAGTAAGAGAGGAAGAAGATTTGCAATACACAACTCCTTTTTTTTTGTGGACAATTTGCAATACAACTCACGCAATACTAAACAACAGAAAGAACAAAAAGGGAGGCGAAAAAGTTCATCGATCCATCTACCAAATATGCAAACAAATCAATCATTTGCCGCGCGCGCTCTTTTAACAAGCTTATCCGCCCGTCCGTACGCACGACCAAAGAGTTGACAAGTTTTCGGGCCACCGTACCTGTTGGAAGATCGTCGAGCCAAAGTTTGGCACGCCTCGGCAGCGCCACGCCGCATGTCCGAGCCCGACGACGAGCCGGACACCTGCTACCGATGGAGCTGCAACTTCGTCGTCGCGCACGCCGTCCTCGCCACCGGCTTCGTCACCGCGCCCGTCGCCGTCCTCCGTCTCCTCACGCGTCCGCACTCCGGCGCAGCCACCTTCTTCGCCATTTTCTCCATCTTCTGCGCCGCCATTAGCCTCGTCCTCTGCTGCCGCTTCTACTCCGATCTCAAGCGCCCGCCCTGGCCGCGCTGGTTCTCCGGTGGCCACCAGCAGCAGCAGGACGGCGACGGCGGCGAAGAGTCGACGAGTGGGATGATGTCGCACGATCTCCGGCGGCCCGAGATGCCGGTGATGGTCCGGCTGGAGATGCGAGCCGCCCTGGCGACGGACGCCATCCCGAGCTACGAGCACGTCGGCGAAGACGCCGAGGACTGCGCGGTGTGCCTGGGCGAGGTGGAGAAGGGGGAGATGGTGCGGAGGCTTCCGGTGTGCCAGCACGTGTTCCACCGTGAGTGCGTCGACCTATGGCTGCGCGCGCATGCCACTTGCCCGGTTTGCCGCGGCGGCATGCTGCCGGAACGGCCGCCGGAGGTCTTGGTGAACATCGAAGGGTCCATGTACGGACGTACGGTCCGGTCTGACGATGGCAGCAGCCCAGCGCCACGTGTTCCCACGCCAATCCAGCGGTCTCGGGCTATGATTTGGGCCGATGTCACGCCTGCCTGAATGAGCAACTTGACAACTTGTGTGGGTCAAATGGAATATATATACATGTTGTATGTATCTTCCGGCATGCCAGAAAAATCAGAGATTACCCTAGAAATTTTCAATGAAACTATTAAATGCGACCAAATCAACTCGATTTGAGAAGTGACCTGAGAATAGGATTTCCTTCTCCATGGATTTGTCCGTGGTGTCCTAGAATCCCTTGTATTTCACAACAGAGGGAATTATTCTTTCCATTATGGTGGAAACACAAGAATCACAGGAAAATAGCTGTGAAAAAAAAACTACAATAAAACAAAACTTTGCACAGGAAAAGGAAGGGAAAGGGAGCTTCAATCTCTTTTAACATGAGCATGATTCGTGCTAAAACACCAGCGTAAATATTATATTGGAGACAGGCAGACAGCTAGTGGCATGATCACGTCCTACGGCCACCGGGAGTGCCGAGGGGCCAAGCAGAGGCAGTACATCAACACCGGAAGAAACAAGGCTAACTGTCTCCAACAAGGAAGGACATCCAAAGGTGCAAAATGTCACACTGACGTATACCCAATCAACAGTTGTCCAAATATCTTCGCAAATGTCGCCCAAGAACATGTTAAAACGGTGCCCTGCACTAGAACAATCATATGCCATTAATCTGGTGATCATGTGATCCTACAAGTAGCAGAAGAAACTAGCTACGTACCTTCAGCAAGGCTCAGATGGACTGCAACCCAGCTGCCTTCGCCTACATCACCGCCGTCTGGATCACCCTTGCGGCCTGGTCCGTCTACAACCTCCTCGCCGGAACGTCGCCATCGCCGAAGTCACCATTCAACGTCACGCTTGACGTCCTCGTGCTGCTGTCCGCCGCCGCCAGCCGGCTACTGCTGGTGACGTGGCGGCCTTCCCTGCCCACCGCTGGCGCTCACGTCGGTGACGCCGCCGTGGCTGGCCGTCGTCCTCGTCTCGCCGGCTACCGCTGGCCGAGCGCGTGGACGACGGTCGCCACCGGTAAGAATCAGACAATTTGGTCAGACGAGCATGGCGACGCCAGTTGCACCACGGCGGTGCAGTGCGTGGTGTGCCTCGGCGAGGTGGAGGGCGGGGAGACGGTGATGCGGCTGCCGGCGTGTGGGCATCTGTTCCACCGGCGATGCATCGAGATGTGGCTGCACGGCCACTCGACGTGCCCGGTCTGCCGGTGCAGCGTCTTAACGCCGTGTCCGGGTCCGGGACAGATGGAGCGGGGTTGAGAATCTTCTGAATTCTGTGACTACGTTCGAAGGTTCTAAGCTCTGAACAATGTGATTCCTTTGAGAATTGCAATATACGCAGTCTGGCACTCTGTATGATGGAACTTGGAGAAAATTGTTCCGTTGCAATGGAAGGGGATATTTGTCTCTGTTCTAGAGTCAACCACCTGCTATCTCGCGATAAATAATCTGCAGTCAGAAAGTAGCTGTGAGTCCATCCATCAAGTCGGGTTAGCTGCCTGGTTTCTTTGATTTCGTCTTAATCGAGGTCTTTTCGTCGGAGATGTGCTTGATCCTGGAGATACAGGGACACATGATGAGCACATGTGGGCAGGTTTAATGAAGAATCAACTATTGACGACTTACCGTGGTCTTTTATTTTTCTTAAAACAAAATACCATGCAGTCGCGCGTCCAGCCTCCTGGACGAACACGACCGCAACTCGTCATCAGGTGGGGCGGTGGCCAGGTGCGGCGGCGACTCCCCACCACTCGCCCACTCCGACAGGGCGCCAGGCCACCAGCCACCACCGCCAGTTCGCCATCGACTAGCAGGCGTGCGGCAGGCCGCGCAGGCCGTTGTTGTTAATTCTTTTTTTGTTTTGTGATGTGATGTTGATCTACGAGACTATGACGTGATTCTGCGATTGCTTTTTAATTTTTTATTCAAATCTTGCTTCGGTCTATGATTAATTTGTGTGATTTTGAGATTTCTTTTCCCTTTTCTTTTTGCTTCCTAGAAGTTCGGTTTCTTCGGGTAGTATCCGGAACCAAAACCGAAATTACTCGGTACCTGATCCTAAGAAAAACTGATCGGTACCCATTTCTTAAGAACCGAACTTACTCGTGTTCTTTCGATTCGGTTCGGTTCGGTTAGTACCGAATGTCCAGCCCTACTCCCACAGCCACACACAAAGCGTGTACGTGTGTCAGTTGCTATGTACTCCGTAGGGGTGTCACGGTTTTTTGCATTTGCTTTGGGTGCTGGGATTGTTTTCGGACGACCAACATTTAGGGACGGAGGGAGTAGGCCTTGAATGCTTTTGTTGAACACTTGAGGTGTCAAGCAAAGGTATGGTAATCCTCTCTTCACCTCGGCTCCAACTTTAGGCTCTCCACAGCGGCTCATAGCGGAAAAGAGCCTGCAGCTGCGTCCTTTATAGCTCACACTATCAAAGAGGGAGCCCCAGCTTCGCTACTACAAGCGTGCTCCCAGGGCCTGTGCCATCCGCCACCGTGGCGTGGGGTCCACACGCCCTGCTCCGACGATCTCCCCTGCTCGCCTAGGAGGCCGGGAGGAAGCTGAGGAGCGAGGGCATGTATATAATTATGTGATTTCAACCAAATTTTTAATTTCATAGCGTGAAAGTCAGCAAATAATTTCATGACTATCATGAGTGAAACAAGCTATGTGCACGTGTTAAAATTTAATACAAATCTAAACATCGATACCAATAATATTAAGGAGAATAGTTCGGACATCGAAAAGTACCCATGGGCGGGGCCATTGCCGGAGCATGGATTGAGCCGTTACCAGCTGGAGGAGTAGACATACTACTTCTCGACCGACCTGGCTCGAATCAAATTCGATGCATGAAGAGTTGATGCACTGCAGTCCGCGAAGTTGGAGTCGTACGTGCACGGAAGATAACGAGGTTGATGAGGCGCGGATGACTGAAGTAGGATTAGCATGGCAGCACAATCTTTGACAAATTAGCCAGGTTGTTTACCTGCTAACATGAATTAGGTGATTCCAAGATTTATACTGTGTAAGTAAAGCTTCATTGTTTCTCTCCATTTCAATGTGTCTGCAGACAATAGAACTTCAACATTCAGCATACTTTGGTTGGGAAAAATGATTTTGCCCCCACCTTGATCTCTAAGATGTATAGCTGATGCAATAATGATTTTGACTCATTAAATATGCCCATGTAACATTTTACATGGGCATATTTAACGAGGAAGGCAGTGAAGATGGTGCCGATCTTGATGACGGACCTGGCCACGACGGCGCTGAGGAGGCACCCGCCAGTGGCGAGCAGGAGGGGGTGGAGGTCGGACTGGAGCGCCCTGAGACTGAGAGATGCCGGTACGCGGCGCTGGCTGGGTCAGCGCGCCTGATGACGTTGGCGTCGAGCAGCACGGCGGCGGCCAGCGGGTGCACGTTGGCATGGAGCAGCACCGCCGTGCTATCGATGATATTGGTAGAGTTGGTTGCTCTCGATGGCCACGAAGGTGAGCTTGTGTGCGATGAGCATCGGCACGGGTGGGAGGAAGGAACTCCAAGGCCTACGGTGGAGCAGGCGCGCGTAGGCCGCAGCCGCCAACGGCAGCGAGAGCCAGGTGGGGCGGGTGCACGGGACTGGCTAATTTTGCCAATATATGGATTTATTCCTCTAGTCTAAACCGAATTGGGTTTCTCTCCGGGGAGGGAGAGGAGAAGGTTTTACACCTCCCTACGTACTACACCAATAAATATTAGGGAACTGCCTCCCGGTGATGCGTTTGCAATTCCCACCCTCCCGATCGCCGGCCGGCGCTTCCCATCCTCAACCTATGGAGCGACGTAGCGAGACCTCTCTTCCTCCCCATCCTCCAACACCGGCGATGGGTTGGGGACGACGATGGAGCGATGGAAGGATGGGCGGAGATAATGGCAGCGAGATCTCGTTTCCTCCGCATTATCCTCCGATCAGCATGTTGCTTCGTCGCCATCTTCAGGCAACACGGCTTGGCCGGGGGGGTCCCGAGCGAGGCCAAACAGGCAGACACGTCAGGGCTCCTGTTCCACGTCGTCATCCGGCGATGGCGCCACGTGGCCGCGAGCAAGGGAGCAAGAGTCGTCTCGCAGTCGCTTCATGTCCTTCGTCGATGGCGCCGCCACGGGGCCGCGAGCAAGGGAGCACGAGCCGTCTCGCTCCATGTCCTCCGTCGATGGGTCAGGGTTCGAGAATATTTAGCCCCTGTCCTCCTGAGACCCCGATTTACTTGCCTCTCCACATCGTCAACTCTATAGGTGAGCTACTTGCCCAACGTGATCCATCCCATATAAGTTGAAAATATATGCCGTGAGTATCCAGGCTGGTGATTTTTCGCAATCTCGTCAGACCAGGACAAACTGCTCCTTCGCGGTTAGGGTTAAGGACGAATTTGGTTAGATAAAGCTTTTAATGTGACTCCCTAAAAAGGGTTCGAAGGGATTACTACAATTTTTTGTTTAGAGATATATCCTCTTTGATCCACCACCAAACGAACAACGTCATATAGGTGCTATCTTATATATAGTGACAGGAACTAGTGATTTAGAAAAAAAAAACATGCAGAGTGATTTCTAGTCCAAATGTTTTACATAATGATGATAGTGATAGGTAATTTACAAACTTATATTTTACATATCGTGGAATACTTTTTTTTTCACACAATTGTGCTAGTAGGGGATTTAGAAAACATGTGGACGCAATTAATCCAACAAGGATCAATTACTGGCTTCACCTCGGCATGGAAGCTGGCGGTGCCACCCTCTCAGCCTCTCAGGAGAAAATCTTTGACAAAAACTTGATAGTGCATCCACCCACTGCTTCTCCTACACCGCCGGACCGCCCTGCTTGATGCTTCCCACCACCGGCGGTGACCACTGCGGCTGATGGTGACGCCGCCGCTTCACACCTTGCTGCCAGCTGCTGCTAGGCTTCTCTTCTCCCATTGTTCTATGTCTGGGAGGCTAGCTAGAAATTGCTTCGAGTGTTACAAATCCGACAACAGAGCAGACTGGCAACGATGGTGGGAGCTCGTGGGCGGGCAAGGGAGGAGGAAGGAAAACAGTTGAAGTGGGCCCAATGTTATGTATCCGAGAGAGGTCTCGTGCCCTTGCAGCACGTTAGGGTGATGAATTCGGCTAGCAAGGGCCTGCCGGTGCAGCGTCTTGGCGCCATGTCCGGGTTCGAGACCCATGGTACGGGTTGACGATCTTCTGAACTCCATGGCGACATTCTAAACTCTGAAGAATGTGATTCCTTTAGGAATTGCAATATACTGACACCCTAGCACTTTGTATTTACAAAACAAAACTTGGAGAAAATTATTGAGTAAATCCCCTCGGTGCCATAAAAACTAAACGCACTTCCTTCAGTGTTAAATTTTTTTTGCGAATTCTCCTCAATGCCACAGAAGTTCTAACTTTTCCTCTCAGTATCATTTCCATCCATAAGGTGTTAAATAGGTGTTAAGTTGCCATAGAAAAGACCAGATTACCCCGGCCTCTTTCTCCTTCTGCATGGGGCCCACGTGGCTGGTCCTTCCCTGTGAGGAACCTCCAAATTAAACCCCGCTAATTAGATCATCATCCATTGATCAACCTAATTAAAAGGATTTAACCCCGGTCATCCTTGAGATGTGCCTAAACCATTGCCCAGGACAGCACACCTCACTAGCACAAATTAAACATCATCATCACACATAGCATTGCATACATAGAATTCATCACATCTAAGGAGGTTTAAGTTTACAAACCAAATTCAAATTTGTTGCATAAAGTAAAGAGTTTGCAGCGGAAGGTTTCAACATCGCTCTCCCATCATATTACATAGCAAAATAAATGAGTTCACTCTCATGCCACAGGTGACTCATTGAAACGGATATCATAGGGCAGCTACCCCCTGCCCGCTCCCTCATCGGCGGAGAGGAAGTACCTAAAGACGGGCTCCGAAGACATCTCACCTAGAACAACTTAACGGCAGCACCGTTAGTACATTTCGTACTAGCAGGACTTATCCCAAACATTTATATATGGTGGATGCACGGGATAATCAAGTCTTAGTATCCAAAAATGAAATTGCAAGCGGAATATAATAAGCGAATAAGTAAAAGACATAGCATGTCTATTCCCTAAATCATACACCAATACAATTGCATAAGTAAAGTGATCATACATCATCAACCATGAGCTCAATCTTCCATAAGCTTATTCCGAAACTCTACGTAAAGTCGAAGTCAAATGAGCGTGCCATAACCAAGAGCGTGGCTATTGCAATAGATCAAAAACCCTGCAGGGGTGTACAACTTTTCCCACACGAGGCACAAGACCAACGACCATATCCGAGCGCCAAGTATAAGTGTTAATCCATGCTCTCAACCGTTCACATACCCACACCCGGTGATGAGAGGGCGGTCGGAGATGTACAGGGGTAACAGACACATGCCATCTACCCCTCATCACAACCCGTGTCAAACCGTCCCATAGCAAGGTCCGGCTTATGGTACTTGGCTTGCCCATCCCATCCTAAGCATGTGGTTTGTACGAGGAGTGCTCAAATTCCAAAGCGATACGAATCAGTCCTTAACCAATTCAAGCAAGCCTAACCATTTGAGTTCCACCCTCAACATGGCCCTACATTACTTGCTCAAATCTTGTCTCATATTCATGGTTAATCATATTTAGAACTTTCCAACTATCCAAGTATAAATTAGACAAACCCCTATATCTCGCGAGTGATGATGCCCTTGTCACCTCTCGACTTCTAACGGCTAAGCATGGCTAAGCAATTAGTCCGTATAATTCAACATTCATACGTAGCTAGAAGTTGGTCTAACTCTATGGGTTATGCCTATTAGGTTCTATTCTACTCATTGCACATGAATTATATTAGGAAGTTTCATGCACAATCAATAAGCAAATTATCATTCTGAAAATAGTTGGAAATGGGTGCCTGCCTTGTTGCTCAAAGGTAGCCTCCTCAGCCACGGGATCCGGCACGGTCTCAAACTCGGTGTCCACCGGCATCTTGGTCTCTACACGAGTGCAATGATGAAATGAGTGCATATGCTATGAATAAAATCAAGAGATGCATGATAAATTTAAATAACATGATTGGACTATGCAGGACCATATGTACTAAGAAGTGTTCATGTATAGATACCCCCTATAGTGGTTGGAGCGAATCGAGAATGAAAAGAAGTGTAGAAACTGTGTCGAACCGGACGGTCCGGCCTTGGAGGGCGGACGGTCCGGTATTTGGACAGAACGTGGGTGGAAAATCGGATGTGAGACGAACAGTTCGACCGTGTTGAGCGGACGGTCCGCAGTTTAAGGTTTCAGCGGCCGGTGTTGGGTGAAGAGGCGGACCGTCCGGTCCGCTCAGGCGGACGGTCCGGTCCACGGCAGAGCGTCGCCAGCGAGGTTGCCGGCGGCGATTCCGGCCGTCATTATGGGCCCCGTTTGTTCCTAAAGGTTGCTGGGAGTTCCTAGGCTTCAATTCAAGTGGTGGTTTTGACATGCATAGGGTTTGTGAAGCTCTAGCCCATCCATAGTGATCCATCATCCAAAAACACCATGAACTCTAAACCTAGAGCAATGGAGGCTAGATCGGGGGAGGGGAAGGCTCACCGGTGGTGTAGGGAGCTCCGGTGAGGGCCGCAGGTTGGAGTAGAGCAGTGCTTGGGGCTCAGGCTTGGGGCTTCTTGCTTGAGCTTGGAGGAGATGAGGAATGGAGGGGGAAGGAGAAGCTTGGGGGCTCCTTCTTCAAGCTCGAGGTGGGGGATGGCGTCATGGAGGAGCGGCTCGACGGCGTGATGCTCCGGCGAAGCTCTGGCGAGGTCTTAGATGCCTTCAATGGAGGAACCTTGGATGCTCACCCATGGTGGAGAGAGAAGGAAGAGAGAGAGTGGAAAGGGGAGAAATGGATGGGGAGAGAGCTGAGGGAAGGGCTCAACTCGTGTAGGCAGGTGGCCTGACGAGTGGGCCCGGCAGGGATACGTGGCAGGCGAGCTCTGTGCCGTTGCCACGCAGGCGCCGTACACGGGCGGACCGTCCTGCTCTTCCGAGCGGACCGTCCGCCGGTGGGCGGAGAAAACACCAGGGCCAAAATAGTACTTAGAAAAATATTAACTTCATTTTTATGCTAATGATGCTTATGATGACATTCTTATCTATAAGTTATTTTAGGGTCATTACATTCCCCAACACCCATCTCCTGGTCTTTTTTAAAAAAAAGTAAGTCCGTTTTGCAATTCAAGATCCAAAAGAGTTAGGCAGGCCATTCAATTTCTTAATTTTGTAGGTGAACTAACTCAACAGCAGATTGCTTCGCGAGAATGACCTCCATTAAGTACGTAAGGCCAGTCTCAGTAGGGGTTTCATGGACACATTTACCTAGATAACTGTGCCATAGGAGTTTCATGCTCACATCCCATGAAACTTTCCCTCTTAATTACCCTACCATGTCAGCAAAGCTGTTGATGTGGTAGTGAATTTAATGTCCATGAAACCCCATTGAGACTTGCCTAATAATCTTGGATGTAGCTGGCTCTTGTGATTTTACAAACAAATTAAAACATTCGTTGAAAAACACGCCACCTCCGAGCGACTATGGCTGCGCCACCAATCCGCCGCCTGCAGCTCTGACAAATGTATCCTGTGGGTGTGGGCCATACGAGCGACGAGATGTTCGCGATGCCGAGCGCGGCCGATGCGCGGAAGCCCGACCCGTCATGGGACGCGGCATCACCCCTCATGACGGCCGACCGGTGGAGCAGCACGAGGGCCTTGGCCCACCTGTGCGCCGCAGCCCTTGCCCACCTGTGCGGCGTCCCTGTGCCCGTCTGTCCGTCGTTGTGGGACCTTGCAGTTCGCGCTCCCCGCTGTTGGAGCCTCGGGATGCGTCCAGCTCGCCATGCTGCTGCTCACTCGCCCAGTGGTGTCCTTCGGCAAGCAGCAGAGGAGCGCAGGTGGGGTACGACGACGGGCGCGTGCAGGGCCCTCATGCTAAGTCGTCGGCCGGTGGCTTCTTGCCGTTGGAGCGGGAGGTAGAGGAAGAAGCAGACTAGTGGGACCCACGTGGAAGGGAAAAGAGGTGGGGGGTAATTTGATGTGCTCTGTGGCAACTTAACACCGATTTAACCCATTATGGACGTAAATGGTAACGAGAGGATGAGAGGATCTTGTAGATGCGTAAAGGGAATGAATAGGCGTACTTAATAAACATGAAAAGTTCTTTCAAACAAATGCTGATTAAATCGAAATTTCCGACTCGGTGTCGGATCTTCCGGTTCCGGTAAAGATGAACAACCAGCTCGAGATACACAAACTAAACTTGTTTTCACAATTCCACTTGAATAGAAAGATTGCAACAGGTATATATAAGCTTATAACTATGATCTGACACAACGAAAACAAGTATACAAATAGATCGATTCGTCACAAGCAAATATAACCATATATGAGTAAATGAGTCAATATGAAAAACAATAAAGC
This sequence comes from Digitaria exilis, assembly GCA_015342445.1. Taxonomy (NCBI): domain Eukaryota; kingdom Viridiplantae; phylum Streptophyta; class Magnoliopsida; order Poales; family Poaceae; genus Digitaria; species Digitaria exilis. The sequence continues at coordinate 1,322,630 of JACEFO010003289.1, read as the reverse complement.
ACATGGAGACAAGGATTTGTTCTCGGAGTTCACTCCCAAGGGAGCCACGTCTCCGTTGAGGCTGCCCACAAAGGGTGGAGTCCCTTTCAACTAACTTCTTCCCTCAATCGGCCACAAAGATCAAAATTGAGTCACTTACTCAATATAGTTCCACACAAGGAACGAGTCATACACTTCCAAGGCGCTCCCACAATCTAGGTGCAGCACTTTTTTTTACTTTTTAGCCCCTTTGACTTTCTTTTTTCATGTTTAGATCCTTTAGAAAACGATAGGCAGTTTCGGACCATGAGGGTCGATGGCATGAATGATGACGTCAAGGTAATATGTCTCGGTATCATGAGTGGTGTTGAGCTTATTAAAACAGCGGTCGACGTGGTGTCTATATGGCCACCACCTCAACGGCAGGGCTTAGTGTATTGGAAATGGCCCTAGGCCATTGTTTGTGATTTTGGCGATTGATTGACAACATAACCATTAAAACTAACAATTTGTTTAGATGATATTTGTAGATATTTCTAGGTCCCAAAGATACTTTGGAAGCCATCCAAATGCTTAAATGATCAATATCCAAATAATGGTTATCCAAACGGAGTGACCACCGACTATTTCGATGGGGTCAAAGAAGACCACCGATATTTCAGTCGTGCCAAGAAGGGCACCTAATTAGTCATTGATGGTGTCTAGAGAGCAAATCAATACTCCATGGATTTGTTGTGAGAGGCTGGGACACGCAGCAGGGAGGCTGGGACACGTAGCAGGGCGTCTGGCCAGCGCAGGCGAGGCGGCACGGGCTCTTTGGCGGCACGCGAGGCGCCACGCAGGGCAGGCGGTGACCACGCCTTGGATAGAGAATCTGCAGTAGAGTGGCATCACGTTTTCTCCAAAAATTTGAACTGTGCGACACAAGGGCCAAATACAAAAGTTGAATAGGGAACCTGGGGCACAACTTTGGTATAGATTGGCATAGGAAAGTATTGATATTTTGAGCAATGGCGATCTCGGAATATGAGACTGTCAAAATTGGATTTTTCGAGTTTTTGAGTCCTTCCAGTAATTTTTGGCGAAAGTGTCAAATGACAAAGTTGTTCCATTTGTGAAGACTAACAACTTTTGTTTTTGGAGATTTTGATGTTTAGTTGCAAAATCTCATTCTTTTGGCCTAATTCCAAATCAGCCTTTATTGGTTAATTAGAATTGGATTTCTACCATTTCATGTGCTACCCCTTTGCTTTAATTCCTAATTCCATTTTGTTTGACTTTATTAACTACTAAAGGTTTATTAAACATCAGATATGTTAGGCCAGTTTCAGTGGCAGTTTCATGGGCACTGTTACCAAGATAGCCACGTTAGCTTTTCAATGGGATGAAACTACCACTCTCAGTGCACAGTTTTATGGCACAGTTTCATAGACTGTGTGCAACATTTAAACCTTACATACTGTTGTGATCAAATGTGGCTAGTGTATGTAACCTTTTGTAATCAATTTTAAACTAGCATGATTACATTCGCATTAATCTAAAATAGAGATGAGCTTGTACTGAAAAGTATTCGCAGAATGGTTCACAGAAATTAAAAAGGAGGAGATGAGCTGGCACTAAAAAGAATTCACTAAATGGATTTGCAGAAATAAAAAAGAAGAGATAATGCATCAAGTATCAGTTTCATACTGCCCCTGCAATAGATAATGCATCAGCTAACAGTTTCACACTTCTGAAGAAAAGTTCAGACTCCACTTCGTGTGGCTGTAAAAACAAAATAGCATATATGTTGCCACAAGAACTACTGAATATGGAGATAACGTAAGCAAACAGTAGGTGCTCCCTCGTTCTCGCACACTACGCCCTGCTCGCCGGATTTGGGGAATATTAAAAATGAACAAAGAGGAAGAGTACCATAGATTTGCAGATGGGGAATAAAATCCTTGACTGCCGATTCCGCTCGGGAATGAAGCTGTCCAAGTCCAACCCCCTTTTCTTTCCTCCCCCAGCTATAGAAGGTTGCTGCAGCGCCGGCGAGGCTCCTTCTGGGTAGCGCTGCTGCCGCTCCCCAAGATTGGAATCGCAGGATGACGAGAATGGAAGGGAGGGAGGCGACAATGGAAGGAACCGTATATCAGGCAGGATGGCGCGAGGGAGGGCGTCGTGCGTGAGAGGAAGGGCGCCGCACGGGATCTCCGCCGGCGAACGCGGATGAAACGAGGCTCTCTCAATGCGGTCTCATCCGTCTTGGTAACAGGAGCCGAGCCGTTTCATCACCACGACACTGTGTTTGTCTCTCTTCATGATTCATGACATGTCATCAAAATTGCCTACATGGCACCATATTTATTGTCCATAAAACCCCACTGAGACTGGCCTTACGGTGATATTGCTACAGCAGCAGTAAGTTCACTCCATTGATTGTTTCATTTCTGCTGCAATCTAGATGTCATCTGTTTCATTTGCTCATGTCTTTCGGATTTAGGGAGGTTTGGGGGGAATGCTGGCCGGCGACGAGGGGTTCTGCTCAGCTCTGCTCGCGCTGTCTAAAAACCATCCATAAAAGTGGATGTCTGGGTTACATCTTTTATCGTTTCAACAAGTTGTTATTTAATTTGCACTTGCACCTTAGTCAATCAGTTGTTGGTGGCACATGACATGATCCGTCCATCTGGTTAGGTGCCTGGTTTCTTGCGCCGTATCTCGAGCTATCTCCGTTTATTCGAGTTATATGTTTGATCCTGGAGATACTGAAGCACATGAGCACATGCGAGCAGCTTCCTTGGTCAACAAGCGACTTTCATACGGTCTTAGTTGTATGCTAATCTCCACCTCGCAGCTGTAGCACTCCTTAACTTTCACATCTCCTGCAGTTCTGCATTTTTTACTCCTGGCGCCTCCTTGAACACTGAAGGGGGTTGACAAAGGTAATCAATCCCCTCTGCAGTTCATTTCATCTTAATTGGATCACAAAATGTGCAGTTACTGATGGGATTTTCCTTCCTTAATTCTGTAAGTCCTTGGACAGGCGACATCGATGGAAGCCGCCGGCAAGATAGTCACCAGCTTGCTGCTGAATCTTGCATTGTTCTTGCCATGTCTCCCTGCTGCCGTCTCCTCCAAGCTGCCGTCCCCTCTAAGGATGTCGAAAAGACCCATCCACCATGACTACACACGCTTCGCCGATGTCGAACGGCACTGCAAAGCCGTGCTCTCCTCAGCAACGGAGCTCAGGGCTGATGGTGACTTTGGCCGTGGCCGGATGCACCAACTGTCCTTCAGGGATGGCGACTGGAGCCAGGACGCCGGCCAAGCTCGCCTGCTTCCGTTCCATGGAACCTACGCTGATGCCGCGGGTGTCAGTCCTGATCCTGAATTGCTTGAAGCGGTTCACCTTGCGTCCTTCATGCTCACGCACATGGACACGGTGCCACGGCGAGGGGCGCGAACCGCCTTCAACATCAGCGGGCTCATTACCTTCACCATCACCCGCAACTGCTGCTGTTCGTACACGGAACCACATCCACGTGTGTCGCCGGAGTTCGAGCTCCGGCCAGGGAGCGCCAAGCTCTATGTCCTGCTCCAAGGTGTGTATACCGAGACGCACTCGTCGGGGAGCGGCGATGACGACGGCGGCGGCGAGAGGGTGCTGTGTATGGTCGGGGACGCTGTCCTCCCCGTCCGCAGCAGCAGCAACGGAACGGACTGGGCCAAGAATCATGGCGGCGAGAGCAACTTGGAGCCGCCGGCTGTCGTGGCCGACGGCAACATCCTGCTCGTGCTACGGTACCCAATGTCGGCCACGCTGAAAACCCTCGCCGTGCGCGGCGAGATGATGAGCACGAGCGCCACGTCCGATGGTGCCTACTTCGACACCGTCCGCCTCGTGTCGCACCTCGCCGGCGGCGGGTACGACTCCGGCTACCGATTCCAGGCAGAAGACGCAGTGCTCGATGCTGTCGCTGGGTGCAGCGAGGACCGCACCGTCTTCCATGAGGACCATGACGGCGGCGCCACGGAGCTCCTGAACAGAGGCGCCTCGCCTTGCGACATCGTGCACCAATTTGCTCCGGGTTCCCAGATGATGGAAGTGATTCCAAACTGGAACTGCAAGGGGACCGACGCGTTCTGCAGCCGTGTCGGGCCTTTCGAGACCAGCCGCCCAGCCACACGGGCTATGCAGCAGGACATGGCGTTCACCCGTTCCGTCATCGCGGTGCTGGGCCTCCAGTGCAAGCCGACGTCCAGCATCGACGGCACACCGGCGGCGAGGGTGGCGGTCGTGTTCCGCTACGTGCCTCCATGGGAGCATCAGCCAACAGCGGCGAGACGGACCGGGCTGAGCGGCATGACGCTGTCGGCCGAGGGCGTGTGGAACGCGTCCAAGGGGCAGGTATGCATGGTGGCCTGCCTCGGCGGTGGCAAGGAAGCAGCAGCGTGCCACTACCGTGTTACCCTATCCATCCGGAGGACGTTCTCGATGACTCGCCGCGGCATCAATATCGGGCAGATAACCGCCATGGATGGCAGCCACGCTCCCCTGCTGTTCCAGCAGCGCGTGATCAGCCCCAGGCTGCAACGGTTTGGCAGGCCTGGGTTGTCGTACATTTACACCAAGGTCGAGCAGGCTCGGGAGCTCCTTCGCCGCAGCGAAGCAACTGGATTTCGTGACACCTTTGTTGCCAAGTCACTGCTCACCTATCCAAATATCGCCGGCGTTGCCGATGACTTGGTGGGCATGTCAGTCCTCGCCGACGACCTTAATCTCCGCTTCCAAGGCATGGAGAAGCAGCCTTTTGTGCCTGAATGGATAGATGACTCGTTCTTCGAGCTCCAGATACTCTCCGTTGGCAACCTTGTTGGATGCTATTCTGCGGAATTTCAGCAGCAGTTTCAGGCTGGGTCTCGTCTGCGGATCGAACAGCTCGGCAGAGTACCCACCGTGCAGAGGCAGCAGATGCTGAATGTTTCTGCAGAGTTTACGGCGTCTAGGAACAATTTCCTCAGCCCAAGTCCAGTGATGTCGTTGGAGGGCGTGTACAACCCGGAGGATGGCCGAATGTATCTGATCGGCTGCCGGAAAATCCATGCCCCATGGCGAGTCTTGGCGAGGAGGAGAGACCTTGAAGAAGGGATGGACTGTTCCATAGAGATGACCGTGGAGTACCCGCCGACGACGACACGGTGGCTGATCAGCCGGGCGGCAAAGGTCTCCGTCGCCAGCACGAGAGACGAGGACGACCCGCTGTTTTTCAACAGGACAGGGCTCCGCACGCTGCCCGTCGTGTATCGCGAGCAGCGGTGTGACTTTCTGACGGAGCCGATGGTGGAGGGGCTTCTCTGCGCCACCATGCTGTCGGCCGCCATCGCCGCCACCGTCTGTCAGCTCCGCCAGATCGAGGCGCACGCCGACGTCGCACCGTACGTCTCCCTCGTGATGCTCGGCGCCCAGGCTCTCGGCTACAGCTTGACACTTGTCATGGATGCCAAGATGTTGCCGGCGTGGCCGGCGCAAAGATACAAGCCCTACGCTGACCATCTGAGCTGGAACATGGACTGCTCTGTCAAGGCGCTCACCCTCGCGGCGCTTCTCGTCACGGCGCGCCTCGCCCAGAAGGTGTGGCGGTCGAGGGCCAAGGCGAGGGCGCGGTCACCGCTCGAGCCAGGGCGCGTTCCGAGCGACGGCGTGGTGCTGTTGTGTTGCCTCGGCGTGCACTTGGGTGGGCTCTTCTTTGTCCTCGCCGTGCACTGGCTGAGCACCAACGGCACGTCGACGACGACTCAGCGACACGGCAGGGTGATCTACGACGAAGCGCAGGGGAGGATGTCGTCGTCGTCGTCGTCGCAGATGCGAACGCGGGCTGCCGTTGTCGTCGAGCGGTACGTCGGCGTGGTGAAGGAGTGGTTCTTGCTCGCGCAGGTCATCGGCAACGCGCTCTGGCGCGTCAACTGCAAGCCTCTGGCGGCGAGGTACTACGCTGGACTCACCGCCGTGTGGCTGCTGCCACATGTTTATGGCTACCTCCGGCCACCTGTGGCCAGCTCTTACTACTCCGAGGCTCGAGACGATGTCATGGATTTCTACTCCAAGGTGAGCGCCGTGGTGGTTCCCGTGGTCGGCTTCGTGCTCGCTCTCGTGGTTTACGTGCAGCAGCGATGGAACTACAAGATCGTCGGCTGGGCAATGAAGGCGGACAAGAACAAGCTGCAGCACGTCTATTGAATCACTAACAATTGTGCCATTATTGGTATTTGGTACCACACTCAAATTGAATAATACCAATCTTAGCATTTTTTTTAATTTGCCGTTTCTATTATTATTTACACAGTTAATTTGCCATTTCCACGTCTTTGAAAAAGAAACTACTGTTTCCTCAAGATCTCACACCATTTGCGGCGGCAGTGGCGCAAAGACGTCGCACAAGCAATTCGGCCACATCAACTTGCCGCTCATCAATGCAGGTCTGGTCCCATGAAGCTACTACTCCGCATCCACGATTTGTAGACAAAATGCCCAAACATTTTCCCACACTGAAGTACAAGTGTACAACAACAACAACAAAATATGAATTTTTGCTTACATGCAAATAAACAAAAGAACGTTGCCATAAAAGGGCACATTTGTTTAGATAAGTAAAATGGCAAATAAACTGAACTCAACCACCTGTTATCTCGTCCAATCTTCAGAAACAGGCTGTCCTCATGCGCTTGCTTAGATAGTTGGCACATGACCCATCTGGTAAGGGCACGTACAACGGGCGTCGTCTGCCGTAGACATGCAGTGGCATTTTTTCATGAACCCCCCTGCGCGACTGTGACCACGACCGAGCCGTCGTCTGGCTCATCTACGACCTGAGCTCGTGCTCCCAGACAAGCGCGACGACTCGGCGTCCGTTGTAGGAGGTGATGTGGGGAGACGACGGCGGCCAGGATCTCTTGCGCGCGGGGGAGAAGTTCCTCTGTCGCCCAAAGTTCGCGCCAAATCCCTTTCCTATTGCACGCCAAATCCTCCTCCTGGTTCATGGCATGAAATCCAAATCAAGCTCTCACAAGACCAAATCAAACTCCAAGAAGTCCAAAACAAGATCCAAGAAGACCAAATCAAGCTCTAATCGAGCTCCAAAACACACGCAGGAGATCAAATCGAGCAGTACCTGCCGTCGTGCCTACTCGCGCCGCACTTGCGCCACCGGCCTTCCTCTTCTTCGCCAGCACCGCGCTCCTCCACCACCTCCTCATCTCGGATTGCTGCGGCCATTGGGTGGAGGCGACGAGGCCGGAGCAGGAGCCTGGCCTCGATCTGCCGCCGTTCGCACCCGATCTGCTCGAGGAAAGAGCTATCCGCGGCGGTGAGGAACCGCCGCTACTGGAATCAACGTCTGTCGTTGGGGATCGTGCCGAGGCGGCCGGCGTCGGAGGAGGCCGATGGAGAGGGCGGCGAGCCCCGCGGTTCCCGGTGGGGGAGGCTGGGGTGGACTCGAGCTGGGGAGTGCTCGCCGTCGCCAGCTGCTCACCGGCGGAGTAGCAGAGATGAGGCCAACACGACCCGTACACGCAGCCTGCCGACGAGCCGGTAGAGAGAGGAAGAGAATGGGAAAAGAAAAAAAAAGAAAAATAAGTGCACGCGACGCTGGCGGAGAACGAGAAATGCGATGCGCTAGCCGCTAGCGTGGGAATAGAAAAAAGAAGAAAGAAATATAGAGAGAATAAAAGAAAATGGAAAAAAGATTAAAAAGAGATGAAAAAAAGAAAAGAGAGAAAGATAACATCATGTGTGCAACAAAATAGATACAAAGATCAAATATGCGCTAGATCTCTCATACTTTATGTGTCAATGGATGCATTAAACATCCTGCAGACAGCCAAACAGACAGTCTGTTGTACAAGCAGTCTGTTCAAGCTGTCTATTTGTGCCGAAGAGACAGCTGCCGTCTAAACCGTTGTACCCTAGGGTGTCTAGTTTCTTGAGCCGTATCTCGATCTAGCTGACTGGTTCCTTTTTCTTTAGAGTTATGTTTGATCCTGGAGATACTGAATCAAATGAGCACATGTGAGCAGCTTCCTCAGTCAACTAGTGACTTTGGTACCGTCTCTGACTTGTAGTAGTAGGACATTCAAGCCGTCAGGAGTAGAAGAACTGCCGGACGCCCGGAGTTCAGAAATCAGAACTCCTACAGTTCCGCCTCCTTGTCCTTGAACATTCAAGCCGTCAGGCAAAGGTAACAATCCACTCCGGACCACAAAATGTACAATTACCACAGGGAAAAATCCCTAGCTAAATTCTACAGTTCGTCTCTCCTGCAGGCCACATCGATGGAGACCGCCAGCAAGATCGTCACCTGCTGGTTGCTGCTGAACCTTACCTTGTTGTTGCCATGTTTCTCTGCCGCCGTCTCATACAGCCCGTCGTTCCAACCAAGCATGTCGAGAGGAACCATCAATCATGAGTACACCCGCTACGCCGACGTCGAGCGGCACTGCCACTCCGTGCTCGCCTCGGCCACAGACCTCAGGGCTGACGCCAACCGTGCCGGCGTCGGGGTGCACCACCTATCCTTCACGGATGGCGACTGGAGCCAAGACGCCGGCCAAGCTCCCCTGCTTCCGTTCCATGGAACCTACGCCGATGCCACCGGCGCCGGTCCCGAATTGCTTGAAGCGCTTCAGCTTGCGTCCTTCATGCTCACGGACATGGACACGGTACCATGTCGAGGTGCACGAACCGCCTTCAACATCAGTGGGATTCTGAGCTTCACCATCACCCGCAACTGCTGCTGCTCGTACGCGGAAGTACGCGGGTCGCCGGAGTTCGAGCTCCGGCCAGGGATCGCCAAGCTCCATGTCCTGCTCCAAGGTGTTTATACCGAGACGCACTCGTCGGAGAGCGGTGACGACGGCGGCGGCGGCGGCGGAGGCAGCGAGAGGGTGCTTTGTATGGTCGGGGACGCTGTCCTCCCCGTGCGCGGCAGCAACAGCACGGACCCTTGGGACTGGGCCAAGAAGCATCATGGCGGCTACAGCAACTTCGAGCCGCCGGTCATGGCCGACGGCAACATCCTGCTCGTGCTACGGTACCCGAGGACGCACACGCTGACAACTCGCGCCGTGCACGGCGAGATGACGAGCACGAACAGCAAGTCCGATGGTGCCTACTTCGACACCGTCCGGCTCGTGTCGCACCTCGCCGGCGGGTACGACTCCGGCTACCAATTCCAGCCAGAAGATGCAGTGCTCGATGCCGTCGCTGGGTGCAGCAACGACCCGGTCTTCCATGACGACGGCGACGTCATGGGCCACCTCATGAACAGCAAGTCCTCTCTCTGCGACACCATCTCCCAATCTATTTTCAACAACCAATTGATGGAAGTCATTCCCAGCTGGGATTGCAAAGGGACGGACGCGTTCTGCAGCCGTGTCGGGCCGTTCGACTTCGACACCACAAGCAGGGCTATGCAGGACATAGCGTTCACCCGTTCTGCCATCGCGGTGCAGGGCCTCCAGTGCAAGCCGACGACAAGCACCGACGGCACGGTGGCCGCGAGGGCGGCGGCCGTGTTCCGCTACGTTCCGCCATGGGAGCATCAGCCCACGGCGGCGAGGCGAACCGGCCTGAGCGGCATGACCATGTCGGCCGAGGGCGTCTGGAACGCGTCCATGGGGAAGATCTGCATGGTCGCCTGCCTCGGCGTCGGCGAAGAAGCATGTCACTACCGTGTGGCTCTTTCCATCCGCACGACGTTCTCGGTGACTCGCCGTGGCTACTTTGTTGGGAAGATAACAACCATGGATGGGAGCCACGCTCCTCTGTTGTTCCAACAGCGCGTGAACCCCAGCAGGTTTGGTCGCTACGGGCCGTCGGCGTCGTACATTTACACCAAGGTCGAGCAGGCTCGGGAGCTCCTTCGCCGCAGCGAACCAACTGGATTTCGCGACGGCTACGTTGGGAAGTCACTGTTCAGATATCCAAACATCGCCGGTGATGACAGTGACATGGTGAGCCTGTCTAACCTTGCCGACAACCTAAATTTCCATTTCTGTGTGGTGAAGAAGCCGCCGTTTGTGCCGGAATGGATGGAGGAGACGATGTTTGAACTCAAGATACTGTCCATTGGCACCCTCGTTGGAGGCTACTCTCCCCATTTTCAGGGTGGGTCCAGTAAGTGGATCGAGCTGCTTCGTAGAGTTAGAGTCCGTGCCATGAAGCAGCAGGTCCTGAATGTGTCTGCAGAGTTCACGGCATCGAGGAATTTCTTCAGTTCGGTTCCGGTGATGTCATTGGAGGGTGTGTACAACCCGGAGGATGGCCGAATGTACCTGATCGGATGCCGGATCGTCGATGCGCCATGGCGAGTCCTGTCGAAGAGAAGAGACCTTGAAGACGGGATGGATTGTTCCGTACAGGTGACGGTGGAGTACCCATCGACGGCGACGCGGTGGCTGATGATTAGGCAGACGGCAAAGGTCTCCATTGCCAGCACCAGGGAGGAAGACGATCTGCTCCACTTCACAAGGTCGGAGCTCCGCACGCTACCCATCGTATACCGGGACCCGCTGATAGACGAGCTGATAATGCCGATCATTCAGGGGCTTCTCTGCATCACCTTGCTGTCTGTTGCTAAAGTAATCCTTGTGCCAGTTGCGTTTTTTCAGTAGTCTATGATGTGAAACACATCATCAGCGGTTGGACTGTTCTCTCTCGCTCGCGTCTGTCCCAACCAGAACTGAGCACAACTACTCCCACTTTTCCAAATTATACTTCGTTTGATTTTTCTGGCTTAAGTTTGACTACACATCTTATTAAAAAAAACGTTCTTTTACAATGGTTGGCATGTAACAGCTGGTACTACCACGTACTTGCAGGTACTTTAAGTACTTTTCTTGGTACTTACAGGTACTTTTAACTAGAATTTTTTTAAAAAAAAATAATTAATTACCAAGGCATATTTTTCTGGTACTTCTCCCACAATCTTGATACCATTTTGTACTTTTAGATGGGTACTTTTGGGTATAGACATATTTCCACCGTTGGATTCTATGTCCTGATAGTACCATAGTACTTGACAATCATAGTAAAGAGCTCTTAAAAAATATGCAAAACATCATATTTTTTTGTTATGGCTTACTTTATTAATATAAGTACTTCATAAAAGACCTAAATTTGACAATGTTTACACAAATTTTTTGAATAAGACGAGTGTTTAAACTTGAGGCCAAAAAATCAAACGAACTACAATTTGGAACGGATGTAGTAGAAAGCATACAATACAAGGCATAAGTGAAGCATCTTTTGTTTGTGAAAAAATCTAAAATGATAGCACTCTCCATTTAGTCTTAAACGGAGAGCCCTCTTTGTTACTTTATTGATCACATAGAAGAAGTAAGGCTTCTTCAAAGGAAACATAGCAGAAGGTAATTCTCTATTTTTTTCCTCTCCAACTTCGGTGGGTCATCGACGAAGGGTTGTCCGATGACAGTTGCCGGTGGCGTTGGAGAGTGGATAGGTTAGGGTTTCCGAAGTTAGAGTTTCGGGATTTGGGGTTCGGGAGGGGATCTGTGCCCTCGGGCTCTAGAGGGGTAGCCGGACCAGCGGTTGGCCTTGGGGGCGTGGGGGGTGGGGGTCTCATGTCACCGCAACAGGGCAACGGACGATATTGATCGAGTGGGTAGGACCAGCAGCTGGGCGACGAAGAGGAGGTTAGGAAGGACGGGGAAAGGGGCCATGGCGGGTTGTGGGTGGACGGTCGATGGTGGGGTGGCCGCCAGTCACAGGCGGTGGTAAAGATAGGAGCACACACAAGAGCTCAAAGGAGGCCGGGCAGGAGGCAGTGGCTAAGGAGCCGCCGGAGCCAGGTGGAGATGGGCGGCCGGAGTGCTCACATGGATGCAAGCGAGGCGTGGGGTGAGAGAGGAGGAAGATGCGAGAGGAAGAAGAAAGCGCATGAGAGGACAAGCAACACACGTGGAGGGGGCCTCTCCACCTGTCGCTTTTGCAAGAGGGTCCTCTGCCCAGTCGCCCCTTTTGTTTATTGCATTCAAATTTTATATAACAAATTGATAAAAAAGTTGCATATGTATTTGTCTCTACTCTATATATTCTAAAAAATAACGAAGATTGATTAGGTGCCCAGCACCTTCCCGACCAAGGTTGAATGATTTAATTTACATGTAAGGAGGTGTGTTGATTGGGGAAAGATTCACCAAAAATACACTGTTCACTAAACAAACATTGTAGATAAACAGTGTTATGTGAGTGAGAGGGATAGGATGAATAAAGAAAAGTTGGATGAATAGTATATTTTTAGAGAATATTTTGGAAACTAAAAAGTCATGTGCCATCGGCATGCTTGAATGACTCTATGAGTGCATGGTCATTTGAAGTCCATATATAGTCAGGATTAGGAACAGCAATAAGGGGAGCACATTCAGATGTGATGTTTTGTAGGCGCTCGCGAGGCCGGTGCTGCGTCGGCACTATCTTCTCTACTCCTAAAAGGAGTGTAATCTCTATTACTCCTAAAAGGAATGTAAGGGATGTCGTGTCCCCTACTTCACCATGGTACGTTCTCTGGATACATCATGCCTCCCCTCAAAATCCACCGTCCGCTGCAAATCTCGACTCCTAAAAGAAATCCAGGAGAGATGTCGTGTCGCACCCTACACGTACCACGGCGGCTTCACCACGTTCGCCCGCCTCCTCCCTCACGCAGGAATGTCACGTCGCCCGACCGCAATCAACGCCTCCCCTCTCGGCTTTCCTTTCGTTGCTTTGCTCGCCCACGGGTTTCCCCGCCGTCGCACTGCCCCACCACCACGCCGACTCAAACTCTAAAAACGCTCGCCACAATCCACGACGCCGGCCGTCGTCCACAGGGAATCGATGTCGTCCACGGACTGATCTGTGATGCCCGTGTACGTCCACGCCGGCCGGCCGTGAACAACGCCGGTGCATCTATCGCTGGGAATCGCCACCGTCCATGACGTGGACGTCCACGCCGTGCCGTCGTCCATGGACTGCTCCGCGACTCCGTCGTCCATGTTGCCGTTGTCCACACGCCCGTGAAGATGATCGGTCTCCCGATGTCCGGTGTGCGCACGGCGTAGGGGAGGTCAACATCCGCACGCATACGACAGATCGATCGCACGCCCCGGTGTGCTCGCGGCGTTGCCACGTCCGGACTCCGATCCACGGCGTGCTCGCGGCGTACAGGAGTGACATCGAGTGCGACTGCCGGCGATCGCCCGCCCTGCTGTCCTGTCTTCCGCCCGGCGATCGGCGGCGTGAACGCAGCGAGCTCCGTCTACGTTCTCGAGTCATCCCTCGGCACTCCCGTGCAGTAGTTCGCCCTGCGAGCAACGTCCTCCATAGCAGTCAGCATTGGCAACGGTGAGATATTCTAACACTGCAGTCAAGCAGGACCTCTTAACCCTGCCGCCGAGGAGCCATCGTCGTTCATTGCCGGCTGCATCCATAGCTGCACCAGGTACGTAAATATGGTTCACGTTATTCTAGGGCCGGCAATCATTAACAGATGCCTTTGATTCACGAGAGATTTACCAGTTGTTTTTTATTCATGAGAGTCATTTTAAGGTTGCAGTAATCATATTTCATCCATGAAGTATAGGAGAGTACCCTGGCCATAGCTCTGTATATAAATTAGAAGGTAATAAATTATAATCCTCGGCTTTATAGGCAGATATTTTGGTTGATATGCAGAGCAGTAAGTAGCATACAGATGAACTGAAGAAAAAAAAAAGAGCAGACTAATCATTGGCATTGTCAATTGACTTTGAATAGAATAGATTGTTTATTATATTACTATTTGTAAACCTCTTCTGTCAATTTAGGTTAACCATAACATGCCCATTAACAATTTTAGAAGACAAGGTGGATCCTAAAGGACGCATGCGGGAACTGTAGAGGGCTTGATGTGCATCAAAGACGGAAGAGCAAAAGAATGAGGTGAATAAGAAGCGTCGTGAAGCCCGGCACCAAAAAAAATAGTGGATCACGACTAGGTAATAAACCTTTAACTACCCTATGGGATACCAATTACCGCTTATAAAAAGTTATATGCACTAATAATGGAAGAGCCAAGCCATGGATCGATTTCCTCTTCTATGGACGCACCTTCGCCTCACCATGGACTGATGTCTTGTCGTATGAAGCCAATATATATCAAAATATGTTTCTGACGAATATACAACAATACCTTAATCACATCATAGATTTAAATTTTTAATAGAGCTTAATGTTGTTTTACAACAAAAAAATGTATCATATAAGAAAGCACCGTATGTCACAGCACCCGGTCAAAATATTTAATGTCACATTACAATTATTTTATTGTCTGATCTAAGTATATTTATTTGTAAAAAAGTTTATCTGTCCCGTGGCAACGTATGGGCATAAAGCTAGTCACAATATAATTAAGTATTAAAAGAAGCCACAAGATAACGAGGAGCAAAAAATTCCTATTTTAACGAAAAAAGGAAAGAATTTAGATCGGGGTATTTTAAAGTTCTAATCTCCAAGAGTGCCTAAAAAATAAATTGATAAAAAAATTTGATTTTTGGACTTTATATCAGATTATTGGGAGTTGAGAGCACAATGCCTAAAAAATAGTCCCAAAACACTAGTTTTACAAACTTGCTAAAAATTGTTAGGAGAAAAAAAGTCTTCTTTTCCAACATTTCCCAATAGTTGATTTCAGGATTGGGAGCGCATGTTAGGGACGCAAAATGGCTCCATAGCCCATTGTTTCTTAGAGTTTGGAAAAATTAGCCACCGGTTTAGACCACTGTTGGAGCAGCCATTTTTCATTTATTTCCCAAACCAAGATTTTAAGAACCTATTTTGAACACTGTTGGAGATGCTTTTAAAACTCCCGTCCACCCAACAGTTCCCAAAACTAGGCCTGTAGTATTGGGAGCTCCAGAGGTGGGGGCAAATTTAGCTCCAGATGGAGTTATTATTGGGCATGTTGAAAATTTAGGAATTAGATTAGATAGTTGTTGGAGCACTGCTTTTTTTTTTTACCTTTACTCCCAACTAAGTATTGAGATGTTTTATTGGGCACTTTTGGAGATGTTGAGCATCAGCAGCAATGCCTCTACTTAATATCCTACTAAAAAACTAAAGAGCAAAAGCAAAAAAACCTACTCCAGCGAGACCCCTACTCAGGCCCCTAAAGTAGGGAGGGCCCTAGATTTCGTCTCCTAGCTCCCTGTGGGTGTAGAGTCCTGACGGACTAAACACCCTGGCGGCCCATCCTATGGGCCGGCCCAAGAACAAGACTTGACGTACAAGACAAGGATTAGTCCTAGTCGGTTTGGATAGACTGTATTAGGGAATTAGAGATAAACTTGTAAAAGTCTCCTAGTCCTATACGGTTCCCATGTAACCCTGCCCTCCGGACTATATAAGGGGAGGCAGGGACCCCCTCAAAACAATCTCATCAATACAAGATACACCATACAGGACGTAGGGTATTACGCTCCGGCGACCCGAACCTGTCTAAATCGTCTCTTGTCACCTTCGACTCTAGATTCTCGACGACTTCTCCCTAAACCCTTCTCTCGGGGCACCCCCTCGAGAACCTAGTCAGCATAAATCGCCGACACTTTGGCGCCGTCCGTGGGATCTACTCGTCGAGTCCTCGTTAGAGAGTCGATGGCCTCCTTCAGCGCCTCCATCGTCACCAAGTTCGAGGCAGGCGCCTCCTTCGTCTTCGGCTCCTGGCTTTGCATCGCAAACCAGGAAGGCGAACTCCAACACCAACTGCGCGACGAGGTGGCTGCACCAGCTTCGCCACGCGCGCAAACCACTCCGCAAGGATGTCGGAAAATCCCGAATTCCGACACGATCTCTGGATCGTACCCTACTCGGAGGAGTACATGGCGCCCGAAGCAGATCCAATCCCGGGCCGACCACGTCAACTCAACCCCTATCAAGGGGCAGGATCAAGCCACGTGTCCACGACTCCCCGGCGGACTCCGGATCACTTCCGAGTCCCGCCAGGGTTCAACGATCAGGACCGTGACAGCAACCCCGCAGGTACCTAGGAACCCTGGCTCCAACCCCAGCGGGACGAAGACTTCACCACGTGGATCGCGCGCATCTCAGTTTCCCTTCGGGTTAACAAACTCAGCCGCGATCCACCAAAAGCACCTGAAGAAGAAGGTTCTCCAACCCCGTGGAGCAACCTCGGATCTTGTCATGACCTCAACTCCCTCGGGGGTTATCGTTCATTGGCCTGACATGGATCCTGAGGTGGCTCTCCTCGAAGCAAACGTACCTTCCACGGTTCGGGATATTCTACCTCTGCTTCCTTTCCAAGAAGGCAGAGAACTCCCTGTTGCCACGAGTAACAGAAGAACCGGGCCTAGCAACCCCGGTCGCCAGTCCTGCGTGATCCTCAACGATCACAGCGATGAAGAAGTTGTCTCCGACGACGCTCCAACAGAGGAAGGAGAAACCGATGCGGACCGAGAGCTCCGTATCGAGCGAAACCGCAACCGTGCCCTCCGACGTCGCTTCATCAAGAAGAAAAATCTCAACTCTGAGTTCGACAAGGAAGGCATCTTCAACTCCCCTGTGGCCAACATCCTGTTCGGGGTCAGCGTCTTCGAGGGGTTCCAAACTACCCCTGAGATCAACCTCGCCAAAGCCCACCTAGAAGCCGCAGCGGTCATGGTTGATCGCCTGGACGGAGGCCGCTCCGCCTCCAAAAGCAAGAGTTCTTCGCGCCACCAAGCACCGTCAGCCAGGCGTCAGAGCAGCCACTACGGCAGCTCTGCAGGACAAACAAAGGACAAGAACAGGCCTCGCGAAGAACCCCGACGTCCTTGCGAGGAACCTCCCAGGTCCCAACGTCGCGAAGAACCCCGTCCAGCCCGCTCTCACGTCACACCGAACGACGCCCGCAACGACATCATCCGGATCCGAGAGGGGAGAGCTACCTCCCACGTTGCGGATTCTGCAGGAAGATGTGACGCCCCCAACCCCGACGCTCTGCCATGCTACACACGTGCCATCCGCATCAGCTCTTTCCCGCGAAAGTTCAAGCCGCCAGGCATCGCCAACTTCGACGGGAAGCAAGATCCAAACATCTGGCTGCGCAGATACTCTTCCACAATTGAAGCATCGGGGGGCGACGACATCTCCAAGATGCTTTACTTCCCAGTTGCGATGGAGCAAGGTCCTCTCACCTGGCTCGAGTCCCTTCATCCAGACTCCATCGACAGCTGGCACGCGCTGAAGAAGGCTTTCGTCTCCAACTACCAGGGTTCTTTTGAGCGCCCTGGCAGCAAATATGAACTCCGCGCGTGCAAGCAGAAGCCAGACGAGTCCCTGCGCGACTACAACAGGCGATTCTTCGCCATCAAGGCATCCTGCGTTCCAATCCCCGATTCAGAAGTCATTGACTACTTTCAAGAAGGGATGACCGACCGCAGCCTCTTCCGTGACTTCGGTCACAACCGTCCTCGTGACCTCGAGGAATTCCGCGCACTGGTGTCCAACTGGATGGACACCGATGATCAAGAACGGGAGCGCTACGGCAAACGACCTAACAACCCTGGTCGCAAGAACCAGGAAGACAACAGGGATCAGCCGCGCGACTCCTTCCAGCGTAACGGCAACAACCCACGAAAGCGACCACACAACACGGTCGCAACCGTCCAGACCGTCCGCGCCGCCAAATCCGCGCAGCAACGAAAGGAAGAATTCAACAAACTTCTCAAGAAGCGCTGCCCCTACCACCCCGACAGCAAGCACACCATGGGCGAGTGCGTGCTCCTCCGGGAGACGTTCAGCACGCCCAACAAGAAGCAAAAGTCGGCCGGAGATGGAGACGACGGGCACGACAAGGGAGACAGCGGTTTCCCAGACATCACCAACACTGTCAACGTCATCTTCGGAGGCATGGCTGTCAGCGACACCTCGCGCAACCGCAAGAATGCGCGGCGCGAGGCCTACGCAGCAGAACCAGCGGTGGTTACACCGCTACGGTGGTCGGACACCACCATCACCTGGTCCCGAGAAGATCAATGGACGGAGATCACCTCTCCTGGTCGATATCCTCTTGTCCTCGAGACCGTGGTAGCAAATAGCAGGCTCACCAAGGTCCTGATCGACGGAGGCAGCGGGCTCAACCTCATCTTCGCCAAGACGCTGAAGTCCATGGGCCTCGACACGAGCACGCTGCAGCCGGCGGATACTCCTTTCTACGGCATCGTGCCTGGGAAGGCCGCCATCCCCCTCGGGCAAATCACCTTGCCCGTCACGTACGGTACGGCATCCAACTACCGTACAGACTTCATCAAGTTCGAAGTTGCAGACTTCGAAACTTCCTACCACGCCATCCTCGGGCGACCAGCATTGGCCAAGTTCATGGCCATCCCTCACTACACCTACCTGGTGTTGAAGATGCCAGGGCCTCATGGCGTCCTCTCCCTTCGTGGTGATATCAAGCGCTCCTACCTCTGCGACAAAGAGGCAGTGGAGTACGCCGTCAGAGCTGCGTCTACCATAGATCGCCAAGAGCTCCAACCCTTGGCCGCCGCCGCCGTCGCAGAGGATGATGACGCCCCGACGCAGAAAAAGACACGGGCCATCAAACCTGTGGAGAAGGTCGCAACGAAGACGATTGATCTCCAAACAGGAGATCCATCGAAGACAGCAGTGATCGGTTCCACCCTCACTCCTGCATAGGAAAGCACGCTCGTTGACTTCCTGCGAGCCTAGGCGGACATCTTTGCTACAAAGCCCTCCGACATGCCTGGAGTCCCCCAGAGAGTTGATCGAGCACAAGCTAGACCTCAACGAGAGCGCAAAGCCCAAAAAGCAGCGCCTCCGAAGATTCGCCACAGAGCGTCGGGAAGCCATCAAGAAAGAGCTAGCTAAGTTATTAGCAGCCGGCTTCATTAAAGAAGTCTTCTATCCGGATTGGTTAGCCAATCCGGTTCTTGTAAGGAAAAAGAATTCGAATGAATGGAGAATGTGTGTTGATTATACTGATCTCAACAAACATTGCAAGAAGGATCCCTTCGGGCTTCCTCGCATCGATCAAGTCATCGACAGCACCGCCGGGTGCACCCTACTCTGTTTCCTCGATTGTTACTTAGGATATCACCAAATATCGCTGAAAGAAGAGGATCAGATTAAAACTTCGTTCATCACGCCATATGGTGCATATTGTTATACAACTATGCCTTTTGGCCTGAAAAATGCAGGTGCCACATATCAGCGGGCGATACAGGGTTGTCTTCAAGACCAACTTCACCGAAATGTTGAAGCCTACGTTGATGATGTGGTAGTCAAGACAAGAAATCCCGAGGATCTCATCGCTGACCTCACCGAGACGTTCGATAATTTACGCAAATGGCGATGGAAGCTCAATCCCGCCAAGTGTGTTTTCGGCGTTCCATCTGGAAAGCTCCTTGGGTTCATCATCAGCGAGCGCGGCATTGAGGCTAATCCAGAAAAGATAGCAACTATCATGAACATGGAGCCACTGACCACCGTCAAGGATGTCATGAAGCTTACGGGCTGCATGGCTGCACTCAACCGCTTTATCTCCAAACTGGGGGAACGCGGCACTGAGTTCTTCAAACTACTCAAGAAGCAAGACAGATTTCAGTGGACTCAGGAAGCTCAAGTCGCCTTCGACAAGCTCAAGCTATTCCTGACTACGCCTCCCGTGCTCACAGCACCGCTCCCGGGCGAAGATCTCTTGCTCTATATTTCAGCAACCACTAATGTCGTCAGCGCCGCCGTCGTTGTTGAACGCGATGAGGAGGGTCATCTTCAGAAGATCCAACGGCCTGTGTACTTTGTGAGCGAAGTCCTCTCGGACTCCAAATCCAGGTACCCTCAAGTTCAAAAAATTCTATATGCTGTCTTAATGCCCTCCGACATGCCTGGAGTCCCCCAGAGAGTTGATCGAGCACAAGCTAGACCTCAACGAGAGAGCAAAGCCCAAAAAGCAGCGCCTCCGATGATTCGCCACAGAGCGTCGGGAAGCCATCAAGAAAGAGCTAGCTAAGTTATTAGCAGCCGGCTTCATTAAAGAAGTCTTCTATCCGGATTGGTTAGCCAATCCGGTTCTTGTAAGGAAAAAGAATTCGAATGAATGGAGAATGTGTGTTGATTATACTGATCTCAACAAACATTGCAAGAAGGATCCCTTCGGGCTTCCTCGCATCGATCAAGTCATCGACAGCACCACCGGGTGCACCCTACTCTGTTTCCTCGATTGTTACTCAGGATATCACCAAATATCGCTGAAAGAAGAGGATCAGATTAAAACTTCGTTCATCACGCCATATGGTGCATATTGTTATACAACTATGCCTTTTGGCCTGAAAAATGCAGGTGCCACATATCAGCGGGCGATACAGGGTTGTCTTCAAGACCAACTTCACCGAAATGTTGAAGCCTACGTTGATGATGTGGTAGTCAAGACAAGAAATCCCGAGGATCTCATCGCTGACCTCACCGAGACGTTCGATAATTTACGCAAATGGCGATGGAAGCTCAATCCCGCCAAGTGTGTTTTCGGCGTTCCATCTGGAAAGCTCCTTGGGTTCATCATCAGCGAGCGCGGCATTGAGGCTAATCCAGAAAAGATAGCAACTATCATGAACATGGAGCCACTGACCACCGTAAGGATGTCATGAAGCTTACGGGCTGCATGGCTGCACTCAACCGCTTTATCTCCAAACTGGGGGAACGCGGCACTGAGTTCTTCAAACTACTCAAGAAGCAAGACAGATTTCAGTGGACTCAGGAAGCTCAAGTCGCCTTCGACAAGCTCAAGCTATTCCTGACTACGCCTCCCGTGCTCACAGCACCGCTCCCGGGCGAAGATCTCTTGCTCTATATTTCAGCAACCACTAATGTCGTCAGCGCCGCCGTCGTTGTTGAACGCGATGAGGAGGGTCATCTTCAGAAGATCCAACGGCCTGTGTACTTTGTGAGCGAAGTCCTCTCGGACTCCAAATCCAGGTACCCTCAAGTTCAAAAAATTCTATATGCTGTCTTAATGCCCTCCGACATGCCTGGAGTCCCCCAGAGAGTTGATCGAGCACAAGCTAGACCTCAACGAGAGCGCAAAGCCCAAAAAGCAGCGCCTCCGATGATTCGCCACAGAGCGTCGGGAAGCCATCAAGAAAGAGCTAGCTAAGTTATTAGCAGCCGGCTTCATTAAAGAAGTCTTCTATCCGGATTGGTTAGCCAATCCGGTTCTTGTAAGGAAAAAGAATTCGAATGAATGGAGAATGTGTGTTGATTATACTGATCTCAACAAACATTGCAAGAAGGATCCCTTCGGGCTTCCTCGCATCGATCAAGTCATCGACAGCACCACCGGGTGCACCCTACTCTGTTTCCTCGATTGTTACTCAGGATATCACCAAATATCGCTGAAAGAAGAGGATCAGATTAAAACTTCGTTCATCACGCCATATGGTGCATATTGTTATACAACTATGCCTTTTGGCCTGAAAAATGCAGGTGCCACATATCAGCGGGCGATACAGGGTTGTCTTCAAGACCAACTTCACCGAAATGTTGAAGCCTACGTTGATGATGTGGTAGTCAAGACAAGAAATCCCGAGGATCTCATCGCTGACCTCACCGAGACGTTCGATAATTTACGCAAATGGCGATGGAAGCTCAATCCCGCCAAGTGTGTTTTCGGCGTTCCATCTGGAAAGCTCCTTGGGTTCATCATCAGCGAGCGCGGCATTGAGGCTAATCCAGAAAAGATAGCAACTATCATGAACATGGAGCCACTGACCACCGTCAAGGATGTCATGAAGCTTACGGGCTGCATGGCTGCACTCAACCGCTTTATCTCCAAACTGGGGGAACGCGGCACTGAGTTCTTCAAACTACTCAAGAAGCAAGACAGATTTCAGTGGACTCAGGAAGCTCAAGTCGCCTTCGACAAGCTCAAGCTATTCCTGACTACGCCTCCCGTGCTCACAGCACCGCTCCCGGGCGAAGATCTCTTGCTCTATATTTCAGCAACCACTAATGTCGTCAGCGCCGCCGTCGTTGTTGAACGCGATGAGGAGGGTCATCTTCAGAAGATCCAACGGCCTGTGTACTTTGTGAGCGAAGTCCTCTCGGACTCCAAATCCAGGTACCCTCAAGTTCAAAAAATTCTATATGCTGTCTTAATGCCCTCCGACATGCCTGGAGTCCCCCAGAGAGTTGATCGAGCACAAGCTAGACCTCAACGAGAGCGCAAAGCCCAAAAAGCAGCGCCTCCGATGATTCGCCACAGAGCGTCGGGAAGCCATCAAGAAAGAGCTAGCTAAGTTATTAGCAGCCGGCTTCATTAAAGAAGTCTTCTATCCGGATTGGTTAGCCAATCCGGTTCTTGTAAGGAAAAAGAATTCGAATGAATGGAGAATGTGTGTTGATTATACTGATCTCAACAAACATTGCAAGAAGGATCCCTTCGGGCTTCCTCGCATCGATCAAGTCATCGACAGCACCACCGGGTGCACCCTACTCTGTTTCCTCGATTGTTACTCAGGATATCACCAAATATCGCTGAAAGAAGAGGATCAGATTAAAACTTCGTTCATCACGCCATATGGTGCATATTGTTATACAACTATGCCTTTTGGCCTGAAAAATGCAGGTGCCACATATCAGCGGGCGATACAGGGTTGTCTTCAAGACCAACTTCACCGAAATGTTGAAGCCTACGTTGATGATGTGGTAGTCAAGACAAGAAATCCCGAGGATCTCATCGCTGACCTCACCGAGACGTTCGATAATTTACGCAAATGGCGATGGAAGCTCAATCCCGCCAAGTGTGTTTTCGGCGTTCCATCTGGAAAGCTCCTTGGGTTCATCATCAGCGAGCGCGGCATTGAGGCTAATCCAGAAAAGATAGCAACTATCATGAACATGGAGCCACTGACCACCGTAAGGATGTCATGAAGCTTACGGGCTGCATGGCTGCACTCAACCGCTTTATCTCCAAACTGGGGGAACGCGGCACTGAGTTCTTCAAACTACTCAAGAAGCAAGACAGATTTCAGTGGACTCAGGAAGCTCAAGTCGCCTTCGACAAGCTCAAGCTATTCCTGACTACGCCTCCCGTGCTCACAGCACCGCTCCCGGGCGAAGATCTCTTGCTCTATATTTCAGCAACCACTAATGTCGTCAGCGCCGCCGTCGTTGTTGAACGCGATGAGGAGGGTCATCTTCAGAAGATCCAACGGCCTGTGTACTTTGTGAGCGAAGTCCTCTCGGCCTCCAAATCCAGGTACCCTCAAGTTCAAAAAATTCTATATGCTGTCTTAATGCCCTCCGACATGCCTGGAGTCCCCCAGAGAGTTGATCGAGCACAAGCTAGACCTCAACGAGAGAGCAAAGCCCAAAAAGCAGCGCCTCCGATGATTCGCCACAGAGCGTCGGGAAGCCATCAAGAAAGAGCTAGCTAAGTTATTAGCAGCCGGCTTCATTAAAGAAGTCTTCTATCCGGATTGGTTAGCCAATCCGGTTCTTGTAAGGAAAAAGAATTCGAATGAATGGAGAATGTGTGTTGATTATACTGATCTCAACAAACATTGCAAGAAGGATCCCTTCGGGCTTCCTCGCATCGATCAAGTCATCGACAGCACCACCGGGTGCACCCTACTCTGTTTCCTCGATTGTTACTCAGGATATCACCAAATATCGCTGAAAGAAGAGGATCAGATTAAAACTTCGTTCATCACGCCATATGGTGCATATTGTTATACAACTATGCCTTTTGGCCTGAAAAATGCAGGTGCCACATATCAGCGGGCGATACAGGGTTGTCTTCAAGACCAACTTCACCGAAATGTTGAAGCCTACGTTGATGATGTGGTAGTCAAGACAAGAAATCCCGAGGATCTCATCGCTGACCTCACCGAGACGTTCGATAATTTACGCAAATGGCGATGGAAGCTCAATCCCGCCAAGTGTGTTTTCGGCGTTCCATCTGGAAAGCTCCTTGGGTTCATCATCAGCGAGCGCGGCATTGAGGCTAATCCAGAAAAGATAGCAACTATCATGAACATGGAGCCACTGACCACCGTCAAGGATGTCATGAAGCTTACGGGCTGCATGGCTGCACTCAACCGCTTTATCTCCAAACTGGGGGAACGCGGCACTGAGTTCTTCAAACTACTCAAGAAGCAAGACAGATTTCAGTGGACTCAGGAAGCTCAAGTCGCCTTCGACAAGCTCAAGCTATTCCTGACTACGCCTCCCGTGCTCACAGCACCGCTCCCGGGCGAAGATCTCTTGCTCTATATTTCAGCAACCACTAATGTCGTCAGCGCCGCCGTCGTTGTTGAACGCGATGAGGAGGGTCATCTTCAGAAGATCCAACGGCCTGTGTACTTTGTGAGCGAAGTCCTCTCGGACTCCAAATCCAGGTACCCTCAAGTTCAAAAAATTCTATATGCTGTCTTAATGCCCTCCGACATGCCTGGAGTCCCCCAGAGAGTTGATCGAGCACAAGCTAGACCTCAACGAGAGAGCAAAGCCCAAAAAGCAGCGCCTCCGATGATTCGCCACAGAGCGTCGGGAAGCCATCAAGAAAGAGCTAGCTAAGTTATTAGCAGCCGGCTTCATTAAAGAAGTCTTCTATCCGGATTGGTTAGCCAATCCGGTTCTTGTAAGGAAAAAGAATTCGAATGAATGGAGAATGTGTGTTGATTATACTGATCTCAACAAACATTGCAAGAAGGATCCCTTCGGGCTTCCTCGCATCGATCAAGTCATCGACAGCACCACCGGGTGCACCCTACTCTGTTTCCTCGATTGTTACTCAGGATATCACCAAATATCGCTGAAAGAAGAGGATCAGATTAAAACTTCGTTCATCACGCCATATGGTGCATATTGTTATACAACTATGCCTTTTGGCCTGAAAAATGCAGGTGCCACATATCAGCGGGCGATACAGGGTTGTCTTCAAGACCAACTTCACCGAAATGTTGAAGCCTACGTTGATGATGTGGTAGTCAAGACAAGAAATCCCGAGGATCTCATCGCTGACCTCACCGAGACGTTCGATAATTTACGCAAATGGCGATGGAAGCTCAATCCCGCCAAGTGTGTTTTCGGCGTTCCATCTGGAAAGCTCCTTGGGTTCATCATCAGCGAGCGCGGCATTGAGGCTAATCCAGAAAAGATAGCAACTATCATGAACATGGAGCCACTGACCACCGTAAGGATGTCATGAAGCTTACGGGCTGCATGGCTGCACTCAACCGCTTTATCTCCAAACTGGGGGAACGCGGCACTGAGTTCTTCAAACTACTCAAGAAGCAAGACAGATTTCAGTGGACTCAGGAAGCTCAAGTCGCCTTCGACAAGCTCAAGCTATTCCTGACTACGCCTCCCGTGCTCACAGCACCGCTCCCGGGCGAAGATCTCTTGCTCTATATTTCAGCAACCACTAATGTCGTCAGCGCCGCCGTCGTTGTTGAACGCGATGAGGAGGGTCATCTTCAGAAGATCCAACGGCCTGTGTACTTTGTGAGCGAAGTCCTCTCGGACTCCAAATCCAGGTACCCTCAAGTTCAAAAAATTCTATATGCTGTCTTAATGCCCTCCGACATGCCTGGAGTCCCCCAGAGAGTTGATCGAGCACAAGCTAGACCTCAACGAGAGAGCAAAGCCCAAAAAGCAGCGCCTCCGATGATTCGCCACAGAGCGTCGGGAAGCCATCAAGAAAGAGCTAGCTAAGTTATTAGCAGCCGGCTTCATTAAAGAAGTCTTCTATCCGGATTGGTTAGCCAATCCGGTTCTTGTAAGGAAAAAGAATTCGAATGAATGGAGAATGTGTGTTGATTATACTGATCTCAACAAACATTGCAAGAAGGATCCCTTCGGGCTTCCTCGCATCGATCAAGTCATCGACAGCACCACCGGGTGCACCCTACTCTGTTTCCTCGATTGTTACTCAGGATATCACCAAATATCGCTGAAAGAAGAGGATCAGATTAAAACTTCGTTCATCACGCCATATGGTGCATATTGTTATACAACTATGCCTTTTGGCCTGAAAAATGCAGGTGCCACATATCAGCGGGCGATACAGGGTTGTCTTCAAGACCAACTTCACCGAAATGTTGAAGCCTACGTTGATGATGTGGTAGTCAAGACAAGAAATCCCGAGGATCTCATCGCTGACCTCACCGAGACGTTCGATAATTTACGCAAATGGCGATGGAAGCTCAATCCCGCCAAGTGTGTTTTCGGCGTTCCATCTGGAAAGCTCCTTGGGTTCATCATCAGCGAGCGCGGCATTGAGGCTAATCCAGAAAAGATAGCAACTATCATGAACATGGAGCCACTGACCACCGTCAAGGATGTCATGAAGCTTACGGGCTGCATGGCTGCACTCAACCGCTTTATCTCCAAACTGGGGGAACGCGGCACTGAGTTCTTCAAACTACTCAAGAAGCAAGACAGATTTCAGTGGACTCAGGAAGCTCAAGTCGCCTTCGACAAGCTCAAGCTATTCCTGACTACGCCTCCCGTGCTCACAGCACCGCTCCCGGGCGAAGATCTCTTGCTCTATATTTCAGCAACCACTAATGTCGTCAGCGCCGCCGTCGTTGTTGAACGCGATGAGGAGGGTCATCTTCAGAAGATCCAACGGCCTGTGTACTTTGTGAGCGAAGTCCTCTCGGACTCCAAATCCAGGTACCCTCAAGTTCAAAAAATTCTATATGCTGTCTTAATGACATCCAGAAAGTTGCGGCATTACTTCGACACCTACAAGATCATCGTGGTTACTGGTTACCCTATTGGCGAAATTCTCCACAATCAAGAAGCCACAGGGCGTATCGCCAAGTGGGCTGTTGAGCTCGGAACATACAGCATTGAGTTCCGTTCTCGCACGGCCATGAAGTCTCAAGTCCTTACTGATTTCATATCGGAATGGACCGAGCACAATTTTCCGGTCGCCACCACCAAGCCCGAGCATTGGATCATGTATTTCGACGGGTCACTCAAGCTGGAAGGCGGAGGCGCTGGAGTTCTGTTGATCTCACCTCGAGGAGATCAACTCAAATATGTTCTGCAAATTCAGTTCGCTGTCACCAACAACGCTGCAGAATACGAAGCACTTCTTCACGGAATGAAGATGGCCATCACCCTCAGTATCAAGCGTCTGCTGGTGTATGGGGACTCAATGTTGGTCATCAAACAAGTCAATAAGGACTGGAATCGAAACCATGAAGACATGGATGCGTACTGTGAAGAAGTTCGGAAATTGGAAAAACACTTCCTCGGCATTGAATTTCATCACGTCGAGCGAGATTACAACGTTGCTGCAGACGTCCTATCAAAGCTGGGTTCTTCCAGAGCAGAAGTGCCTAGCGGGGTGTTCGTCAATGAACTCTCCAAGCCATCAATCTCTGCAGCAGTAACTTCTGATGATACAACCTTAGCTCCCGAGGTTATGCTCATTGACGCCACTTGGAGCGCTCCGATTATAGACTACATCTTGCACAACAAACTTCCTGCCGAGAAGGCAGAAGCTCAGCAAGTTGTCCGCCGTAGCAAGTCCTATGTTATAATCGGCGATACATTGTACCGATGTGGCGCACGCTCTGGCGCATTGATGAAATGCGTCTCACAGCAAGAAGGAGTCAACATCTTGGAGGAAATTCACGCAGGAGAATGTGGCAATCATGCGGCTTCCTGCACTATCGTAGGCAAAGCTTTCCGTGCCGGGTTCTACTGGCCTACAGCTCTACACGACGCTGAGGAAATCGTTCGTCACTGCAAGGGTTGTCAATACTTCGCTCATCATTCACATCAGCCTGCCCACAAGATCAAATTGATACCTCCGTCATGGCCATTCGCATGTTGGGGGCTTGATATGATTGGGAAACTACCCAAGGCGCCTGGTGGATTCGAATATTGTTTCGTCGCCATTGACAAATTTACAAAGTGGATAGAAGTCTTCCCGGTTGTTAAACCAACCTCTGAGAAGGCAGTCCAATTTCTCCAAGATTTGATTCTTCACTTTGGGATACCACACCAAATTATCACAGATTTGGGTACCACCTTCACAGGCAACAAGTTCTGGGATTACTGTGAAGATCGCAGCATCGAGGTGTCCTATGCCTCTGTTGCTCATCCTCGTGCCAACGGACAAGTTGAAAGGGCCAATGGCATGCTCCTTGATGGACTTAAAGCTCGCATGGAACGAACCCTGAAGAAAGCAGAGGGCCGGTGGATGAAAGAACTCTTTCCAGTTGTCTGGGGCCTACGATCTCAACCCAGCAAAGCTACAGGGCACTCTCCCTTCTTCCTGGTGTATGGATCAGAGGCTGTTCTACCTGTTGACGTCATGCATGGTGCTCCCCGCGTTGAGGAATTCCAAGAAGCCATGGCGGACGAACAACGGATGCTGGAGGTTGATACGGCTGAAGAAGTACGACTGGCAGCTTTGTTACACAGCGCTGCGTATCTTCAGGGACTCCGCAGATTCCATGACAAAAATGTGAAGACAAGATCATTCCAGATTGGAGACTTGGTGTTACAATGAATCCAGCGGTCATTCCAAGCTTACTTCACCTTGGGATGGTCCATTTTTTGTTTCCAAGGTCCTCAAACCAGGCACCTACAGACTTCAAACAGAAGAGGGTGTGGAATTACCAAATCTTTGGAATATAGAACACCTGCGCAAATTCTACGCGTAGCTCCTTCACTACAGCAGTGCTTCGACACCATAAGAACCAATTGCTTCGGCACCCAGAGTTCTTCTGTAAACATTGCTCCGGCAATATATGAACTAACTGCTTCGGCATTACATGTTCTCTTGTACCGTTGTTCCGGCAACGAGATATATTTCCATAATGCTCCCTTTACTGGGTTGTTTATTTGTCTTCGTGACATCATCTAAAACTTCCGTGTTCTTTTTAGACTTGGACAGTTTCTTCTACATGCATTCGGAGCTTATAATTGAGGTCTATCCGGGTTCTTTCGGGGCCAAAAACGGATCTGTTCCTCCTATTACGCTATTCTGTGATAATTTCAAGCTTACACGCTGCCGCTCCGTGGGTCTTACTGGGTTCTTGCTTCGGCACACCATATACAGTTAGTTCCCAAGTATCCTCCCGGGGTACATTTTATTAGATAGCTTATGCTATAAGAAATCTCCCTGGGTTCCTTCGGGTACTTTACAGGGCTGTTTTTCACAAGTTAAAATCTACGCCACGTACATTTTGACTAAGTCCTGGTCAGCGACACAGAGACAACCCGGGAATTCATAGAAATTCTTGGTTTTCCTTCATAACATGGCAATAATATATTACATTGCATAATACTTATATTACAATAACATTTGTTTACAATTACAGCCTAAGGCTCTGAGCAATTGCTTCTGCAACTGGCTCGGCCTCTTGCTTCAGGTCCCTGAAGGCAGACTCGGTACAGTTTGGCTCTGCGCCTTCTACTAGTTTGCCTATGTCTACCTCCGGGTACCTGGACTTAACTACAGCAAGGACATGCACAAGACAAGCTTTCGAAGATCTCTTGATATACGCCTTCAGTTGTCTTGGCATGGCCTTCAGGCGCTCCAGGAAGGATAGCGGTGCTGCAGGGTCTTCTGGGACCAAGGCTTTCACCACCGGGTTCGCTGCCTTCTCTAGCAGCGAGATCCGGTTCAAGGCTTCTGCCAGGTCGTCGTCAGACTTCTTCATCAACCGCAACGACCCTTCGAGCTCTGACATCCTCCTGGCCGCTTGTTCAAGCTTCTCGTCCAGCACCTTCTTGTCTGCAAGATGCTTCTGTGCCTGGACGAGATCCCTGGATAGCTGATTCTTTTCCTCGCGAGCATCCTCCAGGTCCTTGGCAAGCTTCTGCTGCTGCTCGAGGACTTGAATTAGCTGCGCGTCAGCATCCTTGCGTTGTTTGACCGCCACTCTAAGTTCTTCTTTAAGGCTTTCATGCTCGGCAGAGAGGGTCTTCAACGCTTCTTCGTGACGATTGGCCAAGTTGGACCAATCCGTCATCTTGCTCTGGGCTGTTGCTAGCTGCTGTTGCACCCCTGAGGACACAAGACAATGACAGAGTTGTTATTCAACAAAGGCAGTGGAAAATTTGTTACAAGACTTCGGTAGTGACAGGGTACCTTTGAGCTCTGCTTTCGCTGTCGCAAGCTTCTTCTTCATGTCCTCCTGCTCCGCGCCCAATTCCTTGGTCCGCAGGTGCAAGGTGCGGATCATGTCGGCGTCTTCCGCCTCCTGGAGTTTACGATCTTCGCGCTCACGCTCCAGCTCCTTCTGGAGACGGTCCGCCTTGGCGTGCATCAAGGAAATGTTATGGAGATACTCGGTTTTCTTCCTTGATGCGTCGCCAACAGCCTACAACAGAGTTGTTATAAGATATGCTTCATCAATACTACAAGAACAGGGTTGTTTCACTAACCTTGAAGTAGGCTACTGCCCTCTCGGCGTGGTACAGTCCCCTGTCAATATGTTGCTCATCCTCTTCCGCGTCCAAAATGAACTCGAAGCTTTGCGGATTCGGATTGAGCATTGGGTCGTAGCTTCCGATGCGGAAGCTACCAACCCCTTCTTCCGCTCCAGTGCCCCTGGGTTCTCTGGGGATCTCTTCAATTCCCTGCTCTTGGGTTGATGCTTCTGCTTGTTTCCCCCTTGAGCACTCTGCTTCCGCCCCGGCTTGGGTTGTTTCTGTGACGCTCGGGGGCTGCACAGAGGACTGGTCATGGCGTCCCAGTTCGGATT
The DNA here is from genome assembly GCA_015342445.1 of Digitaria exilis. Taxonomy (NCBI): domain Eukaryota; kingdom Viridiplantae; phylum Streptophyta; class Magnoliopsida; order Poales; family Poaceae; genus Digitaria; species Digitaria exilis. The sequence goes on along the minus strand of JACEFO010003289.1, from coordinate 1,291,883 downwards.
CTTCAATCACCGCTGACGTGACCAGCTGTTCGATATCCGCCAGCACCTCCGCAACTGTTTCCTCGACTTGGGCTCCTTCTGGTGCTGGCGGGTCTGTTGGCATTGCTGTTTGAACCTCTGGCAGGGTTGTTTCTGGTACAACCCTGGGTTCTTCGGGCGCTGCGGCCTCTGGTTCTACAGCTGCATGATCAACCGAGGGTTCTTCCCTGGTTGTCGATGGTGCTTCTTCAACTCTGGAATAATGAAGTTTGTTAGTCCCAGCAGTATTATGCGACGGTACATTGTGTATTGCTTGACAAAGTACTTACATGATGGAGGGCCGCATGGGGATCTCTGGCTCCCCCAAAGTGAATTCTTCCTCAACCTCCTGCTCCGCCGCCGACGGTCTTGCTGGACAGGGTTCTTCAATTATTGGCGTTGTCCTTACAAACGGCGCGGAGACAGGGTTGAAGATCTCGTGCAGGATCTCTTCATCAGATAATGCTCGCCGAGCCGAGCTGCCTTGCTGCGGCATGCTGGTTCCAATTTCTCCGATAGATATCCCCACTGAAGATGTTGTCCTGGGTTGTGGGGATACCTTTGCCCTCTCTTCTGGGATAGTCCTGGCACGGGGCTTGGGCAGTGTACGCGCTCTTTTGGGCACAGGCGCTGCTGGCTCTATTGGTGCCGGCCTCTTGGACCTTTCTGCTCCCCTGGAGGTTGCTCCTGATTTGGCTTGGGGTTCTTCAGGGACCTGTGGTTCAAGTTTAACCGTTGGCTCGTCAGGATCTTCAGTCGCAGTTGGCTTGCTTGGGCGACCTTGTTCTCTTACCTTTGGATCCACACACCGTGCCAACAGAGCAGCTTCTTCGGTGTTGGTCGGGTCCAGGGGTGGCAAACTCACGTAGAGTGCGCGCCGGGCTTCATACTGTGATGATCAAGACATTAGTTTACATTATATTTTCAATAATACAGCAATGTATTCAGACAAGGATTTTACCTCAGGTGTCATGGTAATTGAAGAAACTTCCATTATCTCTGGAAGTTGTTCATCACTGACCACCAGAAACTTTTTCAAGAGTTGATTCACTCTCTTCTCTGACAAGTTTCCGGTGGCATTCCTTGAGGGGTCCGTTTCTCCAGAGTACAAGTACCCTGGATTGCAGCGTTGTTTACATGGCTGGATCCTCCTCAGCAGAAATGAACGATATACTATGGCTCCTGTCAGCCCTTGCGCTTTCAGATCTCTTATCATATTGAGCAGCTCAGGGATCTGCATTGCCTGGTTCACTCCAACTGTTTCGCTCCAGAATGGCTTCATTACTGGAGGATTCCCTGAGCGACTCTGAAGCTGTGGCTGGTGGTTCCATGTGTTGAACCATTCCTTCTGCCAGTCCTTGAGGCTTTCCTTGGTTGTGTAATCCAAATATACCGGCCTCATGCCCTGACGGAACTGAATGACTACTTTTCCCACCACTTGCAGTGGTCCGCTGGAGGTCTTCACCCTAAACAGATGGCGGAACAGTGCGAAATGGGGATCTATCCCAAGGAATGCTTCGCACAAATGGATATAGATGGATAAATTCAAGATGCAGTTGGGATTCAGATGACACAGTTCTATCCCATAAAACTACAGCACACGGTGGAAAAAATCACAAGTTGGCATGCCAAAACCAACTTCATAGAAGGCCTTCCATACCGTGATTTCCTCGGTATCCTCGGTGGGGTATTCATGCCCATATGCGCTTCTCCACCGGCTGATTTCTTGAGCTGGCAAGAATCCATCTGCCTCTAGGGCCTTGATGTGCTTCTCCTTCAGAATACTGGTCGGCCAGTCACTGATCGGATCTTCGATGATCGGCATGTCCCCCGCGGACGCTGCCTCCTCGGTCGTAACGACCTGCTTCATGGCTTCCGCCTTCCTCTTCGATCCCTTGCCTCGGTTGGATCCTTCACCACCGGCCATCGGAATCTTTGGTGATTTGGTGTGGATTGGATCTAAGATTGGAGGAGGCTGTGGATGCTTTTGCGCGGTCTCTGGATTGCGAGAACTGCAACTGTCGCAAACCCTAGATCCGTTTTACGAAAGGCGTACGGATACAAAGGGTCGCGGACGGTTTATATGGGCTTTTCGAAGCGTTACTTTGGTAATTTTCAATTTTGGTCCTTTCTTGATCCTATATTTGAATTCGTTCAAATTTAGGCTCGGGGGCTGTGGACATATTTTCAGGAAATATTTTTCTGAGAATTTTCGGCTTCAATTGATAAATTTATGAGGAATTCTACAAGAATTCGGGTTTCTTCGGAAATTGATTCTCTTTTGGTTCGGACTTCGAAAGAGCCTCGAATTTCTTCTCCGAAGATAAACGAGGCTCGGGGGCTGCCCAATTGGGCGCACCTAGTCGGTGCGCACCAATCCGAACTTCGAGAAGACTTATGAGCACATCATTACCTATTGAACAGCATGGTTGCAACTTCCAAGATCAAAGAACCCTGGTGGATTTCAAAAGAACTCTGGAGGACCTCAAAGAACTCTGTACTTTCAACAAGGCTGTTCTTCAGGAGATAAGGTGCTCGGGGGCTTGTGGGTGTAGAGTCCTGACGGATTAAACAACCCTGGCGGCCCATCCTATGGGCCGGCCCAAGAACAAGACTTGACGTACAAGACAAGGATTAGTCCTAGTCGGTTTGGATAGACTGTATTAGGGAATTAGAGATAAACTTGTAAAAGTCTCCTAGTCCTATACGGTTCCCATGTAACCCTGCCCTCCGGACTATATAAGGGGAGGCAGGAACCCCCTCAAAACAATCTCATCAATACAAGATACACCATACAGGACGTAGGGTATTACGCTCCGGCGACCCGAACCTGTCTAAATCGTCTCTTGTCACCTTCGACTCTAGATTCTCGACGACTTCTCCCTAAACCCTTCTCTCGGGGCACCCCCTCGAGAACCTAGTCAGCATAAATCGCCGACACTCCCTCTCCCACGAATGGCTACGGAGGCCCCTGCTTCTCGCAGTCATTTTCTTCTCCCTCCTCTCGTGCCACCTCATGCGCCACTGCTTCCCCTCTGGGCTACTGCACGGGCCATCCTTGCTCCACCGCGCCACCGCATGGGCCGTCTGGGATCTGTCGCCGACACCAAACCCGAGCTCCATCACTATCGGCCAAGGTGCAACACACAGGGAGGGGCCTCCGGTGACCCTGAGTGAAACGATGAAGATATCTAAGAGGTGGTGGTGTGAATTAAGATTCTACAAAATTTAATTACATATGAGCAAACTGAACAATAAACCAATTCACCCCATGTGTCTAAACCAAGGTTGAGTCTGACTATCTTGTCGTAAAACTACTTTTTCAACCTAGGTCCAACCTATACTAGTATGGCAAGTCTAAGAAAGTAAATTCTTGAAATTAAACTTGCGGAATGTAAAGAGAGAGTTTAGACACTGATTTTTTCGGAGGGGTCGATGAGTTGGGACTCTTCCCTACTCCTCCTTGGAGCACCTGTGCAAGGATAAGTGCTCTCTAGTGTATATACATTCTGCAACAATGGATCCACATATTCCAATACCGAGCACAACTTCTTGGGGATTCTCACAATGCCCTTGAGAGCTCACTAAAATCACCAACACCAAGGCGTCTACGTGAAGCTGATCACCAAAAAGTATACCTACCAACGTCAGAAATCATACAATACCTAACTGTTTAGTGTTTTCCCTTCATTGGAATGCTTGCATGTGGTCCTACTTTATTGCTTCATTAACCCTGCTATATAATTGTGCGATGGGCAATTTCATGGCCGCACACTACATTTTGGACCAAAATTGTAACCCTTCAAGACACAAATGTCACTGTGTTGTTAACTTGTCCGATTCACATCCTTCGGCTACTAGATTTAGTAACTTATTCTTTTTATATATGCATACGATTATCCACACCGTACATTTTAATTACTTAACTAAGTTTCTAAAATTTTAAGCCAAATAGTTTGTGTGACATCTCTGATGTAAAAGTATTAAAGGTACACTTAAAACAAGTGCAAAAGGGAATTATGGGTTGGAATTCAAAAATCCATCAAAAATTCAAATGGAAATTCAAAAACAAAGGTTGTTTGACACCCAACTAAAATCTCAAGAATCTTGTACTAAACTTGAAAATCTCCAAAAATAAAAGTTGTTTGTCATCACAAATAAGGCCTAGTCACTGTTTGGATCTTTTCAAAATTTTGCAGTTTAGTCCCTCAAAAACTCGAAAAACCAATCTGAACACCTTTATAAAATTGGGTTGTTTGAGCTCGAAAAATTTGAAATTTCAGGTTCACCCCAAAAAGAAAGTTGTGTCCCACCTCTCAAACTCCAACTTTTGTTTTTACACTTTTTCACGTTCAGTTCAAATTTTTGGAGAAAATTCGAAAGGGGCACAGGAGCTCCACGGACGCCCAACAGTAGCCCTGGCACGCCCCTGCTCCGGCCGGGAGCCGCCCGCCACGTGGCCGGCGAGCGGCGGAGGCTGCGCCGAGCTGGCCAAGCCACGGCGGCGTGTGGCGTTTGTCCTCACGCGCTTGTCCGACTTCTTCCCGAGCCATCACGTCGTGGGCGACGTCGCGTTTTGCCTCGCGCCGCGGAGCGCCATCATGGCGAGCTCGCTCGGCCGCAGCCGCGCGCGCCGCGCAGCGCCGTCCCGCGGGCCGCCATTCTCCTCCCGCTACGCTCCAAGAAGCTCTGCAGAGGATCCCCCAGCGTCACGCAAGGATCCCCCTCGCCCAATCGAGCTGCTCGCGCTCTTCCCGAGCTCACCGCGCCATCAATGGCGACCTCGACAGCCCGAGCGCGCGTGCGCACGCTTTCGAGGCACCTCGGTGCTCGCTAGCGCACCCAAACACTTCCCTGAGCACCCTCATTCCTTCCCCCAGCCAGTGCCCAGCCCTTCTCCCTCTCCCCGCGTTCGCTTCCATCGTCTTCCACCTCGGGACGCTTTGAGCAGAGCTCGAGCTTCCCCGCCGCGAACTCAAATCGACCGCGAATCCCTCCACCCTTTTCCAATCCCTCGCTCGTGAAGCTCACTCACTCACCCCGCTAGCCGCTCGAGCACTCCCCAGCTCGAATCGAGCCCCATACCCCGGCCATCCCCGTCGCAGACGAACCCCACGACGAGCTCCACCATCGTCCAGTGAAGCTCACACGCCCCTCCGCGCATCGTCTCGACCACCGCAGGCCGCTAGCGACGTCGCCGGAGCCAACCGTGCCGCCGCTCAACGTCGACGAGCCGCGCCGCTCCACCCCCGACCACGAGACCTACCTCAACCGACTCGCGGTGAGCTCCTATCCATTTCCCCCAACTTTCCCAGAGCCAACTCGCCGTCGTTTCGCCGGCATAGCAACGCCGACGAGCCGTGGACCTGTTTGCGTTCCCCTCTTTAGTTCTAGGGTCCTCTGCGAAAAATCAGGGACTTGTTTGAAAGGTTTTAAAAGTTCTAGGGTCTCCAGCGTAAAAAGATTCTTAAACCTAGATCTATTTTTCCCGAATCTTGTAAAATCCACTAAAAATCGTAAAAAAATCAGAAAAATGCACAAAAATACTCCCTGGACTCGTGAGATTGTAAACTCCAATCTCATTTAAGCATGTATATACTTTTGGTGAACCATTGTTGAATTAAAATTCAAATTGTGAATTTAGAAACTTGTGCACCATTTCAAATCCAGAGCTCCGCTAGGGATGCGCTTTGGATATGTTGTTTGCGGTGGCTTTGGACACCTTGTGTCCAAAGGGGACCTAAAACTATGGACTGTAGCTTCAGTTATGAATTAAATTGTGTTTTCTGTCTTTTTGCAGTCCAGAAACTGTTAAAAATAATCCATGCTGCGAAAAATCACCATTTTTCTCCAGAGGACTAAAAACTATTTAGCACATCTGTTAAAAATGCAAAACTTAATTTTTGCTCTGGTTAGACTAGCAAATAAATAGTTATGTGTTTTCGGATAGAAATTTTTTGAGGACTGTCCAAGGGTTATTTTGAGCCACCACTTGGCCAGAGCCCTCCTTGCACCCATGGCTAGCTCTGGTAGGAAAATTTGCTGATTTGGATGTATTTTCGATTTTATATGAATTTATTTCATTTCTGTAGGCAGCAGTTTGTACTAATTTTAATAAATTCTGTGTAGCTCAGATTTAGCTAAATTTTGGAGTGAGCCTAACTCTTATACTCCAGTACCTGTCATAAAGTTTATAGATAAAAAGGATGAATAGAAACCGAGAAACAAAAATGAGAAAAAATTAAGGCGGAAATTGAGTTATATAAAAGAATAGAGCTTTTTTGATAATTAATAACTTGTGATACTATTTGTGTATGTGGAATTTGTGGAATGTTGTAATCTCTGGGACTCACCTTCGTGTGGGCGTGCTGTTGTTTCGATCGAGAAAAGTACGTGGTTAAATCGGGTTTAATCCGACGGCGCTCCAGCTTATTCCGGATTAAGTGCCTGACTACTCGATTAGTGGTCCCGGGGTACTTAACTTGGAATAATTTCGGAGTGGTCCGCCACAGCTGGCATCAGAGCCGAAATAGCGCACCGGAGAGAGCAACAAGCCTTAAATAAACATTTTGAAATAAAATTTGCCAACTCGTACTTCCTCCGCGTCTTGCGAAGGAAGGTTGTTCTTAGGACCGCTAAGGATGTTACCTAGAGCGTGAAGCCTATGTGGGTTAAGGGATCACGATATGATAGGTGGCAATTAATATATTATACTGACTTCCAGCACATTTCATTCTGTCATTTATTTTACGCAATGGTGGGCGCAAGGTACGGCGATTGCTGTAACGTACCACGGCACTATATGAAAATATAGTGGCGGCACATAGTCAATACGCTGTGATGGCGTATGAAAATAGAATAGCATGGTGGGCGCAAGGTACGGCGATTGCTGTAGCGTACCACGGCATCATATGCAAATATGATGGCGGCACAAAGTCAATACGCTATCTCATGAGCGTATGAAATTGTCAATATGTTGCCTGGGTGACATATGAACATTGCCCGTTCAATGTTAAACGTTCGGGTGCCACCTCTATAGTGGGTGGTAATGAATGGAGACGCTTTAGTGAGTACTGGCACGGAAGGTTGATTATATATGCTCTGGAATGGAATTTTCTGCAGGTACACTAACCACGATTCCGATGTTGAACGGATAGAAAAGTTCGGCTAGATAATATAAGGAGAGACGGATATTGCCTAGCCACCGGCACTAATTTCGTAGGCCAAAAGTTTATTGGCATGTGTGTTGGTGAGAACGAATAGGCCGTTCATGCATTGCATTCCCTGAAATGATATTGGACCTTAATACGTGACCAATCGAACCGCCGTCAAAATTTAAATCACAACCGAAACTCTGCCGAAACCAATCTGTTTGCACCATCAATTCGAAACTGAAAACGTTGTCAACCGAAAAAGTGATCAACATGAAAGTTGTCATAAATGTTATGAAGTTTATGCTGTAGAAATTTCAATGAAAATGGTTCAGTGGAACTCGAGTTATGTTTAAAATGGTAACCCCCTGTCTGCTGGAAAATTTCTGGGAACAGTGAGATAAAAATTGAATTTTTACACCATCTTAATGACAGTTTCTGCTCAAACCTCCAACATGAAACTTGTTTGGAATTACTTAAACAATGTCCTGGCCGAATTTGAGAATTTTTGAGCTTGTAGAATTCGAGTTTTATAATTTTTACTACACGGTCCAGAATCTGTTTTGTTTTTCTTTGGCGCTAACCGGTTCTCACCCTTGCCCTTTTCTTTTGGTTCAGAATGGACGCTCACGCTGACTTGGCCAGCTACCCCAACGATGTTTCCTTTTCAGATTGCCTAGGATGGGAAGGTTTCCCTAGCATTCTGTGGTCGGTTTTACAGGCGCTCGACTACCCTACCCCGCCACAATATGAGAGAACCCTCATCCGAGACCGTGGTGTGACCCGTTCTCGTGTGCGTTTGGTGGTGTATCGCCATCCACCATGTCCTAGCTCCCCCACTTGGAGTGTGGAAGTTCATGGACACCACATGGAGACGACTTGTGAGCTAGCTGCCTTGAACGGCCTTAGTTCTTTTTGTGCTCAGAACCAGGAATTGGTGGAGCACCAGTTGCTTGGGTTGTTTCCACCGACTCAGCCGGATGATCCCCATTGGATGAGGCGCTATCTTAGCTCCCCTTTGAGGATGGCGGAGAATCCCGTCGCTGCAGCTGCACTGATGATGAGGTGGATTCGAGCTTACCACCGTTTGCAGGCACTTCTGGGACGGTCGCAGAGCGAGATGCTCAACCTTGCTATGGACATGTCCGCCCGTGCCCGTGACATTGGGGTTGAGAGGACCTCATTGTCCATTGAAGTGAGCACCAGGGACGCCATGATTGCTGATTTGGAGAGGCAATTGAATGACCTCCACATCGCGCACAACAACGTCCAAAATGAGCTAGCCCAGACAAGAGAAGAACTTGAGGAGGTACACGGTACTTTGGAGCATGCTAATGCCATGTTAGCCGCCCATGATGCTCAGCACCTTCTTGAGCAAGAAGGAGAGCAAGGAGAAGGAGAGGTCCCCGATTCCGACATGGATACCGAGGATGATATGCCGTCCCTTCCAGCTCCACCATCACCTATGGGCAGCGAGGCTACCGCTAACAACTTAGATGACTTCTAGAAGCGATAGTAGCAAGATTACTCCTCCGCTAGGCCTAAATTTTGGCTTCATGTTGTAATAGGCTAGATGGAGTTGAGCTCCCTTTGATATTTTGAGACAATGTAATTTAATGGTGTGGTTGTGTGACCCCAAAACTTGATGGAAGTTGTAATGGCTGTGTAGAAAACATTCTGCAGCTAACCTTGTTTTAATTATTGATGGGCTTTCCATTCATTTCTGGGCTGTGATGTGAACTACAAAGTTGTTTGGAATTTGTCAAACGAAATGTTCACCAAATTTTAACCCTATTCGTTAAGCGAAATAAAAATGGCATCCAAAACACTACAGCTCGGCCTGCTGTAAAACAGCAAACGCAGAGAGCTAAAGATTGAATTTTTCGGCTTAGTTCCAGTCCGAATTTGATTCTGAGCCAAACATGAAAGTTGTAGAGCACGAAATTTTCGAGCTACTGACCGAATTGGAGTATTTGACTTGCTTCCTGTTCGGAGATAGGATTTTTCTTCCGAACTGCTTGTTGATATGTCATTCCTACGCAGTAAACTTCAATATATTGTCACGTTCTATCTTGTCATCGTTATGCAAGCTTATGAAATGTGGCTAATACAAGTATCTACTGCAGATGGCAATCACCCGCAGCGGTCATGACGCTAGTGGCTCCAATGCTAACCAGCAAGGGCCAGAGGGGCAGCAACAGCCGCCGCCACCTCCGCCACCGCAGCAACCTCCGACGTGGCAGCAGTTGTATGCTACGCAAACGGAGATCCTATGGAACCTGCAGCATCAGCAACAAATGATGCAACAACAGATGCTACAGCAGGGAGGTCAACGGGCCCCTCAGCCTCAAGCGGCCCGATATGAGGATTTTCTGGCTACACACCCGCCGATATTCTGAAGAGCCGATGAGCCCCTGGAGGCCGATACGTGGATTCGAGCCATCGAATCCAAGTTCACCATCTTGGCCATGCCTTGCACTTCCAACCGCAAGGTAGTGTTCGTGGCGCAGCAGCTCCGCGGCCCAGCTCTCCTATGGTGGGAGAACTACCTGGCCCTACAGCAAGAGGGTCATGTGGTTGAGTGGGATGAGTTCAAGACTGCGTTCAAAGCTCATCACATTCCTGCCGGCTTGGTAGAGCGGAAGTTGAACGAATTTCTGGCTCTGACCCAGGGTACCCGCACGGTGCTCTAATACGCCCAGGCCTTCAATGGTCTGTGCCCATATGCGGGTCATCACGCCGACTCTGACGAGAAGAAGTTGGAGAGGTTCCGACGTGGCCTCAATACCAAGTTGAAAGCTCAATTGGCTACCACCCGTGCTGCCACATATGGCGATCTTGTGAACCTCGCCATCACCCAAGAAGACGCCAACACGGTACACAAGGCGGAGAAGAAGAGGAAAGCTCCCGCTGGACCCTCAAGCGCGCAGCCGCAGAGGTTCCGCTTGGTTCCTCTGGCTGCACCGCAAGGACAGTCCAGGGCACCTCAGGGAGGTGGATGGGTTGCTAGGCCACCACAGCCTAATGCGCCCCGTTTCCCTCCACCGCTGCAGCAGCAACCGGCGCCAAGGCAGAACGCACAACAGCCAGCTCGCCCTGGAGCCGGCTATCAGTGCTTCAAGTGTGGCAGTAACAATCACTTTATCAAGGATTGCCCGCAGAACAAGCAGCAGAACCAGCACCCGGGAAATCAGCAAGGCAAGGGCAAACAGCAGCAGCGTGTGCAGGTCCGACAAGGACGGCTTAACTATACCACTTTGGCCGACCTACCCGAGGGAGCCCCAGACATGACTGGTACCTTTCCTATCCACACTCAACCTGCTGTGATATTGTTTGATTCCGGGGCAACACATAGTTTTATAAGCACAAGATTTCATGTGAAATGTGGGTTAAAATCTTACCATACCAAATCATCATACGTGATATCGACTGCGGGAGGTAAAATAGCATCCAACCAAGTCTCCTGAAGAGTTCCAATCAGGCTGGGAAGTAAAATATTTCCTACTGATTTAATTCTGCTTGGTATGGAAGGGATTGACATTGTTTTAGGAGCCAATTGGATGACTCAACATAAGGTTGTGCTAGATGTTGCGGGACGAGTTGTTGAAATAAACTCGCCTATACATGGCCCTAGTGTGCTGTATCTGCCACAACGGAATTGTGTCAGTGCTTGTGCTTATACAATGGTAGAAACGCAACTAAAGGACATTCCGGTGGTATGTGAGTATGCCGATGTTTTTTCCGGATGACTTACCTGGGATGCCGCCGGATAGGGACATTGAATTTGTTATCGAACTCCAACCTGGCACGGCACCTATATCAAAGAGACCATATAGAATGCCACCCAATGAATTGGCCGAATTAAAAGTTCAACTCCAAGAACTGCTAGACAAAGGTTTCATACGTCCAAGTGTGTCACCTTGGGGATGTCCCGCCCTCTTTGTGAATAAGAAGGACCATTCTTTGAGGTTGTGTATCGATTACCGGCCTCTCAATGCGGTGACTATTAAAAACAAGTACCCACTCCCCCGTATTGATGTCCTGTTTGACCAACTAGCTGGCGCCAGAGTGTTCTCCAAGATTGACCTTCGCTCTGGCTATCACCAAATAAAAATCCAACCTTGTGACATTCCAAAGACTGCCTTTTCTACTCGTTACGGGCTTTATGAATTCTTGGTCATGTCTTTTGGACTCACCAATGCCCCAGCCTATTTCATGTACCTCATGAATTCGGTTTTCATGTCAGAACTAGACAAGTTTGTGGTGGTTTTCATTGACGACATTCTTATATATTCCAAGAATGAAGAAGAGCATGCCGAGCACCTACGCATTGTTCTTCAGAGATTGAGAGACCATCAGCTCTATGCCAAGTTCTCAAAATGTGAATTCTAGCTAGAGAGCGTGAAATTCTTAGGTCACACGGTTTCCAAGGATGGCATATCCGTGGATCCAACCAAAGTGTAAGAGGTGCTGGATTGGCAACCACCTACCTCTGTCCACGAGATTCGGAGTTTTCTGGCTTTAGCCGGTTATTATCGCCGTTTTATTCCGGACTTTTCTCGGATTGCGAAACCCATGACCGAACTCTTAAAGAAGGGAGTCAAATTTGAGTGAAATGATAAATGTGATGAAGCTTTCCACACGTTACGAAGACATTTAACTTCAGCCCCAGTTTTAGCTCAACCCGATTGCACCAAGCCCTACGATGTCTATTGCGATGCATCAGGCACCGGACTTGGCTGTGTCCTCATGCAAGAGAACCGAGTCATTGCTTATGCTTCTCGAGCACTTCGGCCTCATGAGCAAAACTACCCCAAGCATGATCTTGAGTTAGCAGCGGTTATTCATGCTCTCAAGATGTGGAGACACTATCTGATGGGTGTTCCATGCAACATATACACAGACCACAAGAGCCTCAAATATGTCTTCACTCAGGCACATTTAAATATGAGGCAGCGAAGATGGTTGGAGTTAGCAAAGGACTATGACCTTAGTGTGCATTATCACCCCAGGAAGGCTAATGTGGTTGCGGATGCATTAAGCCGCAAGGCTCATTGTCATTGTCTTTCCGTGGAGTCCTACGCTGACACCTTGTGCCATGAAATGGCAAAGCTCAACTTAGAGATTGTTCCACACGGGTACTTCAACCATATTTCAGTTGAACCAACCTTGCACGATCAGATTGTTGTAGCCCAATTAAATGACGCGAAGATTAAAATCCTTAAAAGGAAATTGTCAAAGGAGAAGGTGAAAGAAAAATACAAGTGTTTCCGGCTAGATGGGCAGGGAGTGATGTGGTTTGGACATCGCATCGTGGTGCCCAAAAACACTGAACTCCGGAGGAAGATTATGGATGAAGCTCATCTCTCTAAATTTTCTATCCATCCTGGTAGCACCAAAATGTACCAAGATTTGAAACAAAATTTTTGGTGGACTAGGATGAAGCGAGAAATTGCCACGTATGTGTCAGAATGTGACATGTGCCAGCGGGTTAAGGCTAGCCACTTGAAGGTAGCAGGCATGCTTCAACCTCTACCTATTCCCTCATGGAAGTGGGAAGATATAAGCATGGACTTCATTGTTGGACTTCCCAGAACCCCTCAGGGGCATGACTCCATTTGGGTAATTGTGGACCGCCTTACCAAGACCGCACATTTTATTCCGGTCAATACCACCTATACCGCTAAGAGGTACGCTGAGATTTATTTGGAACGGATCGTTTGTCTACATGGGGTACCCAAGACGATAATTTCAAATCGTGGTACTCAATTCGTGGCACGCTTTTGGGAACAATTGCAACTATCCCTAGGCACAAAACTGATCCGTAGTTCAGCATATCACCCTCAAACCGAAGACGGAAAGGGTAAATCAAATACTTGAGGATATGCTTCGAGCTTGTGTTATCCATTATGGGAAGAATTGGGAGAAATGTTTATCTCTGGCTGAATTCTCCTATAACAACAGCTACCAAGCGAGTCTTAAAATGGCACCTTTCGAAGCCTTATATGGTAGAAGATGTCGGACCCCGTTGTGTTGGTCCCAGGCAGGCGAGAGGTATACCTATGGCCCTGACCTTGTGAAGGAAGCAGAAGAAAAGGTTAGGATCATCCGTGAAAATTTGAGAACAGCCTAGTCATGGCAAAAGAGTTACTTTGATCAACGGTGGAAGCCACTTCAATTTGAAGTCGGCGACCACACGTATCTCAAGGTCTCCCCGACCAAGGGTGTGCAAAGATTTGGGTTAAAAGGAAAACTTGCACCTCGCTACATCGGCCCATATGAAATTACTCAGCAAAGTGGACTGGTAGCCTATCGTGTAAAGCTTCCCAAGAAGCTCTCAGCCGTGCACGACGTTTTCCACGTTTCCCAACTCAAGAAGTGTCTTCGTGTGCCGACCGAAGTTGTCGAACAAGAGGAACTCTCGGTTGAACCGGATCTCTCCTATGATGAGCATCCCATTAAAATCCTCGATGAGAAAGAGAGACAAACACGGAGGAAAGGAGTGAAAATGTACAAAGTTCAGTGGAGTCATCACTCCGAAGATGAAGCCACGTGGGAAACCGAAGACTATCTCAAGAAGAATTTCCCCGACATTCTTTCTTAAGCCGAAGGTACTTTTCCCGCCTTATTCCTAAGTTTAATCGAATCTCGGGACGAGATTCCTTTTAAGGGGGTAGGCTGTGACATCTCTGATGTAAAAGTATTAAAGGTACACTTAAAACAAGTGCAAAAGGGAATTATGGGTTGGAATTCAAAAATCCATCAAAAATTCAAATGGAAATTCAAAAACAAAGGTTGTTTGACACCCAACTGAAATCTCAAGAATCTTGTACTAAAATTGAAAATCTCCAAAAATAAAAGTTGTTTATCATCACAAATAAGGCCTAGTCACTGTTTGGAACTTTTGAAAATTTTGCAGCTTAGTCCCTCAAAAACTCGAAAAACCAATCTGAACACCTTTTTGAAATTGGGTTGTTTGAGCTCGAAAAATTTGAAATTTCAGGTTCACCCCAAAAAGAAAGTTGTGTCCCACCTCTGAAACTCCAACTTTTGTTTTTACACTTTTTCACGTTCAGTTCAAATTTTTAGAGAAAATTCGAAAGGGGCACAGGAGCTCCACGGACGCCCAACAGTAGCCCTGGCGCCCTGCTCCGGCCGGGAGCCGGCCGCCACGTGGCCGGCGAGCGGCGGAGTCCGCGCCGAGCTGGCCAAGCCGCGGCGGCGTGTGGCGTTTGTCCTCACGCGCTTGTCCGACTTCTTCCCGAGCCATCACGTCGCGGGCGACGTCGCGTTTTGCCTCGCGCCGAGGAGCGCCATCATGGCAAGCTCGCTCGGCCACTGGCCGCAGCCGCGCGCGCCGCGCAGCACCGTCCCGCGGGCCGTGATTCTCCTCCCGCTACGCTCCAAGAAGCTCTGCAGAGGATCCCCCAGCGTCACGCAAGGATCCCCCTCGCCCAATCGAGCTGCTCGCGCTCTGCCCGAGCTCACCGCGCCATCAATGGAGACCTCGACAGCCCGAGCGCGCGTGCACACGCTTCCGAGGCACCTCGGTGCTCGCTAGCGCACCCAAACACTTCCCTGAGCACCCTCATTCCTTCCCCCAGCCAGTGCCCAGCCCTTCTCCCTCTCCCCGCGTTCGCTTCCATCGTCTTCCACCTCGGGACGCTTTGAGCAGAGCTCGAGCTTCCCCGCCGCGAACTCAAATCGACCGCGAATCCCTCCACCCTTTTCCAATCCCTCGCTCGTGAAGCTCACTCACTCACCCCGCTAGCCGCTCGAGCACTCCCCAGCTCGAATCGAGCCTCACTCGCCGCGAATCGAGACTTTTCCCCACCGCTCGGCCATTAACACTGCAAACACCACCTCCACATCGAGCCCCACACCCCGGCCATCCCCGTCGCAGACGAACCCCACGACGAGCTCCACCATCGTCCAGTGAAGCTCACACGCCCCTCCGCGCATCGTCTCGACCACCGCAGGCCGCTAGCAACGTCGCCGGAGCCAACCGTGCCGCCGCTCAACGTCGACGAGCCGCGCCGCTCCAACCCCGACCACGAGACCTACCTCAACCGACTCGCGGTGAGCTCCTATCCATTTCCCCCAACTTTCCCCGAGCCAACTCGCCGGCGTAGCAACGCCGACGAGCCGTGGACCTATTTGCGTTCCCCTATTTAGTTCTAGGGTCCTCTGCGCAAAAATCAGGGACTTGTTTGAAAGGTTTTAAAAGTTCTAGGGTCTCCAGCGTAAAAAGATTCTTAAACCTAGATCTATTTTTCCCGAATCTTGTAAAATCCACTAAAAATCGCACAAAAATCAGAAAAATGCACAAAAATACTATCTGGACTCGTGAGATTGTAAACTCGAATCTCCTTTAACCATGTATATACTTTTGGTGAACCATTTTTGAATTAAAATTCAAATTGTGAATTTCGAAACTTGTGCACCATTTCAAATCCAGAGCTCCGCTAGGGCTGAGCTTTGGGTATTTAGTTTGAATTGACTTTGGACACCTTGTGTCCAAAGAGGACCTAAAAATATGGACTGTAGCTTCAGTTATGAATTACATTGTGTTTTCTATCTTTTTGCACTCCAGAAATTGTTAAAAATAACCCATGCAGCGAAAAATCACCATTTTTCTCCATAGGCCTAAAAACCTGTTAGCACATCTGATAAAAATGCAAAACTTAATTTTTGCTCTGGTTAGACTAGCAAATAAATAGTTATGTGTTTTCGGATAGAAATTTTTTGAGGACTGTCCAAGGGTTATTTTGAGCCACCACTTGGCCAGAGCCCTCCTTGCACCCATGGCTAGCTCTGGTAGGAAAATTTGCTGATTTGGATGTATTTTCGATTTTATATGAATTTATTTCATTTCTGTAGGCAGCAGTTTGTACTAATTTTAATAAATTCTGTGTAGCTCAGATTTAGCTAAATTTTGGAGTGAGCCTAACTCTTATACTCCAGTAGCTGTCATAAAGTTTATAGATAAAAAGGATGAACAGAAACCGAGAAACAAAAATGAGAAGAAATTAAGGCGGAAATTGAGTTATATAAAAGAATAGAGCTTTTTGATAATTAATTAAAATATAACATGGAAAGGTTTAAAATTCCAGAACAGCACCCTATCTTCAAATAATAAATGGAAATTCTTTTATATATGTACACAATCACCATCAAAGATGTGTAAAAATTTTCCACACCCCTCCTCTAATTTTATGATGAAGAAAGTAGTACTCAATCATGTCTAGGTGAATATGGCCTTCAAAGCCTTAGTTTTGGAATCCCTAGGCAGCCACTGTAAAGTTATGCATCTCGTGTAGAAGGCGCTATTCCGGACGGTACCTATCATCTCATCCCCGCCGACGGAGAAGGCACCCCGGAGAACGGTGCCGGCGAAGGATCGATCGACCCGGAGGCTAACCCCCAGCTAGAGCAAGAAGGCAAGCCCCGGAGCATAACCTAACCTTTAAAGTTTATGCATCTATGAATTCCCTATGCTTGTGCATTTACGTTTCAAGGAGTTGATTGAATACCTTAGCTGCACATTTCCAGTACCTATGACTTGCAACACTAGTATGAAAGGATCGATAGGGCATTGCTTTAGGTCCGTTACAAGTCGGGTGATTTCCTGTCACTCGCGAGACATAGGAGTTGCTTGTCTTTACTTATGTTGGAATCATAAGGATGGACGGGCGGGATGGTAGATGTAGATCTCCCGTCCGTGTATAATAATGGATTTAAGGTCGAAACGTGTGGTTGAGTGTGTCAAGTTTTTGAACGTACCACATGCATGCCGATATATGGGAATCGGTAAGCCCGGTACCAGATTGAAGCAGCTAGGTCCGATAGCCATCTCTCCTTGGAAACTTTTGTTTCCCCTGCAGTACACTTGTGGATATATGCGTGAGACTGTGAGTGAAGCAGTAAACCTCTATCCTAAGGAAGGTGGATTCGGATCCGAATTGTGGATCGATGGGAAAGGTTGGGAAATGCTTGTACCTTTTATAGCAAGCATTATCCGTGTGTGTTGGGTTTCCCCTGGTCAGGTAGCAAAATTCGGTTCGAACTGTCCGCTTCTCGCGGTTAATGAGACTGCTTGACCGCCTTGCTGCATTGAGTAACAAGTGGAACTATGAGATTGATGAACTTGTTGTATGAATTAAATTGTATTGCACCACTTGTATGATTAGACAGGATGCTAATCTAGAATGGTTAAATCTACTAGAATATGATGCTAAAACATGAAAGCAAGGACCTACTTTTAGTTGCTTTTTGGCAAACAAACCCACCAGCCAAAAGCCTCTCATGTCTAGATGTCGGTGATGTAGTTTTCACCCGACGGGTAAGCCTTGCTGAGTATTAGAATACTCAGCCTTGCTTGTGGCTTTTTATTTACAGGTATAATGTTGGATGTGGCAGTCGATGCCATGACTTGGCCTACCCAGGTTCCCCCTGGATGGCACATCGAGTGGGTTCCGTCCTCTGCCGAGGAACGGGAGGAGTAAGCAATTTAACCCACATTTCTTAGCACAACTGGGACTTATGAAACTATGAGTGGCACTAGAATCAAAGAGAATGACTACAGGTTGGTTATGAATCAGAAATTTACCCGTCATCACTGGTGCTCCCTCGGGAAGGTCGGTCAAGGTGGTGAAGTTGACCCTTCCCTGCTTGACGTGAATCTTCTGCAACTTGCCCTTGTTTGGCTGGTTGCCATTGTTCTGCTGCTTGCCCTGGGGACAGTCCCTGATGAAATGACTGGTACTGCCGCAACGGTAGCAAGAATACCCAGCTCCAGGCTGAGCTGGCTGCTGCTTCATCGGGGTCTTCTGCTGCTGTGACTGCTGTGGTGGAAAGCGAGAACCACCCTTCTGAGGAGGGTTAACCACCCAGCGGCCAGACTGCCCTGTACGCTGCTGTCCCTGTGGAGGAACAATACGGAAGCGCTGCGGCTTACCGCCACTGGCAGAGACAACAGGAGCCTTCCTCTTCTTGTCGGCTCTATGGGTCATAATGGCATCCTCCTGAGCGATAGCCACATTGACCAAGTCAGCATAAGTGGCAGGCTTGATGTTGAGCAACCTCTCCTGCAACTTGGTGCTGAGCCCCATACGGAATCTCTCCTTCTTCTTATCATCACTGTCAGCATGATGACCAGCGTACTGACAGAGGTTGTTGAAAGCCTGGGCGTACTGGTACACCATGTGAGTGCCCTGAGTCAAGGTCAGGAACTCCCTCAACTTCCTCTCAACAAGACCCTTAGGAATGTGATGCGCCTTGAACGCATCCTTGAAGTTCTGCCAAGTAAGCACAGTTTCGGCGGGGAGCATGCCACGATAAGTCTCCCACCAAACCAAAGCCGGACCGCGAAGCTGTTGTGCGGTGAAAGTGACCTTGCGCTCTTCAGAGCAAGGGACAGCCAAGATAGCAAACTTCGAGTCAATAGCCCGAATCCACGCGTCGGCCTCCATAGGCTCAGTAGCTTTAGAGAACACCGGGGGCTGAGTACCCAGAAAGTCCTCAAATCTTGCAACCTGAGCAGGCGGGGCATTACGGCCACTCTGACGCTGAGCACCGATGTTCATGTTCTGGGCCAACTGCTGCTGCTGCAATTGTATCTGCTGCTGCATAGTCCTCATGACCTCGGCGTGCATAGCCATCATTTGCTGCCAATTTGGCAGTGGAGGGGCAGGTGGTGGCTGCTGCTCTGGCAGGACCTGCTGGTTCGGGGCACTAGTTGAGCCTTGATTTGTCCCGAAACCACCCGGAGTCAGTCGGGTCGTAGGTCCTACCATCTGCATGATTTAATCTCCATTAATCACATGAATCACAATTTGCTCATAAGGGAATGACAGGCATGATTAGGAGACAATCTCAATGTTATAAAAGAATATGGCATAAAAAGCGAAATTTCATAGAATGAGCGACTTCATTAATCCAAGGCGTGGTTCGAGGAATCCATTACAACACATGCTGACAACACATTCTAATTAAGATGCTACACCAATTGCGAAGGGAAATAGATACAAAGATACAAGGAGATTACTCATCTTCAACTAGCTAACTCCACGTGACACGGAAAAGCCATGCTGAAGAGTATCTAATCTCTAACTCGACGCTCTAGAAGTCATCCACGTCGTTCACCGAAGTACGGCTCACGGTGGGGGAAAGTGGTGGCTGAACTGGGGGTAACTCCTCGTCGTCCAGCTCGGACTTGGCATCATCCTCTGCCTCATCCTCTGCCTCGTCCCCCTCGGGAAGCTCCATATGAGCCTCTAACTCAACCATCTCGGCATTAGCCTCGTGCAACTCCGCCTGTGCCTCCTCAAGTGCATCCGTCAACACCTCCACCTGGTGAGCACAGTGCTCCTTCTCCATGGTAAGCTCCGCAATGCGAGCCTGCAAATCCCGGATTTGAGTATCCTTGGCAGCCATGTCTAAAGAAGTGCAGATCCCGGCTACGTCCTTATCCGCGGACACTCTCACCATCGCATCGGCAAAGTCGAGCAGAGAATCCTGAGACATCTTGAGTAGCTCTGCCATGCGGATGCTAGCCTTCATCCAGCTAGCAAGGAAAGCTGGTGCGTTCCGGGGAAACTCCAGGAACAACTGCGGAGAAGCCAAGTAACGTGACAACCACCGAGGGTCATCCCTGCGGGCTGAAGGCAGGAAACCAACCAAAGTGTTATCCACCAAGTCGTGATGCTGTGAAGTGAACTGGTTCAGCCCTGCGAAAGCGGCCAGCTCCCAAGTGTCCGGAAAACGGTGGCCATGCACCACAACTCCCAGCCTTGGCCAGTCGGGGTGCTCGGGGTGCACCGGTGCCTCCATGCGGACACTGCACCGAGTCACACCACACTCCGCATACTCTCTGCCAAAGTAAACCGGCGGAGACGGGTAGCCAACCTCCTTCAGAATCTTCCAAAAGAGGGACGGGAACCCCTCCCAGCTGAGGCAGTCCTGGCACTCCACCTTCTCGTTCGCGCCAGCAAGGTGACTGGGAACGACCATCTGAACAAAAATTCAGAGGTGAGTACCATGAGTCAAAAAGACTAAGGGAAAACTGGGAGAAAACTGAGGGTAAAGAACGTGCTTAAGTTTTTAATTAAGGTCGTTTAAGCATTGATTTGATTGGTTGGGTTCTGACTTTCTTTATTATTATTCCGATTTTAGTTAAGAGCTGCATGCAAGACCTAAACGTTCTCACATCTTAAGCCAAACTTGACTTTCGGAGTTAGTGCCGGTGGCTGGGCATAGACGCGTCTCTCTATATAGATCTAGTCGGACTCCTACTTGTAAACCTTACGTACCAGTCAGAGGACTTGCGACGAAAGTCATTTAAAGCTTGGGTTTCATGGAAGAGCAACATCAAACATAAGTTAGACTGTGCCACCTAACGAAGCGCAACCCTTAACCCTTAAGGACTTCACGTACTAGTTTTATCCTTAACGTTCCTATACGTTTCATTCCTTTTGCTTAGGCGCAATGGAATCGGGGTTTGGTAGATTTTATTTTAGAAAACATTGGTTAGGGTCTGATGCTTTCTTTGGTGCGTATGAACGTCGGCTCTGATACCAGCTGTAGCGATCTCACCCGAGAAATGGGCCCACTTAAGTATATTCCACCTTCCATTGGTGCTAATACACGAAAATGTTCCCAAGTGCGGATTCGACCGTCGAGTCAAGCTCGACCAACGGCTACTGAACATCGTCCGTCCATACACTCACTCGAAGGCGAGTTCCAAAGATCACATCATTCCACAATTCAAATTACAACAAGGTTCAGAGTTATTACAACCAAATTGAAATGATAAGGTAAATAAGATAGTTCGAGTTCATGCAGCGGAAAGTAAACGAGATACTAGCGATGATCCATAGTATCGTCACGATGAAGTCAGCCGTGACGCTACTCCTCACGATCCTCGGGAGAGGCCGGCTCCCACTCGATGCTGTAACCAGGAGGAAGCTGGGAGGCCCAAGCCATAGAGGCAGCTACCTCCTGAGGGGACGGTCCTGAAAATTTAAGCCACAAGCAAGGCTGAGTATACTAGTTATACTCAACAAGACTTAACCGACTGGTGATCACTACATCACCGACTCCTAAGATGAGAGGCTGTTTGGCTAGTGGGGTTCTTTTGCCAAAAGCGACTAAGCTGATTTCTAGTTTATTCGTTTTGATTTTAATTCCTTTAACCTATCCATTCTAGGTGAGCCTAGCTAAACAATCAAGTTTTGCAATACAATTATTCCGTACAAAGATTTCATCCTTCCAAGTTTCACTTCATAATATGCCATACATCGGTCAAGCAGTCTCATTAACCGCGAGAAGCGGACAGTTCGAACCGAATTTACTACCTGGCCAGGGAAAACCCAAACATACGGAATGGTTGGAAATGCCAACACACCCCAATCCTTTCTCCTCTCTCTGCGAGTGGCTCCCGAGTCCCACTGCCTCAGGGTAAAGGTTTACCACTACTGGGACTCACGCAACTACCCTCATGTGCCCATGGGATAACGTTTCCAAGACAGAGAGCTGTCGGACCTGCTCGCATCAATCGGATACCGGGACTTACCGGTCCCATAAACCGTGCATATGTGTGGTACGTTCAAACGCTTGACACAAAAGTACCACATGTTTCCACTTAAAACATCGATAGACGGCATCTACAATCATCCGTCCATCATCTCTAGTGTTTCTGATATGAGTGGACATACAACTCCTATATCTCGCGAGTGTCGTAAAACACTCGACTTCTATCGGTCTTAAGCATAGCGACTATCGAACCTAACATACTAGTGTTCAATCAAAGGAACCTATGATCATGCAATCTAGGGTTTCATTCAACTCCTTGAAACTTAAATGCACAAACATATAATCAAATAATTCGCGTAGGTAAAGTTAGGTTATGCTCCGGGGCTTGCCTTCCGGCTCGAAGCGGTACTCCTGCTCGGGGCTCGGATCCACGTGCACCACGTTCACCTCGGACTCCTGGGCGATCTCCTCGGCAGCGGGAACTAGGTCGTAGACTCCGTCGGCGAGACCCGAATCTATACGAAATGCATGAATGTTTAAATATCGAGATTTAAATAGTCAGGGTTTATTTAAATCTTGGTTAATGAATTGGAAGGATAAATATTAATTATAAGTGAATATATTCTTTTCATTTTGAACCTTCACTTTGATCTTAGAGTTTTAGGTTTTTCTCTTTTCTTTTCTTTTTCTTCTCTTTTCTTTTCTTTTTCTTCTCTTTTCTTTTCTTTTTCTTCTCTTTTCCACTATTTAAGTCCTTTTTCTATTATTCAAAAGGTGAACTTAGGAATATTATTTTCATGTGCCATTTGGCCAGAGGCTTACTCATGCCAAGGCAGGAGCCTAGGCCAAAATTTGGCTCAATTTGATTTTTCTATAATTTATTAAAAATGTTCTTATCTTTTTGCCTAAAATCAAACTAAAATCCTAAAAAATATAATTACAAGGTTTCTGTCCAAACCACTTGGCACGGTGACTTAGGGTGCCAAGGGTGACCTCTCTGTAAGTTTGCATGTGATTTTGATTTATGGTTATTTTTGTGGAATTTCACCATGTTTAAACTACCAAAAATCACTTAGCCATTTTCCAGTGTCCAAAAATTACCATTTTCATTTTTCTAAGGTTTCTCATGTCTTGATTTAGTTTCTGTGTGAAGGTGGTGATTTTTCACTGAGTATTTTATTTTCTGTGATTTATTTGCCAAAACAGCAGGGTATATGTTTGGAAAATCATAACCCTAAATCCACTAGGAATTTTTGTGCACCCTTTGCGCATTAGGCCAAGGATAATCACCCTAGCAACATATCCCAAGCTCAGCTCCAGTGCATGTGTAGATTTTGAACTATGATGAAATGTGTTCAAACTGAATTGAATTTATAATTCAAAATCTACAGCTCAACTGAGTGAGGTGCAAAGGAGGAAGTTGTTCTTCTAGATTCACTGCTCACTACAAAATTGGTTTGGCATTTTTCTGATTTTTCTACGATTTTCTACGAATTTTTGAAGATCTCAGCGAATTAATCCAAAAAATATAGAATCTATTTTACGCGGCTGACCCTAGAGTTTTTGAAATCCTTACGAACAGGCCCCTGCATTTTGCACGCAGCCCCCTGGAAAGAGGTTGAAGACACAACCGTGTCCTCGAGTTCGCCGGCGTGGTTACGCCGGCCAAACGGCGGCGAGACCGGGCCGGGGAAGTGGGGGAAATGGAGAGGGGCTCACCGTGATTCGTTTGAGCTAGGTCTCGAGGTCGGGGATGGCCGGGAGTGGGGTCAACGACGGCGGTGGCGGCTCGGCTTGCTCCGGCGAGCGGCTACCGGCGACGTCGGGGTCGGAGAGACTCGGGGAAGTGGCCGGTGAGCACCAGCACGTCAAGGCGAAGCTATTGGTGCCCTTGGTTCGACCGGAGGAGGAGTGGAGCGGGCTGTCCACGTGTGCGGCTCGGCGGCGGAAGCTCTGTGAACTCCGGCGAGCTACGCCGGTGGCTCTGGTGGGGGAAAGGGGTCGGGAAAGGGTCGGTGAGTGGCAGTGGAGGATGGGGAAGCTCGAGAGAGCCTCGGTTTGGCCGGAGAAGCAGTGGAGATGGCTGCTCACGGGAACGAGCTCGGCGGCGCCTCTGCTTGCTCCGGCGAGCGTTTTTCCGGCGAGGAAGGGAGGGGAACTGTTGAGGGCTTAAGTAGGGGTGAGAGGGGAGTAAGGGGATGCTCGGGAAGCACGAGATGGAGACCGGGGCAGCTCGGTGACGTCTCGCGGCGATAGAGGCTTGCCGCGGCCGTGTTGGCGCCGTGCGCGGCGTCAACGCGCGCGCGCAGGCGTGCTGCAGGCGGCAGATGCGCGTGGGCGAGGCGAGAAGCGACAGGGTGAGGAAAAGAGAGCACGCGGGGGCGCAAAAGTCGCGCTTTGGACCGGCGGGCAACGGCGGCGACGGCAAAATCCGGCGGTCCGCGGCGGCGACGCGACGGCGAGCGCGGAGTCAGCGCTACAGTGCGTCTCCGACCATGAGACCTTGCCAGAGGCGTGCACCATGAGTGGGGACACCCGGCCATGTCACTTGTCGGCTCAGGCGAGGCCGGACGGCGGCAGGCGCTTGCCGGCGGCGAGCGCGGCACGCGCGGGCGCGGCGCTGGCAACCCGTGAGCGCGCCGTGAGCGGTGCAAAGGTCAACTGATTGGCATGGCTCTAAATTCAAAATTGTGAACATGACTCGAAAATCTTCCAACATGAAAGTTGTTTAGAATTTCATGAGACACGTTCCTGCACTGGAGATTTTAAGAAAAAGTTGAAATCTTGGCTGTAATTCAAAAAGGGGTAAATCCCTGTTTTGAACTGAATTTCTGAAATTTGAGGGGCTAAATGGCAAAATTGGCCAAAGTGCCCAAAAAGGAAAAGTTCAGAAATGTGATGAAGAACAACTTTGCTTTTTGGAGATTTTGATGTTCTGTGGTAAAATCTTGAGATTTGGCTAAGATTCCATTTCAGCTTTGAATTTGAATTGAAAATTTCAAATTCCTAGTTTAGGGTTTGAATTTTGAGATGCTTCCAAGTAGTTTTAGACTATGGTTTGAACAAGGAAGTTTCTTGGTTTGACTTCTTCTCCAACTTTCACATTTGCACTTTTTCAAGTTCTTAGGAAGTTTTCAAAGTTTTCTTTATTGCTTCATTTAAATGGTTTTTGACTCAATTTGTGAAATTTTTCCTTATTTCCCTTAATTTGACTTTTGAATCATGTTAGCTTAGCTTAAACATTGTCTTAGTGTTAATTAACACCAGGGGTGTTACAATCTACATAATGCAATAGTTGAAATACTAACATCTACATAAATGAAGACATAAGAGAATGAGTAGGAGATTCTCGAGGCTGTGGAGAAGATGAAGGTCGAGGAGAAGCTGCAACATCATAAGCTCCATGAGATGCAGAGACGGAAAAAAAGAAAAAGGAGATGGGAAAAAGGCAATGTATATTTTCTTTCAAATTTATTTTTGTTTTCCATATATGTAAGTAAGTATTAATTGAATCATCTTTCATAACTACACTTGACACAACATGAAAGTACTCTTACACACTCTATGTGGCCACCCTACCATGCATGACACCACTATACTATATGGCAATATTGTCATCTCCTACTTATGACCCCCTCATGCCACTCTATTTCATGGTGTATCTAGGGGAAGGGGAGCACCCTATTTATAGGAGACCAAGGCTCATGTATTGCTGTCATGTGTCCCCCTTATACATTATTCATTACAAATATGTAACTCTAAAATTTTCCCATCCTTATCCTACGAGGCTACGATGTTATAAATATCTGACATCTAGAACATTTCATACTTCACCATGAAGTATGACAACCTAAATATCTAACTTTTACACTCTTCTTATTGTATCATGGTTTTATCATCATGCATGACAAAGTTGGTGTCTTGTAATCTCCATAATATTCTAGAAGCTTCCAAGTAATCATTGCTTCCCCTCAATTCATGCATGTATTAGGTGGTCGGACCACTGCATCTCACTGCCCTTGTATCTTTTGTGCTATGCCATTTTGAGTTTTCTTGTTCTACTTCTAGATTTCATTCTCACTATTTCGTAGGCACTCTCCATTATCCTTCAATATAGCATCGTTGACATCATTCATCTCTCCTTCTTCATTCTTCGTCTTGTTTGCCATTTAGATGCTTCCTTGAAGGCAAAATAACTTGAAGTGGTGATGTAGTGCCATACCTGAGTCCTTCACATATACATACTTCCAGAAGCTTCTTCATATCATCTCGTGTCTTCAAATCTTTATAGATAACCAGTGATCCACTTTTAACTTCACCATCCTATTATGGTTCCATATCCTCATGAAGACTAGGCTTTACCATCTCATCCTTAATATCTTTCTCATCGTCACTTAGAGCCTTTCGATCTTCATCACTATCATACCCAAATACTATGAATTGATCTTCATCACTATCATACCCAAATACTATGAATCCACAAGAAGTATCCAGATCTTTCACCTCCTTGGAGAAGCCACCGTATCATCCTTAGTATCTTTCTCGTTGTCACTTAGAGTCTCCCAATTTTCATCACTATCATACCCAAATACTTTGAATCCACTAGAAGTATATGGATCTCTCACCTCCATAGAGAAGCCACCTTCTGCATATCAACCATCAAATGCAACCCACCAAATGCAAAGGGAAACCATCATATCCACCAGCAATTTTTCTTTGTACTTTGAGAAAGTGTTAACATCAACACAATGGATACTGTGAGAATACAAAATACTCAATAATACTACTCTTAATGTTTTTCAAAGAGCATAATGGATAGTAAATAGTGTAGCTGAAAGTTAAGATGAGGACAAACAACCGTTTATCTTGGTCACATTTAGCAACATTCGATCTATCACCTTTAAGCATCATCATGAGCCCATTAAATGAAGCATAAATCTAACTATAACTAAGGGGTATTTCATTAGAAAAATGTAGCATATCAAGAAAATTAATTACTCCTATATCATGGGATCAACCTAATAATCATTGTGTCAAGTTCTCTGAAAGATAAAGTTTCTAGAGTATGATTTTGGGCTCCATGAATATGCACAAAGTTATCTCAACAGACTGAATTTAGTAATGTTGACACCTTTTTTTTACATTTGTCAAGGTCAGCTTCAAAAGGAGCGAAGATGGTTTGACCAGGATAGAATGTGCTGAGTTGAGAGTTATCTGATGGATTCATCGTTGTCGGCCGATAGTGTCGTGGCCAATTTGGGCCGGATATGGGCCAGGAAGTGCTAGGGAGAGAAGAGGGACTCCATAAAGAGTAGAAAGGTATTATTCGATTTGGATGTGGCGTCGTGGCCATGGAAATTCATATGTCTGGAAAAGCCAGATTTGTTATAGATTCTGACTTGTTCTTGATTCTCATCTTTAGAAAAAATTAGTTTCTTTTAGTTCAAATAATTTATGAGTCCTGACGGATTGTAAAGATCAGTACAGAATCACAACAACAAAAGTACTTTATCTCTTTACTTATTTGTCGGTGGCTTCTCCTTTTTATTTTTCAACGTCTTCATTCGAGTTTGATCAAGGACGTCTCATATTCGAGCAACTTGGTTCTGTTGGTGAGTTTTTGTTTTGCAGAGTAATCTAGGCTTTAGCTACCGGACGCATCGCTGTTGCTTCATATAGTTTATTCAATAGTTATCAAGTAATATCTAAGCTTTGATCTCCATGCATATCGTTGTGATCTTGTAATTTAGATTTAGTCACAATTTATTGATATTGGCTAGATTGATAGTGTGGAGGCCATGGATCAGGGGGTCCCACTAGTACGACGCCTGCTAAACGGCGGACAAACGATAGGAGAGCCTGATAACGAACGAAGGCGATCCTATCCGCTGCAGGTCGGAGACTTCCGTCCCGCCCGACCCCAGAAACAGATGGGGAGGCAGAGGGGTCGAAGACTTCTGTCTCGCCGACCCCCGGAACGTTCGGAGGAATGAAGGGGTCGGAGACTTCCGGCTCGCCCGACCCCCGGTCCGCTGGGCTAAAGGGTCTCACCCCATGGGAGGGCCCCCCCGTACCGTCTGACCCGGTGTGTGGAACAGGGAAAGAAGGGTCTCAAGAACAGCCACAGAGCCAGGCCAGACTCGTGATGGAGGAAGCGTGCGGCCTACGCTTTCTCCCGACCATCACCCGACAGCATGTATAGGCCTGCCAACAGAAAAAAGCTGATCTGCGGCCTTGCGCCAGGGGAAAAGGTAGCTGCATGCATTCTGTTGCACTAGCGGCGAAGAAGGAAGCTACCGAGAAGCTGCCTGGGGGCAGCCCAGGGACACGCGGCAACCAGCGAGGGGGTCACCGGACACACTAAGCCGACAACAAGCAACCACCGGAGGCGCCGGCCTCCAGGGATAGATAGATAAAACGTCATTGTACAAAGCCCTCCTCTTCGCCTATAAAAGGGGAGGGAACCCTCCTGCGAGGGTGAGATTCCATTCTGGAGATTTTCGATCCCTAGAGCACTTAGTCCCCTACACACATCATACACCTAAGGTTTGAACCGGCCTTCGTTGTAATTCGCCACCAAGAGAGCAATACAACCACGAGTTGCCTTAGCCGATTGGTTGATTCTTGTCATTTTCTGTATCGGCTGAGATAGCCGATATGACCTATGTGAGCCGTTCGGAAGTCCAGCTATAAGCTCTCAAATCTAATGCTCACCATTTTTTTTTGTCAATTAACGTGTCAAATTGACTGACACACCATGGTCATCGAAGGTCAGTTGTCCGGGCTTGGTCAACGATACTCAAAGGTCTGTGGCAATTTTTGTGTCAACAGGTATATAAGCGATATGTTAATCTCCAATGATACATCGGGAATTTGCTCGAAAATGTAAGGGGAAATTCCTTCTATGCCATTGGCTTAAACTCTAATAAAAAAACTCGTATCACTTCAATTCCATTGATATTAAATTTTAATCTCCTACGCACCATTTAGATGTTCAGGTTTGACAAGGAAAATGATTTTATAATTTTGTTGAGGTTTGACAAGGAAAATGAATTTTTACCCTCACCCATATGTCATCTCCTACTTTCCTGTTCTTCCCTTTAGATGAAGTCTGAGTTAAATTATCAGCAACTTAGCGAACATAGGACGAGCAGTTTTGATTCGGTAAAAAAGTCATTTGGGCCACAAACAATTTTTCAGTAAAAAAGTCAATTGGGTCACGAGCGATTTTGTTTTGGTAACAAAGTCATTTGGACATGTGGGCTTTGAGGGCAAAAAAGTCATTTTTATTGTGAGACCTGACCAAAAGTTATAAAAATGATAGGAGATTAAATTTTAAGATCAATAATAGTTCTATTCCGGTAGTATGATCTGCAAAAACAGCATAAATGAGCCACCGCTGAGCGCTGAGCCGCTGACGATAATGTGCAAGAGTTTGAAATTCGAAACCCCGCTCTCCCATCCAACGTTTGTCCGTCTCTTCCTTCTCTCTCGTCACGAGTCACTCGCTCGCTCTCCACTCCACCCCAAAAATCTCGCTCCCGAAAATCATGCCTTCCGTTTCCCCCTTCCCAAATCAAATCTCGATCCCTTCGTCCCGTCTCCATCCAATCCAATTCACGGCAGGCAGCCATGGCGACGCTGATGCCGGGGGTGCTGCTCAAGCTGCTCCAGGCGATGAACACCGACGAGCGCGTCGCCGGCGAGCACCGCTCCCCGGTGCTCTAGGTCACCGCCGTCGTCCCGGCGCTCACCGCCTCCACCGCCGACTCGCTCCTCTCGCCGTCCAACGGCTTTCTCGTCAACCTCTCCGACGGCCTCCACTCCACCTACGTCCAGCTCCCGCACGCCGACGCCGACGCACTCCTCTCCGCGCGCCCGCAGCTCGTCGGACAACTCGTCCACCTCGACCACCTCCGGTTCGCCCGCCCCGTCCCCCGCGCCGTCGGGCTCCTCCTCGTTCTGTCCTCCCGCTCCTTCCCCTGCGTCGGCAACCCCGAGCCGCTCGTCGCCCGCGCCGCCGCCTGCTCTCGGGGCTACGTCATCCAGCCCGCCGCGTCACCCTCCGACGCCGCGCCACCGCTCATGCCGTCGTCATCCGGCTCCAACATCCACGAATCATCCGATGCCGTCAAGAGAACCGTCCTTGCTCCCAAGAACACCGGTGCCGCGCCGCCGCCGAGTGCATCTGCTGCATCAGCAGTCAAGCGGCGATTCTTGTCCCCGGCGCCGTCCAAGCGGCGAGATCCGTCGCCATCCGTGAAAGGCGGCGGCTCACGGACCTCGTCCCCCTCGGTGACCAGAGCCACCTCTCGGGCGTCCTCGCCCGCGGTGAGGGGAACGCCCAGGGCCACCTCCCCCGCGCCGTCCAAGTGCGTGGTGCCCAGCCTCGTCGCGGCCAAGGAGGAGAATCGCAGGACGGCCAGGGAGCCGGCCATTGTCGTGCCTTCAAGGTACCGGCAGCCGTCGCCATCTTCGGGGCGAAGGGGAGGGGCGTCTCCGGCGGTCGGTGGGAGGCGGGCATCCCTGTCACCGAGTTCGCGACGGCTGTCCGGGGAAGGGACAAACAAGAAGAAAGTCTGGGTGTTGGTGGCTGGGATCTCCAAGATGACGGATTTGGGTAATTCGGCGGTGAAGCCTGGCAGGAAGAGCTGGGACGATCAAACATTGGCCCTTGCAGCTGCAGCAGCCAGTTCAGTCAGGAAATCAAGGGCCAAGGTAGATAAAGATACCATTCTCAGGACTCAGGTCAGTTAGTATCCTATTAAATTGCGCTGGAATCGAAACATACAGTATTTTGAGAATGCTAGTCTACTATCCGCATGTATATATAGTAAAGATTGGTCATTTTAATCTGGAAGATCCACTAGGGATTGTAGACAGATGGATGCATAAATGTCATTGCAAATTCTATTGCAGTATACTGCACACAGACTATAATCTTACATTACACAAATCAAAGATCTTGAAAGCCTGATATTGCAGGGTTGGGTTGGTAATTTTGCTTTGATAAGTTACTTTACCTGTTTCTAAATGATTGCAAGAACTAGCAAAGTATTAAGTTTTTGTGATAAATGTGTTGCTGTTTTCTCATGATTTTTGCACGCCTAATGTTTCGATTACTACTTGACATGTATGTTCGACATGTGGAATAGACTACTAGCCATTTGTTATATTGTACTTGTCTAATTTTTTTTCTTAGGGTAGCACCTTGTGTCCCTGTCAAACGTTTTCGAGCTATTTGAGCACAAAGGGCAATATATTGACAGATGACTTGGTTGTAACTGCAGGAAACCATGTCAAGGCGACTCAGTGATGCTACATCAGAACTATCTAGTAATGATGATTCATCTGTAGATGACAGGCCAAAACCATGCAAGAAGATTGACTCTTCCTCAGTGAAAATGAAAAATGCACCTCCTAAAATTATCCTTCATGATCCTAAATGGACTGATGATAGCATCCCGTTGGATGCAGTTTCTGGTAAACTTTCAAACATTGGAAAGGTACGAGCACTCCGTTTCTCGGCTAACAATCTCCAAACACTGATCTTGAATTCTTGAGTCCTGTACTTTATCTTTTTACTGAATTCACAGGAAGCTATTGAACGCAGAAATGCTGCAGCAACTGCTGCAGCTAGCGCTCTGCAAGAAGCATTGATCACAGAATCTGTTATCAGGAATCTAAGGTAATTAGACTTATCCTTTTTCTCCACCCAAAAACAACACAATGCATTTGATTAAGTGTTTTCTTTTCTTTGTTTATTGCTCTCTACAGCAAGTTCTCAGACATCTGCTCCTCATCGAAGACCTCCAATCCACTTCCAACAATTGATCTTTTCCTTGTTGTTTATGAAGACGCACTCAAGTGGAAGATCCTTTCTGAATCTGCAGCGACCAATGGAGAAGATGTGGCGTTCTTGGAGAAGTCAACTAGCCAATGGGTTGATGTTGCATTAGCCACTGATCTTGAAGTCCTCAAGCTGCTGAACGGTGTTACTGAGTCTGTCTCGTGGAGGAAGAGCACCAATAAGCTCAAGTCTCCTTTAGTGGTGGAACCATCAAGAACAAGCGTACCCCAGAAGCAGTCAGTTGGAGCTTTAGCAAAGGTTCAGTCTAAGGTCTCGCCGAGCTCTCCAATGAGCTTCACATGGAGTACCACTGAGAGCATGAACGAGACAGTTGAACTTGCGAAGACCTTGTGGCGGGAGATGTATATGTGGTTCCTGAACTTTGTGAATGAGGCACTGGATATGGGGTTCCACTTGTTTGAGGATCAGAATTTTGCTAGTAAGGTAAAGCACAGCAGCCACATAACAATGGTTCTGTCACAGTTCAAGAAGATCAGCGACTGGTTGGATCAAGTCGGGAAGATTTCAGAGGACAAGGCAACCAAGGAGAGGATTGAGTCCTTGAAGCACAAAATTTACGGCTTTGGGTGTGTTTAGATTGGGGAAAGATTCCCCGAAAATACACTGTTCACCAAAAAAAACAATATAGATGAATAGTGTTATGTGAGTAAAAGTGGTGGGATAAATAGTGAAAAGTTGGATGAATAGTGATTTTTTGGGAATATTTCTGAATCTAAACGGGGCCTTTGTCATCAGCCACATGGGCTCTGCGTTTGAGAATTCAGTCTCAGTTTCATAGGAGTTGATGATGGATGCTTCATGCTCTGAAGCTTGTTTATTTTTTATTTACATTTTTTTTATGTCACTGAAATTATGGTTATAGAATTCAGTAGTGAAGTGGTAATCTTGTTGTGGTGATGTTTAAAAAACAACGTATGATCCGCATTACTTTGTTGATATCCCATAAAACAAATTTCGTTTCTAACCTCCCAAACCAAGCTCTGGGTGACTGTTTAAGTCAATACAAGGAATTTTCAATTACTTACTTTACGCTCAGTTTCTCTACTATTGAATCCTGGTGGAATCTCCATACATACCTCTTCTTCAAAGTCTCCATGAAGAAATGCATTTTTGACATCCATTTGAAATAGTTTCCAGTTATGATTTATGACTATCTAGATAATTATTCTAATTGTGTTCATCTTTGCTACTTGTGCAAATGTTTCATCACAATCCACCCCATAAGTTTGGCATACCATTTAGTCACTAATCTGACCTTATATCTCTCCAACTTACCATCATGTGTTTGTTTCACAGTAAACATCCATTTACAACCAATAACTTTCTTAGTTGCAGGGAGAGTTGTAAGTACCCAAGTGTTGTTTTTATCACGAACAGCCATTTCCTCTAGCATTGCCTATCATGTACGTTCTGCTTCTTGCCAATCATGTGGTATAGATGCAACAATATTGCAAGTCTCGGACAAATGACATGTATTGAGGGCCTATAGACATATAAGACACATGATTAGAAACATCATATGGGGATAATTTAGAAGGCAACTTTCTAGCAGTGGTACGACGTGGCCTTTCATGGGCTATAGGAACATCTGATTATTTGCAGGACTTGACCCATTTGATTATTTGCAGGACGTGACCCCATTTGTATAGGGTGTGTTTAGATAGTAGGAAAAAACACTGTAGCATTCGCTGGGAAATGTGTTTTGGAAGGGAGGAATAGTGAAAAGTTGGAATGAATAGTGAAAAGTTGGAATGAATAATGAATAGTTGGGAATCTGAACATGGCCTAAGGCCTTCTCCAATGGCGCACTATTCATTAGCACTTAAATTGTTTAATCGATGTACAGTGTCAAAATAGTACCAAAACAGTAGAATGAGTTAGCTTTTTGCTAGCTCTTAGTTGTCTCATAGCATTTTTTATTCATTGAACAATGCAACTCTTGATGTGACCGGCTCTTGTGCAAGAGCCGGTCACATCACTTTTGCACGTTTCAATGAATATGAGACGGCTAAGAGCTAGCAAAGAGCCAACCAGCTTGCAAAATGCCAACCCACTTTTGTACTGTTTTGACACTGTTCATGACTTCCTTCCCCTGCCCCTGTTCCTCAGCCCGGTGTCTTCGTGTATATACTTGAAGATTTTGATCTTCATTTGGTCTTAGCCACCGTGACGCCTTGGCTGGTGTACCTTGCTGATCATCTTGTAGTTGTTCTTGTTCTTCTATAGGATCCACATATGTATCTTCATAACTATTTTCTAGTGGTATTGCTCCAACCACCATTCTTCGTGTTACAATAGGACGGCTTTCTTCTCCTTTCTCTCCCCATGGCTTGTTGTATAGAATTGAAACATCACCAGCAAATGGGTCAAGAAACACAACTGTTAAATTTATACACTACTGGAATCCACCGGTTTCCCTAGGGCTTTTTTATTGGGAAAAGTCTATTTTGCACCCTCCAATTATTACAAAAGTCTGATTTTCAACCCACAACTACAAAATCGGACACTAAACACCTTCCAACTATCCAAACCGTACAAAATTGGCCCTTTAGGTGGTTTTTAAGGTGGTTTTGTATTTTCCAAAAAAACTAGAAAATAATTTTGTATTAAAAAAAATCATAACTAATTTATTTTGAACTAGAAAAATTAGAATTTGGTGCAAATATTTTTCTAAAAATGTGACCTACATGTTGGCGCACCATTAGAAGTTGTTTGCATATTATTTATTTTTATTCTATTTATTTTTTAAAAAACAATAAGACACTAGCAATATAAGTATATAATACCCAAATAACATTAAATGATGTGCCAATAGTTTGGTTACATTTTAAGAGAACTTTTAGCACTGATTTCATATTTTTTGGTCCAAAATAAATTATTTATGGTTTTTTAAAGTTTAAATAATATTTCTGCTATTTTTAGAAAATTCAAAACCACCCTCAAAACCACCAAAGGGCCAATTTTGCATGGTTTAGATAGTTGGAGGGCCTTTAGTATCCGGTTTTGTAGTTTGAGGTTGAAAATCAGACTTTTGTAACAGTTGAAGGGTGAAAAATAGACTTTTCCCTTTTTTATTTCCCTAGAAAACATTTTGCAACACGTACTTGGGATACATAGTTTCCCTAGTACTCGAAGTTTAGTATCGTAGCAAAACATTATTTTCCCTACAACTTCCCCACGACTTCCGCAATTTCGTCAGGAGTTGGGTGAAGGTAGCCACGTCAGAGCAAGATAGTTCCTAGGAATCAGTAAAAGTTGTAGGGAAGCCATAAGAAAAAAATGACATGCCATTTTTCTCTCTGAGGTCCATGCTAAAAACCCTACATGTCCCAAAAATTCCCCCATCTCCCGCCGCTCTCACTGCCTCGCCCCATCTACCACGTCGCGCCCCTTCCTTTCCTCCAGCGTGCCTGCTTCTCGCTCCTTCCTTCCTCCCGTCGGCGCCCCCTTCCTCCTACGACGGGAAAGAAAATGTTCATGCTCCCCTGAATATTACATTCATGCTTACAAACATCCATTTTTCATATGGGCATCAACATTTGTAGCCCTTTTGTTTCCCAAAGTATCCACGAAATATACATTTTACTGCTCTAGGGTCTAGCTTCCCAACAAGCGGTCTATAATCTAAATATTTAGGAACATTATCTATCATCACATACCTTGTGATTTCTAAAATATGTGTATTCTTTCTCTCCCTGACCATTTTGTTCGGAAGTACCTGGAACAGACGACACAGGATGGAGTGTTGGGTGGGTGGAGCCTGGAGTGGAGGTGACGTCAGGCCTCGTCGGTCCCATGGCGGCACAGGCGAGCAAGCGTCGAGTGGAGGCGCCGGCGTGTCCTGGTGCGCCTCGAACGCAGACAGGTGGTTGGATCTTGGCTGTTCGTTTCTGATCGGACAGTTACCAAATTCGAGCGTGGGCTGGGCATAAAATGCTCTGGTGGGCTCTAGACGGGCCCAAAAAGAACGAAGGCAATTCATCCTTTGCTGCTGGATTGCTGGCTGAGTGGCTGCTGCTTCCTGGACAGCGAGCGAGGTGAAGCAATGGCGGAATCCCCTCTCGTTCCCCGCGTCAAGCTCGGAACTCAAGGATTGGAGGTGCGGCGTCGGTGGCCCCTCTCCTTTCTTCCATTCCCCACCTCTCCATCGATCATCCGATGCCGGTGCGCCATCGAATTCGAATCGCCTTGGTTGATTCCATTATTGATTCTCGATGCAGGTGTCCAAGCTGGGGTTCGGGTGCATGGGGCTCACCGGCGCCTACAACTCCCCGCTCGAAGACGAGGCCGGCATCGCCGTCATCGCGCACGCCTTCCGCCGCGGGGTCACCTTCTTCGACACCTCCGACGTGTACGGGCCCCTCACCAACGAGGTCCTCCTCGGCAAGGCGCTGAAGCAGCTGCCGCGGGGCCAGGTGCAGGTGGCCACAAAGTTCGGGATACGGCGGGACGAGAGCGGCGCGCGGACCGTGTGCGGCAGGCCGGAGTACGTGCGTGCGTGCTGCGAGGCCAGCCTGCGCCGCCTCGGCGTCGACTACATCGATCTCTACTACCAGCACCGCGTCGACACCACCATCCCCATCGAGGACACGGTCTCTGACTCTCTGCTGCCGACATCACGCTCTGCTTTGCCTCTCGCTGTCGTTCACTGGCAAATTTGTGTTGTTTCTGGATGAATCCTTGTGCTGAAACTGATGCAGATTGGTGAGCTCAAGAAATTGGTGGAGGAGGGAAAGGTCAAGTACATCGGGTTGTCAGAGGCGAGCCCAGACACGATTAGGCGTGCGCACGCTGTGCACCCAGTCACTGCAGTGCAGATGGAGTGGTCGCTCTGGTCTCGTGACATTGAACCAGAGATTGTGCCGCTCTGCAGGCGAGTGCTTCTCAACATTGCAGAGTTCTATATGTAGCAGCCTATGGTGACCCTGATTGATAATGAGTTAATGACTGTGTAATGAAATTTGACATACTGTGTGATCAGAGAATTGGGCATTGGAATTGTTCCTTACAGTCCAATTGGCCGTGGGTTTTTTGGCGGAAGAGGCGTGACAGAACAAGTGTCTGCTGAATCTAATCTGGTGCTCATACAATTCGATGTCAAATTTCATTTGTTTATCAGTGTCAGTCGGCCTATTTAAGTCTTGTTACCTATACAAATTTTGCTTTGTCAGCATGGGCATCCGAGATTTACGGCGGAAAATTTGGAGAAGAACAAGCAAATTTATCTGAAAATAGAAGACCTGGCCAAGAAGCACCAGTGCAGCCCTGCTCAATTGGCTTTAGCTTGGGTTCTGCACCAAGGGGACGATGTGGTTCCTATACCAGGTGTGACTATATGAAACCATCCCATTATCATTGACGGTACATTGCTAAGGAACAGGCATGAATACTTCAGAGTGTTCTCTATACAAATTACAAACTAACATTTAAATATAAGATGAAATGTGTGTTTAGTAGTATGTTCATAAGTTACTGGTAATTAGAAGTAGCAAGAGATTATTTAGTTCTGAGCTTATCTGTGTATACAGAGGAGCAACAATTGAGGAACATATTCTGATCAATAAATAACTTTCTTTCTAGTTCTCTTTGTGTCATATTTTGTTAAACATTTTTGCACTGTTTTGGATAAGGGTAATTCATCGATTGTGAGCACAGCCTGATGTAAAAAAAAAAAGAAATTTGTTAAACTGCTTTTGCTGTTTTGGATAAGGATATTCATCGATTGTGAGCACAGCCTGATGTATTTTTTTTTTATTTTGTTTATCCTTTGTAAATGTTATACACACTCTTTGAAGCAAATCCATCAGTGGACAAGGCCTTTGATTTTTTATTCTGCTAGTCCTACACTTGTTCATGTATAGTTCAGAGCACACTGAAACGTGTTGGATCCACAAGTTAAGAATGATTAGGAAGAGTTTCCCTTTTCCATTCTGACCTAGTGAGTTAATGAGAAACAAAGTCTTGCTAGCGGCTGCTAAAAGATGTTTTCTTGAATTTCTCAGGGACAACCAAAATCAAGAATCTAGATGCCAATATTGACTCCTTGAAGGTTAAGCTGACAGACGAGGATCTGAAAGAAATTGCCAACCAGATACGTGCAGAAGATGTAGCTGGCGGAAGACAGTACACTTCCTTTGCGCATACCATCTGGAATTATGCAGACACACCAAGGAAGTCGAGCTAAGAAAGGGATTGTTGTGCCATTTTGCTTGTATCATCTGATGCGGCAGATGAACAGTCTGTGCTAGACATAAAAAAAAACACTCTGTGCCAAATAATGTATGACAAAGAATAAATGCCGTGTCTCATGGAGAATGTGCGCAGAAGTTAATCATCTTAACCTGTGCAAGCTAAGTCAGAAATTTGTGCAGAAGTTATTAGCAAAGCGGAATGTGCATATAGCGCAGAAAAACATCATCTTAGGAGGAAAATTCATGGTCATTGCACACAGCCGCCCCGGAGTTAGCTACATTGCCATTCTTAGGCACTATTTGGTGTGTGAGTTTAAGTGCTCTTTTGTGTAAGGATCATCTGTGTAGATCTAAGGATGTAGAAACTGGGTACTTTCCACCCGCTATCTAAAAAATGCCATGGACCGGTGGTGCATGTTGTACTCTGGCCCTTGTCATACAGATAATGCTTATCTGATTCCTTACTCCTGAGTTGATTTGTCAATGCTATTCAGGTTGTAATGCTTTACTCTGGGATGTCATAGTAAAGTTGATGTGCCAAGCGCCCAAGCCTGATGCAAGCCTACTTGATTCCTGCTTCCTGAGGGTATTTCTTGTGCTCATTTGCATTTTGCGAAGTATATCTTTGTCAGTTGTTGCTTGGTCCGTATTTTCAACAATAAGAAGAAACCATTGGAGATTATTTTTTGCAAATACTTTTTCATCTCTCTAGCTGGCCATTGTGCATGTACCACTGCAGCATTGGACCTCCACAAAAACAAATCAAACGACCCCCAGTGGCGGAAAGAGTTGGGTTGCAAAGTGTTTAGGTTGGGCTGGATCAAACTTTAAAGGACCATGGGAGCCCAGTTCACATTAATGGATTTCAAGTTCAAATCACAACATAGAGGCACAGAGCCGAGAGTAAGAGACGAGGCGAAAATGAACACGAAGACGCGCTGCTAATCCGCCGTCCGCCGGATGGGCGGGTAGGCATAGCGCCCACTGAGCCACCCGTCGGCGATGCGGCGGTTCGCCGCCTCGGTGAGGTGCACGCCGTCCCAATTCACGTACGCCGATGGGTCAGTGCAGGCTCTCACGCCGGTCATGCCGCACAGCGCGGCGAGGTCGAAGTTGTACCTCCCGCCGCCGCCGCCGCAGCAGGCTCGCAGCCCGCCGTCGAATTCCGGCGACACGACGAAGTCGATGATGGGCGAGTAGAAGTCGGCGTAGGTGATCCGTACGCCGGCGCCACCGGCGAGGCGCGCCACGGCGCGGCGGAGCTGCGCGTTGTGGTACTTGGACAGCCGGTTCAGGTCCTTGTTGCACCCC
The DNA here is from genome assembly GCA_015342445.1 of Digitaria exilis. Classification (NCBI taxonomy): domain Eukaryota; kingdom Viridiplantae; phylum Streptophyta; class Magnoliopsida; order Poales; family Poaceae; genus Digitaria; species Digitaria exilis. Next base: position 1,252,809 of record JACEFO010003289.1, on the reverse strand, counting down.
GTGTCCGGCTCGAGCTCGCCTCCGGTCTGGTTTGCCATCAGCACCAGGTTCCCCGCCGCGCACCGCAGCGGCGCGATCCCCGACACCACCACCGTCTTGGCACCTTCACCGATCAGTTTCTGCACATGGAAAAAAGATCATTTTTTTTTTGTCTCGACCGACGATTTCAAGTCTGATTTTGGTGTTTTTGAGAAACAGATGTTACGTGTACCTCTGTGGCTGCGCATATCTTCCCGATGATTTCACGGACATGAGACGCCGCTTCGTCGACGCTTTTGCCGGCGAGCAGCATGACGACGTAGTCGTTCCAGCCGAGCGCGCCGACGACGAACAGCGCCTCCGCGAAGTACTCCTTGCATTCTAGAGAGTGCTTCGGCACTTTAGGTCACGAACCATCTGTTGCAATTCGTGAACGCCCAAGACGACGAACATGATGAACAATGGAACGTACCTTGGGGCGAACTGCAGAGCGAGGGCTTGAGGGTGTCGAACCACCCGAGCTGGACGCTGAGTGAGACGTTGAATGGAATAATAGCTTTGAAGCCCTTGTCCACGAAGAACGCCCGCTCCAGTGCCGTGGCTCCGCCCACCGCGAAGTTGGCGCCTCGCCGGAAGCTTTGGTTCGCCGCCAAATACGGCGGAAGGAGAGGGAGCCCCAGCGCTTCAGCTGACAACGTTCGTTACACATCAGATTCATCTTCGTCAAATATTGCAGGCTGCGGTTAATCCTCAAACAAAGATAATCCTGTAGCTTGTTACCTATGAAATCGATGGCCAATCTCCCATCCGAGGCGCGGCCATTGGGATGCCCAAAGAAGGTCATCCCGTACGGTGGCTTCGCTATCCATACATTGGGTGTCGTGGTCGCCAGGCCGCCATAGAGGGTGACGAGGTTGCCGGTGTCAGTGTAGGAGTCGCCAAAGCTGAAGATGGAGGTGTAGTTGGTTTGGGTCGAAAAGGATAAGCTGGGGAGTAAGAGAGCGATTTGCAAGAACACAAGAATGAGCTTCATGGTAGCTCCTGAATGTCAGAGGTAGCAAGGTTTCTGCTGCTACGTTCTGATAGTATTTGCAAGTTTCGCATCTGTGTCTTTATGTTTTTTTTTTTTTGGAGCAGATGAGCCTTGATGTGTTTTATATTGATGGAGTCAACGTTCAGCGCCCAAATATAAATATGTTGCATCACCGTTGTTTCAGGGAAGCAACACAATTGCATTTGTTTAACCCCAAGTAGTACGCTATAAGAATACAGAATACTAATGATTGCATACAAAGTCAAGCCAGCCGCACTATAATACATTGAATGATAATCCATCATGTTGTTCCATATTTTAAATTACGCTAACATTAAAAGAAAAATACAATTCTATATGCAGCGTGGCATACAATTCCTATTTTAGCATACGATCTCTTTCTTTTACCTGTCAACAGCAGGAAAATGGTGTCACTTCCATTGAGATAATGTAAAAATAAAAGTAGTCAACCCTAGAAGACAAAAGAGAAAAACCCAACGCCCCGATCAAGTAGACTCGCTTTCAAAAGCCATCACTCTTCAATGATACAAAAGCCTTGTATATGTGTGACTATAGAGCATCTCCAGTGGGGGCATATAAATTTGGGCTCTCAAATCCTATTTTATAAGCCCCACATGCAAAATTTAGAGGCTTAAAATTGCATCGAATTCCAGTGGGGCGTGCATCCATACACTAGTGGGGCATGAAAAAACCCTTGCGGGGCATCAAAATTGATGAGATCCATGGTTTGGGAGGGAGGATGAGAGGCTCCCAAATCTAGGGGCTTGGAGGGGAAATTTAGGAGGGCATGTAAAATAGGAGGGAGTTTAGGAGCCCCACTGGAGATGGTTTTTTTTGCTTGGCTCCTAAAATTTAGAGTAGGGACCCATTTAGATCTCCCACTAGAGATGCTATAATAAATGAATTAGGTTACAAGTATCTAATTAAGTGTCATACTCAATTTCATCCATCAACTTTTTGGTGAAAGCTTGATTTCATCCCATTCACCTTTCAAACGTGCCAAATCAAGCCCCTCAACTTTGTGTTGTAGGATGAATCTAGTCCCTTGTCAGCCACAGAGATATCCACATAGGCATGCCACGGCCCCTATAGAATTAACTTAATTTAGTGATAACATGAGGGATTGGTCGTCGTCGAAGTTGGTTCATATTTGTTGTTGATCTACAAGATTTGTGTTGGTTTTGTATGATCTTTTCAACGCATCATCATCATCATCTATATTCATTAGTAATCTTTTGAGCAGATATGATGGACATTGTCGGTCATGACACATGAGATGATGCAAAGTCAACCAGTTAAAAACTAGACCCAGTTGAGAAATCTTCCCTGGGTCTAGAAAACCCCGGAACCCTATCCGGAATTCCGGATGGACGGGAGCATGAGTTGTTTTGCGCTTTGTTTGCCACCAAAATCAAGCCTTTTCTATTATTACAATTCGGGCCTGGAAGGAGGTTGCCAATATTAGATAACCTCGACTATGTGTATGTGGCAATTGGGCTCTAGAGGCGGTAAGGAGAGTTGGGTTGGGGGGGAGAGCAGTGTCGGTGATTGACAGACAAAGTCTATTAAGACTGAAAACTAGGTAACCTTGCTATATGGGTTTCATGGTGTTAAAACTCCTCTCACATCTTCCCACTTCTCTCTATTCATAATAACCTTGTCAAGTCAGCAAATTGCTAATGTTGAATATGATGTAACGATCATGAAACTCTTGATGAAACACCCATTGAAACTAGCCAAAGAGACTTGAGTGGGGAACTTTTTCCTCCCACGCACCATGACGGCCATGAGCAAACTTTCCTATTTCATAGAGTTTCTTAATCCATATGTACATAACTTTATTATATCTCATCATCGTCCTTTTTACCAACCCACTTCCTCCTAGATGTGGGAGTGGATTTGGATTGTCCATATTATAATTGGACCTTTTCTCTTTGAATTATTCTATTAGATTAGATCTATTTAGGTTTTGGATATACATGAATTATGGAGTTCTGTTGGGAAATAGGGGGTAGGGGTCATGTGCACGAGTGCGGGCCGTCTGAGACTAAATCCCGACCCACGCAAACGCCAAGAGGCATGGCCCACAAGGAACGGGAAGGAAGGAGGACAAGGCATCCACTGCCCATCACCAAGGGTGGAACCCAAGCATTGAAACCAGCGCCAATGGGCTCCAGAAATCCCCCAAAACTAGTCGCTCTAGATCTACTCCAGAACCCCCTTGTTCTCCCTTCCGGAAGACTACACCACCAAGGCCCATAACGGGGAAGGAGCTCCTTCAGAGGGTCCATTCATCGAAGTCCTGGAAGGCCGGAACCGCGCTTCGCCCCCTCCTCGAACGGGACTGCCATACGCAGTGTCTAGGCCGGCCATGTTTGGGATCCATGGAAAGACACCTCTCATGAAAAGAGTGAGGAGCCCCTGGGATGCCTCCCTTAGGCCTCCTCCAAAGGGAGGAGATATTGTATGCCGAGTCAGAGTTTTGTCCCACATATTATAAAATCTTTCGCTAGCTACTAAATCGTGGCTTGCTGATGGCACAGCTCCCAAGCAAAAAAGTGAAATCATGCATATACCGGGGTAAAGTTCACATTCCTGGCCACATATGTGTGAAAAGAGATGAATAAAAAATTGATGTAGCTAGTCCCACGTGCTAATAAAAGATGAGTTGCTGGATGGATTTTTTGTCTCTCTACTTACGTGTACTAGCTTAGAGCTAGTAGCAGGCTTTTGCTTTTGGATGAGGCCTTACAGCCGGTTGCCCCACCGTCGTACCACAGGGGGTACACCAAGCTTTTCGCTCAGAGGGCCCAGGGGGGTAAACTGTCTTTTCGCTTAGGCCAGGCTAAGGCCTATAAATACAACGCCTTAGGGTCAATGAAAAACACTTGATCTAAGTTTTCTAGCCACTCAGTCCTTAGAAGCCCTAGAGATAGCTTTTCCTGGCCTCTTAGGACCCACAAATACTATTTGGCCTATTGTAGCCATCAACAAGTTCACAATATGAACATAGATAGTTCATAATATGAACATGGATCTTTCATAATGCAAAAATCTAACATCCAACGGATTTATTTTGATTTTACATTATGCATGGCTTCAAAGGACAAAAATCACATGTTAATGTAAGTGAATCTATATACGTACATCTGCATGATATATTTTCATTTCTAACTAATTTCAAATATTTTTCTAAAAAAAAAGTATAATGTGAACGCGAGGTTTTAGTTGTATGCTTGGCTCTTGATGTGGGACCCACGTGGAAATCCAGTCCCCCAAATCTGCACGAAGAGCTAACCAACCTATTGAAACATTTCCAACGAATTCCAATTAATTTAGCACAGTACTCCCTCCATACTCATAACATTCGTTTTGAACGAGTCAAACATTGAGAATATAAATCATGAATAACTAAGTTAAATATATGAACATATTTAACATTCGTTTTGAAAATGTGAAAATCATACTCATAACATTCGTTTTGAAAATGTGAAAATCATATGAACATATTTGTCTTGAAAAATACGTTCAACAAAGTATAAATATATCAATTTGCAATAAATATTTTTTAAAAAAATAAGAAGTCAAAGTCATGTTTTGGAGGCCGTGTCGCTGCCCTAAACGACTTTCTTTACAAGTATGGAGGGAGTATAAGTCAACCACCTACCCACATCTAAGAGCAAGTATAAGAAGATGACATGAGCGGGCCTGATGAAGTGCCACATCAGATTTATGATGAGATGAAGGAGAGAGAAGAAAATCGAGCTACAAGTTTGCATGCTACTCTCATCAGGCTGTAACATAGATTCTAAATAAAAATGGTGAGAGAATATGACAGGGAAGATGAACCGAGTACTAATGATGTAGTCTGCCTAGACATCCAACTAGTCTAGTAAAATGGAAAGATCGTGTAGCCAACAACTGGCTATTAGAGCAGGTATAGTGAGACATAGTCAGCTGGTGAAATAGCAGACCACGTCAGCCAAGGCTGTGTTCAGATTCAGGAAAAAGTACTTCTCCAACAAGTTTTTTCTATTCATCCCACTCACAGAACACGCTTCCCAGTGCACTATTCATCTAGAGAAAGTACTTTTTACTTCCAATCTGAACACAGCCCAAATCTGACGTGGAGTGAGAAAGGCAGAGAGAGAAAGAAGCAAACGACTCGCGAGTAGTAGGCAAAAGCGAGTGTATGCGTTTATTTTTTAGGCTGTTGCATGGCTGTGTGCTGTGATTGGTCCTCACCTGGGCCTAAATCTGAGCAGCGCATTAATGGGAGTGGGACCCCCAGCCACCGCTGCAGAGAACGGGATGATGTGGAGGCGGAGACACCCGCTTGCTGGTGTTTCTATTAAGGTTGCGTTTAGTTTGGGCAAAAATGCACTGTACACCCGAAAAAACATGGTAGCTCAGATCTGAGAAGCGTGTTCTGTGAGTGGGAGAAATATAGATGAATAGAAGAAAGTTGGATGAATAGTGTTTTTGAGAAATTTTTTGAACCTAAACGGAGCCTAAAACTGCTCTTTGGCCTCCTCCAGAGCGCGCTAGCATGCTCACCTCCTGATGCCAGCTCTCCTCACAACACCAAATCCCATGTCCCTGTGCTAATATTATGCCTACATTTTTTTGTCTGTCCAAGGGCTAACTTGACTCAAACCGTTGTAGGAGGCCCTAGCCTTACTCCTCAACTTGTTTAAATTCCAGATATTCACTATTTCTCCCATCACATCCATCACATCATTTCTCATTTTTTTGTCACTATTCATTGCTACAGTACATATCTGCTACAAGAAATCTCCACCTATCTCCACCAACTAAACACCCCCTTATCTTGTTCCATCATTTCCTATCAGAAACAAATTGTCGATTTGCACTCAGCTCCCTAAGCAATCAAGTTGTTGGTACATGAGCAGTTTTTTGTCCCTCGATCTGGGTTCCTCCTTCTAAGGGTGCGTTTAGTTCCCTTCCCAACCATATAATTTTTTCCTATTCATCCAACTTTTCCCTATTCATCCTATTCCTCCCACTCACAGAACACGCTTCCCAATGCGACCTACAGTGTTTTTTTGGATCTACAGTGTTTTTTTTTACTCATCTGAACGCACCCTAATTCATTCCATTCTTGGAGATGAAGCACATGAACACATGGGCGCTGGTTCCTCAGTCAAACCGTCGACTTTCGTGCAGTTGTGCATCTTTGACTCAAGGAAGCAGACAAATGTGATCAATCCCCTCTGCAGCTCATTTCATCTTTATTGGATCACAAAATGTAATCATCCCTTGCTGCTGAAGATAGTCAAAGATGGCAGCGCTGCTGAATCCTGATGGCAAATGTAATCAATCCCCTCTGCACCTCATTTCATCTTTATTGGATCACAAAATGTGCAGTTACTGCTGGGAATTTGCTTGCTGCTGATGAAGGTAGTCAAGATAGTCATCAGCTTGCTGCTGAATCTTTTTGCGCTGTTCTTTCCATTTGATCTTTATCGATGGCAGCCACCGTCAAGATAGTCACCAGCTTGCTGCTGAATCTCGCCTTGTTCTTGCCATGCCTCCCTGCCGCCGTCTCCTCCAACCAGTCCTCATCCCATCCAAGCATCATGTCGAAAGGAACCATCCGTGATGACCACACCCGCTTCTCCACCAACGTCGAGCGGCACTGCCAGTCCGCGCTCTCTTCAGCAGCCGAGCTCAGGTACGATCCTGACGAAGCCGGCATTTTAAAGTTCAAGCTCTCCTTCATGAATGGCGACTGGAGCCAGGACGCTGGCCAAGCTCCCCTGCTTCCATCCCATGGAAGCTACGCCGATGCCGCTCGTCCTGAATTCCCCGAAGCCGTTCCCCTTGCGTCCTTCATGCTCACGGACATGGACATGGCGCCTTGGCGAGGGGCTCGAACCGCATTCGGCGTCAGCGGGATCCTCAGCTTCACCATCACCCGCAACTGCTGCTGCACGTACATGGGACCACGGTCGTCCCAGTATTTCGAGCTCTGGCCAGGGATCGCCAGGCTTCTTGTAGTGTTCCGAGGCGTGTACACCGAGACGCCTCCGCAGACGCCGGGCAGTGGTGATGGCTCCGGCGGCGAGAGGGTGCTGTGCATGGTCGGCGACGCTGTTCTCCCAGTGCCCTGCAGCAACAGCGCAGAGTCACCAAACCGTGCCAAGAACCATGGCGACGAAAGCAACTTCAAGCCGCCGGTCGTGGCCGATGGCAACATCCTGCTAGTGCTACGGTACCCGAAGACGCTCACCCTGACAACTCGCGCCGTGCGCGGCGAGATGTCGAGCACGAGCGCCAAGTCCGATGATGCCTACTTCGACACCGTCCGCCTGGTGTCGCAGGTCGCCGCGGAGCAGGTCTCCGACTACCAATTCCAACCAGACGAAGCCGAGCTCGACGTCGTCGCTGGGTGCGACGACCACGACGGCGGCGACATCGAGCAGCAGCACCTGAGCAGCGGCGCTGCTCTCTGCCAAATCATCAACCAGTATGCTCCCTACAACTACAAGCAAGTGATGGAAGTGATCCCCAACATGGATTGCGATGGGACTTACGCGTTCTGCAGCCATGTCGTCGGGCCGTTCAAGACCAACAGACCTGACACCACGGGCGCTACAGAAGACATGGCGTTCACCCGTTCATTGATAGTTATGCAGGGCCTGAAATGCCAGGCGACGGTCGGAACCGACGGGACGCCGGCGGCGAGGGTGGCGGCCGTGTTCCGCTACGTGCCGCCGTGGGAGGACCAGCCCACGGCGGCGAACCGGACTGGCCTGAGCGGCATGACCTTGTCAGCCGAGGGCGTGTGGACCGCATCCACGGGACGGGTCTGCATGGTCGCCTGCCTCGGCATCGGCGACGGCAGCGAAGAAGAAGGATGCCGCCACCGTGTCACCCTGTTCGTCCGGACGGCGTTCAGGATGACTCGCCGCGCCAATATCGTCGGAAAGATAACCACCATGGATGGGAGTCACGCTCCGCTGCTGTTCCAACGACGCGTGAATCCCAGGCTGGAAAGCTTCCCGGAGACGCCGCGCATGTCGTACGTGTACACCAAGGTCGAACAAGCCCGGGAGCTCCTTCGCCGCGGCGAACGGAACGGGTTTCGTGACGGCGTCGTTGGGAGGTCACTACTTGGTTATCCAAACATCGCCGGCGATGAAGAAGATGACTTGGTGAGCCTCTCCAACCTCGCCGACAACCTTAGTCTCCGCTTTCAACGCGTCGAGAAGCTGCCGTTCGTGCCGGAATGGATCGAGGAGCAGAGCTTTGAGCTCCAGATACTCTCAGTTGGCACCCTCGTTGGAAGATACCTCCCCAATCTCAGGGTGGTTCTACTTTTAGTTCGTGGATCGGACTACTAATTCGTAGTGTCAGAGTCCATGCCGTGGAGAATCAACAGATCCTGAATGTGTCAGCAGAGTTCACGGCGTCGAGAGATTTCTTCAGTCCAATTCCGGTGATGTCATTGGAAGGCGTGTACAACCCTGAGGATGGGCGAATGTACCTGATCGGCTGCCGGAAAGTCCATGCGCCATGGCGAGTCCTGTCGAAGCGAAGAGACCTCGAAGACAGGATGGACTGCTCCGTACAAGTGACGGTGGAGTACCCGCCGACGACGACGCGGTGGCTGCTGATGAGCCACACGGCAAAGGTCTCCGTCGCCAGCACGAGGGAACAAGATGACCCGCTGCACTTCAACACGACAGAGCTCCACACGATGCCCATCGTATATCGTAGCCTGCGGTGGGACGAACTGATAAAGCCGATTGCAGAGGGGCTCCTCTGCATCATCACCGTGTTGTTGGCTGCTAGAACAATTCTTGTGCCATGATCATGTATCCTGGTACTGGTAATTAGTAAATGGCTTCTTGTGCAAATTTGTCATCTGCCGGTGCAAGCTGTAAGCCGGCCGAGAGCTATTTGTGGTAAGGTACAACAACGACATATAGCCAACTTCCAGACTCAAAATTCCAAAAACCAGCCCTCGTTCTTCGTTTGCAGCGAACAAAACAACGGTGTGATTGTTAGATAGAAAACCACAAAACGGCGTGCTGCACAAAGCCGAACATGGCATTTATAACGCCGCAATCCCGGCTTCTTCGACGACTCACGAAGCAGCAGCAGTGTATGGTCGGTCAGAAATGGCGCTGGAGTGGGACGACGTCAGCAGGGCCGCGTGCTTGAGGGCCGTATGGCTCATCCTCGCCGCCTGGGCCGCCTTCGGTCTCGTCGCGTCACCAAACTCACCCGACCTATTCATCGTCATCGTTGTCGCCGAGGTGCTACTCGTCGCCGTTCTCCTCCCCATGATGGCGAGAGGGCCGGAGCCAGCAGAGGGCGACGCGGCCGTCCTCCCGCTCGTGGGCGACGACACCGACGACGACGAGCTCCGCAAGGTGCAACCGGAGACGCCGGCGGCGAGCGCCGGGGTGGGAGCGGACGACGACGTCGTCACCGAGGAGGATGAGGCCGTCGTCGTCGCCAGCTCAACGTACGTGCACGGCGGCGAGGAGGGTGTTGGTGCAGCGGCGGAGTGCGCGGTGTGCCTGGGCGAGGTGGAGGAGGGTGAGACGGCGAAGCGGATGCCGGCGTGCCAGCACGTGTTTCACGAGATGTGCGTCGACGTGTGGCTGCGCGGCCACTCGACGTGCCCGGTCTGCCGGTGCGACGTCGTCCTCGCACCGTCAGCGGATGACATGGTGTGAGTGTGCGACAGCCTCCCTTGCACTGCATCTGTTTTTTTTTTCTTTTCAGAAAAGGGAAGGTTTTTGGCCTTTGCAAACGGAGTACACAGTTAAACCTCCCTAGTACATCTGTATTTGCCATTTCAATGTTTCAATGTTCGTTCTCGAATCATGATCATTGATCCTTGCATATGCTAACTTTCAGTTTTTCTTCTAACTTTTTTTTTATAGAATGATAGTATAATCGAAGACGCTCACACAAACGCGCACACACTCACATCTATGTATACATGTACGCAACCTTACCCCTATGTGTACTGGGATTGATCGTAGCGGCCGACCAAAACCCAATCATGAAAAATAAATTATCAGGCTATTTCAAACCTGGCCCAAAATTGCGGGCCAAGATCTCGTACCAGTGTTGACGGTGACGACTCCCCTAACATGGTGCCCTGGGTGGAGCTTGAAATGGCTTTCCCCCATAAGCTAAATCCAGGTCACAGGAATCTACGGGGTGGGCCAGGCCCGTCCCTACCTCCCACCGGGCCGGACCAGGCTGGCCTACGGGCTGAGGCGACGGCCCAAGCCTAGGCCTACGGGCCGTTTTTGGGCCGGGCCAGCCCTGAAAGCCTGGCCACAAATAAAGGACCGGGCTGACCCAGAGCCCGCGAATAGAAAAAAACCAAAGTTTCCGTGTTCAACATTCTAAATTTATAGTTTCAACATTTATTAATTTCTACTTCAACATCTTATACGTGCAGTTTCAACATTTTGAGTCTCAAAGGTTGAACATGTTCAAATCTAATGTTGAGATATTTCATTCACGTTGTTGAGTTACCACAATTAAAATGTTGACGATGGATAGGAGCACCGGATGGAGGAGACATCGGGCCCACCGGCTCGTTCTCTTTCCAGCGGGCTGGCCTGTAGGCCGAGGTGACGGTCCAGACCCGGCACCAGGTAACGGGTCGGGCTAGCCTGGGCACGCAAAAGACCAGGCCGAGCCGGGCTTGGGCCGGGCCAAAATTCTGGGCTTCCGGGCGGGCCACCGGGCTGCGGGCTTTTTGTACGTCTATAATCTCTATACAACACTCGGACGTCAAAAGGGCTTCCCAGACTCAATTTTTTGAAACATTGTATCTAAAATGGATGGCCAGCTCCTCTCTCCGCTTTATCCCATCCCCTCCCATCCTTTCTTTTTCCTCCCACCCTTTCTTCTTCCTACAGCCATCTCGACGCCCAGCCCCGTCGCCACCACTGACGCCACCTGCTGACGCTTCGCGCCACCGTCGCTGCCTCCCCTCCGGTGCGGACAGGCCAAGTCGTCACCAGCACTCCCGCTGCCACCCACCGAAGCTTTGCGCCCCGTCGCCCCCACCCCTCTCTGGCCTAACCACCATCCCCCACCGCCCCGGCCAGCGGCAGCGCCGCCGTCGACCCTCCTTCTAAGGTTGGCGATGAGCACCGACCCCCGACAACCCCAGAACCTTAACTTCGTCGGAGTTGGGAAAGAGAGGGATTTCGGTGAAGGGGAAAAATCGAGTGTGGGGATGCCTCCCAACACTCGAGATTCAGCTTTCTCGAAACCGATAGACATGTCCTAGATTAGGTAATTCTACTGTTTTGAAGCTAGGAGCTAGATAAATTTCCTTGTGATGCACTACAAAGGACCTGTGTCTGTGCCCACCACTAAATCTTTAATTTCAATTTCGACACCCACCACTAAATATGAGCATTTCGCGGGGCAGGGCCGAAGAAAGGCTTGTTTTATTTTGGGCTGAAAAAACCTCCGAACTTATAAAACCATTCTAAGTAAAAAACGTTGGGACAACTTTTTAGATTAAGGTATGACACCAAATAAATACACTATGGAAATATATTTCTTGATTGGCCAAATAAAACTAATTTGGTTTCATAATTGTTTGTGCCCTTTTCTATAAAAAGTTTAGATAAATTTAAAATATTTGGCCTAGGACAGCTCCAAAAATCGATATATTTTAGGAGAGTATGAGTACTGTACAACTTGCTGGGCAAGACCGCGGCCGTCAAGCTTCTGTATTAGTGAGCATCTTTTTGTCATTTCAGGCTTTCAGCGGAGGGATCACGCATGCCTACAAAAGGTTTGCACATTGGCAGCATGCAATTCTTTTTGAAATACTGCCGCACACTCCGCATCCACAAGGCAACTCACAATCTGAGCATATTAGCTTTTCCTTACAATTTACTTGCATAGAAAATTAAAGCCACTGCCAGTCGGCCGCTGTGCCTAACCGTGCACTGCACGGTGCGGATGCGGCAGTGCCTACTACACCCACCCCATGCAGACATGCTAGCTCAGCCGTGCGACTGGGCCGAACCAAAAGCCGTGATCAGGCCGGCCCGCCAAAACAATACCAGGCGGGCTTAACAACGTCGCGATGGGCTGCCCATGGACCGCTCCGACGTGCACCACCACCTCCTCCTCCACCGCCGCCGCCTGTTCGACCTCCACCGACGCCGGGAGCACGCCGGACCTGCACACCGGGCACGTCGCGTGCGCGCGCAGCCACACGTCGATGCACTCCATATGGAACACGTGCCTGCACGCCGGCAGCCTCCGCACCGTCTCCCCCTTCTCCACCTCGCCGAGGCACACCGCGCAATCCTCTTCCGCCGCGTCTCCGTCCCCTCCGACGTGCTCGTAGCTCGGGATGAGCCCCGCGGCCATGGCGGCCTGCACCTCCGCACGGGCGCGGCGCGTCGTCGCCGCCGTCTGCTCCTCCGTGTGGCGGACGGCGGCGGCGTGCGACGTCTCCCGCGCCGCCATCGCCTCGTCTTCGACGACGACGGACAGCTCACTGTGGTGGACGCCTCCGGAGGCCGGCGAGAGCCAGCGAGGCAAGCAGGGAGGTCGCCGGAGCTCGGCGTAGAAGCGGATGCAGAGGACGAGGCTGACGGCGGTGCAGAACGCGGCGAACGCGGCGAAGAAGATGGCCTTGCCGGAGCGCGGGCGGTGGGCCAGGAGGAGCACGGCCACCGGCGCCGTGACGAGGCCGCTCGCCACGACGGCGTGCGCCACCACGAAGTCGCGGCTCCACCGGTAGCAGGTGTCCGGCTCGTCGACGGCGGACATGCTCGTCGCCGCGGTAGGTTCGCTGGTATGGTATGGTACGGTACGGACTGAGACTTTTGGGGTGTACGGAGTACGGACGAACGGACACGTATTTGGCCTTGCACGGAACGGAGATTACGTGAGTTTAATCGGCGGCGCTTGGGGGTAAAATATTCGGCGTCATTGGACGTATAGCACATCTCAGTGTCCGTCAAATGAATGGGCACGCAGCGTGCTTAGTTGTGGAGAGGAAAACGATGAGCTTCTGCGCGTCACACTGAAGTGTTTTTTCTGCTCTACCATCTCTTGAGTCTTGTCTCCTTTTGGATTGTTTCATGGCATATATCATTGTTTTGGAATGGTATACCTTGTTCTCATAAACATTCAATGTTTGTTGCTTTGCATTAAAATAATCTCCCAACAATCTAAAATTGATTACTTCAGTTGTCTGTTTAGCCAGAATCGTATTGGGTTGGTTGTATTGTATATAGAGAAAAGAGTAAATTTCACACGGTCTCAAATTTATCCTGGATTATTATCGCTGTCCCGAAACTCTTAAAGTGCCTGCAAGTAACATGCCAATATTAATTAACACATTTGTTAACTAATGATTTCACTTTAGAGACTCTAAGAATTTGGAAACCAGCTGCAAGCATTCATAAGAAAATATAAAAAAGATATCCCTAGGTTCTTTTTTATTATTGAAATTTCATACTCGATTCTTGACTCTTCTTTATGGATTTTGGATCATTGTTTAGTGTTCAAAATTGGTTTGAAATCCTAAATTTTGAACAATTTCAATATCTTGTATAGATAAATAATTGTACTTCGGATGTATATGTATATAGTTGAGATCATAGGACAAGTTTAAAGATTGATATGTGCATTATAAGAGCACTGGGAATTCAGGACCAGGACGAGAGCACAAGATAATAAGTTTAAGGACCATTGCTAGTGAAATTAGGAATTCCATGAAATTAACTGTCGAGAAAACTTTAGTGGTCGAATGTGAACAAGAAGTAAACCAGGCTTGATTGGGCTAACTCGAAAGCATCTTTCTTCTCGTTATCGCCTCCTCCCGGCCCAATACTGTCGGTCATCTGGCCCAATTGCAGCAGCAGCAGCAGCCTGCTGGTTTGACTAGTGAGTAGTCATTACGTTCGTTCCTGCTGACGCTGGCCTCGAAAAGGTCTAAAAAAGTGAACTGCATCCACAGCAGCAGCAGTTTCCTGGCTAGACGGACCCGGCTCATGAGTCATGTCACCGTGCATGGTGCGTACTGGTTGTCCAGGGAGATTCCCCTGGTCGCTGGACTAGCCTCCATGGATGTGACGTGTGCAGTCACTATGTGCGCCTCCATGATCAACGGATATTTTTCGACCGCGCGTCCACATTCCAGTCACATGTGACATCGATGGTCTCGAGATTGTCGAACGCGTTGTTCTAGCAGACGTTGGCCAAATTTTTTTTAAAAAAAAAAATAGCACAGCTAGTGTTGTTCTACTGCAGGAGCTATGTGAGCAAACGTGTTGTGTGCATTGCATAAGTTCCTCCAAGCGTTCTTGTTACTGTATATTCAGATGCGTTCCTTCTCATGCAGTATTTGAGAAATATAGAGAGGAGAGTAAGAATGTAAGATTATCCTAACTTTACCCTAGAAAAGACTTTGTCATTGTGTCGATTTGGGGAGAGGGCGAGTGAGGGTGGAGTCTTATGAAACCCAAGTGCCCGAGGCTAAAACCCCACTGTCCCCACAAAGGCACAACATGCAGTCGGTGACTCGGTGGACACTCAAATCCGTGGCTGATGCGGATGGCAAACCCGTGTTCTAGGGCTTCTGTTCTGCCCTAGGCTGTGCTTTGTCTGCCTCGCTTTCCGGGGCCATCACAACTGTTTCAAGATGGAGGAGCACGCCATGCTGAGCAGTGAGCACGCCGCCGAGAGATATGCCAAATGCGCTTGCCTTTGGCGTCCGTCGTAGCATGTCGCGAGGGGGGGGGGGCATCAAGCGGGTGAAGTCCTAACGTACTACAGTACTCTACAACAGGATCTACAGGCCTCGGTCAAACTGCCCCTCCACCCAGAGACCCAGACAGAGGAAACGACGGCTGTGTACGCTTTGCGAGGAAAAGGACGGACATACGGTACGATCCGTGAGTCGGTGAGTGTAGCAGCGTGCTTTACTTTTTGGCAGTGGAGTTGACTACTCGTGCTGCACCACACGCGATGCATGCAGTACCCAGCTCTTCAGATTCGGTCACGATTCATAGGCCATGGAGGAATGATGGTTGATGGGTGTGGCTTCGCCTTGCCATAGGTGTACACCACTCGTGACAGTATCAGTCCAAGACGGTTAATTTCCGGATTGGTTTCACCTCATCTCATGGCCGCCGCGTCTCCAGCTTTTTGATACGTCTGCGACTCTGCGTGTCTTCGTCTTTGCGCTGGTCGGGTCGTCGGGATGGGGTGCCCTCGATGCGGCTTCTCGACGGCGCCTGCACGGCTCCACCTGGCGCATGGAACAAATCGCCGTGCCACTGCCACAAGTGGCGGTGGGTGCTGCCGTGCCTGGCAGCCAGGGGGTTGTTTCTGCAGTCTCTTGTTTCAGCTTGCAGCTTGCCTGAGCTCCTTTTGCGTGGAATCTTGGAGGGAAATGAATGAGGTTATTCTTCAGTTTGATTCAAAGGCGTTTGATGTTTGCAAGAGTAGAATTATCCAAGAGAAAACGTAATACTTTAGCATTAACTGCAAAGGCTTGTCTACGGTGATCTGTTGTGTTAAAGTCCCTGATGAGTGCCTTCTCCTTTATAGGCCACTTCTGGTTGGCGTAGCTTTTTCTCTTTTGGCTTTCTTAGGCTATCCCCAACCCATCTACTAGGATGGTGTCCATAGCATTAAATAGTCAGCCACATAAGCAATTTGGTGATGTGGCAAGGGAATTAAAGGGGGGGAGAAGGACATGGTGTCTTGCATGAGAAACCATGCCTACACAAGAACCAAGAAATAAAACTTAATGATAGGGAGATGAAAGGAGAGAGAACATATGTGATTGGCTATGCATTGGGAATGTAGTTTCTATAGGTAGTGTCCATATGACATGGATATATAGAAAATAGTTGATGATGTCTTGGGTTGGGAATAGCCTTAAAGAGAAAACATTCTCCTGGGCCTGGCTTTGGAAACTTCCTCCACTAGGGGTCTGATTGGTTATCGGATGAGCACACCCTGGTTCGGACGCCAGGGGAAGGCTCGTGCTGGCTTGGCTCGCCGGCTGCAGTAGCCTTTTGTTTGGTTTGCTTCTGTATTTAGCCAGGCTCGTTTAGGACTTTGTTTGGTTGGCTGTTCTGCATCACTCTTCCTCTCACAGCACAATCTTCCACGAGCTCATCCTGTACCCCGTGAGCCTGATGGCTGGAAACATAGAAAAAATTCGCATCCCGCGAGCTTGGCTGGAGGGCTCCGGTTGCACGCCGTGAGCCTGGCCCAAGAGCTCATGCAGGAATCCAATCATAGCTAAGCTGCATGCAATGAGCCTGGACGAGGGTGGATACATGCATCCCATCACCCCCTAGACAGACAACATCCGCTCATTGCTGCCACGAGACATGCTAGATGATTGCCTATAGTTGATTAACTTTTGCACCAAGTAATAATCATTTCTGCATTCGTTCACAAATAACAAGCATGCAGTCAAACCTTGACCGTTGCGTTAAAAAAAAACACTTACTAGTAGTTTTTCACGCTACCTACTACATGACGTGAAGAATATTAGGGGGTGTTTATTCCACAAATTTGCAAAACACATTAGTATTTTAGTACACCTTTTTACAAAATAAACCTAAACGCCCATACCAAAAGGTGGTATAGCAAGAGCATCTCTAAGAGCTCTTGTATGTTATTAGTTAAATTTGAAGATTGTACACCCTTTGTAAAAACAGAAAACCAACTATTTCTATGGGGTAATCCAAGAGACTAGGTAAATTTTGGTGGCTATATTCAAAATCAATTCCATGTCACCTGTCTTTTTTTCTATCCCGCACGCTGGTCCTTTTTTTTTCGATCCGGCACGCGACTCCACGTATGCCTTGCCTGCCACCGCCGCCTCGACGTCCACCAGACGCCGCTGGATCGGTACATGCTCGGCCATCACTGAAGGTACCGATCAGCTTGTGTTTTGATCTGCCACTACCATGATTGGTTCGACCATGATTGATAGCAATGTTTTCAAAATCGATTTGTCGACCATGATTGATAGCGATGTTTTCGAAATCGATTTGATCAGAGAAGTAATCAATTTGATAGACATGCATGTTCTCATGGCCTTCGTGCACGGCGACGGCGACCTGTTCCGCTGGCACACGGAGAGCTAGAGGAGGCCATAGTGTGGATTCTACTTCCACTCCCCCTGGCCGAACTCTGGCGACGCACGCGGGCGAGCGCCGATGACGAGCACGCCTGGCTAGGCAAACATACCGAGCGGACGGTGGGGAATACCGAGCATGGGGATATAGCTATCCAGATGCCTAGTTTGTTGGAAGCAATTTTTCCTTCCTTTTTCTTTTTTTTTTTGGCTAGCCCACCCCAGATATAAAAGCTCTTGGAGATGCTCTAATTTGTAAAGTTTTTTTTTTGTTTTTGGAGCGTTGGCTGCCGGAACTTTAAAAAAGCGCGTTTGGTTGCATGCTGAGGGACGGCATTTTTTTTAAAAAAAAAAACCTTTGATGCATCTAAATACACCTCAACCAAAATTGAGGAAGCCAAAATATTTGTGCAAAAACTTTTTTATAAATTTGCGGAACAACACAGGGTCATTCGACGTAAAGAAAAAGCCGAAGTATCGAAGACTATTGTTGAATTGCTGATGTCGGTGAACACTGAACATCATACGGTTCATCTAGCCAAGCCTATAAGGCTAGTACAAGAAAAATAAAGTATCAACGTCACAAAAAGGTGCGCGACCAAATCGTCCTCCCTAGATCCACCATGTGACCCCTACATTCATAACCCCCAAAAAAGATGCACGTTTGGGATGCGTGCCAGTTAAAGTAGTTCATGTTTGACTAAATTTCTAAAAAGATATATTCATATTTATGGCTCTAAATAAATTTGTTAAAAAAACTATATTTAAAAATTAATCTAATGATATATATTTTATCTGACAAATATTTGTATTTTTTTATTTATAATTAGTCAAAGTTAAGATTCTAAAATTTATTGGGAAGCGAGAATTGCATGTTTTCTGGGACGGAGGGAGTACCTTCTCATAAAGGTTGTGTTCAGTACTTTTTCTACATGAATAGTGCACTGCAAAGCGTGTTCTGTGAGTGGGATGAATAGGAAAAACTTGTTAGAGAAGTACTTTTTCCTTGAATCCGAACGCAGCCAAAGTCATTGACCCCCGTGTCCAAGGACTGTGGCAGGCTGTTCACGAGACTGTCTTGGCACTTGGCAATTTGCCGTGTGGCACACCTTCCCTGCTGCGTGAAACAACAGCAAATTGACCTGGTTAAGGCATGACAAGATGATTACGAGGCCGTGACCGCTTGACAAACAAATCCATCGAGGGTAGAAAAACACAATCAAATTACTTTTCTACCTCTCTTATTCATCCCTTCGTATATCACCAACACAGCGAAAGCGTGAGAGAGATCGTCGGATCGATGCAGAGCATGCTGCATGCAACCACTCTGGCGCGAAACGGCCAACGGCGCGGAGATCGAGGAGGGTCCGGACGTCAAAAGAAAAAAGTGCACAAAAGGCCGGCAGCCAGCAGCAGCAGCGATCGAGCATTCGAGCCAGCGAAAGTCACCGGCCACTCCGGCAACCCCATTCTTCGGCCTCTTGTGCCTGTCTCTGCCCCTAGCAAGCAAGCATGCAGCACCAGCTCGCCCTGTCTGCCTCGACGTCCACCCTTTTCAAAGGCATGGACTGTTCAACTGTTGAAGCTGCTGTGCTGGTCTGTGGAGTGCATGCACTTTTTCACGTGACGGGTCAAAACCCAGTACCAAAGGGCCTGCATGCGTACGGGCCGTCAAAGTGGCCGGACACAGGCGAACAGTACAAAGAGCTCCGTTTGTACGTGCTCAAAAGCCGATCGGGTTGTGTGGGCTGTGGCCAAGGACGAGAGACTGCTGCGGTGCTAGCTGCCGGCTGCCCGGCACAGCTGAAATCATGCTTCTGTAGCTGTAGCGATCGTCAGTTGGGAGCTTCGAGTCCGTAACGTACTTTCTGTACATCTGCTCGTGATGTTCGTTTGTGAGAGGAGTTCATCTGTTGATGCATGTCCAGTGCTGGCACGAGTACTCAGTTGCAGCCTGCTCCCTGCTCGCTCCTTGTCCTTGCCGCGTGCTTCTGTGCGCATGCGTGTGTTGTCAAAGGGCAGGAGGCCAGCCGCCCAGCCGGATCTGAGGCGGGGCAGGTACGACCGGTGGCCGGCCGCGGCGGGGCACGCGATCATCACTTGAGCTTAGCCCCAGCCGTTCGGTTGACATCCTAGGCCAAAACCGTATCCATATAATATCGGCTTCGCCCGCCGCTCGGGGCAAACGCTCAGATTCATTTGAATTAGAAAAACCGTCGTTTTTATCGTCAAACTTTCGTAGCTAACTCAATTTCGTCCCTAGTCCAATGTGGCTTGCCATTTGGCTCATTGCGTCATCACCCATCAACGTTAAGGCTGCGAAATACCATTTTTTACCTTGCTGCTCGGCCATATCTTTCCCCGAGCCTAAAGGTTGCCATTCGACATAGGTCACAAGATTGCCAATGTATGAAACATGATTCAGTTTAGTCACTATGAGAATGTGGTGCTAAAGGGCAAGGGTAAAGATGGTATTTCATAACCCCAATGTTGATTGGGAGATGACGTGACGAGCTAGCTGGTGCTCCACTTTAGAGAGACGAAATTGAGCTGGCTGAGAAAGTTTGAGGACAAGAACAACAGTTCTCGTAGTTCAGAAACAAAATTGAGTCGACAAAACTTCATGAACGATTTATTTTAGAAAAACTTTAGGAACGAATTTGACTACTCTACTTCTTTTTAATTTTACTTCCCTCCACGAGGCCGCAACTACATCGGAGGCGCTGCAAATGCTCCCGCACGTGCTGGTTGTCGGTTGTTGCCGAACAGTAGATCGATGTGCATGCCAATGTCACACCTACGCAAAATATTCTGTAGCCAAAATAATTGTTCCAGCAATCTCGATTGTGTTACTGTGTATGCTAGTACTGGAGGTACAAGGCAATCGTGGGCCGGTGGTGGCCGTGCAGGCTTGTTCGTCAACACTAGATTCTTTCTTTTTTTCTTGAGTCAAACAAGATTCCGATTTTGACATCCCTGCCAGATCGGTGTACAAATAAACAAGTCCATGAGACCATGAACAAATACTAGCAGGCTGCGAGCAGCCATCTTGAGACTTCGACCCGCATTGAGCCAAGAAGAACACACTCGCACATCAACACTGCCAGCGTGAGCAGAGCACGCAGGGCCTGTGGCCCTGTGGGTGGCTGCCGGTGTCCGTGGCGCGGCTTCTCGTGGCCGCCGGCCGGAGTGAGCAATCAACCATCGGCTCAGGGACCCAGCTACGGCGTGCGTGGGAGCTCGGCATCATCACTGCGCTCGCCGACCCTGCCTGGCATGGCATGGCATCTCGTCTCGCGCCAAGGAGGCACGGACCACCCATGGGGTCCCTGTCAATCGGAAGGGCCAGATCACGTCTTCGTCCACGCTTGCGATCTCGTCTCTCGTGCTCCGTTAAACAAGCCGCCGGTGGCCCTGCCCTGCCCTGCCTAATAGTGGCGTTGAACTCTGTCAACGATACACTTAGATACTACACTCTGTACCACTATCCCGCAAAAAAAAAATTATAATTATAGGTTATATGTCAAGTAAAGCGGATCATACTTGACAAAATTTCTACTTAACTATATTCATATTTACATATGGAAATAAAGTTTTTATAAAATATATTTTGGGGGAGGAGAGGTCGGTCCCCACATACTTATATAATAACTAGTCTATCAACCCGTGCTATTGCACGGGCTAATCAGAAATAGTTTACAATTATATATCTATGTGAGGTTCTCTTTCATCAGTGTTAAAAATTCTAATAATACTAATATACATTTTATCATTATATGTTTGTATTGGATTTAGTCACTAAAATTTGTTTTCCATTACGTCACATTGTTTGATATTTACTTAATTGAACATCTTATTTGAGCTATATAAATATGAAAATTTATTTTTTATCTCTTCAGAACCCTCAAACATGAATGGATGGTAACACATATTATCAATATTTTTTATATAATAATAACAAAAATAATATGTTAAAAACCATAAAAAATTAATTTAGACTTTTATATTAGTATATTTTTATTTAAAAAATATGATTTTATATAATTTAGATTCATATTTAGTGGTTATTTACTTTTAATAACAACATAATTGATATTACTTTTAGGGAGTTATTTGTATTATTTTCAGGGGAGTTATTTGATATTATTTTTATGATGGTACAGCTAGATAATTACATCAAAATTAGGAAGGTTATTTAGATTATTTTTATAATGGCCGAGGTGGGTAAGTTTGGCACATATTTAGGAGGTTGCTTTAGTATATTTTTGTAATGACAAGGTGGGTAATTTATTAGAAAAGATCACAGATCCAATGCCTATTATGATAGAGTTGTTGGATTGATGGCCGGATGTTTCTCTTTTTGGTGAGATTTTCTAGGATTTCTCTATCTTTTGAGAGTGTCCACCTAGG
This sequence comes from Digitaria exilis, assembly GCA_015342445.1. Taxonomy (NCBI): domain Eukaryota; kingdom Viridiplantae; phylum Streptophyta; class Magnoliopsida; order Poales; family Poaceae; genus Digitaria; species Digitaria exilis. The sequence goes on along the minus strand of JACEFO010003289.1, from coordinate 1,231,225 downwards.
ATCCTAGGTGGCTTCACGTGGAGGCCTCAAAAGGAGCCTCCAATTAGTAATAGTAAGATTGTCACCTTAACACATTACAACAAAATGAAACCCAACAATCTGGGTTAGAAGTACAAGGGGTGAGGTAGGAAGAGTGGAAAGTAATTACAATCTTGAACGCAAGTAGTCTCTCTAGGTAATCCATTGTGGAGATAGCCATCGGTATCGACCTTCCCAATTTTCCATAGCAGAGACCATTCATCTAATTGTTTCATTCATCGAAAGAGCCATGTGCTCGAAGATCAACACATTCTGAGTTTTCCATATGTGCCAGAGGACCAACAACATGACATCCATATGGACATCTTTCGGAAGCTCAAGTACATGCCTAAAGTTTCCTGGGTTTGTGTCAATGCCAAGTGATCTCCATGCTAAAGCAAACGAGCTTTATTTTCCAGCCAGCAAGGTAGCGATCCATCTTTGAGAGCTGCGGTCGAAAGTAAGAGACTTAACTTTTTGAGGAGACAATGAAAGTCCAAGGTAGCTCTGAGGAAAGGAGGAGATTGCGCATCCCAGAGTCATTGCCATGGTGGACGTGACCTCATTCTGAATGTGCATTGTGATGGAATTTGATTTGTGGAAGTTAAGTGAGCCCTGTTGCCATGGAGAAGTCGTCAAGGAATCTCTTAAGGATGGTCATGGACTGATGACCCCCCTGGCCAAGATGAGAGTATCATCGACTGCCCTGTTCGGCTGCGCTAGCAGCCGCTGCAGCTGCAGCTGCTACTCCCTCCGTCCCAAAAAAACATGCACGTTTAGGATGCGTGCCAGTTCAAGTAGTTCATGTTTGACCAAATTTCTAGAAAAATGTATTCATATTTATGGCTCTAAATAAATTTATTAAAAAACTATATTTAAAAATAAATCTAATGATATATATTTTATCTGATAAATATTTATATTTTTTTATTTATAATTGGTCAAAGTTAAGATTCTAGACTTTATTGGGAAACGAGAATTGCATTTTTTCTAGAACGGAGGGAGTTGCGCTCAAATCTACAGTAGATTTGAGCCCGACGTTTATGAGAATGAGACTGGGGTTGGTTGGGGTTAAGAGGATAGAGAAGACCCTCCCGAGCAACTTGGCGAATCATACGTTGTAGAACATTTGCCACTATATGAACAACAAGTAAGGTGAAATAGGATCCCCTTGCCTCAAGCCGTGTTTGCAGTTAATCCAACGGCCCGACAACCCATTTACATCACCGATGTCTTCCAATTGTTGAGAAACAACTGTGTTAGAATTGTATTCCTTTTGACGCGGAGGAGTAACTCCAAAATAGCTAGACGCGCGGACACATTACTCAGCAAGTGAATTGGATGGGCTCAGACTTTTGACCGATAGTCTTTACGGTGGGGCTTGGGCTCATAATTCGGCTTAAACCCCAAGAATGCCATATTTTAATTTTTGCCGTGGTGTTTAGCTAGGTTGCACATTTCTGCATGACGTAATATCAACAACAGGCTCAAACATTGTAGTAGCTAGAAGCTGGTGTGACTTATGGTCTCCGGTGACAGTGAGTGGTAGTGTGGTGCACTGGTACAAACATGAACACGAACCTAGCGCGTCAAATCGACTAGTGAATAGAGCGAACTATTCTCTCACCTTAATCCGGATGTACTTGTGCACTCAAAAGCAAAATGTGGCCCTGCTCCTTTCTTGCGCAATTTTAATCATAGTAGTTTCTAGTGCAACTTGCCCCCTCTTTTGATAATTTGTACAACTTGTTATTCCGGTGCCTTGAAGGTGCATGTCGGAACAAGTTCCCCTCGCATTGGAAACTTTCTGGGTTTCTCCACTTAAAACCTCATCTCCTTGATTGATTATCATATAAGCGGCATGATCGACATACTTTTTTTTTTCTCTCTCATAATGCAAGATGAATGATGGGAACACGTGTGAATAGGAAAAGAGCACAGGATATTAGCAAAATGCAAGTGGAAAGCTGATAAAAGGGTCGTTTGGATGGAAAGTGAGAAAATCATGCTAGATATTTCATCTCATAACATAGAAAAGAAAAACCTCCTACTAGGTTGAAGTTATGTATATATTTCTAGAAATATTCCTATGTGTTGGGTTTGAACAGGAATCCTCTGTTCCAAATGCTTCACTCCTGTACTAGTAGGAAATATAACAGAAAACTCCTTTTTTTTTGGGTAAAACTTCACTAAAGAAACACCATCCATCCATCCTCTGTTCAAGAGACTTGTATCATTATTTTGGCACACTTCTCTCGTGTCCTCTGTGCCTCTGCCGCGTGAAACACCAGCAGCACCAGCCCATTATTCCTGTCAAGGGGATGGCAGCAGGATCATTGCAGCCATGGGTAGCAGGGGCCCAAAGGTTAAAGCCGCCATAATTGGAACGCACCATCCCCCCCGGCCTACCGCCCGCTACAGCAAAGCTCGAGTCGACTCCAATCGCCAAACATGAAACATGGACAGCTATCCAACAACACCCTATGCTAGCAGCAATCTCCTTTTGCAATGCATACATGGCCCTTGAAGTCGTTCGTGCCAGCAGCGGCACTGCGGCAGCCATTCTTTTGACCTACGCTTGCTTACGGTGCTACTATTGTGCTAGTAGGAGATGTCTGCTACAACGAAGCTAACATTCTCTCTGCATAGATGAATAAATGATCTCTTTAGTGCTGTGTTCAGATTCAGGAAAAAATACTTCTCCAACAAGTTTTTCCTATTCACCCCACTCACAGAACACGCTTCCCAGTGCACTATTCATCACAAAAATTACTTATTGTTCTCAATCTGAACACAGCATAGAGCCTGTTTAGTTGTTTAGCTTAATTCATTCTTCGAAACTGTTCCCTCCATTCACTTTTTTTAAAAAACAGATTTCAATAGATGATAGTCCCAGTTGTAACAGAAATGGACCACAATATTAAACAGCATTAGCAAACATAAAAAAAAGTATTGTTTGCATTGTTTGGATGATATGCTAGAATTGATTTCCTTAGTCATTATATCAAGGTGAAATGTGCTTATAAAAAAGGACCAAGCGATCAATATAGATATGAGCGATCCGGCGAAGCAAGCTACATATAACTTATAAAGACATCACTAAACCTAGATTCCATTATAAGCTTATCTCTTATTAATAATAATGCTTGCATGTGTATGGAGAATATTGTATATGGTGAATTGTGATAATTTTGCCTTGTTTTGAATAGCATAGCTCTCCAACAAGACCTGAATTGGGTCTGTTTCATCTTTCTTTTTTTTCCTTCGTGCAGAACAGTTTATATAGTGTGTCCTTCAAGAGCATTGTGGAAGCCCTAACTAGTACTCCATCGGCCCTAGCATAATATCAATGACCCTATGTGTTTAAGGATAGATTAAGGAGATGTATAGCAGAAGATGTTGTCCATTTTTGGGGTTTTTTCCCTTTTAGTAAATGGATAAAAAAAAAAGGGAAGGTGGCTTGCTGGGCCGCTACAAGGCCCGGTCGGACCGAGCAGCCCAGCAGCCGCGAGCCAAGAGAGCGAGCGCCAGCACCGAAGGGATAAGCCTTATCCCTTCGCTCCTGTTGCTCGTCAACGCCGAGCGTTCCGCTCGCTCGCGAGCGCGCGATGCGGCGGCGGCGCTGGCGGCGCCCAACGGCGCCCGACCTTCTCGCGGGTGCATGGACCTGGCTTGAGCGGCTGATGCTCCTCCTCCTCGCCTACATATGTGGGGAAGTCTCTCTCTCCCTCGACACAGTTTTCTTCCTCCTCTCTCAGTTCGCTCGCTGCTCTCTGATTCGCCCTCTCTGGTGGCTGCTGCCATCGATCTTCGGTGCGGCTTGCTGGAGCTGCTCTTGTGAGTGTTTCTGGTGAGGGGAATTTGGTGCAGGTGCTGCGCGCTCGCCTGTGTGGTGAGGGTACGGTTGCCTATTGGTTCTGTTCGTCGTCCACCTTGGCCAGGTGCCTGGGTCCTCTGCTGTGCGGCGTTCATCTTCCTCTCGGGTCGTTGCCGTCGACGTTCCCGTCTGCATCGACAGCGGTTCAGTATCTCCGTCAACCTCCCGCTTCGACGACTCGGACGTGAGCGGCGGAATTGGTTTTCTGGGACAGAACAATTGTTCGCTGAGCTTTGTCTTCCCACGTAGACTTTCTACGTGCAGTGAGTCTTCGTTGCCTCTCTCTGTTGGTTCGATTTTGATATCGTGCAATCTGCTAGTTCAATCTTGGGTGCGATTGCATGGTTAGACGGATTAAGATATACTCTATGATGATAAGTGGTGAATTGTGAGACTAGTGTGGCTCATCCTTTGAATTCTATACTTGATTAGTCTTGAGCAGTCAGTGTTGTTGGATGACTGATTTTGATTCATATTCCTGTGGGTTCACTGCTGCTTAGTTTTGGCCGTGTCATCGTACACGTGCATGAGTTTCGGTTCTCTGTATTAAACTTATCTATACCTGTGACTCTGATTTGGCACTATAACTTGTTTTGAATCCTGTTTTGAGTTGAATCGAAGTATAGAATTAAGTTCAATTTGAATAGGAGTGCCACACTAGTCGAGGATTTGACAACACCTAGTGTTGGAAGGCTTGTAAAAGCAACCCACTATCTGAGAGTAATTTATGAACATTATTCCTATGTTTTTGTCTCTGATCTGTTATCTTCATTCTCTTGATATGTTTATGGAATCGAAAACAATCATGGATATAGTAGGCTCATGTTTCTATTATTTTGAGATGTACTTATTCATGTATGTAATCTATAAACATATGTATCATCTGAGAAATGTGATTGTTATTCAAGGGATTGTAAATGTTATTGTTAATTGCAATTTATTTACTATTGAAAGCATGTCTCTTATTCTTGAAATACTACAACAGAAGACGCATGTGATTCTCATTAAATCAGGTTAAAACCAACTGATTGTCTTGAGGGATAAACTGGTGAGGCCTTTCTTGGTAGAAGTTTCATGAACATGATTATTTAGAGTGACACGTCATTTAAAAATATTTGAAACTAGGATGAAACACCCCCTGCAATGCATAGTTTCATCTAATATTGTTTCCTAGGTTACATGCAAGGCACAAACTGTCTAGGTAACCGTGTATACATGGTTTCATCTCCATGAAACTCATTTCATCTCTCTGTTCATTAAAACATTGTCATGAAGGAGGAATAAATTGTCCATTAATTAACTCTGCAGATGTCCTTAAAGGAGGGCTATTTTATGGAATGAGGTGCTTTAACGGTGATTTAAGACATTGTTATTGTTTCCTAATATATATATTCACAAATATTTATATTTGCTAATAATTTCTTAATTTCAAAATCTCTCCTATTTTAGAACAGAGGAGTAGGTTTCTTTCTCTCGTCATTCATCCTAATTTGATCGTGTTAGCATTTTACAATTATCTAATTTTGGTATTGTTGGAGACATCCTTGCAACATGGTTGTAGGGCTACATTTATTGTCTGTATACATGTTTTTTCAAGCATTCTGTGAACCCGAGAAGGCCACACTTGTGTATACATGTTTTTTCAAGCATTCTGTGAACCCGAGACGGCCACACTTGTTTAGATAAGGAAAAAAATATTATAGTTAAGTCTTGAAAAACGTGTTCAGTGAGATAGAAAAATAGTACGAATAATGAAAAGTTAGGGTAAATAATATTTTTTTTACAAAGAGAACAGGGCGACCGTGCCAAAACATGTGTATGTTTTGTTTACTACTCTGGCAGTTGCCCATGGTTTTGCTCTTTTGAATTGCCCCTTCTCTCACATAGTCACATGCCTTCTTTTTCACAACCCAGATCCACTGAATTAGCAGAGCGATTGGGTTTCTTCTCACCACACAAATGTTGCAGAGAATTAGGCTGAAAAGAAAACCCTGGTAAAACATGACCTACCTTTCACATAGAAACAAAGGGGACGAACAAAGAAAGCACAAAGTCACGTTCCAAGGCAAAGCCTCATCATGACAAGGCTCAACTAGTTTAAAGCCCATCAGGAGGCGTGCTTAATGATGGTAATCCACCTCACCAATAATCTAATCCCTCAAGCGATCATCATTGCTGCTCCTTCATGCCTGCGGGTCCCCAGCAATAGAATTCGGCGCCCTGGTACGGAGCAAAGCGCCACGAAATCCCAGAGGAGAATGGATCCGGCAGTGGCAACCAATGCTGCCAGAATATACAAATTCCATGCGAATAAACATATGCCACCAGGGAATTCTTTTACTTACAGTTAGTACTACTAATTTTCTTTACTCCACTGCTAGGATGCGTTCGTTCAGATAGACATCAAAAGAAATGGCAACCTGTTACTGTTAGTATAGTGCTCAGGTGCAGGAGCAGGTGGCCGGATGCCAATCCAGAATTTGTCTGGCCTGACACCAAAACTTGTTGACAGCCAACACACATTCAGGTAAACTCAAGTAACCATCCAAGAGTTTTTCGTGTTGCTGACAGCATACACACATTCAGGGCTCGTTTAAATGGAGGATGTAAAGTTGGTGAAAATTGGCGAAATGTCACATCTATCCTTTTGACACTAGATAGGAGTACTAAATATAGACTAATTATAAAACTAATTACACAGATGGACTCTATATCGCAAGACGAATCTATTAAGCCTAATATGTGTCGCCATTAATGCATTTTTAATGACGGGTTACTGTAGCATGACAGTGTCTAATGACGAATTAATTAGGTTTAATAGATTCATGTCACGATGTGGAGTCCATCTATGTAATTAGTATTTTTTTACACCTATGTTTAATACTCCTAATTAGTGTCCAAACATTTGATGTGACAAGTTAGCAAAATAAGTTGGCGAAAGTTAGCGGACCGTCAATAACAAACCAGGACAAACTCCTGGAGATTTGAGGTGTAATAAAGGTACATCTGAAAAATATTATCAATGCGCTGGTTTCATCTGTTTCTGACATCTAGAGGATGAGCAATCCAATTCCTCTTCCTTTTCATGATCCAATCATTAAAAGATACTATCCATGTAACATTAACGCAGAGGGTTTTCAGAGATGTTGTAAAGCCAAATTCAGTTCATCTGACTTGATAATGCAGCAAAATTTGCAAGAGCAGAATCCTGGTTAAATCATGTTGTAGCTCATACTGAACAATCTTTCATTTTACTCGCAAGATCGGCAGGTAATTTTCGCAACTACCGCAACAATGAGCCGAACGTAACAAATTAGGTAGCTGGAAGGAACCAGTTCAATGCCACACAGAAAAGGGTGTACGGCGACAAAATGGAAAAGGCCTTTAACCTTTTGATTTCACAGCTGGAGATTACTTCTATGGAAGCAAGCTGTATTTGGCAAAATGATTTTTTTTAAAAAATGATAAAGAAAATATCACTGTAAATATCCGCTCCTTGTAATAAGTGAAGGTGAGGGCACTGAAACAAAGCACGCATTTTTCATATCCCTCTGATTCTGAGCAAGCATTTCAGCTCTCATAAGGGCACAATTTATTAGTTCATTAACAATTAGTGTCACCAACAGTGGATTGCATAAATCCAGAATCTATGCTCAGATTGTAACTATAACAGCTGCATCTACAATTCTGTATTGGTAGATATCCTGTGTCACAGAATTGCATCTTGGTGATGTAAACTGAACGGGAAGTGCATGGTCATGAGACCAAGAAAAATGAACATGGTACAGCATTGACAGGTTTTAGGTTCAGTGATAGCCCCACGGGACCAAAACAGGCACCATTATTGTAGAACTTCCATGACCATTATATAGTTAGAATGGAAACACAACATATGCACACTGAGTTACTGAGATTGACAACATTGATCTACCATCAGCCCACCTTATGAAGCAAGAAGGGATGAAGGCACAAGCACCGCCCCTATTGGGTGGTTGCTATAAAGGCATCATCATCATCTCTTCTCTTATGACAACTATTCATAATTACTATACCTACCTTCGCATTCAAGGAAGTTCCTTTTCTCGAAAGAAAGGCAGAAAATAAGATAAGAACGAAAGAGAAAGTGAAAAAAGAAGGGAGAGGATAGGTTCTAGCTGGGACTCATTCATTTCTCATGTATACTGATCCATCCAAGGAGTTTCAACCATGGTGAATTGGTGATGTTGATCGATGATCACCGTCAGTTCCTTCACTTGATTCACTTTGAACAGAGCGGTAAGATGAAGCAACCGGCCTGCATCTCTTCCCCAACTCACATAACTGAGCAGCTGTTGGGGTTCTCATCGCTGAAGATGTTGTACTGCTCCGGGTGCGGGTGCGGCGGCATCGGGTAGGCCATCGGGTACTGCATCGGTGGGCGGCCATAGCCGTAGTACCCGCCGCCGCCACCATGGCTGTGGTGGTGGTGGCCATGGCCATTCATCATCTGTTGTTGCTGCTGCTGCTGCTGCATCAACATGTACTGCTGTTGAGCCATGGGGTTCCCGGCCGCAGCCGCTGCCTGCAGCATCTCTGCTGCTCCAGACGGCATGCCACCGCCACCGCCGCCGCCACCACCTCCCTGGTAGAACCCCGGCGCTGGCATGCCATGTACGGCACCACCACCACCACCACCATGCTGCATGATACCCATGTGCGGGTGGTGGCCCATCAGCAAGCTCATGCCCCCGCCGCCCATCTGGCCCGTGCCGGGGAAGCCACCGGCGCCACCACCCATCATATTAGGCCTCATCATTGCCTGTTGTGGCAGCATGCCGCCCATCGGGCCACCGACACCGACGGCGCCGCCGCCCTTCTTCCCCTGTCCCGGCTGGTTGCCACCGACGTGGGCGCCACCACCTTTGGCATTCTGTGGCTGACCACCGCCTCCGTTCTTACCACCGCCGTGGTTGGCCTGGCCATTCCCCTTGATCTGCACCGGGATCTCGTTCCCGCCGCCACCCTTCTTGCCGCCACCGTTACCACCCTTCTTGTCGCCGCCGCCAGCGGCCAGCGGCATAGCCATGGGCTTCATCATCATCTTGGGGTCGTCGTACAGGTCGTCGTCGAGGCCGTCGTCGTCGTAATCCTCGTCGTCGTAGTAGTCGTCCAACTCGTCGTCGTCGAAGTCGCTGCCCCCGTCGTCGAAGTCCTCCGGCGGGAGGGTGAACTTGACGGACTTGGGGTCCTTGAGCGGCGCGGCCGCCGGGAACGCCGCCGGTATCTTGCCGGCCAATAGCTCCGGCGGAAGCTTGATCCCCTTCATCTGCAGCTGCTGGAGCTGCTGCGGCGTCAGCTGTGGCATCATCATCTTCATCTCCTTCCCTCCACCACCACCTCCGCCGCCGCCGCCACCGCCACCCTTGTTGTGGCTTCCGCCGCCGCCGCCGCCTCCGCCGCCTTTCTGGCCTTTGCCGCCGCCGGTGTCCTTGGAATGGCCCTTGCCGCCGGCGTCCTTGGCCTGGCCCTTGCCTCCTCCACCGCCGCCATGGTGGCCGTTCTGAGGCGCGTTGGGCTTGGCGCCCCACAGCTGGGCGGGCTTGCCGGCCTTGTTGAGCTTCCGGATGATGGTGTCCGGATCCAGCAAGCCGGACACCGTCACCTTCCCCTGCTCCGCGTCGATGTTGCTCTGGTACACGCCTGCAGGCACAGCAATTTCGTCACATTCCCGTCAGAAAACGCAGAGCAAACCGTTGACAAAAGATAATATACTGAGAATCAGCAGGAAAATGCACTGCAATAAAAAGAATCGATTTTTGTTTCCTTTACCCTCGATCTTGTGGAGCGTCTTCTTGACCTTCTTCTCGCACCCATCACAGTGTATGTTCACTCTCAGCACCAGCGTCTGCGAATTCACGAATCAAAAAGACCGTCACCGAAACAGCGAAACAAGAAGACAGCGCAGAGGAGGGGGACACATGTTGCTGCGAACACAAGCAAAAGCCGCCGCCCGCCGCCGCCTACCCCGGAGAGGAAAATGGCAGCAAGAACAAGGGGGGAACGGTTGGTTGAGTCGGGACGAAGCGAGGCCACGCACCTGCACCTTGAGGACATCCTCCTTGCTCATCCTGCCCAAACGCTACGCCGAGCACAGGCACGGGACGGGAGGGCCTTGTTTATCTCTCTCTGTCTCTCTCGATCACACACGCACACACGCACACAGATCTGGTGCCTCAGACCAGGGGGAGAAGAACAAGGAGGGAGCAGCAGCGGCAGCAGCTACGGAGCATCTCCCTCTCTCTCTCTCTCTTCTCTCCCGGAGGAAACAGCGGGGAGTTGTAGGCGGGTTAATGAGGGGGGAGAGGTTGGAGGGGGCAATAATATCTCGCTCCTCGCGCACTTAACACAGTCGCAGAGAGCGAGACGAGTCTGTGAGAGCTCGCTGGGCGGGGGGAGTGAAGTCACACTGTGGCTGGGCGGCCGCAGCGGCGCAGAGGGGAGGGGCGAGAGGTGGCGCATGGCAGGGGGCAGTACAGAGCGGCATGGCACGGCCGCATGGGCTCGCAGCCAAAACTGCATGTGAGGGGGCCACCCTAGGCAGATGCCATGTGACCCTTGTCTCCCCTCCGCCTCGCTTTCACACGAGCCACGAGCACAGCCTTGCCCTGCCTGCCGACCCGCCCTGCACCGCCTGCCGAGGTAAACGCGTTTCTACTCGAGCGGTAATAACTTGATCATCGTGCGTTTGCTTCCGAGTTTCTCACTGCTTATTTGTCTTTCATTTTTCTCCCGTTTATATATAAAAACTTGATCCGTTCTTCTACCCACCCTCGTGCCCATGGCGTAGACAAATTCTCTAGCAGCTCTGTTCTTCGACGCGAGGCGCAGGTAAAGAAAAAGGGTAAAAGAAGGTTCCAGCGCAAACTCTGCTGTCATCTTCTTTTCATTTTTTTCCCCTCTCAGTCTCAGGTAGTAGTGCAAGCATGTAAAAAGGAGATTGCACGTGACCATGAGATTATCCTATCGTGTCTATTTTTATCTGGAGAGATGATATAATTGGGAGGATGTTCAGGCCCAGCTACGGCCCCATCACGTGGGTGGGCCGAGAATTTAGACCTTGCTCCTGCCTGGCCCATCTACGTAGATTGGGCCAAACTATGCGAACTTAAAGTCCTGTCACGATAGAATGTACAGTAGAATAGTCTTGTTCACATGATCTGCTACATACTATTTAGGTCCATAATTAAAGTCTTTTCAGGGTCCTATTTGTAAGACATATAGTTTTAAAAGTAGCTAAATGCACACAATTTGTACTTACTAATTCATCCCTTGTACTATAGAACTAATTGACAACTGTTATGGGACGTCTGAAACTTGAGGGTCATGTTTAGCCCCCCTTTTCCCCTCAGTATACTTTTTTTTTTTGAAAGAAACCCTTGATGAGTTGAAGTATGCTATTATTATGGATGTATTGGGATGGTTCTAAACGGCCTCCTTATACTAGTAGTAACAAGAGAAGCTAGAGCCAACGAAGCCATAATTCATTTTATGTTCGATGTACAAATCTAGATAATACTACGGTGCTTTCTCTGTTCTGGAAAGAATGCAATTGATACATAGCTAGAATTGCATTTGTTTTGGAATAGAGATAGTATGAAATAAGGTGCATCCCAAGTTAAAAGAAACCATACTAAACAAGTATGTCCTATATTACCAACCTCGATAAGCCATGTCTCTTTCCCAACATGGCCCCATGTTGTCTCATCCACTGCAATCCTAGGTGGTGGCCTGGGATATGCGTGTGATGGTGGCAGGATGGCAGCTGGCGACTCATCAGCATTAGCTCATGTGGTCGATGTCGATGAAGTTCTTGCTATGGTTGGCTCTGCGTGACTTTTAGGATGCATAGATGATGGGGCGGTGGTGTGGTGTGTAGTGATTAATTGCCTCGCCGCTCCTAATGGCGGTTGTTTGGTATCAGCGGCACTCCTCGCTGGTGAGTGATACGCAGACGCCCGCGATGCATGTGTTCAGGTCGAACTTAGCGATGGGCCCCAATGCACAATTAAATCTTACCATACGAACACATGGTGGATTAGTGTCCCATTTAAGACAATTTCTTTCTTTACCCTGATGCATTGGCACTAGACAATATGAACGTGACATCACCCCCCGACATTGCCACTTTTCTCTTTCATCAGGCTTGCTTGATGGATCTTTTCTCACACTATTTTTGTCAGGTCACGATGGTGTCTATGACATTGTGTACCTCTATGGAGGTGTTGACCATTGGCGAATTTGGAGAACTATAAAAAAAAAGAAAATAAAGAGAAAAAGTTGAGGTGCTGATGTTGCTTGTGGTGTTGTCGCGAGTATCATGTTGACCGCAATTTTGGCGGTGTGCTGGCGCATTGGTCCAACCAACTATGGCAGTTAGCAATGCTGTGTTTCACACTGTAAGTTGATGTCTCAATTCAATTGACCGTTGATGTTTGTTGCATTGAGTAGTGTGTTAGTTTTAGGCGCGCGTGTGTTAACGTCCCAATCTACCCCCACGTGGTATTTGTTGCCGTGCTACTCACTGTGGTCTATTTTTCTATCTTAATAGTAATGGTCAGAAGAGTCTTATGTCCAGTTCGTTTAAAAAAATCGTTAAGATCCATGCTTTAACAAGCTACTCCTACTGGTTTCATAGCCCCTCAAAACTTACTGAACCATGGTAAAAATAGTATGCAAAATCATGAGTAAATAGAATAATTTTATTTTTCTAAATAAATAAATAGAATAAAACAAAAAAATTTTGTTAGGATGCCAGTGGTCGTTCTTGTACAGATGACAGGCTGACAGCTGTAGGCCAATACAGAAGGGCGAGGGGTAGAATCGGGAATCGGCACCGCCATAGCCACCGGTGGAAGAGAAGAGGGGGCTATATAAGCACCCCAATTCCTCTCTACTCTTCTCCTCCCGTCCTATATAAGAACCCAGATTTCGAATTCCTTCTCCACCTCTGCTGCCTCCCCCCTCTCCTCTCTCCGGCGTGATCCCTCCCCAAGGCTCCCCGTCGACGCCGCAGTTCCACAGTTCGGAAGATCCAAGGTGCCCCTTTCTCCTCGTCCGATCCACCCCGTCCCGATCCTCGTTGGTAAGAGCCTCTCAAGGTTCGATTCCGGAGTTTCTAGGTGGTTTTTTGCTGGGCGATACGGCCTGATCCGGCCCCCGGTAGATCCGCAAGCCGCCGGCGAGCGCCGTCGAATTTTGGCTTAGGGTTTGCTTCAGGCGTCGTGCGGTTCGTCGATCGATTTCGAGTTTGAGCCGCGCGGGGGATTTCGGGTTTTTGAAATGCGTGATAGCGTCCGACCAAGAGACGAGATGTCTCACCTGGACGTGCCACCCATAATCCTAATAACTTCACCATGACAATTCATGAATCTGATTGCCTGAAACAATATATACAATTATCTGCTCGACGGCGTGTTCTGATGCTACTGAGGCGTTTGCAGGGTATGGCCACCTTCGAGCTGTACCGTAGGTCCACCATCGGCACCTGCCTCACCGATACGCTGGATGAGCTCGTCTCCAGCGGCGCCGTCAGCCCCGAGCTCGCCATCCAAGTACTTGTGCAGTTCGATAAGGTTTGATGACGAGCGTGTTAAAATTACCTGATCCTTCTGTCAGTTGCTGCTCAGTTGTCTTGATGATTCTCTTTTGTCTTCAGTCCATGACTGATGCGCTGGAGAATCAGGTGAAGAGCAAGGTTAACATCAAGGTAGATTTTATATGCCCTTTCTATTGATTTTAACAGTGCAACATTCCCCATTGGGTTACTGCTAAATAAATCATAGGTCTAGAGTTTGAAGAGGACACTGAGATTCTTTTTTGTGACCTTCCGATATAGCTGTAACGATACACAACTTTTAGTTAGTAACCACTTCAAATAAGATTTGTTCTTGCCAAAGAAATGCTTTTTTTCTTCCTATCTTTTTGTAAATTAGCAGAATGCATGAGGTAAAATTTCAGACTTTTGATGAATTTGTACTTCAATACTCAGAAAAGTTAAGGTAGACAATTGTGAAAATTTCTGTTTATCTATTTACCTTGCTGCTACTATGTGTCTTTAATTGTGCTTTTTTATTTATTTATTGCAAGCAATCATGTTATCTACTGCAAATTTACATTCAGAGCTGATAAAGGAAAACAATGGTCTAAAAAACTGTTCTTGCTATGTGGATTGCATTTTAATATGCTCTGCAAAATATGGAAGCATGTGTGTTGGTGTTTAGTTTTGTAGCGTGATATGCACAATACACTGCATGCAGCCTCCCATTCTATTACCCTACTGTTATCCTTGTTATTTTCCGTTGCTCTGATATTTGTTGAACCATTGTTCTAAATCTCTGAGTTTCCCATGCATTCGTGACATTTGCACTTGGCATCATTTTCCTTAAAACAATTATGTTCCTTAGATGAATAGCATTGTACCATGACCTAGTTGTCAACTACTCCGTAGTGTATATTCTTACAGAAATTGTCTAAGGTATTCACTAGGCATAGTATCACCAACGTCTTATATATCCGCACACTACATCTACCATGTTGTAAAACAAGAGCAGGTAGTGCAGTCTGCAGTTCAAGTTACTATGCCTTGCCATTTTTCGAAGTCACTACAGCTCAGTGTTCTTGTATGAGCAGATTTTTTTTTATTCTTGTGGCAAATCTTGACTTGGTTAATTTCCAAATTGGCATTCAGTTGATCCTTCTGTAGACATATTGGGGTTGTAAATAACTGCAAAACTGTACTTTCTTTAATTAATTTAACATGCAGAGCTTTACACTTTCTTTTTCCATTTTAACAATGCTGTGTGTACATGAAAATTCTAGGTAGCTACCTGCCATATTCCAGGTTTCTCTTTTGCTTTGTGAAAAGTGCACCCCTTTAGCCATGTCCCCTGCCAATTATTGACTTAACACCTTTTTCTTGCAACTGTAAACATAGTTGTCGATATGATAACTGGTATTCCCTTCTCTGTTTTATGAAATAATTTTTGTTAGCCATGTACACACCAATATTTTCAACCAAGTACTGGAAACTTTCTATTATTCACTAAATTTCAAAATATTACCCTGCAAAGATAAGTGCTTCTGGCTTGTATGCCTGTTTGGAATTTCAGGTAGGGCCTGTATGCCTTTGAACACGCCTGTCATGAGTGCAGTGTACATGCTTCCTTCTTGAGTTTGATTGTTTAATGCTCTACAATTCATGATTTTGGTTTTTCCAAATCGTCTTTTTAACATCAGTGCTTTCAGAGTGTCAGCTTCCCATGTTTAGTATTTCTTTTTATTTTGGCATTTGGAACCTTTTGATACAAGATCTGTAATGGCTTTCCTTGTTTGCTGTACAGGGGCATCTGCACACCTACAGGTTCTGCGACAATGTCTGGACCTTCATTCTAACAGATGCAACCTTCAAGAGCGAAGAGATTACAGAAACACTCAGCAAGGTGAAGATCGTGGCCTGCGATTCCAAGTTGCTGCAACCTAATCAACCATAAAGGACAGCCGTCTGCTCCATGTGGATCGATCCCCGTCCAGTTTAGCTCAGTCCTCAGTTGATGCTATTCCTGGCGCCACCCAAACTTTCCTATCTGAATTCTGAAGGTTGATTGTGCGAATTTAAACAATCGGCCGTGGCACTAAACCAGAGTACCATGGCTGCTAAACTGTTACACATAACGCTTATGTTATATGGTTTCTCTAATTTCTGAATCCTTCAGGTCCATTGTAATCGTGCTTTGGATTAGGCAACTAATATACAACTTCCAGCTGCGTCTAATAATCTACACCATCCATTCCAAATTGTATGTCATTTTGGCATATCTAGATACATTTAGATACAGTTGTGGCGTATTTAGATATATAGTTATTAGTAATATATGTAGACATAATATATAAATATGCCAAAATGGCATACAATTTGGAACAGATTGCGTATTGCTTACAATACAGTGTACTGCGCTTTGGTCGTTTTTTTGGATGTTAAAGACTATCGCGCGTTTAACATGACTATGGACTCCAGGGACAGATCTTCACAGTGGAATTTGAGCTCATTCTGAAATCTCTGTAGCACGAAGTGCTCGTCCTCTGTTATCAGGGTTGTCACGCCACATTCCAACCTGGAGAATGGCTCTCTCCCGGTTCTTCCAGCGCGGTGAAGATAGTCGGTCGCTGTTTTAGGAAGGTCAAAATTGTATATGTGGCTGGTCTGAGGAAGATCAAACCCTCTGCTGGCTATGTCTGTTGAAACTAGCATGAAACCTCTTCCCTTCACTTCCTGCACAGGACACAAACATCATAGTCAATAGAAAGAACAAAGATTTTTTGTTCTTCAGACAAGGATCTGAGGGGATGCTTACAGAGAATGAGGCAGCTCGAGCATTGAAATTCATATCTTCTTCTAGCAGAAGCACATCTAGGTTCCCCTCGTATGTATTTCTCAGGAACTCAACAACGATTGCTGTTGAAGGAGGATTTCCAGCCTTCTTTGATCTCTCAGACTAAGAAAATAGGTTCAGAAGTTACAAAACAGAATGCAAAGTAGAGGCTGATACAACGCTTCATTCATCATCAACATAGCCCCTTGGGACTGGGTGACCAATAGATACTTCTTTCTTAGTGAACAAACCAGACTTGTTGCTTATAACTGTTATAGTATACCAAAGTTTTTGTGTCAAAAAAGGAAGTAAAGTGTACTGGTATGTAGGATCTAATTTTCAAGCGATCTAAACACCTATGAATCGGGAACCAGTTAAGAGGACGACAATTGTGGAAAATGAAATTATGGATGTCTCACAGTAATTGATGGACCCTGCCTGTACCTAAGACAATGCCAAAAGTTCTCATGGGCCCAGGGGTGTTTAACAATGATGAATAATAACTTGTGTATTGATTTCACAGAAACATAGGATTTGAACTGGGCACTTGCCCAGTCATTAGTAAGTGAATAAGAAATACATTTGCTAAAGTGCAGATGTCATATGACCGCATCATGCATTGTTCTATATCATTCCATATCAGCAGACACAGCCAGCTACCTCTTCTATGACTATTTCATATTCGCGTCTGAGATAATATTGCTGGCCCATCATGAGATCACTAGGCCAATTGGCACCTCTACTAAGGAAGCACCAAAACGACGATAAAACCAAAATATACTAGAGAAATTTTATAAACAAAATGGCATGTTATCGAAAGAAAGTCATGTACACCAGTACCTGTTCAGCAACAAATATGATTGCGGACTTTGGTGCATCCCTCTCAAGCAAGGATAGTAAAACATGTAACCTTTCCTTCTTTGTGCATATCTGCATATTGATTGTGTTGTCAAAGTCAGTTCAATTCAGAAGGATTAAAAAAAAAAGCCCAGGAGCAAGGACGTTGGTTGTGGACCTAGTTGCGTAGTGGGCCCTAAATTATGCGAGTAAAACTAGAGACACAGAGGCTGCTTCAACATCCATGGGATTAGTTGAAATGAGAAGAAATGTAGCAATGATTCTGGGTAGGTGAGTACGGGAAAGTGCCATGCAACCTTGAAGAATGCTACTATATTTCACAAAATCCAGTGGGGTGGGGGGTGCGAAAACTGAATTCTTGCATGAGCTGACAGAAGAATCGGAAGCACATCCATTAATCACAGTACGGAGAATTTGACATGCTTACCACATATTTGTGATAGATGTGTGAAGGCATGGGCTGTACAGGGTTGACATGAACATGTACCACATCACTCTGCACCATGATAAGATAGAATATGTGGGAAAAATATTAGCCTTCTTTGAAATACAAAAACTTCCACAGGTTCTGTTCAGTAAAAGTTAATAGAACCTTGGTCCACTTATGTTGTACGCAGTCATGCAGAAAGCGATTGTGTTGAGGGATTGAAGCACTTGCGAATATGGTTTGACGACTGGAGGCTGCTGAATAAGACGTTAATATTTTACGAAGGGAGCTTACTTGCTTTGATGATCCAAAAATGAAATCGACCTATAAAAAAAAGGTTAACCCCTTGGCAATATACTGACACTTAATCAGTGATAATTTTGTTAAAGGTCGAAGCAATCGAGGGATAATCTCACCTCATCGATAACTAATACTCTCATGGATTGAAGGGTGAAAGCGCGCCTCTCAACCATTTGACACAAACTTGGCACCGTAGCTACAATTATTGCAGGGGGTTCTGCCTGGAAATTTACCAGTAGTGTTAGGATGAACACATCAGTACATCACAAGTTCACAACAGAGGAAAGGAAGACTTTAATAGCACTACCCTTTACATGCCAGTATTAGAGATTTTCATTTTCATCTTATTACTACCAACAATAGAACCACGTAAGCATAGATTGCTTATCAAAGATAGTTTCGGACCTGCCCATTGAATATATATATTTTTTTTCAAAACAAATAATCTTAACTAATCAAGCATCGACATAAACACAAATCCACAAAATATGGAGAATATTACCTTGACCCAGCTCTTTTGCCTCTTGAGCGTGCCACCATCGAGCAAAGCCATGACTGTGCAGGCCTTGGCTGCAAGTAGTCTAGCAACCTTGGTGACCTTGAGGCAGTGCATTTACGGAATGAATCCTGTCAGATACAATGAATTGGACAAGCGAATTCCATGGCAAGCAGCAGCAATCAGCAATCACCTGTATGCCAAGCTCCCTTGTGGGGACGACAACTAGCGCTTGCACTGACGACCTGCTGAAGTCGATGGCGGAGAAGACACACAAGAGATATGCCAACGTCTTCCCGGAGCCTGTCTACAATAAGCTCCAATCGTGAAACGAGATAACAAACATTCAAGCAATATCTCAGAGCATGAACTCTTGGCATCATTCAATAAATGGGCAAGAAGCATGAGGAGATCTAGAAGAGGACCACCTGCGCATGGAGAATGCAATCTTGGCCAGACAGCAGAAGCGGCAGGGATTGCTCCTGCACCTCGGTGGGCACGACATACCCAACCTCTTCAGCCCTGAAAACGAAGTAATTTCAGCTGCTGACTGGCATGGTGAAGGAATGGCCGTGCGGGTGTGGGGTTCACCTCTGTAGGACATGGTCCGGGACGCGGCCGGCGCAGACCTCCCGGAGGGTTGCGGCGGCGGCGACGGCGGCGGTAACAGCGGCGGCGCGGCGTGGGCAGAGGCGGAGGTGCAGAGTGAACGAGGAGAGCTGGGTGCGGGGGGTAAGGTTGAATGTGATAGTAGTGAGCGGACGCGCGTAGCCGGAGGGTAACGCCGCCGCCATGGCTGCCGCGATGGCCATGAGAGAGCAATCAATCCCTTTCGCTGCCCCACCAGGCCACCAGAGGGAAGGAGGATGAAGTGGTGCGCAGCCTCGAACGTGGTCTCCGCCTACGCTGCCGCTGCGTCCCGCGCGTGGCTCGCCTCGCGCACAGCCCCGCCGCCCGGCAGCTACTCCTCTTCATTGAGCTGCGTGCGTGTGCCCCCCACGGCTCTGCTACTTCTCATAGACACTGTCGGAGGGACAGCGAACTGCCAGTTCTTACTCTCAGGTAGGGCCCCCGGCCTCCTTGCCACTTGGCCCAAGCTTGGATGCAATTTGGAGGGACCTTGAAATCGTGACTGGGAGGGGGAAAGCAAGCCTGAAGCATGCATACATTTTTTTGTGACATTATGCAAGAATCTTGCCACAAAATTCATTTTTGTTTGAATACTTTTCAAAGCTTATGTCAAAATAAATAGTATGTCCTCATATTGAATTCATTAACTTACTAAATTATTTTCAAGAATAAGTTACATAGAGAGTCACAAAAAATAAAAGAATAAGTTACATAGAGAATAATGAAGAATAGCAGAGTTGAAAAATTTTAGAAGAGCGTCATAATTTCTTAGTACTTGTGATGGCAAACAATTTTAAAAGTTATTAAATCTCATGTGGAAGTATTAGTTATTTTAGCATAATTTGGAATGTATTCTGGTGCCATAAAAATAAAATAGGTTACAAAAGTGTCATAATTTTGATAATTGTAATTTCAAAATTGTAAAGGTACATGTGTGTTTTTGTGCAAACTAGGTTCATCTCTATTTGTTCTATGGCTAGAAATTTTTTCATAAATTTTGGAGAAGATTTGGTGGCTGTTTCGCTCGCTGCAACGTATGGAAGCGAGGAAAATGAAAAATAAGGAGTGAAAGTCATAACTTGACATCATATAAAAGACAAAAAAAAGTTTGAAGGCGATAAAGTAATTAAGTTTTTTTTAAAAAAAATGCCATGGATGTTTGTAGACGCTATAAGAGGGATGAAATTCCTATGTAAATTGCAACTTTACACTTGTATGATACCTTAGCATGCCAACCTTTATGGAAGCTGTTTGGGAAGAATGGTTGTTTTTGCCCAAAAACAACTAAGTAGTGGATCCTCATCTTCAAGATTTTAGGCAAGTTTAACTATTCTTTTCATCAGCTAGGTGATAGCAAACAAAATGAAACATTACACTTGAATTATACAACCACGTCGTCATCATACCGAAGTTCATTCTGCTCCAGCACACATTATGTCCCAACTCCTAGAAAACCCAATACTCCAACAGTCCAGCCCAATAACCAACCCACATCCCCACTTACACTTACCCTAAACGACTATATATACACTCTCTTAGAGCATCTCCAGCGGACAGGCTATCGAGCACGCCATCGCATTTTCTAGCGATCCTTCGACAAAACATGTCTCCAGGAGACTAGGTAACGGGCTCACCATTCCTGTAGACAGGCCATCCCACCCGAGCGAGCAGCCAAATTTGCCCCACGCGGACGAATGGCTATCCTTGCGTCCACTCAGTCTGACACAGGGACCGGTATTTGTTTGTGTTGTTTTTCCTTCAAAACACTACTCCTCTCCTCTTTCATAAATTCAAAAAGTCAATATCTAGGGCTCCTAAAATCATGTACCTTTTCATGATGATAGAATAAATGATAGAGAACCCATTTTAACAAACCCAAAATATCTTACAAATATTAAATTAATATTTTTTAAAGTTTGACTTTTTCCCAAGTTATTTGAACTTTAGGTCATCAATTTAATTCCCGAAATCCAAAAATATATATTTTAATTTATGTTGAATTGGGTGATAATTAAATATAGGTCTATAAGATATGGACGGTGGGATTTGGCTAGTCTATTGGAGCGCTGAGTAATATAGAGGGGGAATCTTTTAGAGTGGATAGCCAAATGGAGATATAGAGGGTGTGATATGGCTAGTCTGCTGGAGATGCTCTTAGGCATGTAAACTTTATATTGGGATGTAAAACTTTGGATCAAGAATATATACACTCTAAAGGATTTTGGAATATATTTTAGTTTCTACGAGAAACATTTATAGAAGCCTAAACGACTATCCCTCCTAAACATCTTGATCATTTCAGTTGTTATCATAGCCTTATGGTTACTTATATAGGCTTCATCACCTTGTGAAAGATGTCTAGTACAGAGATGGACCCCTCTTGTTTGAGGGGTGATGATTTTTCCTTGGGGACATCATAGATGGGATAAAACCAACTGTGATGAGTGGAATAGCAAAGTTAATAACATTCTTTTTTGTGGGATTAATAAGAATGCATCTAACCATGTGCGTAATCACAAGGATGCTCATGCGCTTTGGTACAAGTTGGTTAAAATGCACGATAGATCCAGGGACAAGCATATTTATGATGGGCACTCATCAAAGTGATGCTGTCACACTTAAATGTTCCTGTAGAGGAACTTAACAGCCTTGGAATTTCAAAATTAAGGATGTTGCTATGATATGATTTCTTTGCATCCTCTCCAAAGCATCTCTAGTGGGAGCTCCTAAATAGGTTCCTACTCTAAATTTTAGAAGCCAAACAAAAAACCTCCTCTCCAGTGGGGCTCCTAAACTCCCTCCTATTTTACATGTCCTTCTAAATTTCTTCTCCAAGCTCCTAGATTTGGGAGACTCCCATCCTCCCTTCCAAACCATGGGTCCCGCTATTTTTCATGCCCCACTAGGGTATGGATGCATACCCCACTGTAGTTGGGTGTAAATTTGAGCCCCTGTATTTTACACGTAAGCTTGTAAAATAGGATTTATGAGCTCAAATTTGCATTCCTCGTTGGAGATGCTCTAAGGAGAAGTATGCAAACATTGTGACATACTTCCACCAAGTTTAAACCTGTAATTTTTTTTGGTTTACTTATGCTTAGTCACTACCCACAAATCTTGGCATAAATTTTTATTTTTCACAGCTATGCGAATGCTGCTTTATTTGGTGGTGCTTAATTGATGATGCCTGGTATTACAGGAGCATACGGATGGCATTACCGCATTGGGTGTGCGTGGTTGTCTCAACGTTAAACAGCCGGTCATCTATCTTAATAGCTTTTTATTCGGACTAAGCTGTCATTTAAACGGGCTAAACGATTAATTAAACGGGCATGGCTAACCACTGGCTAACATGTACATGGCTTGTAAACAGGCTAAACAGCCACCTTGTATGCGAACATTGGGTAGAACTTAGAAGATCGGCAAGCGGGTCGGCATCCGGCCAACTCATCGGCCTAGACGACCGCCGGGAACGGGCTCAGACGAGCGGCGGGACGGAGCAGAAGCGGGTGCTTTCGAGCACACACCAACCCAACCTCGGACTCATCCATGTCAACCAAACCTGTCTCGCCACCATTGCCATCAACGACAACCCAATCGAAGCACTGCACGAGCGCCGCGACGACTGCCGGCACGGACTGCTGGGCGAGCCCAACGCCAGGGCATCCTCTCCGGCCACCGCCGAACGGCATGAACTGGAAGTTCTGGCCACCGCGGGGCTCTACCCCCGCCGCCGCGCCGCCGGGCATGAAGCGCTCCGGCGTGAACGCCAGCGGGGCCTCCCAGTACGCCGGGTCGCGGCCGATGGCCCACACGTTGATGAACACCGCCGTCTCCGGCGGCACCGTGAACTCGCCGACGGCCATCTCGCCGCCGGTCGACGACACCCGGTGCGCCACCGGCGCCCCTGGGTGCAGACGTAGCGTCTCCTTGAACGTTGCTTGTAGGTATGGTAGCCTTGGCAGGTCGGCCTCGCCGACGATCCTGTCGTCTCCGACCACCGTGTCGATCTCCTCCCGCACCTTCCGCATCGCCTCCGGGTGGTTGATTAGCTCCGCTAGCATCCACTCCACCGTCGCCGCCGAAGAGTCCGACCCGGCGGTCACCACGTCCTGCATCGTGCCATTTCTTTTCTTTTTTAACGAAATAAACTTATGAACATGCTGATGAACTACTAACCATGCCGCTGGATGAACGAAGGTAATAAGATAGGTATCTAGCTTACGGTGATAAAGGCTTTGATGTTCTCTCTGGTGAGCTTCACCTCCGCCGCGTCTTCCTCGGCCTTCTCCATCAGGATGTCCAACAGGTCTTTGCTGCGCTTCCCCTGTTTCTTGTCGTCCTGCTCGTGCTCAACAATGGCGCCACGGGCATGCTCCATGGTCTCTTCTTTGTGTCTGATCATCTGTTCCAGCAAGGCGTCGAACCGGCGGTGAACACCGGCGGCCTTCCGGCGGAGGCCCTGGAGATCCAATCCGCGGCACAAGGGGACGTAATCCTCAACATTGAAGGCGCCGAGCAGCTCGGTCACCGCCTTCACGACGTCCTCCGCCGCCTCGCCGGCGACGCTCGCCGGCGCGTCGGTGGCGACCATCCTGACAATAGACGCGATCGAGAACCTAATGAGCTCGCGGGTGAGGCTCACCGTCTCCCCGCGCTCCGACGCGGCGAGCACGGCGTTGAGGAGCGGCGCCATGGCGGCGCGGCGGACGGGGCGGAGGAGCTCGACGGTGCGCGGGGCGAGGACCTCGGAGACGCACAGCCGCCGGAGGAACCTCCACCGCGCGCCGTAGGGGGTGAAGGCGAAGCCGGCGGAGCCGTAGGAGAAGAGGCGTGCCACCGCCGTGACGGGGCGGCCGGAGATGGCGGCGTCGTGGTGGCGGATGAGCTCGCCGGCGACGTCGGCGGAGCTCGCCACGACGCAGCGGGTGGAGCCGAGGCGGATGAGCATGAGGGGCGCACCCAGCCGTGACGCGAGGTCGTGGAAGGTGCGGTGCACCGGCGGACGGAGGAGGTGGAGGTGGCCGATCACCGGGAGGCCGCCCGGTGGGCTTGGGGGAAGACGACGGCGAAGAGGAGGAGGAGGAGATCGCCGCCGTGACGAGACCACCAAGTGGTTCATCAGGGCAAGGAGAAGAAGGGTGACCACTCCAGTAAGCGCGAGGAACGTGGGGAGTGGTTGCTGCTGCTCCATGGCCATGATCGCTAGCTACTTTGCTAGCTCGATCAGCTTCTCACTCTCAGTATACTAGTACTCCAACGGTGCAGGATTTGAGTTTTCTCGCAGCTAGAAATAAAACTGATGTTATTAAAATTAAGGGGTACACTTAAAAGAGAGGGCAGTTACTTATATATATTGTGAAGAAGACTAAATTGATGGAGCATATAAGTACACAACACTGCTGGCACATCGCAGTATAGAAAATGGCATAGGTAAATTCGAGCCTATGGACATAGGATGGGCTTTGCTGGTGATCAGCATGGTGCAGGCAATGGTTTATGCTGCAGGGAGGGAGGAAGTTGTCCGGGCGAGGTACGAAGGTAGTGAATGCCGCAGGGATGGGGAATGTGTATTTCGAATCTGATTCAATGCCTTACTTGGATTTTTTTTTTTTATATCCGACGATCTATCTAACTCATGTCTAGGAGGGAATGTGGCACCGTACCTGCTAGATTTGAGCTCGAAAGGTGATCTATTGGATTCGGCGCGCGGATGGACCGATGGAGTGATTATAAATAAGTGAATTCACAGAAGCAAATGTTCTCATTTGCTTCTGGTGACCTAAGGATACGATGTAATTAGTTATGCATTCACCGTTTAATGTCAGTTTTTTTTAACTAGACATTTTGTCAAGATTTGTAATCCAGTCTCCACTGCTAGCTAGCTAGCTAGCCTTTTCTAGACAACACACGTGTGTTATTTACCCACCATGCTACTGTGCCCATACGTGAGCGATAGAGGCAATGACCTATAAGTACGAAACAATTTAACCCCTCAGCTTTCGATAATGTATCCTCCGCATTTGATAGACTGCACGTTGCTTTTCATAATATAATATAAGCCATTTGATAGTCTAGCTAAAACAAACAGGTTCTTAGATAGGTTGGACAATCTAATAAGCCATTTTACTCTAGACAATGCTTTGGGCTAATAACCTTGTCTCAAAAAGAAAAGCTTTGGTTAACCTTTTTACATGGAATAAGAATATAAGCCTAAGGTAGATATTGCATAACTGTCCGCTAGGCTATACAAGAGTATTTAACACCCATCTCTCTAGAACCAACTTGAGCATTTCTAATAACCAAAACCACACACAATAGCCGACATCCATCCATCTAATCTTACGACTTATATATTCATTTCTTCATGACCCTAGCCTCCTACAAAATCCAAACCCCTTTTTGACACACATTAGCTTCAAATATGCCACCCAAAAAATTTGACAACTCCATCTTAAGGTGGCGCCTTTGATGATACGAGTACTATACTACTATTTCCACCCAACTCATTTATCAACTCCAACAAATATTTTCCCACCCATCTCTCTCCATCATTGTATCCAAGGTGCATTGGCGTCAATCCGCCCTCACTATCCACGCATACCTTTCTTCGGCTTCGGTAGTAATAATCTTAACTTCCACCTTTAGTCTAGGCATTGTCCGTGACCTCTTTTAAGAGATCACACACCAGTCTCGACCGAGCGAGGGGCTTTTTTATGAATGAAATTGGTGTGGTCTCGCGAAATGTAATAAGCTAACACGTGCATGCGGACCGTGCAGGTCGATCCACTTGGTCTTGCTAAGAGATGCATGCTTGTGGAATCATGGGTAGAGTGGTAGATTTGGACGCGACAGCAGCAGTTCCTTTGCTCGCCGTACGTGTCGTGCCAAACATTTGGCAAACAATTCAGCCTAATTAAACGACCTACGTACCGGAATTGAGCTCACAATTTTCTCTGTCAGGGTACTACAGTAGCCGTATAATGCCAAGATACAAACCAAGCAATGGCCTAACGGTGTGTGAGGCTAACGTTTGATCAGACTCCTGTATTCCTGTCTCAGCTAGTCTTTGTCTTTACGGCGCACCATGTGTAGTGGACTGAATAATGCTCCTGATATCGTCGTCGTATGTGACCGCAACTGTTGCTCACGTCCAGTGATCAAGGCAGAACAGGGTCCATTTTGGCTGCGCACCAAATCTATGAAATGGATAACGACGTTCCAATAGGGAGGGGTGTATGTGTCATGTGTGCTGGCCAGGCCATCCCCAACCCTCCATGCAGGATAGTTTCTATAGCATTAATTAGGCTGCAACATAGAATAGTTTGCTTATGTGTCACCCTGGTAAATAAGAGAGAGAGTGAGAAAAGAAAGAAACTGGGTCTTGCATGAGACCCTGTGTTTACACGAAAACCTATGTAATAGACACTACCAAACTATGCATTAGGAGAGTATGGTGTCTTCATGATAAATGATAGACAAATATAATTGGTGGAGAAAATAGAAAATGGATTTATTAGAGACCCACACTAAAAAAACCATGAGTTTTAAAGTATAGTGTCTATAGTGGTGTGTTGATGATATAGCAATATAAACATCACCTATAAACACTATGGGTTGGGGATGGCCTAACCCATCTCGAGTCTCGATCCACTCCCCAATGATTCAGGCTAGAACAGGACGCTATCGACATCCATTTTAGAAACGCACCGAATATAGTTAATGAAACGTGGATACCGTATGAAGTTATGATGTGGCCATATGGGGGCAGAGCGGGACAGCTAGCCGCCCAAATCCACACTCGCATTAACGTGCGGATTGTAGTAGACTTTGCGTGACTCATGCTAAGAGCAAGTACAACAATGGAAACGGTCTCATAGCTAAGCTACTCAACAATTTTTCTAACATGGAAAAGAAAATATACATGGAAGTTTGGCTATCATGCAAGCAACAATCTGAGCATGAGCTTTTGGAGATTGGGGGGGGGGGTCCAAGTAGCGATTAATGTGAGGGTGAATAGAAAGGGGACATATCTGGTGGAAACCAACTTCCTATGGGACCACACGATGTTGATCCAAGGGCGCATCCAAATCAGGTGGAAGGGGTAATTCGCAAAACTCAGGAGAGGTGGGAGGGGTGATTTGCAAGACGCTTTTGCAAATCACCCCCCCACCTGATCTGGTCGCACCTTTGGATCAATATTATGTGACCCAGATTTTAGTTTCTATAGTTTCTACGGGAAGTTGGTTTTCATATCATACGTTGCCGAATAGAAAAGGGCTTGGTGAAGACACAGCGTAGCTTAAGGCTCCATATCCATCGTCTATTTCTGCACCCTGTCTTTTCCAAGTAAAAGCTGTGGGACTTCCCAATTTTTAGCCGATTTCACCAAGTAATGATAATATTCCTTATATCATTGATACAGAAGTACAATAGTGCCATAAAGATTAGCATGCACAAAACAAGTCTTACATTTCGAATCATTCAATGGGACATTATAGTCCAACACCAATGCATAGCACTTGGAATCACTACAATTCAGATTCTGTTGCAACAAGCACACTAGGCCATTTGACTAATGCTACTAGACCATTAAATTTTGTACACTTATGCCACAAAATACTATAGTTAGCCCGTAAAGTACTAAGTTGGCTGTATTTAAAAATCTTACCACCTTACACTGTTGCACATACTACCTCTGTTCCAAATTATAGGTCGTTTGCTTTTTTACCTCAACTTTGACCGCTCGTCTTATTAAAAAGAATTATACAAATATAGTAAAATTTAAGTTATTTTTGAAGAATTTTGATTAATAAAGCAAGTCATAACAAAAAAAATATGAAATTTTGCAAGATTTTTTTAATAAGACAAGTAGTCAACTTTATGGCTGGAAAAGTCCAATAAATTACATTTGGAATGGAGAAAGTACTAGAAGAGATCTCTGACATGGAAAATATTATCATCACAAATTGAAGTTGCAACAAGTTAGATAAAACTACCAACAACATTGTACTTCTCAACCTCCACGATTGCTACTTTATTGCTTTCTGCCATCATTGTAAGGTGAGCCCGTGCTCTCCTAGGCCTTTTTGCGCCATGAATTTTCATGACCTGCAGCTGTTACAGCCCCAAGTGGACAGAGAGGAAGGAATGTGACAGAAAATAAAAAATGACAGATACGGGCAGTATGTTAAGATTATAAAAGTTATTGAAAGCCCAATAACAAGGGTATGTAAGAGTTGTTTTGTGCATACCCTTTTTATTGGGGCCAACTGAAAAAGAATTTTCACAATAATCCTAAAATTGGTTATTGAAAACCCAATAACAAGGGTATGCGCTAACAACCTCTCCCTAAACATACATGTAATGGTACGCCAACAGACTGCTGCATTCAGGTTCTTGTGCACATACTTTAGTAAGTTACCCAGGTGAACCAAATAGTTACCCCCAGTCGTATACGTTATACAGTGTACGTTAATATGTCTGCTTGTTGGTTACAAGACACCTGACGGGCGACCCCAGGCCTACGACCAGCCGAACTTGAAGTCGAGGACATAGACCATGATGAGCGACAACGGATACAGCAGATAGGCCACGAAACACGTCCAGAGCGGGAAACTGGTCCGGAAGCTGGTGAAGAGGCCCATTATAGTGCAGACAAGGAAGATTATGAGGACCTCTGAAGAGAAATCCCACGTCAAACCCCTCACGTAAACGAGGGCCAGGAACACGGCCAGGCAGAGCGTGTTGTTCATTGTCACCGCACCGTAGACCTGCAGATGAAAACACGGCGTCATGTCAGGGAGTATGTAAAACTAATGATATATATATGCAAAAAAAGTACAGCAGAATTATAAGATCGAATCACTGTCCAGACTCCTGAGAAAGGTATTCAGTAGACATGCCTCAGAGAATGTAAGTGACAGAGTCCTCTGCTTCTTTCGGCTAGCAAATATAATTGCAGAGACAGCCTCGCTCGAGTTAGTTGCCAAGGGCATTGCGATGAAGGAAATGAAGAACGAAGGAATACTGGTAGCGTTCGAAAAGTTATGCACGGCATCAACGAGTGGATCCGCAAATGCTGCTGCCATTGCAGTTCCCAGGAGCAACAGTGAAATAGCCTTGATGGAGGTCCAGGTTGGATTTTCAATAGCTTCGCCATCCTCATCATCCTTGCCAAGAAGCAGATTGTGTTCATCTCTAGTTCTCTGGTAAGATAGACGACGTAGATGTAAATTATTACCATGCACGATAAATTAACTTCATAAACTTGTCAGCTGAAAAATATACCGTATGAAAATCTTGCAAGAACTTTTTTGAGTAGGCACCAGAGTCAGAAACAGAACGTTTAGCTTCCTCCAGCCATCTCAAGATTCCATTAACGAACTCCCCCTTTTCAATGACATCATTCTGTGATGTATCAAAGTCTGCAATGATTTGATCTACAGCTAGGCTACTATCCAAGTCAACATCTTCAAACTTAACGCCAATAATGAAAGCTTGCAGTTCGCCATGTTCTAGTTTTCCATCATTGTCCAGATCAATCTTTTGGAACAACCTGCCGTTTTCGGCTTCCAGTTAGAAAGATTAACAAATGTGGAAACAGCTAAAAGAAGAGGTCAGGTTAAGAGGCATACTTCTCGATCACAGGAACATTGGGTGTTCCATCTTCATCAATAAGGCGGCCAAACACATGCTTCTGGGCATGTTTTAGAAGTCCAGACATTACGTGTTTTAGTCTTGCGTACTCTAACCTTCTCCTCTGGATCCATGGCTGAAAGACCTGTTTATGAAATATACAAACGTTGTTTAAAGGGAAAGAAAGGTCCAAAATTATTTAATCAACTAAAACTATTTATAATAAGAAAAGTAATGCGCAATTATATTGCAAGCAGATATAGAATGAAACTTGAACAAACAAATATCCACATACTATTGCAAAGGCAAAAACAGATATAGTTTCTATGATAGCAAGCACATTTCTTTAGGATACAGTGACAGCATCCCTGCAGCCAGAGTTGCAGGAAAAAAATAGAGAAGGGTCTTGAGAAAAGTTGGATTTGGATGGTACATATCCACATTTCTGCTGGTTCAAATTGATGATCTCAAGGTTTCATCGACAAAACATTTTACTTTTTCCATAGCCGATAATTTAATTGGTTTTGCTTTAATCCAGTTCGATTTTCTGCCACCATCGTAGCCCTTAAATCAGCATCCAATAACTTCTGCCATGGTTTGCAGCTACTGATGTTGATCCAAGGGCCGCGGATAGTGTGGAAGCATAAGTTGGCTTCAAGCACTTGAGAAAATGGCCAGCCTAGTTCTATAGGAAAATGTTGAATTAAATCAGTTGTCAATGTGTAGAGTTCTAATGTCCATGAGGTTGGTACAATACCTGATATAGGCAATAAGCAAGCACAAGTAGAGCTGCAACAATAAGTCCAAGCAGGACTGATAAACGATGGCCAGAATGGAGCTTAAAAAGTTTGGGTATCTGAACAATGATAAAGGGAATAACAGATATCGCCATGATCCTTGCTGCATAGCTGGTCTGCGCATCAGTAGAAACACCAGAGCCTGAAAAAATGCAGATGCTATTTAGCAAATTATGGGGA
Organism: Digitaria exilis; assembly: GCA_015342445.1. Taxonomy (NCBI): domain Eukaryota; kingdom Viridiplantae; phylum Streptophyta; class Magnoliopsida; order Poales; family Poaceae; genus Digitaria; species Digitaria exilis. The sequence continues at coordinate 1,200,597 of JACEFO010003289.1, read as the reverse complement.
AAAAACTCAAGCCATGTAAAGATTATTTAGAGTAGCACATTGTTGACAGTCGCAGCAGTACAAGTACAACTCAAAGTTTCAAGTATAGTCACAACTCAAGAAAGGTGTATGATGAGGTCCAGACTTTGCAGATGAATTGCCGTTTAGAACAAATGCCCTATATGGCAAGATGGAAAGAAAAGATAAGAATAATTCTGTAGATTCAGATATATGCCTAAATATTTAATTTTGTAACAATGTTTCAGAAAACAAGTCCCTATATATATGCATCCCCCCCCCCAGTGGGTTCAAAACGGCAAGCGTTGAACCTTGTACCTACAACTTCCATGCTTCTGAATTCCCATTTTCCAACAAAATAAACGGTTTAAACCCTCAAAACCTAAATTATTATTATGTCAAACAAGAACACTATCAGTGTCCCTGAACAGTATTCTCACAATTTGTTGAATCCTAACTGAATGGAACCAGAAATTATCTGAACTAATCTACTGATGTGGGGGCATCACATTCGAGAACCTGTTTGAGAAAATGACCCTTTCAGAAAGTTATGAGTATGAGCTATATCAGAAAGTAAGTTCTCAATGACAACTTGCACTG